>OX328011.1:14322641-15522641 GCA_946811545.1 Netelia fuscicornis | reverse complement strand
AATCACGTAAAATTCTCGAGACAAAATTAAAAAAACTTGGACACTCTCCACCATTCGACTCCAAAATATTTCTCAAAAAACCACAATCCAGTACATCATTCCTCCTCTCCGACTTCCTAAAACTACACCATTCCCAATATAAAATGGCTTCCAACAAACAACCTGTTACCTCTGCGAACTTGGCCGATATTCAATACTCCTAACGCTCCAAATAACACTAGCAACGGATAGGGTCCCTATCCTACCAAAATCATTCGCCGAAAAACCTGGTTATGGCTTAAGACAAGACTCGTCATAGCCACAAAATAATAAGAAGAAGAAGAAGAAGAGTGTCATTTTAATGGCGAGCAACACGAAAGCGTTTGTCGACGCATGACACAATTTTCGCATGCAAATCTGCAGCACCATCAGTACGCATTTTTAATCATATCCGTAAACAGCTGCATTGCGTGGGCGTAATCTGTTCGGAGCATTCAAGATGATTCGGAGTACATAAAATAATACGAAGGGAACGTCCCATGGGGTCAAATAAAATGTTTTATTTCGCATAATAATATAGTACTACATGTATATAGTCGTAATGTTTTTTCAAAGTTACACAGATTAATTCAGCATGTATATGTGCTGTGTGTGTTGACAAACGCCGGATCATCGAGGGAAAATAAACGACACGGATATTTGTATCAAATCACCCCGTACATCATTTCACCGGCAATAATAAGAATACTTTATCGCTAAGCGGAATGAATGTCGCGAGTATTGTTACAGAAAAGATCGGTCGTTTAACATAGTATTTTATATATTTATAATACGTGCTTTTTCTCCGCAGTCTAATAGAATTCTGCGTGTATATCTCTGCACGTTTTACTCATTTGCAAAATGTGGAGACACATTGGCCTAATAATGCGTACGTTGACCAGGTAGCGTAAGGTTACCAGAGAACATGGAAACTTACACTATTACCATACAAGTTTGAAATCTACGTATCTTTTTTTATCTCGATTATGACATTGGCATTAAAAGTAATATTTCCTTTTCTTCTTCGTCCGTTTTTTGTTCTCATAGTATCGAATACGTAGCTCACTACATGGGGCCCTCTATGAGACTTATCTTTATAGTACAATAATAAATACTCCGTCCGAGGCAGAGTAAAGCGACGAGGAACGCACCTGTGTATATAGATGAATACATTATTATTATTGTCTTTATAATCTAATTATATAGAAATCTAATTCTATGATGTTTTTTTTTCACTCACCAACATATGCTACGTATATTCCACCGTTCGTTCCAACGACCGAATATGTGCCAGCCTACCAGAGAAATATTATTTTTCGTATTATAGTCGTGGCGAATTTATTTTCATGTGTATATAAACAAATTCTTGTTCCGATTTCCCTTTATTTAATGCCGATCATAACTATTTCCTATTATTTGTAAGATTCTATTCGTTTGCGTATCCTGTTACTCGCAACGCCATATTCACTCATTAAAATTGCTTTTGATACACCAGTGATTATTTTGGCACAGTGCGTTTCACTCAACTGAGATTACTGGCTAATCTGAATTTTCCTATTTTCATTCTTGTCCACAATATTATTCAGGTAATCATTTTATTTTGTGAAAACTGTCCAATGTGCAATCAAATTTAACATTTACTGGACAATCTCGTTTATTTTTATGTTCTATAATGACAAGAACAAAACGAACTAAAAAATTTGGTTGCTGTTGTCACAGCGACAAGTTCTGATCTCATACCACAAACAAAAGAACGAATTACCACGTCGATATAATATGTCATTGTGATAAAACACAATGACAGATTGCACAATTGGAAGCAGTTTCTGTCAGTCAATATAATAACAGAGTTGTCAAACGAGTAATCTTGCAAATAATAGGTGACTGTTCCAATCCGACATTAAATCTAGGCGAAACACCAAAACATTTAAAAAAACATCCGAGCACACTTGTCTCTGGGTAGTCATAGTATACTCAGCACAAAAATAATAATCTATCGGAAATAGCACAAGTGGATCCATACCGTAACTGCGATACCGACGATCAATGCGATTATACCAGATATTATGAATGCTATGCCACGTGCTTTTGCAAAATCTGGTCCTACGGAAGAAACCTTGCGGCAATGTGGACATCTGGCTAGAGCATTATTGAGAGTGTTAAACTGCAACGAACAAAAATTTATTACTGAGATTGTACACAATATCTGGGAACTGGAAGAAGAGACGACGTATTTATCCTTACCAAAAATGTGTCATGACAATGAGCGCAGCATACCCTGCACATGCCTGGCATTGAGAGTACCGGCGGTGTCACAGGACTCGGCGCAAGATTTATTATTCTCTTGCAATTTGGTCTCGGGCATGCTATGCGTTGTGATGAACTTTTGCATATGAGCAGACAGTTGCAAGGACATCTGACGTATTTTTTTCCAGGTGGAGCATTTCGTATGGGCTGCATAGAAAAGGGATACAAAACTTCATCAAAACGAATACGGCTATGTGGTTATGAATCTTACTCTCTAATTTCAAGAGATTGGATTGAATGATTTATATGTCCTTTTTAAAGAAACGTGAATGCTGTACCAAATACCTATTTTTAATCGAGACACGATGTACACAAGAAAAAAAAAACCCAAGCTCAAGTGTACACCCATACGTACTTTGTTAATTTTCCATTAGATTTTCAAAACATATACTTATAACTTTCAAACATATTTAAAAAAAAGAACATATATATAATTGCAGTTAGGAAATCATACTGTGATTCACATACTTAATATACAAAACGTAGATTTCTGAATTTTTGCCACTTAAGGCAGCAGTTTGCACAAAGGAATACTCGAATTGGCCATGCAAGTAAATTACTGTACTCCTGTATTGATAGTTTGAATTTCTGTAATGACTTAAAACTGTGTTACGTGAACTATTCATAAATTTTCATCTTCATACATTTAATAAAATACATGGAAGAAAAGAATACTTTGGTGATATTCATAATTTTATGTGAACGTTGATGACAAACCAATTTGACACCACTTAAAAACTATGAATGAATCATAATTTTTGTGGAATAAAAGACGGCAGTAATGTCAAATCTGGTCTCGCATCACTTCTTTAAATAAATAAAACATAAGATGTGTTTTTATATATAATATACTGATAGTATATCGTACCATCCATACTCAATCTGGTATAAGAGTCTCTTTATATGTCTACTTATGTTGAAAAAATAAACAACCACATGCCTGTTATGACGGAACACGACCAAATGCAACAGAGGTTGGGGATCTTTTTATCATATCCTTTAGCCTTACCGTAGCTTCGTTACATTGGCCACACTTTACAACATGCTGATCCTTCCTCCCAAGAATATCAATCAAAGCTTGACACACTCTGCAAGTAACCATTGGAGTGCCACTTTCATTAGCAGATTGAAAAGGTGGTGGCAATTCATCCGGCCCAATTGGCGAAACTGTGTTGACATTTGATTGAGTACCATCTGGAAATTATGTCTTAGACGATAAATCAATTGACCAAATCTCATATTGATATACTCGAAAATAGGATATACTTTTGCATACCGATTGAATCGCTCGCGTGCGAGCTGTATGTTACATTGTCATTTTTCAGGAGCGGTTGACGCTCGCCCTCTTTGCCGTCCCCCATCGTGGCTATGACGGTTTTATTCTCTCGCTTTAAATGACACGAGCGACGACTCACCCACGATCGTCTACGAGATTCCGAAGTGTAAAACGATTCACTAAATATCCAATGTTAGAGAATGTCCTTAGAGCTCTCTATTAACATTTAAAATGTCGTCCGTGTTGTTCGTGATCGCAAATCATCATCGCGAACAATTGGGTGTTCCTTGTTTCTTTCTCAGCTGTCTGTTTCTGCACTACTGTCAAGAGAAATTTCTTGCTTGCTTTTCACACATACGACGCTCATATACACATGCACAAATTCCATGCTTAAAGTATGGTATGGGTGCGTCAGAATAGCGCGTTAGGGCCGCTGCGCTCAAAATGGCGTTTTACTCTGGTCTACAAGTCTGCAGTCGATACACTTATTTCCTGTTATATCCTGTGTCACTCGATAAGCAAAGTGTCAAGAAGGCGGGAATATTCAAACTAGCTTTATTCATATCACTCGACGATGCTACTAATCTGTCCATATTATCCCAACAAGATGCATATGACCTCATTATGGAACAATGAGTAACATGATTCATGATAAACTAACGATAAGCTGGTGATTCACATTATTCGAACAAGTATTCAATACTCCATGGAGGAGTGCAACGAGTACTGGGAGAAACTTTACGTCCTACAAAGAGCACATAATCCCGGCACAACGAAAAATACATTCGTGATTTTTAATGCTCGTATAAAGTATTAAATAAAACGTGTTTTTCTTGATATTGTCAACGAATAATTCGTTGATATTGTCTAGTGAACACATCGATAATATTCGAGGCGTTATTTTTCAAGTTCATTTTCGAATCACTTTAACACATAACCTCTATACCACTATAATACATCAAGTGTCATCGTAAACGTATTTCGGCGTTACCGTATATTATAGAATATTTTAAACGCACACTCGTAGTATTTATCAATTACTCTTATTCACAAATTAATGGGGCAAACAAAGGAACAGACCATCAGAATAATCTTGTTTCCATAGTAACGATGTAACGTAGAATGTCAGTGTCGTACTGGCGTCATTTTCTCGTTGTGTCATTATTTTCATTAATGAATGAACCTTGAGATTTTAACGTATGAACAGCCATTTTTCATCCTTATATCTTATAATAAAGATAAAAGTCAATCTCGGCTAAACAGTGTGGAACTTTGATTGGAGGATATTACATTTGTTGCAAAATGTCAACGGATTTTACGGAACGTTTGATATTCAAAGCAGAATGGTACGACAATGTGGCTTCGATGCTAAAAAAATTCTATTTGTACTACTTTCCTGCTGATAATACCATAGAGTTGGTAGGTAAATTTTGCACATAAGGGCACAAACTATGGTTTGATTAAAAGATGCGAAGCATCAGTAAAAATTCATTACCCACAGCAAATATGTCTTTAAATTTCTTTCTAGTACGATCTAAAGACTAGAAAGATATTCCTACGAAGGACCAAATGCGAGGGAATTACAGCCAGAAATCTATATGTAGGGGGAATCGTCACGATTTTCTCCAGAGCCATGAAGATAACAGATATCGCAGATAATGCTACCAGGAACAAACTTGCTGAAAAGATGCAAAAGTAATTAACAAATCGTTTATTATAAATTTTCAAATTTATAGCTGTATAGGTATTCATTGTTAACTCTAAACTTTTGAGAGAATGAAAGAGTATAGTTATTGCGGTAATAAGGAAAGGTAAAATGTGATATTTTGAAAGTTTAAGTATATATTGTGTAGTTTTTTTTTGAAACCTTAATGTTTTTTATAAAATGTATGGAATATCGTAGTGGTAGATTTAATGTATTTCCTTTTTTTTAGAACATTTGCGATAATCAAACCAGACGCCATAGATAAAATGGGAGCAATCTTGAAGTTTATCACCAATCATAATCTCGATATAAGCAATATAAAGATGATTAAATTATTAGATCAGGATGTGGAGTATTTATATAGAGAAAAAGGTGATCAAGAGCTGCGGTAGGTAAAGATTGTTATACACCATTCAAGAAACCTGAGACATTTTGTCGTAAATTTTTGACTTAAATCGCTAGGTCCATAAAGAAGTACATGACTTCGGGCCCTGTTGTGATTCTCGAATTATTGGGGGAGAATGGCATAGAGCGTTGGCGACAACTTATCGGTCCAGTGGACAGTGCGTCCGCTCGCGAAGAGGATCCGACATCGGTGCGAGCCTGCTATGGAAAGGATTCGATCATGAATGCTGTCCATGGCTCGATAGATAGTGAACATGCAGAACAGGTTCCGACTTTTATTTTTGTTCTATTAACTACTACGTTTTTTAAATTTTTCTTCAGACGGTTATCTTGAACTTGTCATATATTGCAGGAACTAGCTTATTTCTTTTTGGATACCAAGTCCAAGAACAGAGGATCCAGTAATACAGCCACCCTACGTAACTGTACCTGTTGCATAATTAAGCCTCATGCTCTCCAATCCGGATTTGCGGGTCACATCATCGAACGTATACAAAGTGCTGGCTTCGATATCTCAGCGATTGAACAGTTTCACGTCGATCCTATTAACGCTGAGGAATTTCTAGAAGTTTATAAGGGCGTTCTACCCGATTACGGTGTACGCACTTACTTAAACAAAACTAATGAGAAATCGGACGAACATATTGGAAACAAACTAGAGGTAGTTTAACAAAATTGTTTTTACAGGCTATGGTCGCGGAGTTGCAATCGGGAGCGTGCATTGCCATAGAAATAACTCACAAGGACAGTAGCATCGATGTTCCTGTAGAATTTCGAAAAATCTGCGGCCCTATGGATCCTGTACGGTACATTTAATAAGTTTGTCGTACTGTAATGCGAAGTTATTCAACGTTTCTTTTTTCGCTGCAGGACATAGCACGCCAGATAAGGCCGGAGACTCTGAGAGCCAAGTATGGAAAGAGCAAAGTACAAAATGCGGTTCACTGCTCGGATTTGCCGGAAGATGGTTTACTCGAGGTAGAATATTTTTTTAAGATTCTCGCCAACGGGTAAATATAATAAATTTTGCCTTGTATGCCTTTTTCTTTCGTGATTTTTTCTTTTTATATATAAATAAACACGAAAATCAAATAAGCGTGTACGTTTGGTCATCGAGTTTATTTAAATCGGACTCACCGTCTGGAGCGATGTCATTCCTTTTCGTTTTGTTTTACAAGACTCGAGTATAACACTGCTGTAGAAACTAAGATTCGGCATCAACGAAAGATTAAAATTCTACCTTATTTTTCATTTATTATCTGAGAAATTCACGACAGCTTGTTCCTGTTTTGCCCAGTGATAAAAATTGAATGAGGTCAAATGAATTGTTCTGCTGTGAAGTCAAACTTTGTTTGTCGCTCTACATTAAGATCGTTCGAACGGGAAAAACCTATATCGGTATTTAACATCCATGCTTACAAACTGATAAGCCCGTAGTACATTTTTCTACCGTTGCCACATCTAAGCTCAAATTATGGTTTAGACTTATCGTTTTTTTATTTTCGCGACTAAAACGATCTTTATGTACAGAAAGAGGAGAGAGAGAGAGACAAATCAATGATTCTTTCAATATTGTTTTAATTAACTCGAAGCTTCGTCCGATGGGTTGTTGTTGCCACAGTCTCCGGTGAATAAAAACGTCGGATGATTTTGCAAAAGTTTTTTGATATTATTTGAACGTGTAAGCGTCTGGATTTTGGCGATCTTCTTTTTACCAATACAAATGCGGAAGTTCACCTTCGGTCCTGATAAAAATGGAAAGCCCATGAAGACTTTTAAAGAATGGACTTCGGTATGTATGATATGTATACAGTTATGCGGCTTATTCGTGATTGCGACAGGTATAAAGTTTTCGTGTTTAGCAGCAGAGAGTGCAATGGAAGTCCGGAACGATGGATCGGTACCTAAGTGGCCAGTAGCGCGCTCGGCACTGGCCAGTGTAGACACGCAGTTCCAACGATCCAACGTTCCTTCAAACCGCTCGTTCTCGTAGTCGCGGTTCGACGTTTGAAAAATACAAAATAAAAGAAAAGATCGGTAACACGACGCTGACCTACTTTTATTTTCATGCGAAAGAAAAATACAGTGACCGTTCGATAATTATTTGAAAGTGAAAATAGAAGCGAGTTAAAGCACTGTCCAAAAACGATTATTACGTATCGAAAACAAAAATCGGTACGATCTAATTTGACATTTCTTTTTCTTTTCCCTCGCATCGGTTTTATCTCCAACGACAAAACATTGGATAAAGCGAGGCGGTAAGTTAAATTTCACGATGGCTTTGAAAACAATAATTCTTTTTGAAAGTCATCGCGAAGAGAAAAATCGTCACACCGTTAAAGGGAGAAAATAGGGGAGGCTCTCGCATGAATCAGCCTATTGTTAATATCGTCAAAGTACACAATGAAAGTTCGAACCTTATCGAACCTCGAAAAGCAAGCACGATCGTGAACCATGATTCATAGTGCGCACAATAAAATCGGTTTATCTTTTTTTCGAGCTAACACAATAAAACGACAAAACGAAAATATTTTTCCATCCAATTGGAAACTATCTCGACTCGTCACGATGTCTCGACAGTGACTAACGATTTATCCGTACCGATTACTTCTTAAAAAATCGCAAAGTATTGGAAAAATGAAGCAAAACGTGCGACGATCGACATGTTTCTTCGTAGATAACGGTTGATTATACAATCAAAATTCTTCGCAATATTTTCATTAATTTATTTCTCCTTTCTCGTTCGATCGCTTCTCGATTATTTCTGTTTCTTTCACTCGCGTTTTGAGATCACTTGTGACAATAATATTCACAAAGTTATCTTGTTTAGTATTGTGTTCGGTCATTGAACCGCGAATGAGAATAATGAGGCGTGTAATAATGCTTTAGTTCGTTATTTGTTACTCGAGACAGTTAGACAAGAAAACAAATTATTCCAGTGAGATTTGCATTGCGGAGAAAAAAGTGAAGAATGATGAACGAGGTGTTAAAGAAAGGAAAAAATAAGTAAGGTGTCCAATCACGGTTGTCGATAATTATGAGCACGTTCTAGAAGAATTCTAGAGGGTGGGAGAGGATCTCGAATGTTTCTCTCGGTACAAAAGAAGAAGAAGAAGAAGAAGAAGAAGAAGAAGAGAGGTGTTTCGAGAGACGCGAGCAAAATCTCGTGACAGAGGAGAGATAGAGAGAAAGAGTAGAAAGAAAGATAGCGGAGCTTACATAGCGGACACAGCAACGGTGATGTGCTCTGATGACGATCTATCCTGTGTGGGTGTTATAGCAATAGCGTAATTCGTGAGTTCCTTTCAATACATATTCGTGCGATACGTCCACCACTTTGTGCAGAATTATAAGCGTTTAGCACACAGGCGACGTATGTTGTACGTGGCGATGCACTTGACCCCGTTCGCCTTATTCTTCTTCTTCTTCTTCTTCTTCTTCTTCTTCCATGTACCTTACAATTATATGTGTATATACATATATATTGTATGTTGAAGTAACCCATTTTTTAAAGAAATAATCATTTCAACGATAAACTAGTTCTTCCTTGAAAAAGAGCAAAAACAAAAATTCATTGGTTTTCCATAAAAATCGAATTAAACGATTATTTAAAAAAATGTACGTATAACTTTGAATATTGAAAGAGATATTATTGGTCTGCTTAATGTGATTAAAGTGTACGTTTTTTGTCTTCTGTAAAAGTCATTCAAATTTCGACCATATATAAACTATTTTTTCCTTCAAAAAGAGCAAAAACAAAAATTGATTGGTTTCTATAAAAATCGAATTAAACGATTATTCTTAAAAATGTACGTATAACTGGGAATATTGAAAGAGCTATTATTGGTCTGCTTAATGAGATTAAAGTGTACTTTTTTTGTCTTCTGTAAAAGTCATTCAAATTTCGACCATAAATTAAGTTTTCCTTGAAAAAGAGCAAAAACAAAAATTGATTGGTTTCTATAAAAATCGAATTAAACGATTATTCTTAAAAATGTACGTATAATTAAGAATATTGAAAGAAATATTATTGGTCTGCTTAATGAGATTAAAGTGTATTTTTTTTGTCTTCTGTAAAAGTCATTCAAATTTCGACCATAAATTAAATTTTTCTTGAAGAAGAGAAAAACAAAAATTGATTCGATTCCACAAAAATCGAATTAAACGATTATTCTTAAAAATGTACGTATAACTAAAATATTGAAAGAGATATTATTGGTCTGCTTAATGAGATTAAAGGGAATTTGTTTGTCTTCTGGAAAAGACGTTCAAATTTCGACACATACCTACATTAAGTTTTCCTTGAAAAACAGCAAAAACAAAAATTGATTGGTTTCTATAAAAATCGAATTAAACGATTATTCTTAAAAATGTACGTATAACTGGGAATATTGAAAAAGATATTATTGGTCTGCTTAATGAGATTAAAGTGTACTTTTTTTGTCTTCTGTAAAAATCGTTCAAATTTTGACTATAAATTAATTTTTCCTTGAAAAAGAGCAAAAACAAAAATTCATTGGTTTCTATAAAAATCGAATTAAACGATTATTCTTAAAAATGTACGTATAACCGAGAACATTGAAAGAAATATTATTGCTCCGCTTAATTCGATCCAAGTGTTTTTATCTTCCGCAAAATTAAAATTTCTTACACGAGGAATTAATAATTAACGATTCTTCGATCACCTCGGATTTTTCATTAATATTCCTATCCGATCAATTAGTAGGTCACATATTCGTGCGTCATTCCACTCGAGGCAAGGTAAAGACGGGAAATAAATATTTGTTTACAGAATTACACGGAGAGAAAATGACGTCTCGTACGGATTTCTGGTATGCGAAAATGTCGAGTCGAGTGTCGTAACTTCCTTCTTACCAGAATCGTTATCGCGAATCAATTTTATCCGCGGTATCGCTCTTTTCGCGCGTATACGCGACACTTTGTTCTATTAAGCCTGGCATCTAGCGAAATCGATCAGGAAGACGACGATCCTGCAACTTTTTAATTTCCAAATTAATAATTCTCATTTTTCAAAAAAATAGATAAATAAAAAAAAACAATTATTATCGAGTCTCGTTTCTTTTCTTCGTAAACTCGAATCGGAAAATAAACTGGACAACGTGGGAAGCAAGGAACGCATCGATATTCGTAATAGCAATTCGAATACAGAGCGTTTTACCAGCCTGAAATAATTATCGTCATTATCACCATTTAACAATAATGACTAATCGAAGGATTACGAAATATCTCAACGGAATCACGAAGATTTTCCTTTGTCTCCCTCGAATTACCCTTAACGATGCAAAAATGCAATTTGCTTCGAGAACATTTCCAAGAAAAATCTTTCGACGATGTGCCAGCATTTTCTGTCTGTCTACGTTTTTTCATTGCTCTTTTTTTTTGCTTCATTGGTTCAAATTGCGCTCGGTGCAGAAGAATCTCGCAAACCCTAACGCCACGTGTAGAGAATTATTGTCGAGTTATTAGAGTCTCTTCTCTCGCGTAATTACGCGAAACTCAGCGGAGAGGGAGAAACCTTCGAATTTGACCGAGTTTCATCCATGTGCGTTTATCTTCGTGTCCGTTAACGTCTGTGTATCTTCAATTTGTTTTTCTTCTTCTTTTTTTGTTGAATTTTTTTCTTCTTTTTTGTATTCTTTTTTTTTCTTCTTCTTTTTTGTATTCTTCTTTTTTTTCCTTTTATAAGTGTCGCGTGAGTGAGAGCAGGTAATTTACTCGACCGGTATAAATGAGTAGGTAACTCGGGGTGGTCGTCGAGCGTTGCGGCGACTCTCCGTGAAATCCTCGTCGTATACGCCGAGTTATGTAGGACTTTTATAGAAAAGCCGAGGAGAGCGTATACCGGTAATCGAACACGGGACTCGTGAGACTCGATTACGCAAATCGTGGAATCGCCTTACCAACATTGCCACAGAGATCTCCCGACGTCGATGCGTTTTACGCTTGCCAGGACTCCCCGTCGCATTGTCTCTTGGCACGGTCTATCGATGCAAACGGATCGTAATCTTTTAGATTACGACTTGAGGAACGATACTTATGAGAAAAATTGACGAATCGATTTTTCGAAAAAAAATCGGTAAAATAAAAATAGGAATTTGGTATTTTTTCTTTAAGCGACATCGGTCTTGTTTCAATTAAATTTTTTAATGATAATAAAGATTAATTGAAGTTTTGTTATGGATAAATGTGTACGATCGATAATTGTCGCGATAGGCGATCGCTCTTTATGGCAGGACGATTTTAGCGATCGATATATTATTTTTGTAACCATCGTCGATCGATCATCGATCACGATGATTGAATTTTGAAATTTAAGTCGATACTCTGATATTTTGTTCTTGTATCCTTGCATATTTATGTATGTGTGAATCGATTTTTCGAGAAAATCGGTAAAATAAAAATAGGAATTTGGTATTTTTTCTCTAAGCGATATCGATCGTGTTTCAATTAATTTTTTCAATGATAATAAAGATTAATTGAAATTTTGTTATGGATAAATGTGTACGATCGATAATTGTCGCGATAGGCGATCGCTCTTTATGGCAGGACGATTTTAGCGATCGATATATTATTTTTTTAATCATCGTCGATCGATCATCGATCATGACGATTGAATTTTGAAATTTCAGTCGATACTCTGATATTTTATTCTTGAATCCTTGCATATTTATGTGTGTGTGAATCGATTTTTCGTAAAAATCGGTAAAATAAAAATAGGAATTTGCTATTTTTTCTCTAAGCGATATCGGTCTTGTTTCAATTAAATTTTTCAATGATAATAACGATTAATTGAAATTTTGTTATGGATAAATGTATACGATCGATAATTGTCGCGATAGGCGATCGCTCTTTATGGCAGGACGATTTTAGCGATCGATATATTATTTTTTTAATCATCGTCGATCGATCATCGATCATGACGATTGAATTTTGAAATTTCAGTCGATACTCTGATATTTTATTCTTGAATCCTTGCATATTTATGTGTGTGTGAATCGATTTTTCGTAAAAATCGGTAAAATAAAAATAGGAATTTGCTATTTTTTCTCTAAGCGATATCAATCTTGTTTCAATTAATTTTTTCAATGATAATAAAGATTAATTGAAATTTTGTTATGAATAAATGTGTACGATCGATAATTGTCGCGATAGGCGATCGCTCTATTATTAAAAAATAATATATCGATCGCTAAAATCGTCCTGATTTTAGCGATCGATATATTATTTTTTTAATCATCGTCGATCGATCATCGATTATGACGATTGAATTTGAAATTTAAGTCGATGCTGTGATATTTTATTTTTTGTATCCTTACATATTTATGTGTGTGCGTCGAGTGTCACGAGTCGTCGACGACGACGGTGACGACGACGAGGAGGACGATAACTACGACGCGCGTAATCGAATAAAATGGATAATCGGAGCGACGAGAGCTGATTTAGAGACGCGCGCGGTGTTGATACCAGCAAGAACGAGTGAACGTTCCCGATGAAACGGAGCGGACCAAATATTTTATAGCCGCGCGATGCGAATCCTCGCAACAAAAATACACGCGACGTTTGAACAAAAAAATTCCACATTTTCTTTATTTATTTTCCCACGAAAAAAAAAACCTCGACTCTCTTCGATTTGATTAAATCATCGTTTCATCACGAAAGATTTAAAGCTTTGCATTAAATCGTATGCGATAATACCAACGCTGATTACAGAGGATTGTTAATTACGCAATGAAGAAAAAAAAACATTCCACCGTTTAATCTTCTATAAATGAAAATTTTCCACAAATGGAAATTCCTGAAAAGGTAAACTCGTAGAGATAAAAAGCGAGAATTAAATCTTGAACATTGTTACCTGGGAAATTATCCGTAGACGTAAAAGTTATTACTGTGTGGCGCTAACAATAACTCGAAGCGATTCTCGGTGTTTTTTTTTCCTTTACCGATGAGGGCGATCGATTAAAAAAAAAGTCGACGACGTTCAAACGGACCGTGTAAGTTTCCGTTTTTTCATCATCGTGATCGATAAGATCGGTATTCGCGGAATTGATTTCTCGCGTGTATAAATAATTCCCGTGTGAATAAAATAAAAATACCGCATGCACCGGTTTTCTGTTTTGTTTTTTTTTTGCTCGTCGCTCATCGCAAAATAATTATCGCGCTCGCTCGACGACAAATTCGCGTCCACCTGACAGATAATCCGTCGTTAATCGTAGCTTGTAAAAACAGCGAGCGTCGTTCGCGAGTTTTTTATGTTTCCTTTAATTTTATATAATTCTTGTCCGGTCGTCCAATTACGCCGAAACTCGCTCGTATCTTCCTGCGACAGAGAAACAGCGTTACGTTATTGTTTTAATAACTTTAAAAAAACAAAGAGAAGAAACGTATTTCAAAAATATTCGCCTTGTAATCGGGACGGCGATTAAGTTCTTCCGCGGGCGAATCGTTCTCTCTTTCAACAGAGAGAAAATCACGTGAAGAAAAATTGGAAAGATCGACCTCAATTTTATGGATAAAAACTGAATTTTCCATTATCGAAGAAAAATAAAAACAAATAAAAATAAACAGTGAAAAAGAATTTAAAGTACCTACGCAATGATAAAAAGTGATTAGATCCGAGGAATCATAATTTGTTTCACGCACGTGTGATTAATGTGCCGGCTCGAATCACGTTCCCATTTAGATCGCAATTTTTTATTCGATCGATCGATCGATCGACCGATCGATCAATCGAACATTATCCGCGATAAAAGCGCTCGATTGCGCAAATAGCAACGTCTATATATCTTTCGGACTTTACGTACAGTGACATATATATGTATGATGCAAAACAGGAAGAGCGTTGTGCGAGAATGAACAAATTGCATGTTCCGTTCTCCTCATCGACAACTTTCCGGGCCTTTATTTTCCTAACTAATGTCGATTCTTTGATAAATATATATACAGGGTGAATTTTATAAGGTGTAACAGGCTTTATTCCAAGATAGATGAGATCATTATAAACAAAAGTTGCAAATATACATTATTGATATTTTTAATAGTTTACGAGATATAAATTTTTTAAGTTGGTCCAATCAGAGCGCGCCAAGAAGCGTTGGAGCCGCCCACTCCCTGCCCTAGCCGTAGAGATAGCACAGTGGGATAGGGCGTTACATTTGGGGTTGTAAAATTCAGAGTAGTCTATTTTATTTATAATATTATTACGCAGTAATTTTTATTTCTCGGCCATTGGCTGCTAGAGCGGCGAGGGGCGGATCCAACGCTTCTCGGCACGCTCTGATTGGACCAACTTTCAAAAGTTATATCTCGTAAACTATTAAAAATATCTCCAATGTATATTTGCAACTTTTGTTTGTAATGATCCCATCTACCTTAGAACGAAGCCTGTTACATCTTGTGAAAATCACCCTGTGTATATATAAACGTATAACAGCTTGAGGATCAGTCGCGTGGGATCGTTGCATAAAGTTGTCGTAGCGTGCGAAAATAGCTCTTTCAGCAGAGATTTGAACGACGGAAGGATAATAAAATTAAGCAAAAAACAACGTAAGCGAAGAAATAAGAGAAAAAAACATTAATGAGCGATGTCAATGTTTGTTGGATATGCAGCAGCGACAACACACCGAGCGGTAGCGGATTCGTTCGCGAATGAAACGAGGCGCGGGAATCTTCGATCACGTCGGGTAGTTGCTCATGCATGTCACGCTCGTACGAAACTTTATAATGTTCACGTAGCGAGAGAGAGAGAGAGGAGGGAGGAGAAAGGGAGAGAGAGAGAGCCTTCGAGCAAAAGAGATCTTTTCGTAAGATACCGATTGTTTCTTTGATTTTTTTTAATCGCTATATGGAAGGAGTGTGCACGATCAGCGATCACTCAAGAAACGGAAAAATAGCGAGTTGATTATAAAAATAAAAAATAAGATATTAATACAATAGTTTATAACGTTGGTTTGATTTACAGCAAAGATTTTTCGAGCATATTGTCAATGTGGTTAGACCAATTAATTGTAAAATTAATCGAACGATTAATCGCTTAATTAATTGCTCCATTAGACGTATTGATTTTTATATAATAAATTGCCACAGGGAAAACTTTTAGACGTTATTTGAACACATTGTCAACGTGCTTGTTTCGCCCTCCATAAATCTTCTATCGAATCGACATAATACTTCTTTATGTTTCGATCATTATAAATGTGTTTGACTCGATGAAAGTGTGTTCGCGACAAATAAATAAAAAATTGTTTTCGAGCTGCGAAAGTGATTCGAATGTTCATGCCTCTCCTTACTCAATGAGCAGTTAGTCGCAAATATTTGTATTCTCATTCCGTTCGAACGAGATCTACGTCACGAGGAAACATGTGATCGCAATAATATACGTTCTAATTATCATGAAATCATTGTTATTTTCATTTTATTTATTTATTTTTAATACAAGAACTCTCTGATATTTCAAATCGTACGGAAGATTTATTTTGCCGATATTTTTCTTATCATCGATGCGAAACGAAGTTTTCAAAGAGATAGAAGTGCCACGAGGACGTGGTATTTTGCGAATGATGAGAAGTATTCGACATGAATTATTCGAAATTTCGGCCTGTATGATCGAACACAGTATAATAACACTCTCGAGTGCGAGAAGTAGTCGTATACTTCGATCTTATGATATTTTTCTTGAAAAAGAACACGTGTATTTGAACATGTGTATTTAAATATGTGTGTCTATGTGCGTGTGTGTGTGTGTAAGCTAACACGTTTCTTTCATGGTAGGAGAAAGTCCCAACGGTAAACACGAAAATGTGAATGGACCTAATCGAGACACGTTTTCTGATTTGCAGGACTCCACGGGACGATACCATGACCTAGTCGTGGTTTAGCGTGTGCCAGGGGCGCCAGCTATTCCGCTCTTCAACATTCGGAAGATTTGGATCTTTATTTTCGTGTGTGTGTATGTGGGTGTTTTTGTTTTTTAAATTGTGAATTTGTTCAATATTTCGATCTTGACGTCGACGAGTGAGATCTCTTGTCGAAAGAGGAACCATTTTGTAGTTGCGAAAGCGGTACCAAAGATAAACATACTGCCAAGATGATGATGATCAAGAGCTTCTTCAGGAGGATCATCAAGGACTTCCGGCACAAGGAACTCCTGCCTCTAAAATTGATATTCTTCGTTCAAGCTTCCAGTAAATTAATTGATCGAATATATCGATAGATAGATACTTTTTTTTTTTTAATTCAACGATGATTTATCTTACGTCATGGTGCTCGTTCAATTATTTCACAGCTCTTTACGTTCTCTATCCTTATTTGACGATTCACATGAGAGAATTGGGTATCAATGTCGAGGAGACGGCTATTATGAGCGCCGTGACGCCCTTCGTTGCGATCGTTATGCCACCGTTGGCTGGTATGGCTGCCGATCGAATAGGCAATTTCAAGGTAGATCCTCTTTAGTTCGACGCGTTAAATAATCGTTAAGACAGATATTGTGGTTTTTTGAACGAATGTAAGGTGTTCCATTCCATCCTTGGTAAAATCGAGTTTGCTACATATCGATAAATAATTAAAAGAAAGAAATAGAATGAATACATAAATAAAGAAACGGATTAATAAATTCGCAAATAAATGAATAAATAAAAGAATTAAATAAATAAATAATACAAATATACAAATGAGCTAGACGTATCTAAAATTGGGGTTAATCGTTTTATTTTCGTCGATTCTTAGATTCTACTGTCGCTCTTCTCGTCACTCGGTGGAGCAGCGGCACTCCTTCTTCTCCTGGTACCGGTGGGCCGGGTGACGGTTCTATTTCCTGAAAGAGTCGTCATGGATCTCAGTTGTCCGGGTGCCGAAGGGGAGTTGATTTACACGATGAGCCAGAGTCATCCGTGCGAGACGAAATTACAGCCTAAAGTCTCGACGAGAATCGAGAGTTGCGGGTAAGAAGAACGAGGCGAGACGCGCGGTGTACATAAGTTTTTGTTTTTCTTCTTCTTTTTTCGACACCGAAGCGTCTGTGTTCCTCATCAGCTACGATGTGGAATACAATTGGACGAACGAACGTTGAAAAAAATCATTTAAAACATTCGCAGCTACATCTGTCACGCCGATTTGCAAAACGAGACGGATCTACAATCGATTCTGGAATCTCGAAGCTACACGGTCAAACACTTCGATCTCGTCGAGGGCTCGAACGTCTCGTACGTTTACAACGCATCGCACGACGAATTACTCGCCTCGCCAAAATTCTCTCACAGTGACGACATAAGAGAAAACAGACAAATGAAAAATAATCAATTCTTCAAATCGTCGGTTCGTCAATTATCCAAGAGCACGTATTATTTCCCTACTAATCAGTTGTACGAATTTAAATGCGTTCGTACAGCTACGCCAAACGTAAATAACGAAGATAACGCAAGTAACGCAACGACGAGTCTGTCTTCGATGCAAAAGAACGAGACGATTTGTGATTTTGGTGATATTCGAAATTTAGTAAACGATAATGGAACCTCGATCGCGTATGGCGAAAGATCGACGAGGCTGAAGAGCATCGAGTCCAATTACATCGATCGTCTCGAGAAGAAACGACGTTACCTCGTCGAGGAAATGACGAACGTGGACGACGATATATTCGACAGCGCGAGATGCAAAAATCCCGATGACAATGATAAGAGAATCACGGTTGATGTCGCGTTGGTCAATTGGACCGAGAGTACACGACCCTACAAGACTCTTCACATCGAGGGTTGCAGCAAGAGATGCGTACTGACCGCACCGCGAGATCAAATTTGTTCCAACAAGGAAACGGTCGTCGAGTTCAATACTCAACTTACATTCTGGATGTATCTCGGTATCAGAGTTTTCATCGGTATAATCGGCGGTACCGCTTTCGCCATGTTCGAGGGTGCCGTTATCGCGATATTGCGCGAGCAAAAAGCCGATTACGGTTTGCAGAGAATTTACGGCAGTATTGGTGGGATGATATCGTCACCGCTGTCTGGTCTCTTGATCGATTACGCCAGTCAGGGAAAAGGCTATACGGATTTTAGGTGATTATCTCCTCCTGAAAATAAAAAAAAAACAAACATAAAACATACGTACATAGCCATTAAAACGAATATAAAATTACAAGAAAAATGTCACCTTTTTATATCGCTCGGTCGAGTCGAGGCAAAAATTAATTCCAACATTTTTTTTAGACCAGCGTTTTATCTATACGCCGCATTGAAGATAGCCTCGGGGGTTCTAATGCTGACGATCAATCTTGAATTTAAATCACCGGCGAGCAACGTCGTCAGCGACGTCCTGAGCGTATTGAAGAACATCGAGATCGTTGCTCTCCTCCTGGCTTGCTTCGTTCTCGGTTGGTACTAAATAAACAAAAAAAAAAAACAAAACAAATATCGCATGTTACTATATATGGACGAAGCTACTTTGCTAGATTGTTTTTTTTTACATCATGGCCACCGATCTTCGCCGTGAAGAATTTCAACAATAGACGCGTATGATTGCGCTCACGTTGCGCAACGACTTCCGCCTGACGTGGTCAAACTTTTGTAATGCTCGTGAAAACGATTCTCGATTTGCGCGATGTATAGCTATATGTGTATACAGAGTTGGAGCTCTTTTTTTTTCTTTTGATTACGTCAAGCAACGAGCGCAACGCGTGGCTGAGAGTGCAAAATTCGTACGGACGAAATGTAATTGAAATTAATTTTTAATTAAATTGTTCATCGACAGGTACCGCTTGGGGCTATATCGAGTCTTTCCTGTTCTGGCTACTTCAGGACCTCGGAGGTTCGAGGTCGCTCATGGGAATCACTATAACAGTCGGTGGTATCGCCGGTATTCCTCTTCTCGTACTGTCCGGTCCGATAATACAGAAGATCGGACATGCCAATGTTCTTTTTATCGGCTTTGTCTTCTACGCCGTCAGGCTTTTGGGTAAGTCTCGACGATATATATTTTTTATCGTTAATACGAATAATTGATATTTTCAAAAAATCCATGATCTTCAGTTTTTTTTTCGGAAAAATAGAAAAATTTGTAGATTTTGTTTGGCAGCAATTATGATAAACGATGTTACTTTGTTGTAACGAAAATATATCACAATATTCTTATCTTATTTTGTCGCCTCGTTTGAGAAAACAGCTAGACTTTCTTATCAAGATTGAACGATAATTCAAAAAAGAAGAGACGATACACTCGATAAAATGCAAATTCTATGTAAACTTGGAAAAATTCGAAATTAAACTGTAATCTTGTAGAGAATGTAGATCACCTAACTGGTCTCGTGGATTCAAGCGAGTGTAACGAACCGCGTGATAAAAAGCGTCGTTTGATTATTTTGTTTGTTGTCGTACGGGTCGCCAAGAGCAAAAGCTCGGGAACGTTATAGTTTGTTTTTATTTTTTTTTCTCTGGATATTACGATCCGTTACTTCGAGTATGACGATTAATCTAATTCACAGGATACTCGTTGATATACAATCCATGGTTGTGTCTGATCTTCGAGGCGCTGGAATCCGTAACGGCTTCGTTGAGTTTCACAGCAGCGGTGACATACGCGGCGAAATTATCGACGACGACGACCGATACGTCGATACAAGGTTTATTGGGCGGACTTTATTACGGAGTTGGCAAAGGTTCCGGAAGTTTGACGGGCGGTTATCTAATGAAAGCTTTCGGCACGCGTCCGACTTATCAGATTTTCGCTGCCTTCAGTCTCATCACCGGTATCGTTTATTTCTTCTTCAATCTCTTGTACCTAAAGAAACGTCCTCAGATCGAAGGTAACGATATCGTGAAGAAGAAGCCGAAGAAAATACCGAATATCGAAACGAACGGTATCGAGAACGGTGGAATAGATTTGGCCGAGAGAAACGAGATGAAGAGACTCGAGGCTGACGGCAAGGTCGAGAACGGTGGGATGACGAACGAGGCATTCGTCGGCAATCATGACGATCTCGAGGCTATAAAAAATGCGAGAAATCTTGATATAATTGAAAAAATGCCGGAGGATAATAACGATATGAGAGGATGTAACGAGAGAGGTAAAACGACGGAGAACGTGGTTAACAAATTGGGCAACGATTCGAGAGATACGAAAAGTACGAGGAACGAGGAGACTGTCGTTACTCCGAGGAATTGTAATCTCGAAATTGATAATCCTGG
Source organism: Netelia fuscicornis (assembly GCA_946811545.1). Lineage (NCBI taxonomy): Eukaryota > Metazoa > Arthropoda > Insecta > Hymenoptera > Ichneumonidae > Netelia > Netelia fuscicornis. Next base: position 15,501,736 of record OX328011.1, on the reverse strand, counting down.
CTTCGTCGAGGAAAGAGCGGATTCGAAAGTATCCGCGACGGCTGGAAAGTGCAAAGTTACGGTAGAGAGACAACCGGACGATGGAAAATAATGACACGATTTGTTGTTATATTTGACGAAAGGTTGTTTCTTTCCTAAAATAGCATCAAGCATAGAGAACGAAGCGTCACGTTGATCAAGTTGTTAAACAAAATGTTTACCCCGATAAAGATTTTATTCATTGTTGATGAATTTTCATTATACGATAAAGATAGCGAAAATAATTGTCCACAATTAACGAAAATTCGTTGATACGTCGAACGAAATATTTTTTCAACGTACATCTGGGAACAGATGCGGATTTTTTATCGACGGTATGACGCAATCGATTCAAATAAATTTTCAGACAAACTTTTCGTGACGCGAACTTCTACCGAGCAAGTCAAGAATTGTACAGTATTTTTATTAATTGTGTGCGTTTTTTAGATGTATATTATTATTGTTGTTACACAGCGCATCACGAAACCTGACCGAGTCTTCCTGTTCCGAATATTTTATTTATCTCTGTCGATTCTGTTTAGATTTGACCGTTTCCTACGTCACAGTGATCGTATTTGTTTTCTCTGTATTTTATATAATATGTATGTGTATTTTATATAATATATTAGCAATATTTGTACGTTCCTTCGTATCGTGTTAAATTTGATAAATAAAAGCGTAAAGTGCCGATAATAAGAAACAAGGCAATATTCATTCGTCGTAGATTCGCTTGTTTCAATATTCATAAAATCGTGAGCTTGTTGTTAAAATCGTTTGAAATTTTCTCGCACAATGAGAATGCGATTATGGAATATCTGAAGATCGTCGAGATTCGAAGAAAGAGGACGCAACGTGAACATTTTTGGTAAAGTTCAATTACGAATCTCTTTGGACGAACTTTCGTCCAAAATGACTATGTAGGATAATAACAGAATCGGAAATTTGTCGCTGATGAAGAATATAACGTTATTTTTGCCGAAATCTCAAAAATTCCCGGAAAAAAACGCAAAAAACCCGAAATAACGATTTTTCCACTTTTGGTCGAGAAAATCTGCAAATTTTGAAACGAAACCGTGATTTTCTTGTTCTACGGGAAATTAGCGATCGACATAGGTTCTTGGAGCCTGAGAAAGGATTACAATTCACCGGAATACAGTACATCGCAATATTGATGGATTCGCGAACCCTCGAAACATCGACGTTTCGCGACGCTGTATCACCGCTCTTGTTCGTCGGACAGAAAATTTCACGAATACCCTTTTGAAGAGCTCCCCGAGCACTCCAGAACCCGCTCAGAATCATCCGGATAGCTCCATTTTTGTGGCCGTGGCGTTCTTTCGAAAATCGCGATTTTTGGGACCCATAGGGGGGGGGGGGGGGGGCTGCAAAAAACGCCTAGACGATGAGGGCAACATTTTTTTTGCTCCAAAACCCATTTATTCCATGATATTCGTATTACGCGGGAAATTTCCTATTCAGAAATGATGCTACAAAGTCTTTTTAGACTATCGGCACCTGCCAAGCGTCAACATTTTTTTTCATCTGAAAAGGCTTCAATTGAACGTTAGGGAATCGCCATTCTTTCCCACAACACGAATACCATTATTATAATCTTGATATATAGTAATTTACGTAAACATTTCGTTTTTTGATCATGACGATATTAGTAGATATCTAAAACTGATTAAGTGTCTATGCCAGTACCCTAGGTTCTTGATATTTTTATGTACAATATTCCCAACGATGACAATCTGATAGTAAAAAATCATTGTTTGTTTTTTTAATTTTATGTGAAATGCGTAAAATATTAAATTTGTTGTCAAAATGACGTCAAAAGTAACGATTACGCTTTGGATCTTCGATATAAATTGCATTTGAATTCCTTTTTGAAGAAACCCCACACTCGCGCTTACTTCGACCCATTTTAAAAACCATATACAAAATAATGCCGAGTGGGTGGGGCTTGACTTTCTAATACATTGGATTCCCGAACAACCCATTGTTCTATAAAAGCAAAACAAAGTTAAAATTAAGGATGTTTAAAAAAAGTTACCTTCAAAAAGCTTCGAAAACCTGTTCAAAATAACACCGTTTGACGGTACGACGTTAATTGTCACGAATGTTTTAGTAAGAGGTTGAAAAAATCGGGTAACGGGTACTACTATGTCGCGTCTGTTACAGTTTGCGTATTACGTTAGAGGAATTTCTTTCGGAAGGATAGCTCGTTATTGGCATTTAGCATTCGGTTCTCGACGAGTACGTATTGTCCTACCAAATACACCGAGTCTATATATATATGCGTTCTCGTGCGAGAACAACTCGCCACTCGTAACGAGTCAGCTCGAGGAAGATGACGCGTGGAGAATTGTCCACCGGGGTTTATCTCTTATCATTAGTATTATCATTATCGTTGATCGATTTATCATTATCATCGTCCGTGCTACCGGAAATCGGTTCGTACTCCAAAGTGTCGATAAATCGTGCTCAACCGATCGTCGCGATTCCGATCGAAGCGAGCGATCGACAGTCGGTAAGTCAGTCGCGAAGCTTACAAAAAATCGTGACGCCCCGTTCGCCGATTTACGTTCCATCGACGATCGCGAAGTTGCGAAACGGCGAGGCGATCGATCACACACCGGCGAAAAAATATACGACCCTCGATCGCGACGCGGTCGCCCAATTGGACGCCGTCAATTCGAGAAAATCGGCCCAGAAGAGATTTCATCCCCCGGCGAGTTTCGAACACGTCCTGGCTCATGCGAACGCTATGAGGGAACAATCTATACCCTCCCCGAGCGAACAGAGTATAGAAATGAAAAAAACTCCGTTTCCCGTTCCCGGTTATGCGACATTGCCGCAAGAGGTTTATTCGTCGAGTTACGATTATCAGCAAGATTCGAAACCCACGAACGAGGACTCACCCCCAGGAGGGAGTGACGATTACACCCCTGATTCTGGGGATAGTTTTTCCAAGGTAATTAAACAATCATAATATAAAAATTAATGTTATTATAATCATAATTATGTTATCTAATTTACTAATTAATCTTAAGAATAATACTATATCGATATTACTTGTAATAATAATATCAATAATGATAATAATAATATCAATAATGATAATAATAATATCAATAATGATAATTATAATATCAATAATGATAATTATTATATAATATCAATAATATGATAATTATAATATCAATAATATCAATAATGATAATTATAATATCAATAATATGATAATTATAATATTAATAATGATAATTATAATATCAATAATATGATAATTATAATATCAATAATATCAATAATGATAATTATAATAAAAATTATCGATGACGAATTTTTATAGAGAATAATGTCTTTTTTTCAGATACCAGACTCCTACGCAAAGCCAGAAACGTATGGCGGCGAACAGATCGAAGACGTACCAAAATTTGCAGGTTTTCCCACGAGTTCGTCCTACGAGGACAAGTATCCTTCAAAGCCCGTCGACTTTCCCGATCATTACGAGCATTCGAGCTACGGTGACGTTCCTTTCGCTTCTCCTCACGACTATCATCACGATCTGATCTACGAACATCCACCGGACGATCATTATCACGATTATACTACAACAACGACCACCGAAGAACCGGAAATGAATGACCAGAGGCTGAGCAAACGTCCCTACTCGTATTACTACATTGGCAAAAAACTCTGGTACCTGCCGCTTTACTTCAGCATTTATTTCATAATATACATAGCCGCATTGGTGTTGAAGAGCATCACGAGACACAAGATCAATTTTCCGGCGAGTCTCGCTGCGGTCGCGGCTCAGGCGAGAAATGGGAACGAACTTTACGAGGGATATGGCTGGTACGAACTTACCAAGCGCGTTCTCGATGGCATCGATCTTTACAACAGTATCGGAAAATCAAACTCCTGACACGATACTCGAGGCTCACACGTTTCTACAATTTTTTTCACACTCGAACAAAAGACTGTTGTTTTCCGTTTGTTTTTTTTTTTTTTATTAATTATGAAAATGAATAATAAAGGGTGAAAGAAGGTACGAGGCATTCGTTTCTTAAAATTGTAACCTACACCCGCATCTTCGATTTTTATAGATAGAATGATGTTTCTGATTGGAAGAATTTTAAGATGGCGAATTAATTTGAAGGCGATCGACGCTCGTGCGAGACAGTATGCAGTTTTAAGTAATAATAAGTTCGTAAAATTGGCACTAATTCGACGAGCATGCGTTTGCGAAATGTTTCTGCAATTATCGCCTCTTTATTAGAGTATTGTCTCAACGGTAAATGTACGAGAAATGGGACGAAAGAACCGCTAAGCTTCTAGACGTATGGAACGTAGGTGGAAAAATGGGAGCTTGTGGTTGACTTAACGATTACGAATTAAGAGGGGACTCTCCTTCCTCCTCTCGATAATTCGCCGGAATGTTTTGATACGGGCTTTTAATATATTCATTGAAAATTAATATATTATCCTTTCTCATTGTTTTGTATCGATTTATCGATTATTGACAATTTGCTAAATAAAAATTGAAAGAATTAAATTATTTTGTTTTTTGTTTTTCATTTTTCTATCATCGAGCATGAGAATTTGCGAATTGGATATTATGTTGGTAATTTATGAGATATTAACGATTGGATAGGGTTATGAAATGTTAAAAAATATGAGAGTTACGATGTTTCAGTTTTTCGACGATTTTCAGGGAAACGTACAAATATCGATATTTTACGTGGTTGTAACTTTGCTCCTGTTCGATTGATGTTAATTTCGTATAGAGCTTTCAGAAAGTTGATGAGAAGATTTAGATAATGGCATTGGGTTCACTCCGATATCTCAATTTTTGTGACTGTGACGACAAGTTTAAAATCGGGAAATTTTAATCAATTACAAAATTTACATGAATCGGCCTGGATGCTTTAAAAATCTAAAAAAAAATCGAAAAACTATCGTAGCCAGGTCAACCAATTATCAAATTCAATCTCTAACAGTCATTAATCAAATGATCATAGACGCATGCTAAAAAAAATCGTTCGGACGAAAAAAAATTGTTCCCTACAAAACTACCCTCGTTGTTCCCTACCAAACTCTCGACCAAACTAGTGCCATAAATCTTATGGCAATGTATATTATAACGATTCTACCAGTTATCCAAAATCCGAGAAGTCAAGAAGCGAAGGCCACGGAGTACTCAATGAACGTCGTAAAAAAACAAAAAAGTAAAATGGCGGAAGCACACGAAACGAGTTCGTCCACGTTCAGGAGTAAAATTTTCCAGCTTCCCCGACACAGAATTCCTCCGTCTCGTCTCTATGGTTTCTTACCGATCTTCGTAATATCTGTAACAATTAGGACTATTTAGCATCGTCGAGGATAACGTTTGCTTAACGTTACCGATCTTACAGTTACGAAGAGACTCGTGTACGAACCGTCTTGGCGATGACGAAGTTGCGAAGAAGACGAGGAAGAAGAGGACGAGCCCTCCAGTTCATCGGACGCGTTCGTCCATAGATGGATCTTAAACAGTCGGGATTATCATCGTTTCAAGATCACCAAGAGTGCGAGAGTCTCATCAGACCTGTCGATATTTTCCTATACGAAATAATGTGAACGTCGTTTAGTGAACTCCGTGCAAAATTTAAAGTGTATTTGCACGCGCGTATGAGAAATTTAATTTAAAACAAAAAAAAAGGAAAATGTATTGAAGAAAATTGTTCGGATTTCCTTGAATTCTGGTATAAAAATCGAAAAGAACGCATCGAGGCGAACGGTTTTACACCGGTCCAAGAAATTATTCACGTTTCGCGTCTCGAGCAACCGCGCGAACACGGACATTCACGGCTTGGTGCGCTTTTTCACGGACAATTTTGTCCCGAATCAATCGGTAACGGGAAGCGTATCATGGAAACGGCGCGCCTCATTCGTAGTCTCTTCCTCCTGTCGCTGTGCGCCCAGTGGGCAAACAGCTACGTTCACGATGACGCGAAGGGACGAAGAACTAGCGAAACCGTGGATAATGTCACGACCGAGAGTACGGCTGTAGCTACGACCGTCCAGTCCATCAGGTTCTCCTCAATTCTATAAAAACAAAAATAAACAAGAATAAAAAACAGAATAATTATTTTTTTTTGATAAAGAAAAATACATTTACATTCGACAAATTATCAATTGGAATGAACAGATGTTGTCTCTGATAAATTGTTGATAAAAACCGCTCGACGAATTATTTGGAGCGAAATGATGAAGTAAGAAACAACAAAAATCGTTTACAGGCATCCAAGATGGTACAAACGCGGTGATCACGACGAGGATGAACACGATGATGAACACGACGACGAGATGGACGATCAGCCCGAATCTAAGGCGATATCACACGGGAAGATCGATTATTGGGGTGGCTACTACGATTTTCTCATCAACGAGGGCAGTTACAAATTCTGGGCCGTTTTCCAGGTAGGTAATTCATTATCGTCGAAATCCACTTGGTTGAATGTTGAAAAAAAATATCAATTCGTATAAAAAAAATTATCATTCCTTGATTCAAATGATTCAAATATCGATTCGATTCGATCGATTATTATACATTTAACTCAAAGAAACGATACGAAAATTTATAAAAATTTGTCTTTAAAGTTCATTTCATTTAATTCGATTCGATCAATTTAAGTAAATATTATTCGGACGAGTTTAAACAATTGATTAACATTCGAACGAAACAATTTATCTCGGTGATAAAATATAAGATGCACCTTTGAAGATTCGTTCCTCGGATTGAGTTTCCGCGTGTCTACGTTATATCGAGTTGTACAATTCCAGACGGTATATTGTCTGGAACGAAGAGATCGGTATGGATAGCTGTACCATTCTATACATACATATGTAAGCCACGTAAAACCATGAAAGAATAACTGTCGGAAGTGAGCGGAAGTTCATTTCGTCATTCCCTCTTTCGTTATCGTTCTGTTTTCGTCGTTTGTAATTGGCTACACGATTCTTTGTTTCCTGCTCGTCCATTCGTCTCGTCGTTTTTATTTCGTACAATTCTTTTTTGTCCCGTATGCTTTTTTTTTGGTTTATATTTAATTTACGACGTCTGCGCTCTGTGCGAGACCACGAGTGAACGTCTTGCGCGTTTAGCACGCGCTTTCCTCCTATTTCTCGGTCCTTCGCAAGTCACGAAGAGGAACCCACTCGCTCGCTCGTCTCAACGTTTACGACCTCTCACGTTAATATAATAATAATATCACTCCATTTTTTATTTCCAATTACGTCGTTCCTCTTTTTTTCGTTTCTTCGTTCATCTGAATAATTTTCGTTTTGTCGACAGCTTGCCACCGCTGCGCTTCTCATATACAGCGGTTTTGCGGCGCTTTACTACGCCAAGGTAAATCCAACGACGAACGACGATTATGACGATTATTTCCTTGGACGACGAAGACGACGAAGGAGAGACGCGTTTCTTGGCCTCGGACCGGAAACTTATCAGAGGATATTCGACGCGATAAGCACCGAATTTCAACCGCATCGAGTATCTGGATGAACGATAATAAACAAAAGAAAGATTGCACCCTCGTTTTGTGAAAAATAAAATTTTTTCTAAAACAAGAAAACACAAAAAATATTCCTATCGTTTCGTGAAAAGAGAGAATGAAGAATTTTCTCGACCGACGTTACCTCGAGGGACTAAGAACGATCTTCGCTGCTCTCTCGCTGCGCTCCTAATTACACAAACAATATTAATCCGACTGTCTTTTTACCCTCGTGCGTTTACATATGTATATATATATATTTATCTTTATCTATATCTACATTAAAATAAATAAAGAAGAAGGTGATATACTCGAGTAGACGTCGTTGAGAATCGTCTCGCGAATCGATTATTTTCCTGTGCCAACGTCGTGAACGAGAGATACGAGGAAAAAGGAGTGTGAGGGAGAATGAAGGAAGAAATAAAAGAAGCGATCGAAAATGGAAGACGATGAAGAGAATGAGGAAGGGATGAGGGTCGAGTGAAGCACCGCGGCGCCGAATCATCATCGTCGATCGCGATCGGTCAAGCTCACAGTGGACTTCACCCAAATATCGTCTCGTGGCTCGACGGAGAAGGGGCCAAGCACTGTGGTGTACATTGTACATGAATTATATATATACATGCATATAAACTGCATATACATATATATATATTGATATTCTTTTATTTTTATTTCGTTGTTGCATATGTTGAAGCGCATCGATGAAGCAGCTTCTGTTGCCCGGGGCAATTGTCGAGCCTGCAAGAACGAGAGGGAAAGATGGAGAGAGAGAGAGAGAGAGAGATGGAGCGAGTACACGATCGTTGGTTGCTTCGTCTCGTCTATATAGCGCTCAGTCTCTCTCTCTATAGCTGCTAAATATGCGTCGGATTAAAACGTAATAAAAGTCTCGCGAAAAAATGTCGACCGATAAATCAAGATGCGAGAGACAGAGAGCGAGAGGGGGACGGGGGTGAGAGTGCAGAGGGGATATCTTCTGTGGCAGAATGATACGAGGAAGGGGTGGGAGGAGGGAGAAAGAGCTCGCCGGTGAGGAGGCAAAGTCGGGAGGGCCCAACGGTGGACCATCGGGCCCAATGTACAGTGTACAACAAACTACCGCCGCCGCAATCCGAAGCTCGGAGGCAAATTTTCTTGTCGAAGATCGGCAACGTAACGAGGCCTCGGACCCTCGAGGGCCCTTGTGCAGGGATAAAAGCCCCCCCTCCCTCGCTCGTTCACTTTATCTCTCTCTTTCTTTCTCCAGTCTACACGGGCGTAAGCGACGATACGCTAGAGAATTTTTAAGATATTTGCTTTTATTTATTTATAGAAATAACGGAGGAAGAATGAAGAGAAAAATCTTGAAATTTGAAATATAATCACGAATTTTTGTTTTTCGTGAAAATCCATAAATGAAATAATTGTCTCAATCGCAAGTCGTTTGTCTATAAATATATGAATTTTCTGTTTATCTTCAAGGGTGCGAATCGTTCAAGAAAGGTGTTGTAGATGAAAAATTCAAACGGGGAGGAAGAAAATTGGTATGTTAAAAAAAATGGCGTTTTAGCGTAAGGAAGGTTTTCGAGGTGGGATCACACAGGCGTATTGTGCTCTACGCCCGTGCAAAAATCACCCAAAGGGTTTCGAACGTAAGATCGAGAGAGGCATTCCCCCACGTACGACTTTGCGACCAGGGGGCTGCAGCTTGTATACGCATCGTGTATTCTCTCACTCGGACGTTTTCTCCGGGTGATAGAGAGGAACAGAAAGAAAGAGAGGAAGGGAGGAGAAAAGAGTACCCTGGTACGCGAGCGGGGAGGATATTTGCCCTCCACGGTACATACGGAGCATTATTATATGGGACGCGAAAGAGTTTTGCGCGAAACTCCAGAAGGACAGGGCGGGCTGAGAAGGACGGGGGGAACGAAGTAGAAGGAAGGGACAGAGAGAGAGAGAGAGAGGAGCGAAGCGGATGCGCATCTCTTGGCTCGAGCGATTTTAAAAATTTCAAGATAAATCTTTAAGTAGGGGAGAAAAGGGCCTCGGGAGGACAAGAAAAAACCATGGCGGAGAGAGAAAGAGGGGAAGAGGAAGAGCGAGAGAGGGAGAGAGAGAGAGAGAGAGTACGAAAAGAGAGAAGCGCTTGGAAATCGGACGCCCGGATAAAAACTGTTATTTACTGCGGCTACGAGGAGTTTGCGCGATCGATAATAATTCTCGACCTTTTTTCTACACCCCTTTGCTCCCTGATTCTTCCCCCAACCCCCGCCTCGAGAATTTCTTGGTTAAGGAAAAAATACAAAAAACTTGCTCATCCCTTTCGCTATTAGGTGCATAGCGACGTATCGAGTAGATACGATTAGGCTAATTGCGATAAGGGTGTGTTAAATCGTTTCTCATGCATTGAAGCACCGAGCGATTATGTTGCACGTTTCTCTTTTTTTCGTGTACATACTTAAAGATTTCAAGTTGCGAGCTTTAAAGTTCCGCTCGGTTCATTAAGCCACAATTTATATTTAAAAAAAAAATGATCTCACGGCCAGAAAATTACATTTTTAGGTACTCGAAGGGTTGAATTTGGAGAATTTCGTGTTACGCGTATACGTATACGCACACGGGGCACATTGAAGTAGAAACTTGTAGATGCTATGTTGGCAATGGCAAAAAAAAGGAAAAACGTAACGATTCAACAATCTTGACGAGTACGAGAGAGGAAGAGAAAGAGAGACAAAGGAGAGCGCGAGAGAGTGACGCGCACAACCACTTAAATAACTGAGAAATACCTCTCGGTTGAATCGCAACTCTTCCCTCTATACCTCTCGTCGCTTATGCGCATCGGGAGGGCAGCCGAGAGCAAAAGTGGTCCTCGGTATTATGATGGGAAAAACTGCAGAATGCAAGCATCGTGGAATTCGCGAAGAGAGAGAGAGAGAGAGAAGGAGTGGACAAGGAGAGATCTTCTCTCTGCTCCCGTTGCATCTCGACGTGTATCTCGTGTTTGAGCGAAGAGAGCTCGTCGTCGGGACGCTTAGAACTTAGTAAATAAGTGAACGTAGAAAAAGGAAGGAATAAGAGAGGTGATGAGACAAGGCCGTTGACTAGCTGTTTTTCAATACACGTATACATATATATTATATATGTATATATATTGTTGTAGAACAGTAGCCAAACTCGAGAAGATTTGTCGCTCGCGATAGAAGAAGTAAGAAAGAACGAGAGGGAGTTGAAAAGTGAAAAGAAATATTTCTAAGTCATCGACAAAATTTATTAGCCAACGAAATTCTTGAAAGGGTTCTTTAACTATAATGCATTGAACAGAAATTTTTACGACACTAGTTCAATAACGACGTTCCTCGGATATTTCATAAAATGGGACGAAAAACTAAATTTAACGTGAAATTCATTTTTCTCGAAGTCTTTTGAAGAGCGAGAGTCCCATCGTCTGGCGATATCGCGTCGGAACATCTCGAAGCATAAGCGAGCCTTCCTTTTTTTGAAACGACGGCATTAATTTATCTATAATACGTCGTATATGATCGTATGAATAATTAGATGCGTCTTGTGTGCGGTAGGGCAGATGTGGCTTTTTGTTCCCTGACCCAAAAATGTATAAGTATATATACGAAGGTCTTTGAGAACAGAAGAGAGCGAGATAGGACAGACGGAGAGAAAGTTAGTCGGAAAGAGAGAGAGAGAAAAAAAAAGGAAGAAAGAAAGAGAGAGAGAGAGAGAGAGAGAGAGAGAGAGAGAAAGAAAGAAAGAAAGAGAAAGAAAGAGAGAGAGAGAGAGAGAGAGAGAGAGATTGATTTTTTTTTGATTTGATATATTTATTATGCCCTAGCAGGCTATGGGGCAATACAGAGTGCGCACAAATGCAAAACCAACAATTTCACTGTTGCCGGTTTTGATTCATGCTCGTGGTAAAACAATGAATAACATGATTACAATTTTAAACTTAATACTTAAATCTAAGCTTAAAGCTAGTAGCAATTGAAGGTACAGGTAACACATTGTTACAAGTACATAGTATAGTGGTAGAGTACATAATAGTAACAAGAGAGAGAGAGAGAGAGAGAGAGAGAGAGAGAGGAGACTCAAGACGGGAGAGAGAGAGGAGTGTCAGAGTGGGATAAAGATGCAAAATTTTGTTCGACAGCTTGTTGTATGGTAAATTACCGACTGCAAGCGCACACAAGCACACATAAACACACACAAAGACACCAACGCACCCACAAGCGCTCGCAAGCGCCCACAAGCGCCCGCAAGCTCCGGCAAGCGCCCACAAGCCCCCGCAAGCGCTGGTAAGCGCCCGCAAGCGTCGACAAGAACCCGAAAGCGCCCGCAAGCGCTCACAAGCACACACAAACACACACAAAGCCACCAACGCACCCACAAGCGCCCGCAAGCGACGGCAGGCGCCCACAAGCACCCACAAGCGCCCGCAAGCGCACACAAGCGCACACAAGCACACACAAACACACACACACACACAAAGGTACATACCCGCATTGTTTCCCAACATAAACACACACACACAGTCACACGAACACACAAATAATGTGAAGATCGGTGACAAGGTAAAAAGCCCAAAAAGAGTTATTTTTTTCGAAACTCGACAGTTTATAAATGCGGGACAATGGGGGGGGGGGGGGGTAGAATTCGCTTAAATTTTGGTTCGTTCTCTTCTCCTAGTCTCGAATGACGAATGGCATGGAGGTTTTGTAGGAGGGAAAATGGTGATTGGGGAGGGGGGAGGGGCGTGTGCATTAAATAGAAATTACAGAGATAACATTTTTTTTGCTTTCTACCTTCTTCCTTTTTCTTTTTCCCCGACTATGCTCGCGTATCGACGCGACTAGCGGAAGAAAATCGAGGAGAAAATTGTGTCTTCGTCGTTACATAGTTTATGGGGTGAGGGAGTGGGGGGCTGGACGATTGGCTCGTATAAGGAGTAAGGTAGAGGAGGAAAGACGTGAGGACTATAACATACCCGTTTATGCTATTCGCTGGAGAAAATAGCGCGGGTGGATCGAAGAACTGTGGAAATGAGGGTCTATAGGCAAATAAGAAGAGCACACTCGTGGAAATGGCGAAGGAAGAGAGAAGAAAGAGAGAGAGTGTGTAGGAAGAGGAAAAGAAAGAAATCACGAATTGTTGGAACACTGAGAGAGAGAGAGAAAGAGAGAGAGAGAGAGAGAGAGAGAGAGAGAGAGAGAGAGAGAGAGAGAGAGAGAGAGAGAGAGAGAGAGAGAGAGAGAGAGAGACAGACAGACAGACAGACAGACAGAGAGACAGAGAGAGAAAGAGAGAGGGAGGGAGGGAGAGAGAGAGAGAGAGAGGGAGAAAGACAGACAGACAGGCAGAAAGAAAAAAGAGATTGCCGATGGAACCGAGAGGCTGAACTCCCATTTTTGTCGTACTATTTCTTCGTAACCCTCTGCCATTTGTGTGACGACGGTTAGTCGACACACCGTGAGTTTTTCGTGATGGTCCACCCCGGTTCTCGAGAGAGAGGACCAAAACATCCACGCATCATTCAGTTGAACCAAAGACGAGAAAGACCGGCGGTGCGGAGACGTCGCGAATTTCGACGAAGTAATTATATTTTAATTGTCCTTATTAGAACGTGTCTCAACGGGGTCTCCCACTGCGCTACGTTTTGTCTCGACCCTCCACGTTTCTCTTATTCCGGCTCGCTAACGTTCCTCAATTTTCTTAACTCGAACGTACTTTTCTCTCTATTGATTATCGATTAATGATGCATCTATCGATTATCGTAGAATTGCGATAAGAAATTCTGTAAACATATCCATTGTATTCGAATATTTTACAAATAACAGAAACCTTTGCGATTCTTTTTTTTTTAAAGTATTTTCCTAGATTGCATCTTTTTTATTTGTGTAACGGCTCAATGCCCATTGGTACGAATATCCCGTTCATTATAAATCCTTTTTTGTTTCGATTTTTTCCATTATTTTCATTAAACGAGAAATAGTTTCATCGAGGAAGTCACACCGATCATCGTTTCATCAAAGCTCATGAATAATGCAGCTTGTAGTATGACGGTCAACCAGTTACCTCATACAAATGAGAAGCGTTCGCTGCAACACGCAAAGTGGTGCATTATACGTCGTGTACTCGATCTTTCTATGCATCGCGAGCACGCCTAACAGCGCATATATATACGTATTAAATAGAGGCGTGTGCTGTGGGAAAACTCGCGAAGCTATGAGTCAAGTCTCATTCTCGCCCCACTGGATTCTCAAGCGTTTTATATACCGGAGCACTATACAATATCCAGGACCGAGCAAAGAACAGCACCATTGTTTTGTTTTCCAGGCATTATTTGAACGGATTCTCGGTCACGTTGGACCATCAAGTAGGTATTTGCACAACACGAGTGCAAATACCGACACAAGTGCCAATCGGATAAATACAAATTACATCAATATTTTTTTTATTATTGAGTATTAATCTAATTACTGTCTCAAAAATATAAAATACTTTTTCATCAAGATAAACGTTTGATATTTTTGTATTACTGTAAGTAATCAAAGAATTTCTTGCAAGAAATTCATAGCACTATATGCGATGGATTGAATTCGTTCGAGTATGAGGATGCGTGAACACTTTCGACTTCTCTTTTCGTATCAGGACAATTAAATTCTATATCTTGGAATGCAAATCTAGCCTTATTGTTACTACAAGATTGTTATTAAAAGATTGTCGATTAGATCATCATCTTCGTTTAGGACTGTCCGATGGTTAGTTTTATTTGTGAGAAATTACATGTGCAAGTGCACTACGCTGATAGTGTAGATGATGTGATAAGGCTTGGTATAGTGTGATGGTAATCCTGAGACACTCTTACCATCGTTAAAAGAGATTCGCTTGATACACGATTTCGTTTGCCACAGTTTTCATTTTCACAACACAACTTTACACGAAATCTTAACTCTGATTTTCTGAGATAACTTTCAGGATCCACGAATGTACTCTCGGTGAATTCTCGTATGATAGAAAAACCTGAATATTCACTTCATTAGATATTTGAGCGGATACAAAATATTGAAATACAGGATCGAGTCTATGATATTCATGTCGGAAGGGAAATTTCCGGTTCCTCAACATACCAACATGGTTTTATTGCATAGAACAAAATTTCTCCTTGACCTAGTGTCATTTTCAAAAGTGGATCATCATTTTGGTTACCATCGTTGCCTTTTTATCAGCTTGTTCTGAGTAAGAATTGGCGAAATCAATCAAACCTAAAATCATATCTTGAATATGAGGCTAATCTTAGTAAGCATTTATATAAAACGCACAAACTCTGTACATACCTATAATATGTATGTGCGTGCTCCCCTCTACCGCTCTCTCTCCCTATATATATATATACACATATATAAATAAGGATGCAACTGGGTACGTTATCTTGTTCGAAAGGTGAGTTCGTAGAGGCCAAGAGCCGATCGAATAATAGAACGAGTGCATGAGAGAGCCAGTGTGCAAAAGAGGAGAAAAGGTGGATCTGGAAGTGTGGGAAGTGAGCCTTGCTGTACTTCCCTGGAGCCGTTACTAGCAAAACTGCTACAATATGCTATCTATGTATATATATATAGAACTGTTGGTAAGTATATGCACGACAATAACACAGTTAAGCACCGAGCGAGTGCCCACTCAGTGCGTAAGTCGTCCACACGGACATCCAGGACGTAAAGCCTAGGCCTATTACATGATTCACAATGATAATAATCATGATAATCATTGCAAACAAAATAATGATAATAATGACAAGAACGACAACGATGATGATGAAAAATATTCACGAGTGCACTAGCATTGTATGCATGTGTGCATTACGTTACCGCCATTCCATTCTAATAACATAATAGATATATACATCTCGATAGACACTCGTTACATATCGCAGGTGCATAACGAGATTGGCAATTACGCGAGCGAGCATGGTGTTGTACCATCCGCGCGGATACGGTAACTCCAGCAATTGCGACCCGTCCAATCACTCGTATCATGAGAATAAAAGCATGTAAATTGTGTGTACAATCTCCATATTGATGCGGTCCGACTGTTCATAAACTGGAAAAAAGAAAAAAAAACAATTTTTAGAAAAATTAATTTTTTGCTCGAGAGTAAGTTTGAAGAAAAATATATTCGGTCCGGGCGTTAACGTCAATCAATTGTTCTTTAAAATAAATTGTTCAATTAAAAATAAGTTTAAATAAAAAATAAAAGGAAAATATACTTAAAGATTTTGTATTATTATAGAATTAAAATCAATCTATTAAAATTAATCCCCACAAGTTGTCGAAGTCTAAGACCGTGACATATATTTTCCATAGATCCATATCTTCGAATATATGTATACGTATATTAAATCCTTATGAGAGATGTAATAATGCCTCTTGCTCAATTTAAATCGTGGCCTCAACGCGGTCAATGCCTTTGACGTTTCACTGCCAAGTTCGAGAAGAGAGAGAGGGAGAACGGCGTGTACGATTACAGAGGTATGTACATGTGTATATCTATATATATATATATACACATATATGTAGAAGCGAAAGATGAAGAGAGGGGAAAGTCAGCAGGTGAGAGGTAGAAAGGAAGTTTGGAGCGTGAGAGAACGAGACGGCGAGATATCATCATCGCCGGAGACGTGAGGAGGGCATCGTCATCGAGTCGAAGTCAAGAGTTTCGCGCGCGAGCGAGTGAGTGAGCAAGCGAGAGAGAGAGAGAGAGAGAAACGTACATTCCCCTTCGGCGCAAGAAAAAACAGCACGTGTGCGGGCATTCGAGTCTCCCGCAACGCACGTGCCAAACGTCCTCATTTACCGATAATATTAAGAGCATCGCCCAAAAGATCGTTAAATTTAATTACTTTTAATAATCGATCATTGTTTCGATGAAACATCGATTTTTCTTTCATTATTCTTTCGTGCCAATAAAACAATTTGATAGAAATTGAAATAACTTGGAGATTTGAGTGAAATCGTTCGTTTGATTCGAAATTAAATAAAAGATCATTCGACTCCACTGGCTGAGTACCTAATTTTTAGTTTTTATTTTCTTCCGGCTAAAATTGTCATTTCAACTAGAATACAAATTCAGGTCGTGCAAAAATGTGCTGGTTCGCATTTTTTTACCGCTTTGTTACCTTTTTTTTACTTCGCACGACCGGAATAGAAAAATATTTGAATTGGTACCCAGCGCGTATGCGTGCATAGAGGAGGAACTCGTATATAATTATTGCATGAGGGACAGAGGGGCATAAACGTATATATATATATATATATGCACGACACTGAAATAAACCTGTTGGCTATACCAACAGTGAGGAAAGGCACACACAGCGGAGGTCGAAGCAAGAGGAGGGAACAGGTTCTTCCTCGAGAGATATTATAAGGGTAGAGACTGTGCACGATGCTCCCTGAATGTGTCGCTCTCTCGGTATACCAGGCGAGATAGTGTATGTACATCACCGGTGAGACTGGGTAATCGCGCTGAACGATTTACGAAATTCTATTTCCGGTACGATCTTATCGCGAGGGAGAAATGTTACCTCGGCTTGGAACAGAGACTCCCATGCATACTGCAAGTACCAGCTTTTTTTTTTTATTTTCATTTCAACTTCGAGGAGGCACGACTACTTATTAGGATACGTGATAAAAAGAATAAAAATAAATCAAAGAACAACAGCATTTTAAGAGACAAAATAATTACAGCTTTTTGCGATTTATGTTTAATGTCGATATTAAAAATTCTAATAGGCCCGCGAATGCGAATCTTTCGTTGGGTTTTGTATGTTAATAAGGAAAATGGGAGGGACGAGACGATCAACGGCTCGAGATGCTTGCAATTTTATTCTGGAAAGATCGCAGGATTGAAATTTACTCAAATTTTGAAATATAGTTGTATGCAATTTTTGGGGCAGTTGGTTAATAATTTTGAGTCTTAAGTTTGGGTTTTTTGTTTGTTATTCGTAGCTTGATAATGGGACAGGCTCGCTCGTTTATCTTTCGTGTATGAGGGGCTTATCGCTTCTCAACAATAACAACCGTTCTCTGACCCAGGTATATAGACAGGTATATTTAGTTCGACAAAACGAGACACTTTCTCTGGTACTAGGTCGTTTTGCATTTATTTTAACGATTGCAGTAAAGTCTTCCTTACGAGCGGATGGACGAGAATATTCCCAGGCTCGGAAAATTCCCGGAAAACAAATTGGACCGCGTTGCGCTGCGAAAGATTTTCAAGAATTTTCAAGAAATCGTTTCCCGCGAGCATTTTCACAGTGCAATTTTTAATTTTTATTTTTAAGGAGTTGATTTAGCTCGATCGTCGATACGAGAAGATGTAACTAGTAAAAAGAAACATTTCCGATTATTTCAATGGAATAAAATAATTATGAAATAAAAATTATGCAAAAATCTTCATTTGAGTAAAGTCTGAGTAAAGAGATAAATATTAATAATAAACAAAAATCTTTAAAAATCCTTAAACAAAAATTCTCTAAATCAAAATACACATGACTTGAAAAACAAAGAATAAAAAATTCGAAATAAAAAAAACCGAAAAAATTCGGCAAGGTAAAAAATGAAGATTGCAATTTCGTCTCGTCGATATGAATACCGCGGCAATTATGATAGATGAGTGTAGCGGCTAGCGCCAATCCCCGACGATTCGTTCGCACGTTGTCGGAATGGTGAACGAGAATGAGTCGAAGAACAAGGGTGAGAAACAGAGAGGAAACAAGAAAAAAAAGAAACAAAGAAAGAAGAAGTTAGCTGGAAAAGGTGACGCGTAGAGCGATCTCGCGAGAATTCTCGCGGCGTTCTGTCTCGTGGTAGCCGAGAATGAGAGACGCCGATAGCTCGGCCAGCTGAACCAAAGGCGGAGCTAGAAGGACCCAAAGTGGTGGCGGTGCGAGAGCGCCCGCGCGCGGGGCCTTACAACGCGAAGAATGAAGATGAAGAATGGTTACGAAGATCGGCTCGGTTGGTCTTTTGGTTCGTCAGTCGGTGGTCAACCGTCTTGCCGTTCAGACGTTCGACGCAGTCGTGTTCTCAGTTCGATCATAATTTTCAAAATATTCACGAATCCACGATCATCTACGAAAAACAAAACAAAACATAAATATTTCGATACGAATAATTGATTACTTTAATTCTCGAGTGTACCAGTGACAATATCGATTATATACAATTATAAAAAATAAAATGTCCGAACCGGAAGAAATAATCGAAGGTTCGTTCACTTGAGAGACTCGTTGATTGATTTGGAACGATTGACAACCCGAGTTCATCAATATCTGAAAAAAACAAAAAAGAAAAATTAATTCAAAAACATGAACCCCGGAAGAAGAGTCTCGAGCACTCGTTCTCGGTACACCTGAAGAATATTCCTCGTGGATAATGTGTGTATAATGAAATATCTCAGTTTGCCTTCGTGACTTGACGAGTGGCTGAAAGGGACGCAAACATTTGTTCTTACTGTGAGCGTGCTCGGAGACACTAACGCATATATATATATATATATACATATATGTAAGGACAAAAATTACCATAGAGCCCGACGAGGTCCTTGAGGCAGACCGTCGTTCGACAAACGCACTCTTCCATTCTCGTCTTCGTCTCTTCACATTCGTCTCCTTGTGGGGAATACACATATAATTATATATACAAACTCACACACTCACACACATATATATATGTATGTATATAGAAAAAGTGACGAATAAATCAAGAGAACCGATAGAGGAGAGCAAAGAATTGAGAGAGTTATGAGGTTTCTTTGATAAGAATCTCTCAGGGATTAAGGGAAGAGGAAAGAACCCGAAGAAGAGTCGCCTGGGTTCTTATGCGAGAGAAGAGAAAATCTTCTACATTCGATATAGCGTATACCGTTGTGTTTAATTTTTGTCTTCTGTACGTTCGTAAGAATATAGTTATATATAGAGACGGTTCGGATCAGTTTGAAAGATGGCTTCTATGTGCGGGAGTGGCAAGGGTCATCCTGGCTTGACTACAGGCAGTTTCTACAGACCCGGTGGCTATCCTTATCAGGTGAGTACCTTTCTTCATTTTCTACGTACGTTTATCCGATTAACGATGCACGCACATTCGCGTTTGTTGGATTGAAATCCTGACTTCCTTGGCTCGAGATTAATCATTCTCCTGAGGATGTGTATCTAATTTTCGTTTTAATCGCGAGTTGAGGAATGATCGATTGCGTGATTAGTCGATAATTAATATTTAATATTTTTTTTTTTTGTGGGTCACGTGGTTTTTGTACACGTTGAATTAATCGATTAGTAATGTTGTTACGTATGCAATGTTAAGGATTTAATTATTGCAATGTTTAATAATATTTATAATTAATAATTCATTAATTGATATATTTAATATTTATATCTGCAATATTTTTATAAATTGTGATAATTGATTTGATATTAAAGAATTGATTATGCATTGTATAATAATATTTATAATTAATAATTCATTAATTGATATGTTTAATATTAATATAAGCAATATTTTTATAAATTGTGATAATCGATTCAATATTAAAGAATTGATTATTGCAATGTATAATAATATTTATAATTAATAATTCATTAATTGATACGTTTAATATTAATATAAGCAATATTTTTATAAATTGTAATAATTGATTCAATATTAAAGAATTGATTATTGCAATGTATAATAATATTTATAATTAATAATTCATTAAATTGGCATATTTAATATTAATATAAACAATATTTTTATAAATTGTGATAATTGAACTATTTATTAACAAACGTATGAAAACAAAAATTTCAATTGCAATATCAATAATTTAATTATCATAATTCGTGATAAAATTTATTATTATCGATGAGATTTAATAATATTGATCGATCGACGTTGCTGCCAAATATTTCAGTCGTAATCCGTCCAATTGACAAACAAACTACCGTACGCAATCGAAATAATAATAAACCGGTGCTCGTTAAAATTCTCCTCGTTTCCTTCGTTATAATAAACTTGTTGAAATTCTCGGGCATGCGCGCGGCATGTCCAAGAAAGGAGCGTCTTCCGTTTCGATGCAACCGGAAGTATTCAACTCGTACCTCGTCGCGCCTTTAGTCATTTCGTATCCTGTCGGAATCGTGGAAAGGTAAATCACAATCGACCGAATAAACTCATCTTTCGTTACTCGCGATTGTACGCGCATGCGCACCAATACAAAATACAAGGATTTCGACACGTGCGAAAGAAACCGCGAATCACGATTCGAGGGAATAAGTAAAAACATTCGCGCGAGGTCTCGTCGAGATTTACAATGAAAACTTTGTTCAAGCCGTGTACGCGACGAACAAATACGCAACTGCCATTTCGCGCCAACGCGAAATTATAGAAATTCAAAAAAATAAACTTAAAAAACCCACGCACAATCGAGGAAAAACCGTGTAATTTTTATATCGCGGTCGGAGTTTATTTTTACATACGAGTTGCTGCAACGTCTCGCGGAGGAGGAAGGAAGAACCTTGGCCTTGTGTCTCGCACGAAAGAATTGCGTAAGCGAAAGAGGGCTGCGAGGAGGTTTTGCTATAGCGAGCCAAAGAACGAAGAATTATACCGCGAATGAGAAAAGAAAGGAGATTTACGCGAATCTTCCTGTTTTAATTCTTTTTCCAGCTATCCTTTCACCCGCAAACCTCCTTTCCTTATCTATCTCGCGAACGACTTTTTTCCTGTGTTGCAATATTTTAATGTAGAATTTTACATCTGGGCCACAAGGAGCGAGAGATGTTACGTTAGGCTGATTAGCGGAGATTGGCACGGGGTATGAACTGAAAAAAACGTAGTTTACGATAAACCATCGAGATTCATCCGGGAATATTTACCGGATGAAAACTCCTTCAATCGCGTAAAGTTATCGAAGTTATCGAAGAAACGTATGTTTGATCTAGATCGGATAAACTTGATTATGTTAATTTCATCGTTGAAAAAAAGCGAAAGAACGCTGAGAACTTTTTACTTCGTATAATATTTAATACGTCGATGAAAAATTCACGTTTTATTCACGACGGGGAATATTGAATTTTTTGTTTTGGATTTGAAAATTGCAATTCGCACTAGAAAAATAAGCAAATTATTTTAGATTAATTTAGAGAGTAGGTATGTGCAAATTTTTATAATTTTAATGTGAAGATTGCGGGTTGATTGTGGCAATAGGAAAAATTTATAAAATTTCATATAACAATATTTCGAAATAATTAAAAATTATCGCAATATTCTTCTTCACTTTTAAATCCCATTTTAGTTCGCTAAAACAAACTGACATTTGGCTGGAATAAAAAGGAAAGTACATATAAATATTGAAATAAAATAAATCGACGAAAACGATCGGTCGTAAAACAAAAGAAAAAAAAAAATTAAAGATGAAAAGATTCAAACGCGGTACAGTGGCCAAAAACGATAAGTCTCCTCCGTGCGAAGGATAATATCCGGCGTGTATTGTAACGTGAAATCGTTTCTCTCGGTAGCCCCCGAGGGTGTATGAGAGAAAGAGAGAAAGAAAGAGAGAGAGACACGCCGCGGTAATCCTCAATTTTGTGCTCGGTCGATTGCTCGATGCACGGCGAAGTTTCTGCGCCGTAGAAGATTTCTCAGGATTTTCTCATCGTTAAAGGAGAGGAGGAGGCAAACGACGAGACATGGATGAGCGGCCAAGTTACAGAGCCAGGGCGTCGAGAGACACCCCCGCGGCTGCTTCACCAACTTACCACCACTATATATATATATATATGTGTGTGTGTGTGTATGTATACGCATATACTATAGTATATATATATATATATATATATATATATAGCGGCAGAGCCATCGCGTAAAGACAGTGATTAGCGTTATGCTAATTGAGCGATCACAAAGCATAGAGAGAGACAGAGAGAGAGGAAGAGGGAGAGAAAGAGAGAGTCCCTCTCCAGGATTCAGTGAACTCTCGTTCCCGAGGGGAAAAACGTTAGCCCGCGCGAATAACCCACGGTAGAGAGAAATATGAAACGTTTAAGATGAAAAGAGCGCCACCTTTGATTCTTACAACGTAAGGAAAAACATGTTTTGTTTTTTTCAAAACAACAATAACTATGCAAACTCGAAATTAGCTTCCATGCTTCCGTATAATTTTCCTAGTACGAGGAATACTATAGTTTGTTTTTGTTCAGATCTTCGCATTCAAGTACGTTAGGACGTTTTTGAAAATTCCGTTATTTTCTTTTTACCTCTTTTCTGAAATAGGAATTTTAATTTAGTTTAAGAAAGAACGAATTCATCCTTGTTTTGTACTTTTTGAAGTATATGTATTTAAATGACCGCTCGTCAAACATTTTATCGCAGGTTCTTGGGTGAAAAAGAGAATTGTATAGCTCTCATTTCTATCCTGTCGTGAGACGAGGGTCGTAAACACTGAGTACCGAGATCAAGAATGTTCTCCATTAGTAACGAGTGGCAAATCGTTTGTCTATTCCTTAGACGTACATACCTATATATACAGGGTGAATTTCATAAGGTTTAACAAGCTTTATTCTAAGGTAGATGAGATCATTACAAACAAAAGTTGCAAGTATACATTGGGGATATTTTTAATAGTTTACGAGATATACAGTTTTAAAGTTGGTCCAATCAGAGCGCGTCGACAAGCGTTGGAGCCGCCCACTCCCCGCCCTAGTCGTAGAGAGAGCACAGTGTAAGGCGTTACATTTGGGGTTGTAACATTCAGAGCAGTCAATTTTGTTTATTATAAATATTACTACGCAGTCATTTTCATTTCTCGGGCATTGATTGTTTTGAATTCTGTCAACGACGCCGAGAAGCGTTGGCGCCACCCACTCCCCGCCCTAGCAGCCAATGTCCGAGAAATAAAAATGACTGCGTAATAATATAATAAATAAAATTGACTGCTCTGAATTTCGCAACTCCAAATGTAACGCCCTACACTCTGCTACCTCTACGACTAGGGCGGGAGGGGGCGGCTCCAACGTTTCTCCGCGCGCTCTGATTGGACCAACTTTAAAAATTTATATCTCGCAAACTATTAAAAATATCCCCAATGTATATTTGCAACTTTTGTTTGTATTGATCCCATCTACCTTAGAATAAAGCCTGTTACACCTTATGAAATTCACCCTGTATATATACATACTGTTAACTGTTAGCACATATAAACAATATGTATGTATGTATGTATTTACTTTAAGAGCCCGAGCTGTAAAACGAAACGATTTTTAAATTCCTACGTAACAACAATCTTAAACAAATACTGAATAAATAAAACGCCATTTCGCCACTTTTTATTCCGCGTTTGTAATACCTCGCTGACTCTTACAGATACACAGGCATCCGTGTAACAAAATTATGCAAATGTGGTGGATCGTCGTATTATTTTGTTTTCTTTTTTGAGAGCATTCCAGGTGTTATGAGAGTTGTAAAAGAGGAATTTTTTTTTACGCCGAATAATGTGTCGGCGGTGTACTGACCTACCTGTGGTAGGAACCAAGAGAAAGAGAGAGAAAGAGAGAGAGCTCATTGAAACATCTCTCTCTGTTGTTTCATATATATATATATATATATATATATATATATATATATATATATATATATATATATATATATATATATATATATATATATATATATATATATATATATATATATATATATATATATATATATATGATAATGCTTGTCCTGCCTTTCCTCTCTCGGACGGCTATATCTCCCTCGCGCCGATTTTACAGTTATTTCACTGGCATACTTCAACCGGAATACCAAACGATCTCGAAGCTGTTCCAAAGCCAAGTTTTCGAACGAGAGACAGATACGAGAAGGATATACGATTACGAATACATGCATAACCCTGTTGGAACACAATGTATGTTACATCGGGAATTTCAACTTGAACTAGAAACGTGAGAGCGTAGGCCAAGGATAATGGCACTGTTTAGTTTGGAATTCGTTTATTACACAGCTGGGAAGATGATTCTACGTTCGAGATTTTTATTTTTCGATTATCTCGTAGTGTATGGTTTATAGCTCGTAGATGTTATTTCATTTTGATTTAACGATTATCGATAATAATAGTTAATTATGGAGAAGGTACACAAGGAGTTAATTTGTCGGGATTATAGCTTGAAAATTGTACGTTCTTTTGGGTTGAACAAATATCGGAAAATAATAGTCGAAGAATCGAATAGAAATATCAAATTAGAATAAGATCGTTGGATCGATCGACATTTTCAAAAAAATCGCAGCGTAATAAAATCGGAATATTTTAAATTCAAAAAAGGGACAAGAATTTGATGACATTCTACGAAAAGTAACAAGACTTTTCCTCGTGACTCGATATAACATTCTAGTCAAAAATCGTTCCAAAAAATCTTTCGAAAATCCAACGACGTCTTTGAAAAATCCACGACGATTATACTAGGAACGAAACGTGCGAAATCTGCATCGTCTGGAAATGTTCAAGGCTGGACCCACCTGAGCCTTCTTCCTATTCAAGATTGGTCAAGGTAAAAAATACTCATAAAAAAACAAACACGCTCGTATATAAACCGATACCATTGTGAAATCGATTCTCTCACGAGGGACAGACTTTTTGCAGATATGCAACGTGTCCGAGAGAGAGAGAGAGAGAAAGGGAAAGAGATGATCTCGATCACCCCTCCAAGCTGCGCACGCGATCCCAGAAAGCGTGCGCATTGGTCCCCAGCGCGATAGATCCCATTCACGGCATCGATATCGCGAACCCCCGAAGAGAAGAGTGAGCAGAGGATGAGTCGAGCCTTGAGGGAGACACGAAGAGAACAGCTACGAAAGAGAAGAATTCTTTACCGGTAGACCGCTCTTCGAATATCATAATGTTGCTATATACAGGGTCAATTTCATAAATTGTAACGGGCTTTATTCTAAGATAGATGGGTTCATTATAAACAAAAGTTGCAAGTATACATTCGAGATATTTTTAATAGTTTACGAGATATACAATTTTTAAGTTGGTCCAATCAAAGCGCGCCGAGAAGCGTTGGAGCCGCCCACCTCCGACCTAGCCGTAGAGATAGCACAGTGTAGGGCCTTTCATTTGGGGTTGCAAAATTCAGAGCAGTCAATTTCATTTATTATATTATTACGCAGTCATTTTTATTTCTCGGACATTGGCTGCCAGGGCGGTGAGTGGGCGGCTCCAACGCTTCTCGGCACGCTCTGATTGGACCAACTTAAAAAATGTATATCTCGTAAACTATTAAAAACATCCCTAATGTATATTTGCAACTTTTGTTTACAATGATCCCATCTACCTTAGAATAGAGCCTGTGACACCTTATGAAATTCACCCTGTATATATAACTCCCATCACGATTCAATAGTTCTATATATCTTAACTTTTTTACACCCTCTCGTCCTATATATAAGACTATATACATACTATAAAGGGATTTGCCTTGACTAGACAAACTTCGAGGTTCCCTAAGCGCGTTTCTGTGAGAATTTTATTCTCGAACGATGCGAGACACGCCTATACATTATAGTTTAGAATATAAAGAGAAGTATGAGTCGTCCGAGCGAGGGCCGAGCTCAACTGGAACATGTTCGTAACAGCCTCGATCCTTCGATCGATTCATTCCTTCCTATCTCTCACTTTTTTTCATCGAGTCTATACTCGCTCTCTCTCTCTCTCTTTGTGTCTCGCCTGTTTTTGCAAGCACGTAAAGGGCCCTGAATAAAGTCTCAAGATCACATAACGATTACACAACGTGATAATAAATCAATCGCGCTTCTGCAACATCGTAATGCATAATTCCTCGAGCCATCGAGTCTTTAACGATCGACTCGATTCCTTTTTTTTCTCATTGGATATAATTCGTTCGCGACAGAAACACGCAATACCGGAGGTGTATAATTCAAGTTTTTTTTTCTCGTTTCTTTCGTTTATCGTGGAATCCTTGAGTTCGTCGTACTTTCGTAACAGCCTAACGGAGCGTTAACGCCCGGGTCCACCTGTGCGGTTATCGAGGAGGAGGAAGGAACGGAAAAAACAACGCTGGAACGAGGGAGAGATTCAGGATTCGTGTCAATGTCTTCGTTCGAAGTCATTGAAAAATCTCCGAGAGAATATCGAGGAATAACCGTGGCTTTGTTGTGCCGCGCTTTTTTTCAGTTCTCCCTCGACACGAATTAACGACTTGTACACAGTACAGTTCTTCGTTACGATAAAAAACGTTATACTAAATAATTGATTTTTTTTTATATATACATAGATAAATGGAGACTTTGTCGATCATGGGGTATACCGGACCCCTGGCAACTTCCGTTCTTTTTCACGCGGTTCGTGCTCGTCATTGACCTTCCTTTTTTGTCTTACCACTCTTTCTCTCAGTCTCTCTGTGCCTTGCTTTCTTTCTCTCAAGAAGGAAGCAAAGGATCATCTCAACCCAGAGGGATACCATCTCGTCGCTCGTGGTATGATCACACACAGCGTACCGAGTATACAATGGGCTCATCACAGTTAGGTTCAACGGACCCGGAATATGGAGAAACAGAGTGTCCTCTTTCTCTCTCTTTTTCCATCTTTCCCTTCGGTACGTTTATAGGGAGGGTTATACGAATGTCCAGAAGCAAACCACAGAGAAAAGCAAAACGTTCGCAAAAGCTCGTAACACCGTAAAAAGAGATCGTGCCGGAGCTATGTAGCATATGGAGAATAGAGGAACGATCCTGGTGCTACAACACGATTTTTTTTTGAACGAATAAGTCGTGCGCTACACTTGCATTAAATAGCCCGTCTTCGCGTCCATATATGGTAACATCTCCCTCTACACATATATAGGGTGTCTCGAAAGTCCCGTACCGTTTTGTACCTACGGGTAGCTGGCAGCGCCACAAACTCATCTGCAAAGTGCGCACTCTCGATTCCCGATAGTTTTGAAACGAGAGACGATCTAAGTTGTCCGATCGAAGATACAGGACAGGCTCGCGTCCGAACGTGATTAAGAGAATAACAAGATGTATACGAAGTTTAAAAGAACGAAGCTTGTCATGAGCGCAAGGCCAGACTGGAGATTATATCTATCGTGTACGAGCTACAGCTTGTCAATCATACTGTATTCGCACATGACTGTCGATCTCAACTCTTCGATTGGACAACTTAAATCGTCTCGCATTTAAAAACTATCGCGAATTAAGCGTCCGGACTTTGCACGTGAACTGGTAATACAGCCAACTATCCGCAGGTACCAGATTGTTCCAAACTTCTTGGACACCCGGTATATATCTACAGGGAGCCGTGGATGTGTATAGACATATTCTTCGCTCGATGTGGATCTCGAGATTCAGTAGGTTTGTAAATGAGTCCGCTGCCATGGTGTATCTCGCTGTATAAACATGATTGGAATCCTCGTTGCACTTTGCGAGGACATGCACTCCAGTTCTGTATCACGTGCATCTTTCGAGGAAGGTGTCTTTCCTATGCTTTCTACCCCTTTTGCCAACGTGCAGGTCGCGCTCATCTGTGAACAAAGTAATTTTACACGCATCCTTTTTAATGTTCTGTCCTACACTTGTTGCAAATGATATTTGTATGTATATATATGGGTCGTTCCATCTCAAATTTACATTTACATTATTTCAGTGTTTTCCTACAATTGAACTTATTTTGTACATTCTGTAGCGATAAATAAAAGCGATGTTATTTTAAATTCTGTTTCCTTCGATATAAACGGGTTTTTATATTCGAACGACTTTGTTCTGATATCATTTGGAAAAATTTAAAACGAATGTCGAATAATGGAAATAATCGTTTCAACGTGGAAGAGCCCATATCGGCGGCTTTTCTCTAAGTTCGCGTGTTTCACGGATGAGATTCTTGTGGTCGCCAGGGAAATCATAGTTATCGCATCTCCCGCGCGGAACTTGTGGAAATTGCTCGCATCGAGCGTCAGAATTCACAGTGAAACGGGACAAAACCTGTATACGGTATTTTCATAATTCAACGATGTTTTTCGGGAACGTTAAATTCTTTTTCTTATTTTACAATAAATCAAAAATAAATAATTAGTCGAAACAAAAAAAAATATCGCAAAAGATCTTCAGAATTTTCCGGGGTTCGTTCAACCTCTTCGAAGTTTAATTATTCAGCGGGCAATTAGCAATTTTGTTTTCGTTTGCCGTTACAGAGATACCGATCTCTATTTCATATATTTTTTTCTACCTTTGTTTCTCTCGGTCTTTGCCGCGCGGGAAAAGGGACCCATTTGCGGGAATATCTTTCAGGGAACACGTCCTATGACTACGTAAAAATCACATGTAAGCTTACCAACACCGGGAAACCCCGCAGTCAGTCAACGCCAAGGTAGATTGTGATCTCGTGAGAGGGCGAACACCCGGGGGCCCTCGTCTTGTATAATTGTCGTAACTGTTGGGGCTGCTTGAGAGCCACAGAGAGAGAGTGAGTCTCAGATAAAAATGAATATCTGTCGTGTTAATAGATTCGAGTCTGTATATACGTACGTACAATGAAATGGAAAAAAATCTTCTTTTCAACATTCAACGAAAATTCTACAGACCCATAACGGGATATTCTTCCGGAATATATTGTACACGATCAGGCAGAGAGGATGAAACTCGTTTTATTAATAAGCCATAAATTTTTCTCGCTAATTAATATTCTTCAATCGGTCGAATATATCTATAACTAAAAACTAATTTTTATTGCGTTAAATCGTCGTTCACTATATATTTTTTTTTAATGGTTTTGATTTTGACACTGATTTCGAGAGAAATAAGATTCGTTGGTAACAGTGCAAAGTGTATGATAGAAGGAGAGATAAGAAGTTGTTTAACTCTTTGAAATATTTTCGATCAGATAGCGTGGACCTCCTAGCGAGGAGTAATATCGTATCAGAACGAGATTTGAAATTATAGTAACAACTCTAAAGTATTTCATTATAAAATTCTAATAATTTCTACAACGTTATATAAATTATCTAATTCATAAAATTATGAAACTCCTCGATTATAATACCGCGAAGAAACGAGGTACTGTTCTTTATTCTCCGATCGTCCGTTTCTCCTGGAATTGCTTTATTATACACACCTACTGAATCATCAAGAGCGAAGCAGGAAGTCGTTCAGCCGGGCGCTGAGCTTTGGCGATCGTTGATTTGCATTTTTACATGCTTTCCTAGAGCACCGGATATCCCACTCTACCGTGTACAATACTTATTACTTCGATTTTTCAATTAAACGATTAATTAACGATTGTATTAGTAAATTTACAATTTCAATTTCAAATTTCTTTTCATTACATTGATGCAAATTTGATTATTGGTCAAATCGTATAAATCGAATACCCGTTGGTTATTAATCTGTTCGATATTTCGATGAAAATCGTGGATATTACGACTTTGTTATCTTTTGAAAATATAACGAGTTTGTCGAGAAACAGGTGCGCCTCGTCAACGTGTATATTATCGTCCTAGTCGGCGTTCCCGCCAAAGCTATTTCCACGCATCACGGACGTCGTGTATGTGTTTGTGCATATACATATATATAGATATATGTGTATCACGCAATATGCAACTATATGCGAAGGTATACACGCATACGTGATATAGGTATAGGCGTCCATGCCGTGGGTTTGTATCTCGTGCGTCGTCGATCCCGCAGGGGATTGCTGGAACGACCGACAGCACTTTTGCCGCAACGACAGTACAGAGAAGAGAGATGAAGAACTCTCGGCTCGCAGTCTCGTACGGTCTAGGGTCTCATTAGCGAGACAAGGACGAGATCAAGAGCCTCCCGCGTCCTTGAGAGATCTTTGCACTCTCGACTGTGTACGCATACGCCAGTGTGTGTGTGTGTGTGTGTGCGGTAGAAATATCGCGCGCGCATCTTCTTTCTTATTTTGCTTCGAAGGCCGTATATATATATATATATATATTTATATATAAATGTACTTTATAATGTACCGGCCGATGGATGTCAAGTACGAAGAGGTCCCTTAGAGGGCTAATATCGCTTGTTTTCCTCTTCTCGTCATTTTCGTCAATTACTCTTATTCTGACAATATTATGTTTATGATCATCCGAGTTTCGTCCTGAAAATAAATGTATTTGTACGTTTACGAAGAAACAGTTGCCGTTTATAATGATTATTGCGTTTTCAAAGTTGCAATAGAACGTGTAATGTATACATACCACATACCTGTATGTACGTTTTATGTTTGGGTCAGTTTTTTGTATTTACCCTTTTTTTCCAAATGGGATTGATATTTAGCCAAAATGTTACGTCATCGATAATCGAAGTGGCTTGCGACGATATTCATCTCACGACAATTGTTTATGACCATCCGAATTTCGTCCTGAAAATAAATGTATTTGTACGTTTAGGAAGAAACAGTTGCCGTTTATAATGATTATTGCGTTTTCAAAGTTGCAATAGAACGTGTAATGTATACACATCACATACCTGTATGTACGTTTCATGTTTGGGTCAGTTTTTTGTATTTACCCTTTTTTCCAAATGGGATTGATATTTAGCCAAAATGTTACGTCATCGATAATCGAAGTGGCTTGCGACGATATTCATCTCACGACAATTGTTTATGACCATCCGAATTTTATCCTGAAAATAAATCTATTTGTACGTTTACGAAAAAACAGTTGTCGTTTATAATGATTATTGCGTTTTCAAAGTTGCAATAGAACGTGTAATGTATACACACCACATACCTGTATGTACGTTTCATCTGTGGGTCAGTTTTTTGTATTTACCCTTCTTTTCCAAATGGGATTGATATTTAGCCAAGATGTGACGTCATCGAAAATCGAAGTGGCTTGCGACGATATTCATCTCACGACAATTGTTTATGACCATCCGAATTTTATCCTGAAAATAAATCTATTTGTACGTTTACGAAAAAACAGTTGTCGTTTATAATGATTATTGCGTTTTCAAAGTTGCAATAGAACGTGTAATGTATACACACCACATACCTGTATGTACGTTTCATCTGTGGGTCAGTTTTTTGTATTTACCCTTCTTTTCCAAATGGGATTGATATTTAGCCAAGATGTGACGTCATCGATAATCGAAGTGGCTTGTGACGATATTCATCTCACGACAATCGTACTGCACTTAAAATTTAAAGAAGGAATTATGCGAAAATTATTATTACGTTAATTATTACTATTGCGTTCTTGAGAATCTGTTATCGATTTATCGGAAAAGGTGTATCGTGCTTGAAAAAGTACGTGAAACCGTAACACGTCGTTGACAAGTTCGACGACGATGTAAACAAACGAAATTCACTCGTACCATAACCTCGCGAGGTTTACCTGAAAATTTTCGACGATTTATGATACGCGAAGATTTTTTTAACACACGATCGTTTCCGTACATCCCGGACTTTTCGCGAATCTCGTATTTCGACACGCACTACATATCCGAGAGACAAGACATGTCCTTTCCCAATTTTCTTTCACTCGAGACGAAATGATCGCGAAGTAACTACGATGTTCTTATGTTTTTCAAAACTGCACTAGTCGTTTACGGTTGTCACGGCAATCGTGCGCAAGCAGACGCGTTTTTGCACTTCTGAGCAACTTCAGTATACTTCCGTCACTTTTATTAGAAAACACTCAACGACTCTCGTCGTGTGTCGGACGACTACAATGAAAAATCACGAAGTGTTGATAAATCTGTCTAAAAAGATGACAGAAGTATTTTCAGGTTATACATTTGTCACATACGAGGCTAATTGTTGTAATAATATTCTATTTATTATCCGGGTCTTTGCACTTTTCCTGCGCCCGACAAGCTCGAGTGCAAGTTGTACGCATCACTGTGTTACCCCATACACTTGCATAGAGTAAACGAGAATGCGGAATGAGATATAGAATTATAGTTCTCGTTCCGTGCTGCGCGATCATGAGAGTGAATTACACGAGTGTGTGTATGATGTACGTGGAAATGCGTTAAGGAATAACTTACCGATGGAAAAAAGAAACGAGGATTAGAGAAAAGTTCAGCATGGCACGCAGACGGGAGCAGCTCGTGGGCGCCGGCTTGACTTCCGCAACTTCTTCATTAGACTTGATTACACGTAAGCCTATATATATATATACAGATATACGGTGATTCTCCTCTTTATAGGTTTGCACGTACCAATCCCGTGTGTTATATACGGCTGTAAACCAATTTTTATAGACAATAAATATCTCACGTGAACTCTGGAACATCTTGAAATTCCTCTGAAATAATTAACAGTTATAATAGTAACAAATAATCCAAAACGAGTAATGTTAAATAAAATCTATTAATAGCTAAAGAAAAAAAAAGTACTTGCTCAAATAATTATGCCTGTATCGAATTATCTTGTAGAATACTTTGCACATTGATTAAATGTTCGTTAATGAAGAAAGTGGTCGAAACGTTAAGGGATGTTTCACGCAGACATAAGTCTTATTATTTTTCCATACCTATAACTAAATTAATATAAATATATAGCTTGTAATGAACGATGGTTCACAAGTATATATATTTGCCTCTCGTGTTTCCCTTCCGTAGCTGTTACCACGCTCTACGATCATCGTAGTTGGCCATGCTCGGTAAGACGACTTAAGTGTTTTATCTGCCATTTTCTCTCCGTCTCTCGTTCGCTCGTCTTATCGCGTGTCTCATTCTTTTCCTCTCCCACAGATTCTTCGTTTCCATTATCTTGCGAATTTCATCGAGTTGCCAAGGACCATGAACTCCTGGATGAATTTTCTTAAAATGATTTCGTCCCTTGATCGAAATTGAATCTCCTTGACGAGTAAGTATGCGTATATGCATCGAGGGACAACCGCTTCTCTCGCGACCCAAATTAAACGACACGCAAAACGTACACACACCTTTAAAGCGAGTCATAGATTTCCCACAATGGTCATCAAACGTGCTAGTCACAATCATTTTTTTTCTCCCTCTCTGTCTCAGTCTATCTGTATGGCTCGCTGACTACAAAGTTTGTATTCTCGATAGCTTCAGGGTCGTCGAATGAGTATGTCAATCGAGCCCGATCGTTCGAGGCCACGTTTACTCCTGATTATATCTCTATGTAGGTACGTATGCAAGCAAGCCTATTACGCTTCTTGGAGATGTTGAATTATTACATATTATTCTTGAGTTTGTAATCCTTAACGCCGTGTTATTATCTCACCTATTACGAGAAATGATTATACAAACTTCCTCTCTACAATTATATCTGGATCATCGTTTTCATACGACGTTGTACACACTGCATCATTCGCTTCGAGGAATTATTCTTCGCTGTCATCGAAAGGATTTACCTGAGAAAGATGCATAATGAGAATAGAGAAATTATATGTAAAATAAACATTGAAAAATGGTAAGAATAATATGTAATAACAATGAGATATTGTTGGAGTAAGAGAATTGCTACATTTTCTTCACAGCGACGAATTTTTTTATCATGCAAATTTATTATAAAATGATTCTGTTTCTTTTTAGTCATGCTCGTGCGCATATTTGTAAACCGGAGGGATAAATGGCAAGGATGAACTATAAATCGTGGATGAGGCATATCTGTATACGTTGCTGCCCCTTTTTTTGTTATTCTTGTCGCAAGGATTTTTGGCCGCAAGCTACACGACCATTACAGTTCATTATTTAATCGTAAAGTTCGGGCTTTACGTTTCACGGCTGTACACAAGGATATACCGAGCGGCGTTCTCGCTTTGTGAGGAACGACACGAAGAGGTTCGATATGTGCTATAAAAGCTGAACCGAAAGAATGCAAGGCAGAGCGAGATGAATCGCAGAGTTCCCTGGAGACGAGCCCTCCGGGAACGAATCATGTTGCGCTTCGTTAACGACATGAAATTCTTCCGTGGTATACCGCGAGTCCAACAAACTATAAAAAACACACGATTAATTAATAATCACAAGTTACGAATAGAAAAACTAGAGTACACTCGAATTTTCCGATAGAACAAAGCTCGTTATTATTTATTAATTTATTTCCATCGGTAAAATTGTAATAAATTCATTCTACTAAATTCTCATCGACTATTCGTTAGTAAATTAACTAAACGATAAATTAATTGAAAGATCGTCAAGTTTTCTCTCTCTCAAAAATTTGTAATAAACGTCGTAATAAACATCAACTTTGACTAAATAGCGCGTGTAAAATTGTTTCCTAAATTCCTGGTATTGTATCGAGGTCGCGCAAATTACTCGCATTTAAGAATGTACTTCTTTTTAAAATGTTGAACACAACACGAACTCGTATATTACACGTTTTTTTAAATGTTGCTTATTTCTCGTTCATTTCATAGCTCAATTAACACTCGCTACTTTCTGCAAATTACGTTTCGTAGCATACGGGGGTCGATGACTTTACTCTGCGAATGTTAAATGTATACGTAGCTCAGCGGGGGACTGAAGTACCCGATGACTTTATGAACATTATATGCATGAATATATAGCTTCGTAAATAAGCTATGCACGGTGTAGGTACGAGAGAATGGGGCACGTGCCGACGTGAAGGAAGAAGTGTTCGCGCTTCATGTGTTCCTCCCGGCAAAATATACGAACGTATAATATATAAACGTGACCACTGGCGTATATAAATATATTGTTACCGCTTCGTTTCGTGTGATAACCGACATAAATTTCTAACGGTTAATCGCACCTGTTGCGTGCCACGTTTTTTTCTACGTACAGTAAAATATTAGTACACAAATGGTTCGTCCAAGCGAGCAAATTGTCCACTGAATCATCGATGTTCGACTTATCGAAAGAAAATCACGACATTTCTGCGATCAAACGCTTAATCGTTATAACTGTAAATTATTACAGTGAACTAAATTCCATCCTGCTTAAAAAAAATGTTCCTGTGCAACTATGCGAATTATTATATATACATTTAAAATTCGCCAAACGAGTTTACCTATGTATCGAGCCACGTTTCAAAGTTGTATATGTTAAACATAACGTTATGTAAATTTAATCTCATAAAATGTCATTGAGAAATCATCGATTCACGGTCGAACGGTCGGATTTGAGAGTACGTTTTGTATTACTGTTTTTTTTTTGTAAAGATCTTTTTTTATTTTCTTTGTATCCAATTTCGTCTGTTAATGAAAGAGAACGAAACTGCGCGAGGGCAGAGGAATAAGGCGCAGCAGGAGAATGAACGCCCTGGCGTCGTTCAGCGCCAAGCATATATCAGGAAACCGTGACAGATATTATTATAACAGTATATTCGCCTCTACGCCTCTTGTTACACACCAAAGCACCATATCTTCGTCGTTTACGACACACACATACACACATGCGTATACCTTACACACAAATGATTTTGTGTATGTGTGTATATATTTATACGAGCGGTCTGAAAAGTACCCGAGCGAATTGCGAAGAGAAGTTAACTCACGCGCTTTGCATGTGTCGCGTTCCGAGATACCGCTAAGCGTAATGTTACGAATTTTCGCAGGACGATAAAGAGCCTGGTCCCTCCGCAGAAACCCTCGATGTACATTTTTCCAATGTTCCTTTTTTTTTCGTCGACTCTCGACACTTTGAGAAATTCTCGCTCCTCTTTTATCTCCGTCCGTTTGTACGTACGTCTCTCACTCTCTTTTGCTCGCTCAACCGTCCGACCCTTTTGCGCTTTATCGTTTTACCGTTAACCGAATCGCGAAACGAAAAAGAAGTGGAAGAGAACAAGACCGGTCGAGATAAGGCGTATCTTCGTCCCTGCGATATATCAGGATAATGAAATATTCAGCGATAATTGATCGAGATATTTTTATTCGGCTCTGCCGTCGTACGATCGGTAAACCGAAACCTTTGCGTTGGATGAATTTGAAATAAAATATGTGTAAAAAAAGATAAAGATAATGAAATCGTCTTTATTTTCACTTACAGAACGATTATTACCTTCCACCGAGGTCAGCATGGTCGAGGGTACCGGCCCAGCAAACAACCAAGAAGAACCATCGTTCCAACTCGAGATGGAAGATCGGCAGTGCCGTGCTGATAATTCTGGTTATGCTCGGTCTTCTCATCGTTCTCGCGATTGCCGGACTCGCTTTTTGGATGGGAGGTAAATTTCAATCTGCAACGTACCGCGTTATAAGAAAACTATTAAATATATATATACATGCTCATAACACATACGTTTGGCCGTATAATACTGTAATGCGGTATGAATTATTCATGCGCCAGTCTTCATCGCCGAAAAGATTCGTCGTGGTAGAAGAAACATTTTTCACCGGGATGGATACTCGCGGATATTAAATATATTTGTACTAATGGAATTGTTCTTTTTTCGTTGCAGCGATGCGGGGCGATTCGAAAAATGGTGAGTCGATGCGATAGAAGGGGATTTATATTTACAGAGTTTATTAATAATTATTGCAACGATATGAATGAAATTTAGTGCATAGTTAACCCTTTGAGTTCTAAGGACGCATATATGCGTCAGCCTATGCCTCTGCAGACCACATAAGCTTGAAAGTACTCAGGTCTCAAAGGGTTAATAAACGAAAGGAATTTAATAAAATTCTAATGTTTGTTTTGTTTTTTTAGCAATTATTGGTTTCTCGTGCAGCTTTCGAGTAACGAAGGGAGAGCATTACAATCCAATGTTGAAACTTAACACAAGCATGGTTTTCCGTGAGAAGGAGCGCAAGTACAAAAATATTGTAAGTATGTGACGAATGAAAGAGAAACTCGTCTGGTGTATTTACCTTTTCCACGAGAACGAACAAAACGCGAGATATTTTTTTTTCGTTTAAAGCACAGGCCACAATGTTATTCGCGATTGCGTTGAATAAATTTTCTTTCGTGTCTCGTTTTCAGTTCGAGCTTCTCTTTAGAAAAAGTGTCCTCGGCGGTGCTTACAAACAGAGCATCGTGGACAGATTCGAGACTGGAATGCTCAAGGTATTCTTCAGACTGTACTTGGATCGTAGGAAGATACCGCGTACAATAACGAACATCGAAGATATCATCGAGGATATAATAGCCAAGGAGACATACTCGTCTTCCTCGTTGTTCAAAGACATGGAGCTTGATCTTACGAGCGTTTCAGTCAGACGTGAGTGTCTTACAAAAAATACATTCTGTTAAATTTTTACTCGTTGTGAAATTATAATTATTGAAAGAACAACGACTATCTGATTTAACAGGAATAAGCGCAGAGGTAGCGAGAAATCAACAAAAGCCGAGCTCTCAACAGCAGAGAAACACGATGATAACGAAAAACGGTTTATTGAGGCCGAGTAGAAATAGTTCTTTGCTGGCGAGTCCGAAGACAAAGGGAAAACCTACGAGAATGGAACCGAACGAGGCTGACGTTGATTTTAGTAATATACCGACGATACAAGGAACTTATCAAGCGACGAAATTGAACGTGTCGGCTATGACGAGAGGCGC
Organism: Netelia fuscicornis; assembly: GCA_946811545.1. Lineage (NCBI taxonomy): Eukaryota > Metazoa > Arthropoda > Insecta > Hymenoptera > Ichneumonidae > Netelia > Netelia fuscicornis. The sequence continues at coordinate 15,463,680 of OX328011.1, read as the reverse complement.
GACAAAAACCGAGACGAGAGTAGGTTCGGGCTCGATAAGCTTGAAAAAAGATTCACGGGACAATAATAGCGTCGATACGACTACGAGGAAGCCGGAGGTAAATGTCGTGGAAGCTTCGACTTTTGCGACTAGTCACGCGGAAAGAACGAGCACCGAGAGAATCGTAACGAGCACGGAACGTTCGAGGATCGTTGATAAAAAGACACCGGAAAATTTGACTGAGACTACAACGCAATCTACGAGTAGCACAGTTGGCAAGGAGAACGAACTCTTTAAAGATTTTCGTAAACCGGATCTCGAGACTTCACCGTGGAAACCGATAATTCCCGATTTCGTGAATACTGAGCTCAAACTGTTGCCATCTAATAGCGAAACACCGAGAAGACCGGAAAGAACGGAAATAGTTGAGTCGCAAACGACGAAGGAGAATTCTGTCCCTAACGTGGGCGAAACGATCACAGAAGCTTCGACGCCAGAAGTTACAAGATTTAGTCTCGATCCGGTTGGAGTTAGTTTCTTCGATTCGTCGGAATCGGACTTCCCTCGAGACCGAATCGTGCCTCAAGAAATGGTGAATTTTCGGCCAAATTCGAAGTTCAAGAACAAAATTCCTGGCCTCGACGAAACTTTAACTCTACCGATCCAAGAGAAACCGGATATTGAAGTTTCTGGTCATTTACCACCGGAGACGTACGATCTTCATCTTGGAACTTCCTCGGTTTCCTTGGGACTTCCGGTTTATCATCAACCTTCGATCAGCTCCGCGACGAGCAAAGTTTCTATCTCAGCACCGACGTCCATCTCCTCCACGGAAATTCCATCGAGATCGACGGTCCAGACTTCTCACATTGTTCCAACAGCTCCGACGAATATTGCCATGAAGTCGTGGAGTACAAGACCAAGTCTGATACCTCTGGAAATTAATTCGCACCCGAAGATATCAGGAATCGGCTCCGCCGAGCCTGTTCTCAATCTCGAGCTCGATGTCGAGAGTCGCAATCGTTTCTCGGACATTCTGTCTCTCGATTCGAACGTTGACGAATCCACGAGAGATCGTAAAGTCGAGCAGCAGGTCGTATCGTCTTTGAACGATACGTTGCACTCGCAACAGCCAATTTACACGAGCTATCGTACTCCTGATTTAAACGGTGGATCGAGACCGAGTCTCGTGGACAATCCTGGCACCTTGAAACCCTTCAGACACACGATTCCAGTTGACAAGATAACTCCGGCTCTTCAAGAATATCCGATATCCCTCGAAACTATTACCGCTAGTCCCAAGCCGGAAAACATACGTTCACCTATAAAAATTGGAACTCGTGAAACGATGTCACCTACGAGTGACAAAAGTGCAAGTCTGATCGATGATAGTTCCAAAAATCGGCACGAGGATATCGAAGCGCCTCCGGAGGAAATACAGGATGCCATGGAATTTTCTGGAGAATTCGGATCCGTGAATAACGCGTCGGGTGATTCTGGAGAAATCATAGACGAGGACATAGTTTTAACTCACCCAACGACCGAAGAATATTCGGAAGTGTTGCATCCTAGTTACAACAATGGTGAGAAACTCATTTTGCCCGAAACGAAGATCGATACGTTGGAAGAAGATAGTTCGTCTACCGTCGGTGAATTATCAAGAAATTCGACTTTCGTAGAGATTGATACAGTAGTTCACACTCCTGGTGCATCACAACCTTCCGCTGGATCTTCGGACGAGACAATTTGGCAGCCTAGCAATGATGGGCCAAAGCATGAGTTTGGAAAGAAGATTTATAACGACACTTTGAAAGCTAATATTGTTGAGAATATCGCAACTCTCGCACCTGCTAAAAGCAACACGGGTGTAGGAAGACCTTTGAGACCAAGGCCAAAAATCGAGAAGGAAAAAGCTACCAGAGTTCTCGATAAGGAGCAAGAAGATTCAGAAGTACTCAGCGAGGATGTCGATCTGCTCACGAGGCTGTTTGGTCTAGATGATCGCAAAGGCGAACAATCTAGGCAAGGAGAATCCAATATTAGGGAAATATCGGTTGACGGATCGAGGATAGAAGAGGACACGAAGAAAAAGTTCGTGCCCAAAGAACCCATCGTCGAAGTTGTTACTTCGATCAGTACAAAAGTCTCGTCCAAGATAAAGACCGATCAGGTTGTTCTAAGATTCGAGATCACAAATTCAACGTCTCAACCAGAGATTCACGATAATCGTCGAACCATTGATAATCCTAATATAGAAATTCACGAGCAAGTCTCATCTCTAAAGGAGGAAAATCGTTCGTTCGGTGACGATGTCGACACCGGTTTGAAAGAACCCGACGAAGCATTGTTTTTCTGGACCGAGGAACATCCGCCTCTGGTATCTGCAAACTTGAAGACGGTTCAAACATTTGACAGGAAAATATCGAATGGAGAGGAAGAAACGGTTCTTGAAAAATTGAAGAAACTAGCGGAGGTGAGAACGGATGATGATGCGGGAAAGAGAACAACGAAGAATTCGACCGAAACAATAGATCTAATTCCCTGGATCGAGTCTCAGAAGGATATACCTACTCAGACATTTGTGGATTTCGAGGAGCTGAAAAAACTCGCCGATGTAGCTACCGGAACAACGGCAACCATTACGAACAATGAAACGAAGAGTTTTACTTTGAGTCGAGATGGGGTACAAGTTTTCACAAAAATTCTTCATAAAGCTGATGAACGTTTGGAGAAAAAAATAAGCTCAACCACCGAAGATGCAACGACTATAGGTAAATGACAAATAATTTATGAATGATTTGTGATTCATCGTTTCCTTTGCTTTATAAGTGCATTGTGGAAGTTTTGAAATGTTCCTTTTTTTACTCAAAACATCTATACTATCTTCCCAAGATTCTACGTACCTTTGAAAACTGAGTAGACACTTTTTGTTGCTCTTCGAAGCGTTTTTGCATTATTCAACTCTTCTGTTTTGAAGTATGTGTAGAAGATATTTCACACGTTACTCTGTCAAAAGGAATTCGAAAATTTGGCTTCCGTAACAATTATTCAGAGCCACTCAGCTGCGATGAACAGGTGTATGGTGTTACAAAACACGGACGATCTTACAATTGACCTATTTGCTAACATACCACCACATCACGTTCAAAATCAAACTTTATCATTGTTCCTTACGTTTTTAGAGACCTGCGCTGGCTTCCGATGTAACGATGGAAAATGTTTGCCGGCTGAAGGTCGCTGTAACATGCTCGGCGAATGTTCCAACTCCGAGGACGAGGCTAATTGTACTTGTGCTGATTTTCTCAAGGCTCAACTTCTCGATCAGAAAATATGCGATGGCATAGCAGACTGCTGGGATTATTCGGACGAGAACGATTGCGGTAAATAACAGTTTTTAAATATAAATTATAAATTATAGACAACAGACAAAGCTGTCAGTGACTGCGCCACTGATACAAATAGAAACAAACGGTTGGTCCGCTGTAGTCGCCTTCATATTTCTGGTGGTAGCGCGGGTTATTAAAAACCCCATTACTTATTATATTATACTTATTGATTATTGATACATCACCTGTATTAAAAAAATCTAAAAAGTAGAGTTTAATGCTATACGTATACAATTTAGTCTGCTAAGTAGCGTGCAACTTCCCAACAGAACTACGTTAAAATACGAGACATATGATACTTTATACGGATATTATGAATACACATGATTAATGGTATAATTCTTGAATTTTTGCACATCTCACCAGACTGGTGTTCCGAAGGACAATTCGTTTGTGGAAACAGCCGAGCCTGCATCGATCAGATCAAAGTATGCGACAGTTTTAGAGACTGTCCAGGCGGGGAAGACGAAAAGAAATGTGCCGCTCTCATAGAGGACGATATAGATTCGAATTTCGTTCAACAACACCTTTCGACTTCGATAGACTTTGTCACAGAAGCAGATGGCGCGAGTGTCGTTAATGCTTCTGATGATGAAGAAACAAAAGAAATATATGAACGGGATGCCGTTTCGTCCGGAGAAACTGAATACAGGGAAACATCCGGTGTTCCCGCTGATCAGGAAGCCGTGGAATCGACGATACTCGAGACGACGACTTTTAGAATAGTCACGAAAGAATTGCCGCATTCGAATCAGGCTAAAAGTCCCAAAGGCGTGGCTTTAGCTAGAGAAATTTCTGTAAATTTGAAAAATGGTTTGACTCATTCGGGCAACTCTTTGCACGGTCAAAAAGTTGACAATTTGTTCGAGAAGAGTGACATTCACGAGGTGAACGGTTACAGCGATCGTGGCTTTTTGAGTATTCGAAAAAATGGAAAGTGGGGAAAGCTTTGTCTGAGTGGAATTGACAATCTTCTCGAAGAGAAGAGAACTATATGGACCATCGAAGATCTCGGCCGAGCTGTTTGCAAAGCGATTACGTACCAGTGAGTGTAACGAAACAACAAGCTCAAATCTGCAGAACGGATGATCTGCTGAATTGTATAATTGGTTCATGCATTATATTTTTCTTCCTACAGGGACTATGAGAGAGTGGAGAGAGCCTTGGATGATAAATCAGTAAAGGATCGAGTCTATTATAGTCTCTTCTATAATGACAGACAATCCGAAAAGTCAAGCCTGTCGTTCAAACCATCGGAATGTCCCAGTGGTGAAGTTCTTCGGGTAAAATGCAAAAATCTTGAATGCGGTATTCGTACTCAGACTACATCGCAAGCTAGGTAAATCTGAAAATATAAGAAACTTTGATAATACGAAACTCAAACCGTATTGGCAAGAATTAAAATCAAAGAAAAAATATCCGACGTTACAGGATTGTAGGTGGTGGAAGTTCAGCAGCTGGAAGTTGGCCATGGCAAGTGGCATTATACAAGGAAGGTGAATATCAATGTGGCGGCGCACTAATTGGTGATCGTTGGATTCTGTCAGCTGCTCATTGTTTCTACCAGTAAGTTATTCTTTTGGCGCTTTCAAACAAAAATCGATGAAGTATTTTTGTTATCGCGGCAGCTAAAACATCAAAGATATTCATTAATGATTTCCTATGATTTTTGTTTGGCCACAGTGCTCAAAATGAGTATTGGGTAGCGAGAATCGGTGCAACGCGGCGTGGCAGTTTTCCAAGCCCACACGAGCAATTTATGACCCTTGATCAAGTCTCGCTACATCCTGAGTACATAGATAGTGGTTTTATCAATGATGTTGCTCTACTGAGGCTTGAGACTGCGGTTACCTTCAGCGATTACGTTAGACCGATATGTCTGCCAACTGTTGAGCCAAAGAGTGGGACAACTTGTACCGTCACTGGTTGGGGTCAATTGTTCGAGATTGGCCGAATATATCGTAAGAACGTTTATGCATACACCCATCTTCATAAGCAAATCCTTTGTCGGCTATCGACAAGATATATAATAGAACTAATTTTCCTATTTCATCGTTTTCAGCCGATACTCTTCAAGAAGTCGAACTTCCGGTCATATCGTCCGAGGAGTGCCGAAGAAAAACCCTCTTCCTTCCTCTCTACAAAATAACATCGGGTATGCTCTGTGCTGGACTCAACGATGGTGGAAGAGATGCCTGCCTCGGTGATAGCGGAGGACCTCTCGTTTGTGCCGGACCGGATAACAGATACACTCTCCATGGTAAAATTATTCCTAGAACGAAAATTACCTATCTACCCTAGCAGACAAATTACAAAAAAAACAATCACTTATCGCAGGCATTACCTCGAACGGATACGGTTGTGCGAGACCTGGACGACCAGGTGTTTACACAAAGGTTCACCACTATCTCCCTTGGATCGAGCGTACAATGTCGAAACTGGACTCACCGCCGTCAGTACCGATTTGCAAAGGTCACAGATGTCCTCTTGGCGAATGTCTCCCAATGTCGCGCGTTTGCAACGGGTATCTTGAATGTTCCGACGGCAGCGACGAACGCGATTGTCCGACATTAAATCATCGATGAGGCTTTCGCGTATGATACATGACATAGATGATAGAAGAGAAAGCATTCGGTATATATATTCATCGCGTATGCCAAAACAAAAACAAAAATATACGTGCGAACGCGTGCAATACACGTAAATGTATAATAGTAAAACAAAAAGACTGTTTAACGAAAGGTTTGAGGGGCAACACAAGAAGAAATAATAAAATAATGACAATGTGGCCAAGTAACGCGCGGCTATGGCAATGTAAAGAAACTTGCCTTGCTGCAGGCCTTCTGTGCTAACTCGTAGGATTCGTAGCTGTTTGTGATAATATTTTTTTTTGTTCGTTCTATTCGTTACGATAATCGTAGTAAGTAGAAAATATCGAGGCAATTCACGAATCTCCCGAATGCCTGACAAGCGTACATCGCGAAGGCTATCAGGCGAGACTCGTAGAATTGTTCGCGACAGCGACCTGGCATTTTGATTTTTGATACATACTTTTTTAGTAGGGTAACAATGAAAAATCTCAAGGCCACGTCGACGATATACAAACGCACACGCACAGTATCGACTCTTAATTTTTCTTTTTATACGAACACTCTCTGTGTATATATATTTATATATATATGTAATAATCGCATCGTCTAGCTGTTAGGTGAATAAAGGAGAATTTTCAGAAAAACATGTTATGATCGTATATCCATTATTTGTATTGAGAGACTGAGTTAAATAGAGACATCAGTGAAAATAATTTTCATCGTTACTTGCCCGATGGGCTGTTACAGTAGCGATTAACAATTTATCTCCATACAACGAGATGGTGATGAAAAAAAAGTCATCACTTTCGTCGAACTTTTAAACGTGCGATATTCTTTCACAGCACGCGAGTTATATAATACGCAGATTTGATCGTTTACGCTTATGAATTATACGTCTAGGATTAGCATGCGAATGATGGGTCGATAATAACAATCCCACGACGATAGGGATGGAAGCACCCAGCGCGCACATATCGTCCCGTCCGACGTTTTTCTTTCCAAGCAATTCCAACGCGTTACACATTTTTTTTTTTTTCGATTTCGATATATTAATAACGTGGGAGAATGGGAGACGGTGGGCGGAGGGCGAAAGGGACGAAAGGGGTTGGACAAAAGTTAACCTTTTTTTTTGTTTTTCGTTTGTTGCTATAAGAAACGGTGTAAATGTATAAAAGTTCGGGCATGGGAGAATGAAACTTTTGTCCAGCCCGGGAACAAATCGGCTATGAATTCGTCAAATTTTTGGACGAGGGGCGAATTTGCGCCACGCACATAACGAAATTCTTTTTTAATTTAATTAATCTTCGGAACATACCGAATAAATTCACAATTTTCTTTTTTCAAGTATTCATACTGTGCCCGCGAATCGGTAAAAGAAAAATGTTAAAATGATGTAAACGATTGGGATGAGTCGAGGTAAAAAGTTAATTTTTCATTCGGATTTAAGGATTAGTTGGCGTAAGTTGCAATACGCAATATAGAGGACAAAAAACGACCCCTCTTCAATACCGCGAAGAGTTCGATAAATAAATAGTAAGAATAATACATTTCATGATATATCCCTTTACAAATAATATCGCTAGCGAGTTCGTAGAAATACGTTCGGATATTGTTGTTGGTTTTTTTGTTTCGTTTTCTTTTAGGCTATCGATCGGAAGGTTTTGATTCACTTCCAAAATGCTAAAGCTTACGCTTATCCAAGCGAATCGACAGCGGTCGTCCTTAGCCCGTCTGAGCTGATAGTCGTCTTGAATTGCTCGGGCACCGGATATTCCACCTAGAGACGTAATGAATTTCGTGAAAATACGAAGAAGTAAAACATGCGAATAAGAATCGAGACAAAGTGCAAGAAACTTACATAGTCACCGTTTCCCTTGGGCACCATGACGTTCATCTCGCTCGATTTACTGCTGATCAATGTAACGTCGAGAGAATCGGGACTCAAATACATCTGGCAACCATCAGTCTTGTCAATTGATATAGTTGGCACTTTACCCAGCACCTGTCGACAAAAAAACAGAAAGATAAATGACTCTCGAGTGTCGTGATGATGTTTCTTTTTTTTTCTCTTCTCAATCAACTCTGAAAATGTCACTGTCATGTGAATTTTGATGCTGGCTGCGATGTGATGTGTAGTGAGTGATTGGCGATTTTTTTTTATCTACGGACTAGGTGTAAGGAAACGGGGCTTTTCTACTGTTTCCAACGACACACGATTGTGCTTTTCGAGCCCAGATCTTGAGAAAGAGGAACGACATGCATTGGCAATTCGGTAAGTCTGTGAATCGTTGTCTTTCCTCACATCCTATTAATACTTCAAATTCTGAACACGAGAGAGTATGCAGGTGGGAATTTCCAGCCTGTAAGAATGATCTGCGAGATCGACTGGAGAGAATGCCCAATGGCGATAGTGAATTACATCTGGTCGGAAATCGTGACGGATGTGGTCGATTGCCTGACGAACGAGTGGATGATGTGGAGGGTAAGTGTACCGGCATGGAGAACTCGGTGAGAGATATTGTAACGGAGATGATTTGTATCATCAAATAAGGTGATCGCTATGCTGTTCGTCTGCACTCTTCTCATTCACACGATTTATACGAAGTCAAGATGGATGGATGAAACGACTATAAATCGTGAAAATTTGAACGTTGTGGGCTGTAAGGTTCAGGATCTTGAGCTGAAAGTGAACATATTGACTTATAAGATGCAGTACGGTACCTGGCCACTTCCACGACAAATTCACGCCACTGGAATCGAAAGAGGACTCAGAAATATTAAACTGACTCTGACAAATTCGAGTGAACGTAACGACTGGCTCAAGCACATGTTGCTCAGGTACAAATAAAGTATACCTTAACCGCAGAAAAAGGAGAGTTATAACTATGAATTTGCACACGGGTTCTTGGTCATTAATTGACAATTAATATTTTTATATTACTTTTTTTTCCATAGTCCTTCAGAGAACTCCTCGTGCGTGCCATATGCAAAAATAGGACCACGTTCAGTGCGTTGTCTAACGAAGCTCATAAATCTGGAGACTAAGTACATGGCGACACGATTCAGCAGAGATCCTTCACCAGCTTCGAACCAAGCTAAATCATCAAGATCAACGAGCGAAAAGTCTGCAAAGTACGAAAGAACGTCGAAGAAGAGTCTTGGCATTGATGGTACGAAGGAATTGCCAAAGAGCGAAAATTTGGGGATAAGGAAGAAGGAATGCATCGATTCGTCGTTAAATTTTATGAACAACTGTTGGAGCGAGACTCAGGTCCTGAAGTATCGGGAATATCAAAAAGCTCATGCGCGACATTGTCACGATATTGGCACGAAGAAAATAGCGTCCAAGAAAACCGGCCAATTTAACAAAAGTTCGGAGGAACGTGTGAATTCAACACAGGAGACTCTTCATCAAGTGAAGGAGAAGCTCGAGAATCTTCACAGCGTGTTGAGAATTTGTGGAAATTCTGCAACAGCGGAGAACGAGGAGAGTTGTTCCAAAAAGGAATTGGCCGAATCGATATTACAGGATCTCAAGATGATTGGCAATTTGCCGACTGAGAGCGAGAGCGATGGAAAAACAGTTGAACTAATAAAGCAGCCACAACTTTTGGATTCGAATACCGAGGATAGTCAATGCACGAGGGAAGAGGAGGAAGACGAACAAATGGACAGTACGAGCGAGTATGAAAAATGTCGTAGCGATAATGATTTGTCGACGAATCGAAGTTGCCAGAATATTCCGATAATTCCTCGTGAAAACAATAATCTATCGAACTCGGAAAATATTCCTAATAACGATAGCTCAACGACAGAAATTCATGTAAGAAAAAGATCTCGAACATCGTTCGCTCAAGATGACAAAGAGGATTCAACAGGTATTTCTCAAGACGTCGTAAACCTCCCAGCTACTATGAAACTAAGTGTCTCAAAATCCGTAAACGAGGATTTAGAAAAAACCGCATCATTGGAGAAGATTGAGAAAGAATTGACTTCCTCGAGTCAAGCTGAATTATCGAAAGAAAGTGACGTCGATGAGAAATCAAACGTTACACTACTTCGCGAAGCTCTGAAATTCAAGAAGGCTCTGATAAACCAGATCGAGTGTGAGAGTGTGGAAAAAACGATGGATGATCCACAGATTCATAAGAGCGATGGGAGTGAGTCAGACGATTCAATTTGGCCGAAAGTCAAGAGCTACTTCCAACCTAAAGTGCTAGACATAATTTCGGAGGAACAGTCGGCTAGCAGCTCGAACGAGAAGGCCACAAAGAATTGTGGACTAATTGATAATTTAGGGGATAAGGAGAAATTCATAGTTGACAAATCTGCGCTGGAAAATCACATGGACGAGCCTACGATTGAACATCCTGAGAGCTCGGCACTCGCCCTGGTCTCAGGATCTTCGGAATATTTCAGTTCGAACAATTTAGAGGAAACGATAGTGGTTGAGGTGTCTAATGACCCCAGGGAAAGAGATCTTGAGAGTATTGATGACTGTACAGAAAACGATTCCTTTATGAAACAGGAGAAAGATCATTCGCAAAAAAATATCAGCGACCTCCTTGATCAAAGCGTTCGAAATATTCGCGAGTATATCGATGTGTTCTCGCAAATGCAAAATGACGCGATTGTCGAAACAAGAAGAGCGATCAATGATGAAAACGACAATGAAGAGGCGTTCATACGCGTGACGAAATCCTCGAGCGTCGACAGTATAACACATTTCGTTAACAAAGTTGCAATAACGATAAGCGAGGAGTTGCCACATAAATTGTCAGAATCGGCGATAATCAGTCTCGATGATCTTGAAAATCTCAAATCTGACGAAGATTCACCCGGTAGTTCGGACGACAGGCCCGAATTTTCGCTGAAACGACGTCCAGGCTCGATTTCACTGGCAGAGAAAAAATCATCTACCAGCGAGAATGAATTGTCCAACGAGAATCTTGATGCTCCTTCATTCTTCGAATCCGTACATTCAGAAACAGACGACGACGATCGACGTCCAATCGCTGATACGGAAACGCTCTCGTCCGAGCCGTCCTGCAAAGAATTGGTGATGGATTATTCACTGGAAAGTGATAACGATTTTCTCGATGAAAAATTAGGCGGTGCGATGAATCTTATGGAATTTGAGGAAGAACCAGAAGCAAGAGAGAAATGTAATTTAGAGGAGAAATCCCGTATTCTAGACAGTCCACTGACCGGAAGAACCGTGATTCGTGCTATCGAAAGTTTGGCGAGTAATTTCGAGGTTGTTTCGATGAGCGGTAGTAACGATCCCGTCGACATCGTGGAATATACAGAAACAAAACACTGTCCCGACGAAATTTCCACCAGAGAACGATCATTCGACAGAGAACTCGAAGCATTCATGGATTTTGAGACTATGGCCGAAATATCAGAAGAAAATGTCATACCGGTAACGAGTAGCGTTTATCTCACCGACGACGCTTCGTTTCTTGAAATTGAACAAAGCTATCGGACAAAAAATGATAATGAATTAGGTAACGTAGACAGTGCTGCGCAGATTCTCCAGAATTCCCATCAAGCGATTGGCATGCTCGAAAACACTATCGATGCAAAAAAGGAAGTTGAGCTGTGCACAGAAATGGTAGAAGACAATCATTCTGCCATTAGTGACACTCTCGTGCAGTCAAATGTCTTGGCAGAAGACGGGAGGAAAGAGTTTCCTGGGAATTTCAGCAAGCGTCCAGAGTCCGGTGGTACGGTAATCATAACGGATTCATCCAATGTAAAATTGAAGAAGGATCAAGTACCGAGCAACGTCCAACTTACTAGTGACATTTCTGGGACATATATGGACGCCAGTAGTAGAGGTATTCTCAATTCCAACGATATGAGTTTAACACTCGACAAAGCGATTTTAAACGCTATGACAAATTTTCAACGGGACACGTCGAACAAGTCGGCACGTGGATCTTGCTCATTGCCGTTGAAACAACGTATCTCGTGGAACTCGCCGAAGAAAGGAACGTCATTAAATAATACAAGTGCTGCAAAAACGAGAATTGTCGAGAAAAGCGAGTCAAAGAGCGAGAAGTCGAAGAGATCGTCGAAGAACTTAAGGACGACGAATCAACAGCCGAAGAGCATTCGGTCACAGTCCTCGGAGATTAAGCAGCCGAGAGCCAGAAGCAATTATAGTCTGAGGGGTACGAGGGATCTTGAATCATCGAACACGATTATGGGACGACCAATGTGCAAGAGTAATGTCGATGTACCTGAGAGGAGAAGTCGATCGTACGTTACACCGCGAAACAGCGAGCCTTCGCCGAGAATGTCAACGATTTCACAGTCCGTTGAGACTCAACGACCGAGCAGAGCTAGAAAAGAACCGGTGATCAGTGAAACGAGCGTTGAAAGTGGCAACTCAACTTGCAGCCCGAATGGTGGAGGTCTCTTGAGATCTTGTGTCAGCAAAACTTCGTCGAAATCTTGCATACCAATATTGCGAAGTAGACTGGAAGCCGTGAGGCAAAGTAGTCAAGAGAAACGGGCGAAAAGTCCGATGAGATGTCCACTGACGATATCGACAAGTTCCTGGAGTCAAGAAAATCGCCTTGCCAGCGAATCGGCAATGATTGGAAATATTCAGGTGGAAGGAAGTCACGATATTGAACAAATGGTGAACAAAGAATCGGCTATTCTCGATTCGGTCGACACGTTTGAAACTCTTGAAACAATGGATTGTACTAACGAAGAGTCGACTGCTAAATTGCCCGAGGGCCGTACGGTCATTTACGTAAACATTGTCACGGAACAAGAACGTAAAAGCGCCACTCGTGTCGTCGATCCAAAGAAGTTTCTCGAATATCTTAAGGATCGAAAATTGAAGGTTCAGAGCGTACTTGATCAAGAAATCGGAGTCGAGGGATCGGCCGAGAGGTTTGTTTCAGCCGAACCTGGTATCCACAGCTCACCAAGAATCCTTACGATAGTGTCTTCCGCTGTTGATGGCGAAAGTCCAAGCGACCAGAGTCTTCTTCCACCGCCCTCTAATAATTCACCGACCACGGGCCATTCGTGGTCGTTGAGGGTCGAACATCGTGAGATCGAAGTGTCCGCTAAACCCTCGGTTATCGACACTAGTACATCGATATCCGATCTGCCCGATGCAGAGACAGAAACGAGAGGGCCCGACAATAAGGAAAAATTTCAAATATTCCAAGTACCGAAGGAACTCACGAAAGAGGAGTACATTGTGTTACTCGAGGCTCTCAATCAAGATCCGAATCTTCATCAATTGCGAGAAATGCACAAGCTGTGCAGCAAACTCGGTCTGGGCTTTCACGAATGATTGCCATACGAGAGTGGAACAAGAGAAATTTGTCGATCCCTCACTATCGTCAAGATATTTGTTGCGTACATTTTACTTCTTTTTTTATAGCGAAAAGTCCCATATATTTTGTATGTTTGTATTGTATGAATTGTGTTCTCGAGGACCTGTACAGAGGACACATTCATTATACGTATCATTCGCAGATTTCACGAAAAGAAATTTGTCACGTGTCTCACTTACCTGCATTTGTACACTTTGGCAGTTGACAAACTCGATACTGGAGACGAGAGAATCGAAAACTATCGAGGATTTGCGACAGGAGTCGATTACTATGGAGTTGATTTTTCCTTTGACCGTTATGGTACTATCCTGGCAACGGAACATGTAAACGACGTTGTTCATCTCGGCATTCTCCACGAACAAATCCTTGTTGCCTTTGTGATATTCCTTGGGACAATAACAAACAAATTCGATGCTAAATTTTGGGTTTCTTCCATAATTTTCTGTGATTGGAGATAATTATTGGTAATCGTTAACTGAGTAGTCACTTTACGGTGCATTAACAAGGAACTTACAACGAGCCATTTTTTGCCGTCACGAGTGAATACCGGCGGTTTGTCAATCGGTGCATTCGCTGGCGGTACGGATTTTATCGGTCCTTCATTTGCTGCATTACTAGTGACCGGTGCCTTGAATGGCGCAGGTCCCGTTCTCAATGATGAATTCTTATGAGTCTGCATGTCCGAAGTGACTTTCTTCAAAGTTCTCGTGATATTTTCACCCTGGTTAATCTGTGCGAATAGGGCACTTCTGTCATCATTTGAATTTCCCAAAACGTCACCTAGCGGCATCATCGTTGGTGGAGGTGGAGGTGGCATTCCACCGGGTGGTGGTGGTACGGGAGCACTTCCGGTTTTGGCCCACACCAGACCCGTCGTGTGATTCTTACGTACGTATTGCTGAAGCTCCGAGAGAGTTTGAACCCAGGCCTTGCACCACTCCACGTGAGTTTTGTCTCTGAATAATTCAACAACGATATAATAAATAATTATTGAACAGCGAGACTCTGGCTATAGAGTCGGGGTATTAATGATCTGACTGAATGATCAATTTACTTTTCCTTCCAGTCTTTCAATACGCGATTGGTGTAAAACTGTCCAGCGTCGTTCATTTCCTTGACGTGAGGAGCCGGCGTAGGTGATATCGTGACCCATCCGAGAGCCGGGATGCTCTCGCTGATTGCTGACAAGTGGTTGAAGAATTGTGAACCACGATTCTTCTCGCGAAACTCCTGTATCTCCTGGATCGTTGTTGACGTCGGTCCTAGTAAGGAAAGTTGCTCCGACTGGCTCGTTGGTGCAGGACGACTAGATGCAGTTCTTATAAACTGCAATTGCATTCTACGAAGGACAGAAAGAAAAACATGAATATCCTTCCATTTCTACTAATGAGTTTGTTTTTCACCCATAGACGGACCAAGTGGTGAACGCTTCGGTCCCTCTTTTCTCCGTACCAGGATAAAATAACTCACTGAAAGGCTTTGTCGACGAGCTTGCTGTGCGCCGCAACATCGCCACCGATCATCTGACTGAGCTTGAGGTACTCGCTGACCGGTCCGGCCACAAGATCCTCGTAACCCGCGACTGACATGGTTTTTGCCGTTTCTGTCACTATTCCAGAATCGATAGGACTCGATGTCACGGTGGAATATTCGCCGTTGGAACGATTTGGCCTCTTCGGTGACGGTGTCTTTGTCTGTACCGCTGTTTCTTGTGTTTGCGTTATTAATTTCGTCGGTACGCTCTCCAAACGTTTTGTAACGTTTTCCAATCTCGTTACCAGCTCCTCCAAGTGTTCCTCACGACCGTCAGTCTCGCAGCCTGTTTTCAGAAACAAGAATACAATTGAAAATTAAACAACGACGAATTAAATAAACTAATTGACAAAATGGAGCGACAAGAAATTGTTCACCCACAATATTAATTTCGTGGAGTAAACAAAAGCCTTATCTAACATAAAATTGAAAAACAAATTTGCCGGGAAACATCATGAGGGAAATAGGAAGATACAGATACACGAGAGGACTGACACAACCATATGAAATTACTTAGTGTCGCTTCGACGAGGACTTATGGAAACTGATCAAAAATATTCTATCAATGCATCCTTCTCTCCATGTGCTGGTGCAGCTTTTTTTCTGTAGTGTTAAGCGTGTCAGATTAATATAACGTTCTCGTACAAGCAACACAGTGTTAGTTTATTAAATCCCATGAAGGAAAATGCTTCGAACCGCACGAAATTCATTAAATAATCCCGGTGCTAACTATATAACGCTTATCCGGAGTTATGTAAATCAAACGTAAAATTCCGAGATTGAGCAACGCGGAGTTTCCAACGTTCGAGCCAATTTAAATCCGAGTCTTCCATAATATTTGCAACGGCGCACAATCGTTCGGTTGAATTATTCGACGTTATCTTGATAGTCGTTTATCGCTCACCGAACTATTCAACGAATAATCGGTGCAAAGGGTTGGACGAATATTCGCTCGGTTGCCCTCGGTCTTTCCAGAAACCTCGACGACTAACTGAGAGACGCAGAGGCAAACCCACGGATATCACAGTGGCCAGAATATCCGGCCTATTAATAGAGAGGAAGCCGCGAAAATTGTGTAAAAGCAATATAGTAGAACGAGAGATTGAGAGCGAGAGAAGAAGATCCGTGGGCGTGGAAAATCGTTCTCTAGCGTGAGATCAACGCGAATATTACCCGGAGCTTTTCACGAATCCGAGGGACACCTTTCGTTCGAGATATAAAAAAGCGACTTGCGACCTTGCGTGCCTCGATCCGGTCTCTCAGACCCATCGAACATTTTCTCGAACATAAATATTCCATCATCGCACACAGAGGTTCATGACAAAGCGAACGACGAGCTTGTTATAAAGACTTTTCTTTCACGACAATTGCGTTAAACGGTAAACACCGCCAATAGTCTCTTTTTCTTAGAGCGGATATAATTTTCGTCACGTATTCGACGTATCGCTTTATCCATGCAAGTGTTCTTCCCATCTAGAAGACAAACATCAAAATCGACGATAAAAAACAAAAACGAGACAATATCGTATTAATCGGTAATTAACGATTGACAATTCATCAATGCAATTTTATCGTATGGTTTAGAAAATTTGTATTGATAATTAATCTTCCTAACCGGAATGCACAATGGGTCCAAGTGGGTCGAAATGTACTCTGTGCTCGCTCGTGTTCCTCGCAGCTTGCAATAGGTCGGAGAAAAATCTGTGACGTCTGAGCGCTAATTCATCCCTCGCTACAGGTGTTGCAGGTGGTTCTTGCATACCGTCGCATCCTTCGGATGGTTTGTCTGGCTCGTCCTCCTCTTGAGACAGCCACCGTGGCAGAGTTCTTATCCCGGGCGCTTCTTTCGTACAATACATGATTATAGTTTTCGACACGATGATGAGAGAGAAAGTATGTCTTAACGAGATATAAATTAGCGTTGATTTTCTTTTATTTTCTTCTACCGTTTAACGTTATAGAAAAATCGTCACGTCTTGTACGATCGTCGCTCATCTCGTTATCGTCGCAATTAATTATCGCTTGCGATAAATTGGAACGTGTACTTCAATGGCTTCGTAAACAATGAAGTTGTGAGTCAGCGAAATCTAGAGATAAGAAATTTACAATGTACCGGGAAAGGATGAGCTGTCGATTATATCGAGCCCCGCGGTTTGAGTCTTAATCGATTTCTCTGACGGTGAGCTATCAAGTGCATGTTCAAAGTGTGTACACTATTGCAAATTAGTAAAGCCCTCTGGGCGGTCTTCTAACACGTACTCGACGCGATAATGAGAAAATTTGTGATAATTCAGTTTGCAGTCAATTTTCAATTTGGATGCAAATATGAATTTTATCCTGACTTTCGCAGATTATGGCAAACTCAATTTAACTACTGTGCATGTAAAGTTTATAATTAAACTCTCTGTAGCTTGAAACAATCTTGATTCTTAAGTACAGCATCTTTGAAAACTACGTTAACGAGATGAACGAGATTCGAGCAAGGACCGTATACAAATCCAAATAACACGGATCTCTCATTTTCCTTTCTATCTTTTTTTTTTATTTTCTCCTTTATTGAAAATTGATACCTTCAGTAACCGGTGGATCTGGCTCGCCCTGGCTCACCGGAGCTTCGAAGACGGAATCATCACCGTCCTCGTCAGGTCCATCGACCATCGTTCTCTCAATATAGGCCGGAGCGTAGAGACAACCGAGTTTCGGTATCGTCTGTCTATTTTCTTGAACGGCGTTAAGTTCTCCACCGACATTCGTATCCGTAATTTCTCTCGTCGAGCATTCGGAGGTTGTCTTGACGCTAGAATTTTCCTCGATCGAGGTTGGCAATGACTCCAAACGCTTCTCTTCCTTTATCTCGTCGCGTTTCTTCGTTGATTCGGGATCGCTCGTCGCGTCGCTTTTCTCATGATTGTCCGAATTGTCTCGAGGTGAGTTTGGCAACGAGCATGTAATATTGACAATTTTTGTAGCATCGCCGTTCAGTCTTTCAGGCGAAGAGGATGACTTGATTCCATTTTTTCTAACATTCTCGATTTCCGGACTTCCTGCAGGTCCTTGACTCGAAGGCTCGCTCTCGTTGTTCTTCTTCTCGCGCTTCGATTTTTTCGAGCTCTTGTTGCATACACAGCACTTGAACATCTTGAAAGTATTCTACTCTTCTCGTTTCTTTGGCGTTTAGTTCTTTCCTTTTCTGTTCAATTAATTAAATTATTCGTCGCTAAACTAGTTTCGATAAAATTTTGATTTACTCGATAAAAACTTAACGACCGTGCGTCGATATTGTTTTCTACTTTACTTATTTTAATAATAATCTATTTTCATGGTAACTCGAGCACATCAGCGATTGCGATAACGAGACGTAGATTTAATCTGAACTTTGTGGAAATGTCAACGATTTATCACCAACAATCTTATTCCGTGTATATGTGTGTATATGTTTGTGTACGTGTGCGTTGCTTGCCTTTATCACAACTTATCGAACATTTGGGCGTATCACTTGTTTCCTTCTACCTCAAATTCCTCGTTGTAACGAAACGGTCGAGGTTTGGCCAAAGCTCGTTTAAAATATCACTTTGACGCCGAGAGATTGTTCACCGTTCGATCCACGATGTACAGGCTCATCTTCGAATTATATATTGAGTAATTATATATGTTGCATATCTCTCTTTCTCTCCCTCTCTGTCTATTCACGTGACTTTTCCGGATATCCTCCACCTGCGTATATACAATAGTATTGAAAATTAGTGTTTATTCAACCCTGGCTAGCCTCGGGTCAGGTTGCTAGATCGTTTAGGCAGCGGGAGATCAAGCTCTTCGTTGCGTATAAGTTAAATAATCGAATAATTCGTTTATTAGTCACATCGAGTCTCCAGAGATAACGAGCTCTCGTTTGTCAATTGTCCAAGCTCCGGATGAAGAGCCGATTGACAAACGGATAGACTAAAAGGACGAGTCTCTCTTTCAGGCCACAGGCAAGGGTGCGGATCTGACGAAATGTCTCACTGGGCTCCTCCTTCATCGATCGCACGACCAAACGTACGAGTGACAATAATCACTGAACAAGCACCCTTTGATAATTGTTTAATCGAGAGAGTGAGGGCCCGAGATAGAGGCTTCTATTTGTCCGTGAAGACAATGCGTCAATCTCGCTCGACAATAGCAGTCGAACAGCCGAGAGAAACACGAAACTGCGAGAGGTAGTTCGCGATGAGATGGAACTGCCCGCCCTCGACTATTTCCGGGGGTGGAGAAAACTCTGGCTGGTTCGAGCGATGCCGAGGGTGCTGCCACCAGGAATACCGTGGCCGAGACCCGAGATCCTTTACCACGACGGGGCTTGTGCAACTATCCACCAAACCCCAAGGGTGGGACTTGGGAATCGTCTCGAATTTCATTCGAGTAAGCGATTTTCTCTCTCCCTCTATCTCATCCAGTTTAAGCAACTCGTCGTTGGCAATCATCCCTTGCTCGTAATCGTCTCCTACGTAAATAGACTGCTCATAAACAAATAAATAAATAATACACATTACGTTCAGCACGTTTTTTTTTTATAAATATTTTCATAAAATGTCTGCAAGTAAGCAACGATGAATAAAAAAGAATAAAAATAATATGGGATAATTCGAAGGGTCAAGAAAAACAATCTTGACGTGAATTTGTCTTGGACAAGATTGAAAAAGAGAATTGGAATTTTTAGTAATTGTCGAAGAAACTTTTTTATTGACCGAATTAAGATTTTTATACTCAATCTTACAATCCCAAATCCTGTCTTCATTATCACGAATCAAATTTAAAATTGAACTTAAGACTTTCGCCGATAACTAAATTTTATATGCGTTTATCGAAAAATTCCAGATTTTAAAAAAACCCCAGAAGCATCGTCACAGGAATGTAAACGAATTAAACAGAAGTCAGTTAAGTTTATGCGAGAAATGCGAAAATTAACATGGCAGAGTTGGAAAGAGAAATGTTCTTCACATATTTATCCCTTATAAATATTGATTAATTAAGAATCTGAGACGTATGCGAATATTTTATTCCTCGGGTCAAAATATCTTGGCTCGTTAATACGAGTAATTAATCAGTCGTATAAAGACTGATCCAACCCAAGGACATCTCACCATCACGGGAGTTCGTCGTCCCGTTACCGGTCGCGTGTATTTACAGTTACACGGTATCTCCGATGCTTTTTGAGAAAAAGAATCGTACGAGAGGAATGAGACGTGCGAGAAATGGATATAAATAAAAAAAAACATAATAAAAATAAAAATTAACCTGTTTGGAAAAATGTATTGCACGCAATGACAGGAAGGACCGGCTCCAAGAATCGAGAAGTTATGCGTACGGTATAGGCACAACCGAGGACACCGAAAAACAGGTTTACGGTTGATACGTTTTTTGACATAAAACACAACGTTCCATGTGTCCCTCCTCGATGCTGTCTCATTTCTATTCCTTTTTTTACTTCTCGCCTTTTATATCTTATCATACACATATACAGTCGTCGTCGAGAGTTGATAATGCTGTATTAACACATTTTAGGCGTATGCTTTATCCAACGTGGCAAACGTCCAATTGTTACATAAGAATAAGAATGGATCGATTCCTGCAAGCCCTTTAAAGGTCACTGGGTAAAAGAGTGTATTAGTTATATACATTTCATCGATTAAAGGACAATTAATTAATTTCTGAGTGTACAAAATATTGTGGAGAATTTAGTGTTTTATGGAAGAAATTCAATCCGGTTGTATTAATTGTAACGATTAAAGTGATGGGTGTTTGCTATGTGGAATAATACAATATAATTGTCGACCATGGTACGTTCTCAATGCCCAAAGAGTAATTCATACAAAAATTGTCTCGACTCACGGTTTTTCCAGAGCTTTAGCAAATCCTTGTAATTTTCCTTAGCTGGAGGAATTGCACCTTCGCACTCTTTACTTTCCGCATGAGGCATTTTGAATAAGCGAGACTGGAATACTCGACCGTATCAATTATCAGCTGACACGCTTGTTTTAGTAGCTTGTTATTTTGTAACGTTCGCGAGAGAGCCTTGAGTGAACGCAGGAGTGTAAGAGCGACGAAGCGACGACCGCCAAGTCCTGGACTCAACTGGAACACCTGAGGCCCGATCACCAATAAAACGATGGATACCTCGCATGTTTGTTCCGTCTCCTTGGTCCCTCTCTTATACACACATGTACAATGTTGCCCCTCCAAACGTTTGAAGATACTGTACATTATTTTCCAGTTTCTTCTCCGTCCTAATCAACGTCAGCTGTTGAGATACGATGCTCGATTCCGTCGATGATTCACTTCGTTGATCGTAAAAAATCCTAAATCGACTTTTAATTGTAGGTATACGTGGTATGTCACTGTTGCAGAGAAAGCAATTACACTTACTCCAAATTTTTAAATGTTTTTCATTATCCGCCAGCTTGTAGCGAGAATTGTAAATACTCTTTTGTGTTTGTTCTTGCGTTGAACGAAGGATAATATTGTACAATCTCACAATGAAGAAGGGAACAATTTTTTTCCAAGGTTCTGAATAAATTTGACAGTGAATGCCCCATATGTAATGACAGAGTACACATCCTGACCTAGCCAAGACGGTGAGGACGCGATGACGCCGGTGTGATTGTTTGTGACATGATTAAAGTATCTGCCACGACGCCGCATCGCAAACTCGTTCAGGAATTGCGTAATTGAGAGAATGTGTCATAGACGAAGGACAAACTGTCATTCGTAATGACTAATCGAGGCTCTGCCATTTAATTTCTATCGGTTTTTAAACACATATACCGGGATTTCGATTCTGTCAACATCCGTAGGACCTCGCGTACCTTGACTGTGTCATCCATTTGGCGGCCATTGTTCATGGTGCTCAAAATGATAGATTGTAAAAAAGAATGTAAAAATAAGTTTTCCCGAGCAATTGTTTTATGTGCCAGGTGTTCGGATGACAGCCGCATGACTCACGCCCGACGAAACTCTTCGTGGGAGTTCCCTCCGACCGTTACGCTCTTATATGTCATGATAAATGTAGCGATGAAAAAAAGAAACAATAACGTCGTTTAAGACTGTACCCTCATCGACGTTTTCTTCTTGTTTCATAGGCGCGAATGCATTTTCTGATGCATAGAGATTGTTATCTCTCGTTGTTCATTGAATGAAACAACAATTGCGCGATAGTTCGTTCCAGTGAACGACGAGGGAGAGATTCCCACGCATGAATAATGAACAGACGTTTTCGGGACAGTTCGTACACAAAAGTAGTGACTGTGGTGCATCCAGTCTCAACGATAAATATGAAAATACGGTCTATTACTTACCGGCTTCGATGCTGTTGGAATCGTCGTTGATTCACAGGATTTATTGGACACTTCCTGGAGGTCAGCCTTTAGTTATATAAACACGTACGAAAAATTAAAAACTCAAAGCACCACAAACAAAAGTTTGATCACGACACTTTGACGGTACATCCACAAGTCTGTTGGGGCGTCTGCCGGATGCCGGAACTGACGCAATGATTCGGCCTCTCTCGCGCAAAATTAAAATGGCCGCGGCGCATCCGCCGTGCTGCCGCGCGGCATTTTCAAAATGTTCGAAGATACGTATTACGAGTTGGCGAAATGATTTGCGATTATTAAAAAAACTTGAGATGTTTAATAAACTTAAAAAATAGTTGATCGTACAGATATACTTACAGTAAACTTAAAAAACTAATATTTCAGAATCATGTTACAGATGAACAATTTAACTTAAAAAGGTTATCGGTACAAAAGGTTTCGATCTAACCGACTACTCGCAGGATAAGGTTGCGAAACACTCGGGGGGTAAGGTTGGCATGAATCGAACCTAAATTCATGCCGTTACGACAAGCAACAACGATATATTCTATATAGTAGCCGGCGTTTAGTGTTGATTCGTTTTTATTCGACAATACAGTTTTAATTCGTTAACTCAATCTCCTCTTCTGCAATATATTGTAACTGTCTCTTATGATAGTATGATCGCGTTAAGTGCATAATAATAATAATGCCACGTCAGCAGCACCAAGCTGCTGAAAAGTTAGCAGAATTCACTGTTATTTTTCTCGTTGATCGTTGATCAGACTACCTAACTAGAAACAACTTTGACAGAACTTGGTACAACAAAATGCAGCGACCGTCGTTGACTTTGATTTTGTCAGGCATTTTCTTGGCCTATATAGTGCATACCATATATTCGTTATGTCTGTTGTTTATACCACCAGCTTGTGAAAATGGACAAAAGTGTCTTGTATCCTACTTGCGAGACAATCCATCATTGGATCTTCACATGTTTGCTTCACCCGAGAGCAAACCTTTTCTGAAAGATGTTCTTCATGTCCATTCCGTCTCACCATTCAATTACACTGTACCGCATAAAATGTATGTACTGCAAAAAAAATAGTACAAATGAAAATTAACGTGTCACATCCTTCTAATTTTTGTGCATCGAGAAATTCTGTCTATGCAAGGGGATTTCTCAGAATTGGTTTCTAACTATATGCGTATATAGAATGTTAGATACTTATTAATGAAACAAACATTATTTTATTCATGTCCACAGGCCTGTAGCTATGAAAATTCCTTCTAAAACACGGAATAATGGAACATTGTTCTTACACATTGTAGTTGTACCAGCGTCTTCGACAGATTCCAATTCTTTCTACAAACTTCAGCAGGTACTGTACAATGTCCAATATCACATATGTGACACTTGTTGTATTTTCGATAAACAAGCTTTTGTACAATTTAATCTTGCAGCATCCACATATGGTTTATTCGAGAATAAAGATGACACAGTTTGTCGTACCACAAGCTGAGACTTTTAATCTACTCGGAGAAACAAAGTCTTCCAATGAAAAGGCACCAAAAAGTAGTACGGTAAAACCAATATCGCATCTGAGAAGCCAAGTGACATTTACAATGATGACCAACGATGTCCAATTACCCCTGAACAATGTGCCGATGGAACTCGTGGGTGACTTGAAGTGAGAATTCTTTCTGCTTTTGTTTTGAATGATCATTGGTGTGACTTTATCCTCGGACAATGGGAATTATGAAAATTTTGGCATATTTTTCCAATAGGGTGATGCAAGGTGGCATATTTTTGCCAGTCGTCAAGTATGATTTTCTACAGACACGACACAAGGATCTTGTGCCTATTACCAGCGACAACGAAACGATGGACGTTACGATAAATTATGCTCCCATCTCGCTTGGGAAGCTTCGATTCGTACTACAAGTAGAAGCATCGATGCAAAGTTTGAAAAAGCTTGGTTTTTCTGATAAAGACGTTGATGAGGCAAAAGGAATTTATGCAGATACCAACATTTATCTTCTATCAGGGACAATATTGATTGCCTCTGTACATGTACGAATTTACATTCTAAAAGGGATATGGACGTTTCACCTTCTTCCACTTGTCATAGCACGTTTATATTATGTATGTTTTTCATTGCAGTTGCTCTTCGACTTTCTGTCGTTCAAGAATGATATCAGCTTTTGGCGCAGTAAGAACAATCTACAAGGTCTTAGTACGACAACCGTGGTCTGGCGTGCATTCAGCCAAATGATTGTATTCTTATACCTTCTTGATGAGAAATCGTCTATGCTGATCGTAATTCCAACGGGAATTGCCACCCTCATAGAGGTACATAATTTTATTTGTTTTCTTTCCTTCACCCATGACTTTTTCAATTATTTTTGTCAATTGCTAATCACTAGCTGTGGAAATCGAAAAAAATCTTGAGATTAGAGATTGGGAAGGGTAATGGTCTTCTGCCAAGCATAAAAATACGACGTACTAGCAGTGATTCCGGCGAAGCAAAGACCCGGGAGTTCGATGCTGAGAGCATGCGATACCTGAGTTATCTGCTGTATCCGCTAGTCACTGGAGGAGCAATTTATTCACTACTGTATCAGCCTCATAAAAGGTATTCACTTCGCAGACACTCAAGACTTTTGCTTTTAAGGTTTAGCAGCTACACATTGTTTCTCTTTTCTTACAGCTGGTATTCATGGAGTATCAATTCATTGGTAAATGGTGTTTACGCCTTTGGATTTTTATTTATGCTTCCGCAGTTGTTTGTCAATTATAAATTAAAGTCGGTAGCTCATTTGCCCTGGAGATCGTTCATGTACAAGGCATTCAATACCTTCATAGACGATATATTCGCATTTATAATAACGATGCCTGTAGCTCATCGAGTAGCATGCTTCCGAGACGATGCAGTCTTTCTCGTCTACCTCTATCAACGATGGTGAGTTTTTTTAAATTCAAGCCGTCAGATAGTTTGGGTTTCAATATGTGTTTTTTGTTTACAACGATATTTCAGGCTGTATCCGGTAGACAAAAATCGCAGAGACACAGAAACGATAATGGAAGAACCTAGTGGGCATAGTTCCTCATCATCGACGAACGACAAGAAGAAGCAATAAAATTGCTATAGAAATGTAATTAAAGTAGTAGCCACAATTTTTCTCATACTATTTCTATTAAATTATCGTTCTTCCCCATTGTTAGCCATGTTCTTGGTAGCTTATGGATAGGAAATTATTCTCGAGGCAACAGAAATTGTGTAAAAAGTAACTTTAACATTATTTTCTCTAAATTTTCCTACATTCAGAAAGTTCTCTTTACCAACCAGTTTTCAGTCGGATCGCTTTATAGAGAAAGCTCATGTGACAATTTTTCATCAACAGTAGCAGTCGGAGAGGGCATCATATCAGTACGATTGCACATGAATATTATTTAGATAAGACAAAGTGCACGAATGAATAATTGGAGTACGAGTAAGAGACTAGTGTTAAGTCTGGTCACTAGGTGGCAAAAATCTTACTAATGTTTCTCACAAGTGGTTGGGTCATGTTTCATTCCATGATATATGAAAATGAAATTTATATAGTCACTAAGGGAGCAGTCATGCGGGTGGTCGGGTGGTCCTTTTATCGAGGAATCTCTGGCTGTACACAACCCAAACCCAAAAGTCATGTGTTTACTTTGTCTGATTGGTTCACTTCAAAAATTCAACAGGCATCCCCGCTGGCTCCCATATTTTTTGTCGTTAATTGTTCGTTATTGATCAATTAATTATCATCCCTTCCTGTCTCCTTGTTCATTATGATTTTTATAAAAAATGCTGACCACGGTCGCTATTGAATTTCAGTGATGTAATAGTTTGTATCATTTTACAACTACCGATCGAATACTGGATGCATAGATAAAATTCCACCGAACAAGGGTTAGTGTCCATTATGAAACGAACCGATAAAATAGTTCCAATTTTCTAATAACTTTGTAAATATGATTCATGCACTCCTGTGGAAAAATACCCGATGATCAAAATCAATTCATAAAATTATATTCATCCTTGACGGGTGAATACGGACCTGTACGGTCAATCCATATTTCCCCCAAGATTAGTAGAGAGATCAGTAACATTCGATAAACAGGGAGAATGAATTTTTGAGAGTTTGTCCATAGTATAACTAGTATGGGCACTCTTTGTCGGCACTTTGATCTTTTTGTCGTCAATTTTCCGCCATGTTTTTGGCCTAACGGCCAATCTATAAACACTTGTCCAAAGATATATTTTCATTAACACGTAATACTGGTGATACGATGCAATCACTTTCTATGTAAATTAAAATATATAATATTCTCAATTGATTTTAGTAAACTGTATGAGTGTGGCAAACGGTTACGAGCCAACTTCAGGTCGCACTGGTGGAAAGTAAACTGTACTTTTCCAAGAAACTATCATCGATCAAATAATGAAACTTGGCATACATTAGTATCAAAAGACGATCAAACGATCAGAAAACAAAATTTTGAAAAAGTAACATTCGTTCGGTTATGAAGCAATGAATGAGGTTATGTTTATACTACTGTAAGGTTGGCAATGGATGAAGTTAACAGCACAAATGATCCATATTATCCAATAAAGAGTATTTCAACTGGGAATAACCAGTTTTTTAAATACAATAGTAATTTTGCCATAATCACAATGAATATTAAAGACTCACTTTAACCATATCCATAACTAACAATAAAAAGCTTATAAATATTATCCCAAATAAGTGAAATAATTCAAAATGAATCGGAAAACTTCACTGATGTACGTTGAAACTGTTCAGTTAGCATTGATCGTGCAGTGCTGCGCAGTACAAGATGGCCGGTGTCATCGCCCGTTGTGTACAAATTCCAAGAGGACATTTAGGTAACTTATCAGTGTTGTTTTTGGTAAAAAAGAAGTCTTTCAGTTTCGTTGGATTTCAAAATATCTTCTTTTCCTTCACAACAAATTTGCCTATTGTTTCAACAGCAGTGTAAACAATTGCACAACAATTAGCAATCGCCATTGACAAGGTTATGTAATTAAATCGAATAAAACGATTCACAGGTCTTCTTGGACAAGTCGTAAGCTGCAACCCAGCAAGAACTTTTGCCGATGCAGCTCCGGAAGGAAAGGTGATAATTTCAAATGCATCGTTCATTTTTTGCAATAGCTTCGGTGTTTAAGCTGTGACATATGTGTTGTCTATATAAAACAATTGTCATCTGCTCACACCACCAAAGGGCTCAATG
Organism: Netelia fuscicornis; assembly: GCA_946811545.1. NCBI lineage: Eukaryota > Metazoa > Arthropoda > Insecta > Hymenoptera > Ichneumonidae > Netelia > Netelia fuscicornis. Next base: position 15,436,209 of record OX328011.1, on the reverse strand, counting down.
ACAATTATAGTCGCGATTAACCCTTTTCACTCGAGGTACTTTGCTTACCACTTAAAAGTGATGAGAAAGAGACACCTTTCGAATGCAGAAGGATAATAAACTGTAATTTTAATGTTGACATGTCAATCTGGAGGTATAGTAAATTCTTTCAATTATCAATAAAGTATCTCCAATTTTTTGAAGAATGTACCTTCACTTTTACAATACAGAAAATGTAGGCTGAGAAGAACGTATGCATATTTAAGAAGATCTGCCATTATTTTCATAATACAGAAAACAATATTTAATATGTTATGCACAATGTACATTTACAATATAGATTATATTAATGAATTCACACCCGAGTATATAAAACGATTAATGACTATTTTCAATTGACAGAAAGTTGGCAGTCCATTGGCGGATCAGGACAGAATATTCACAAACCTTTATGGCCGACATGACTGGCGATTAAAGGGAGCATTGAAGCGGGGTGATTGGTATAAAACGAAAGAGATTCTTGACAAAGGCACTGATTGGATAATCAATGAGGTTAAAGTTTCGGGCCTTCGAGGTCGAGGTGGTGCAGGATTTCCATCTGGTATGAAATGGTCTTTTATGAATAAACCATCGGACGGTAGACCAAAATATCTGGTTATAAATGCTGACGAGGGCGAACCTGGCACATGTAAGGATCGTGAAATCTTACGTCATGATCCTCACAAGCTCATCGAAGGCTGTCTCATAGCAGGCCGTGCAATGGGTGCATGTGCCGCTTATATTTACATTCGTGGTGAATTCTATAATGAGGCATCGAACGTCCAAGTTGCTATAGCTGAGGCTTATCAGGCTGGTTTACTTGGAAAGAACGCATGTAATTCTGGTTACAATTTCGATATTTTCGTTCAGCGTGGTGCTGGTGCTTATATATGTGGTGAAGAAACAGCTTTGATCGAGTCGATAGAGGGAAAACAGGGCAAACCAAGATTGAAGCCACCCTTCCCAGCCGATGTCGGATTATTTGGATGTCCAACAACTGTAACCAACGTTGAAACAGTCGCTGTAGCACCAGTAAGTCTTTAATATTGATACCTAATCTTTTGTATCGATTTTCGTACATTTCTACCGAAAAACTATTTTTATAAAGTTTATTCAATGTAAAATTACAATAACCTGAATTGTCCATAAAATATATTTTTAGTCCTTGTACAATGGTGAGCTAATTCCTAGCAATAGGAAAGAAAGTAATACGACAATAATACATTTTTTTTTAATGCACACTCTGATGGCTTTATTGAGAAATAGGCAAACTTGCTTCTCCTATATTGAGAAATAACTGGGCCATAAAGTGCATTTATTGCTGAGTATTAACGTTACTTAGATTAAATGGTACCTATGGTTCGTAAATAGGAACAACCTCCTCATTCATTTAATCCAATGTGAGCAACTAATTCTTTCCTTCCAGCCTATTGAAAATAACGTAACACGATAAGAAGTGAGAAATTTTCTATCACAGACCATCTGTCGGCGTGGTGGAGCATGGTTTGCATCGTTTGGACGACCTCGTAACAGTGGTACAAAGTTATACAACATTTCGGGACACGTTAACAAACCCTGTACTGTTGAGGAAGAGATGTCTATTCCTCTGAAAGATATAATCGAGAGGCACGCAGGTGGTGTTATAGGTGGATGGGATAATCTTTTGGGTGTCATTCCTGGTGGTTCGTCAACACCCATCATTCCAAAAAGGTAATCATCAGAAAATAATTAAGCTTATTAGAGGAAATGAGGACAATACATTTTCGATTCTTTTTTTTACAATTAAAACAATTATTTAAACTATTATTCATTGCAGTGTGTGTGACACTGTACTTCTGGATTTCGATGACCTTGTCAGAGTGCAAAGTTCGTTTGGCACTGCTGCCATCATTGTAATGAACAAGCAAACCGATGTTATTAAAGCAATCGCCAGACTCATAAGTTTTTACAAACACGAGTCGTGTGGTCAGTGCACGCCTTGCCGCGAAGGAATTGGCTGGATGTACAAAATAATGTGCCGGTAAGTTACATAATAAACATTAGCAACGCTAATTGACTGTAATAATAATGACACAATGAAATGTTGAAAGTAATATGTCTTATTATCATTCTGCCATAGATTTGTCGAAGGTAATGCGGAAGAACATGAGATTGACATGCTGTGGGAACTCACGAAGCAAATCGAATTACACACAATCTGTGCTCTTGCCGATGGTGCTGCTTGGCCTGTTCAGGGTCTAATTCGTCACTTCAGACCAGTTATTGAGGAAAGAATCCGGAAACACAAGAGTTCTTCGGTTGCTGCAGCTCTCAATTGAGCAATAGCATAGTCCAATGTAATGTATTTTTTTCGCCATCTTGGAATAGAAAAGATGCGACGTTCCACCCTATCCACCCATGCAGTCGATATTAATATATTTATTCCTCGAAAGAAAAAATTACAAAGAGAAAGATCTTTGTTCTAAGTGGATCGTTTATTAGTCGAAGTGATATTTGTGAACCCCAAGAGTCGGAAGTTTTATCAATAAATACAACCAGCAACAATTTCGCATCTTGACTTTATTAGACTTTAACCATTGCACGGATTGGACGAACACTAACATAAGCCATGGTGAAAATGAAATGCACTGAAGCGTTAGATGGGTACTGCATATGATGCTATACTGCTTGCATTATGCGCATACCATCCACGGAGCCTACACAGGAGATCAAACTCACGACTACGTGTATAACGGGTATGGAACAACATGCCTTTACATCATATCACAATATTTAAACAATAACAGAGATTAGGAGGGAGATTAGCAATAATGGACAATAGTTGAAACCTATTTTTTTTTTTTTTTACTTAAGAAATATATGAGGGCTAGAGCAATGCCATCTAGCCCCAACCGTATACATTTATACCCAGAGCGGCAGTTTCCAGGCACGTTTTGGAGCCAGGTACATTTTACTCGCACAGCTGTTCCAAGTCCGTTCTATTTTTGCAAAATAATATCCGGCTATGGCAAGAAAAATTGAAGCCCTAACTTGGTGGAGCTGGACCGACGAAGACAAATTATAATTTTTCAACATTATTCATTTCTGTTTAAAAAAATGCTTATTTGTCAAGTTGCAAGTTGTACATGCGAATCTTTACATATATTTCGCACGTTCGGATCTCGAAACATTTGAGCAACACATACGGGTCTCGAATGTATTGACATATGTCATCATTGTACGCATGCTCATTTACGGAAAGACCCTATCGGCGGACCATACGGACCGACAGATTATGTATGTAGATGCTCTTTTCGCAATATGTACGACTCCGATAGCTGTGCCAACTTCGGATCGTGGGTAAAAAAGTACTCACAGTTCGCATTTTGGCCGCTCAAATCTCGCCCCGCCAGACCAGCTCTACAAGTTTCGACTATTGTCGAGCGTTGCTGATCTCCCTCCTAATCTCTGACAATAGCCAGTTAAAATTATTGCTGAAAGATCTTTCCTTTATAAAGCTTCGACATATGACTTCGTTACAGAACCAACTCTCGAGGTTTCAACTTTTGTCGTGCGTTGCTTATCTCTGCCCTAATTTCTGTTAAAAACAATACAATCAAATCCAAAAAACTCTAGCTAACTTCAGATTACACGTATTAGTGTGGCGCTGTTGCCCCTTACAACCTCGTATTTTACCTTTTTTTCCTACTTTACCAACCTAGAATTCTTGATCGTCGTTGGTTTGCATCGTACATAAAGTCGCAGCAAGTTCACTTTTGTTAACTGTCTCCACTGGAAAGAGGCGTTTTTTTTCATATAAAATAAAACTATTCTCGATCATACATTTTAATCATAGTGCAGGAAATTTCGTTGAGTTGTAAAATAAGAATCATCGAATTCTAAGCGTATTTGGTACGCTTCAGTTCTAAAGTACATATGATTCATTCCCCTATAGATGCTACTATTATAGGTTAAGTTTTATAGCCGCAAACATGGCGGAAAAGGCGATAATGAAGGTACGGAAAATTTACCTTTCTCTGTCTGCTATGGAATAAACATCTTGCTCATGCGAATGATATCTGAATAAATGCCAAAATGCATTAGATTCGTCTTTACGGAAACTGTCAGACTACCTCATTGAACTATCTAACAGTTGTCCCAGGTTGAAACTGAAAGACTCTGGTCGAAAATTTAGAATTCGTCAGAAAAATATAAAGCCCACATTCAATAATCCCTTTGCACAATATTAATATAAGAGAGAAAACTGCATATTTTATTTAGCCCATTTGTGTTCTTACGTGTGAAATACTTTTTAACTGTAGGAATATAGTGCAGTGTGTGAAATTGTTTCGTACGAACCATTACATTTTGTTTTTGTTGAAAAAGTTTATCATGTCTTTACGAGAAGCCCCAAAAAAAATTCAAATATTAAATGTTCATATCACATATACTTTTAAGACAAGGGCAAAATCTGTAAATTGAAATGTTTATAGCTTGCTTCTTCTCTATATTCTTTCATTCAAAATGGTATTTTTATGAAGATGGTGAAATTGGAGTAATCTTTTTTCCATGGAAAAACATTTTTTAAAAGTAGGAAATTATATATATGCAATATACAAGTTACCATTATCTTTTTGGGTTTACCATTTCAGCAAATTGCTGAACAAAAGCTCAAGGCATTCTCCATTGGTACAATGGGAAAAAGACCTCACAGCAAAAAGGAGTTGGAGGAACAGCGCAAAAAAGAACAAGAACAAGCTGCTGCTCAGGTGAGCAAACATTATTAATGTTCCGCCATGAAATATTATAAACTAATTTTAATTATGCATGCTTTACGCTTTCTTTGAAAAGGCTTTTGAAGAATTCGTGGCAACCTTTCAAGAAACACCTAACAAAACCACCAGCAAAGTTTGGGTCAAAGCAGGAACTTACGATGCTGGAAAGAGACGTGAGTAATCTTTTACGTTATGTGTGAATTCTGTTGTAAACACAAGTACTGTTTAAGGTTACTTTTTTTATAAAATAAATATTTGTATGTGATTTGCTATAATATCAGTACATATATAATTTTGTTTCGTCAAACAAAATTCTATAAACATAAAAAAACAAATGATTCTTGCTAAATGTGTGCCAATGAAGCTTTGATGCATAAAATAATTGGAAATTCGTTTGCAATTTAACACTGGTTTCTGATACTGTAAAACTTTTATGAATGCAACAATGATAGTAGTATTTTCTGATACGAGATTCATATTGAACGAATACTGTTTCATGAAAAACATTGGCATATGTATTGGTAGAATTGTTAAAAGGCCTTTAGTATCCTCTTTGTTTTTTTGAAAAATCAATTATCTCGAATAGATAACAGATGTAGTTACTGGTTGAGACATTGCAGATTCTTTCAACCTTATACAAGGCACCGACTAAGTTCTTACAAGCATAAAATACTTAATGCTATAAATTGTTATAATTGAGTTGCATAGAATTATGTACTTGTTTGTAATCACATTATGAGCAAGAATAGTAATTAAACAAAAATATTGTTCATGTGTCTCACAATTAGTATAAGCTTAAATTTACAGTTTGTATTGAGATTTTTGGATTTGTGTATTGATTTATAGCAACTCAAATTTATAGGAGTTACAAAATTAAACATTCCACAAATTTACCTATAGAATATATATTTTCTATAGTCTTTTGAGTCTTGAAAGATATTATTGAACTTATAATTTATGCGTAACTTTGTTTTACATCACAGAGGAAGATACACGTGAAAAAGGCAAATTATACAAACCTCAATCAAAGATTTCCGAAATGGTTGATAGTAGATCTTCGGCTGAACAAGCACAGGAATATGCCAAATTGCTCGGTACAAACGATCGTAAACTCGACAGACTGGGCAAGAAGAAAAAAGAGGGTGAGAAGAAGAAGAGTAACCTTGAACTTTTCAAGGAAGAATTAAAAATGATACAAGAGGAACGTGAAGAGAGACATAAATATAAGGGTGTTGTGAAAACCGTAATATCTACACAATCTGAAGATCCTATGTTAGCAGCAATGAAATCTGTCGAGGGTAAGTAGAATGAACAAGTCACGACAAAACTAAAAGCAAAGATATTTTTCGGTTCTTCCATTACATTTAAATCTATCAAATTTAATTTTTTTACCTATATCTATAATGTTTGATTTTTTGGTTCACTTATTCGATGGATGATAATTTCGAGATTGAAATTAATCATAAAAATTTATTCAAATTTACGGAACATTAACGTTACCTTCTTCATATTGCTTCGCATTTTCGAGGACACGTCGATCGATCGTTGATTTTTTTTCAAGACGGTTCTTTCGACAACGGTGATCCCAACACGACGAATCTTTATCTCGGAAATCTTAATCCAAAGGCAAGTCTGCATTCGTTTATTCAAAGCTTTTGCACTCCTTAAAATTTGTAGCAACATTTTTTAACAATCCATATTGCAATTGCTACATTATGATAGATTACGGAGCAACAACTGATGGAGATATTCGGCAAATACGGTCCTCTTGCAAGTATAAAGATTATGTGGCCACGTAGTGACGAAGAAAAAGCTAGGCAGAGAAATTGCGGTTTTGTCGCATTTATGAGTCGAAAGGATGGCGAACGTGCCCTCAAGAATTTAAACGGTGAGTTTTTCAAGTAAGCACATACTCATTGTTGTGAATTTATTAGATGGCTGTTCTTTAAAAGTATTTTATTACTTTTATTTTACTTTTAATACTCCTTTTTTAAAACAATCTTTTATACTTGAAAACAGGCCGTGACATAATGCAGTACGAGATGAAATTGGGTTGGGGAAAGAGTGTTCCAATACCGCCGTATCCAATTTACATACCTCCTGCATTAATGGAAATAACTCAACCGCCTCCTCCCTCGGGGCTTCCATTCAATGCTCAACCGCATCGTCGCGACAGACACAAGGTACAGCAACTAGAAAAAAAAAACAAAACGAAAAGAGACAAAAGCCAGAAAAATATCGGAAAAAAGCAGAACCAAGAACAGAGTCCAGTCGCGTTTTTATTAATAAAATATACGATCTCGTCTCTAATCGTAATCTCGTTTCTTTATTACTACTTTAATATACATCTATATACGAATAACATTGAAAACACCCTCGCACGAAACTTTTTAATACGTGAGCGTGAGAAAAAACTACTGAAAAGTTGACTGTTGTTTGGCACGAAACGCGCTAATTCATTAATTCCCATCTGAAAAAAAAAACCGAAAAAATCATGTAAATTACTAATGGGTTCTATCGTTAAGCCTCGTTTGTTCGCAAAATAGTAATTAGAAAAAAAAAGAGAAAAGGCAGTGAGAGACAAAAAGCGCCGTTGGTGCCGTAATCGTTGAGAAATTAACACGGGACATTCAACGATACGTTCCTTGGTAAGACTTGTCAGGCAAATCGAGACAAGTCTTGCTTTCATTACCACTAATTCAATAGTGATAGGGAAGTTAACAGGGCAGAAAAGAAAAACAGGAAAAAACCATAAATCATTTCATTGCAATTGAATGACAAAAAAATTCTGTCACCAACTAGTTTGAACCGTATAACCCACGTTTTTGAAACATAATCTCAGATACCACGTATCCGCAACCTCCAGAGCGCGGACCCCCAGGAAAAGGAAAACTTTGAAAAGGTAAAGTTATTCTCTTCTGTTAGAACGATTAAACAAAAGTATATAGAAACGATGAAAGATCAGGAAAATTTTGCAAATAATTGAAAAAAAGGGGTAGACCCGCTGTGTGATAATTCGCGGAAGCAAAACGATAAGCGGTAAGTGTAAAAAAAAACGTATGGGAAGAGCTAACGAGCGAAGAACAGCGGGTCGCAACAGTTCAAATGAAAAGAGAGAAAAAAAAAATAAAATGAAAAAATGCTCCCGTATCTCCTTCGAATGATCGTCAAATGACAAATCTAATTTACGTTTAAAAATTGTGTTGTAAACCGACTTGTCCGGCGTCCGTTCTATTCATCACGGGACGGTCACGATTTTGGCGCTCATGTGTGTGGGGCTTTCATCTCTCGGCTCAAAACACACAAACTGTCTCTCTCTGTGCCTTCCGTGTACCCTCTCGTATGTGAATACATACACGAAACCTTGTGATGATCCTGGTGGGAACTTCACAGATTTTGCAGAACGCAGTTGTCAAAGTGGTTATTCCAACGGAAAGGTATTTGTTGATTCTAAGTTTAATAAAACTGAAAAAAGTCTCTGTAAGTATACCGTTAAAGAAAAAGAGAAAAAGAGCGTGTGTAGAAAAAAATAAAACGAAAGCATCCCGTCGACCCGCTACCGATGCTGATTCTTCCGGTTGTGTCCAGTAAACCAACGTATAAAAAAAAGACAGAAAGAACAATCAAACAAACAAACAAAATTCCGAAAGTGCCTCAAGCGATCAAGCCTTTAATGATATTGTGCGTTATAGGAACTTAGTCATGTTGATACATAGAATGGTGGAATTTGTCATCCGTGAAGGCCCCATGTTCGAGGCTATGATAATGAATCGAGAGCTCAACAATCCAATGTTTAGGTAAAAATGGTTTAATTTCTTTAACAATTCTGGAATTTAATTTATGATGAAAATAAAAAAAACAGCATAAAATTTGTATTATTCTTTTCCGCAGATTTTTGTTTGAGAATTACTCTCCTGCTCACACGTATTATCGTTGGAAATTGTTTTCGATCTTGCAAGGAGATGGCCAGAAAGAGTGGCACGTCGATGAATTTAGAATGTTCAAAGGCGGAAGTGTATGGAGACCACCGCCTGTTAATCCTTGGACGCAGGGAATGCCAGACGAATTAATAGAGATGGAGGAGCGACAAGAGCCAAGAAGGGGCAGTTTGTCTAATAGGTGAGTTAATTAACGAGTGATTTAAAGAATTTTATCTAAACATAATCTTTTTGTTGCAAACTTTGTATACAATAAACGAAAGAGTCAAAACAAATGTTTACTTTTCGGTTTACAGTCAGAGGGATAGATTAGAAGATCTATTGCGAAATATATCCCCCGAGAGAATACGAGTCGCAGAAGCAATGGTATTTTGTATTGAGCACGCCGAGGCAGCTGAGGAAATATGTGACTGTATAGGTGAATCATTGTCAATACTTCAAACACCAGCCAGCAAAAAAATCGCAAGATTGTACCTCATATCGGATATACTCCACAATTGTGGTGTTAAAGTTACTAATGCCACGATCTACAGAAAAGCGTAAGTCTAAAGAAAATATAAAACTGTTTGAATAGAAAATCCCAATAATAATCTTCATTGAACGTTTTATTTTTCTTCTTTTTTTGCACACAGATTCGAATGTCGTCTTCTTGAAATTTTTAACGAAGTTCACTTGGCCTATAAACAATTCGACAGTAGACTTAAGGCTGAGGGTTTCAAAGTGCGTGTTATGCGAATGTTTCGGGCTTGGGAGGATTGGGCCGTTTATCCAAGAGATTTTTTAGTTCGATTGCAAAATACATTTCTGGGTTTGGTTATGGTAAGTTTATCAAATCTTCAAGCTGCGCTTTTTATTGGTAGGAATAATTACATTTAAAAATGCGACGTTTTTCAATTTATGAAGGCTGACGAACCTGAGCCAGAAAACGATGAAGATATTGATGGTGCACCGTTGTCCGATGCGGAGGGCGATGGTGGAGAAGAGCTCGATGGCGTACCACTCGATGGTGCAGCACTTCTCAAAGGTGCCATGAAACTGGGACTAACTCCTCAACCAACGAGTAATTACGATGACATCGATGGCGTACCAAGTAAATCAATTGAATCATTATCTTTTTGCTAAAATGAAGCAATTTTCAAAAAAACCTTTTTTTTTTCAAACTACATTTCTACTGCAAATTTTCAGTACTCGTATTCTAAACACGTTTCTATGTCTCTTACGTAGTGGACGAGGACATTGACGGTATACCTATGGACGATGAAGATGATCGTACAAATTCACGCATGAAGGACGATGACAAAAAGCCCGCAATGCCAGCCGGTTTCGTGCCGTCCAGGTGGGAAACAGTCGATCCCGATCAAGTAGAAGCACAAGCGATGACCACGAGCAAATGGGAAGAGCTTGGTCAGAACGAGGACTCCAATTCACAAGATGCTAGCATGGACTCGACGGGACGTGATTATAACGAGGAAAGACGCAATAGGTTGCGAGAGATTGAAGTAAAGACGATGCAGTACCAAGACGAGCTTGAGGGTGGGCGCAGGACGCTAAAACCTGGACTAACGATACAGGGGCAAGTTGAGCATTACAGGAAGAAACTTATTAGAAAGGTATGGAATATGTTTGCGTGCTATATTAGTAACAAAAAAAGAGAAAGTAATATAAGAAAAAAAAATAAAACAAGAGGCAATTGAACGTCCATCGAGAATAGAGCGGAAAAGAAAAGCGAATGAATTAACATATTCTTGTTTTCAAAGTATGCTCTGCAGAGTGACAGAGATATGAAGGGCGAGGATCCCGACGACGAAAGAAGAAGGGAAAAGAAGCGAAGTTCAACGCCCGATTCACCGGGTAGTCATTATCGGGATAGGCGACGACTCTCGCCAGCCTCACCAGCAAAGAGTACAACCAGATACAGGTACTGACTACCCTGAAACAGTCTTTTTTTCATGAAGACCTTTCTTTTTTTTATTAATTTTACTTACACCGTTGGCCATTTTTAAACGTTTATCATTTTTTATTTTTGTTCAGATCTCGTAGTAGATCACCGCGAGGAAAACGTCGTTCGAGATCACCGTACAAGAAACGTGCACCGATGACACCATCACCGCCTCGAATACGCCGTACACCATCGCCCGTGTTTTCCTCTTCGTCGAGATTATCAAGAAGGTCGTCGCCCGGCAGCGACCGTGCCGATCGTAAGAGACGAGCGCGCTCGCCGTCGTTATCACCTCCGCCTCCACCTGCTCGAGCTTCAACGAAGCATCGAACAAGCAGTCCACCATCTCCCTCACCCCGAAAACATCGACACAAGCACAAATACTAAAAACAAAATTTTAACCAAACTTTCATCGATCACGATTTTGAAATTTACAGGGCTGCATCCAATTTTTGTTTTCCCTTTTTTTTATCATTGTCAACATCACATCGACAATCGTTATCGTGCGCGCGATTATGCGATTAAATTGCGTCCTTTTTTTCTTCAATTCACATTTTCTCCGTCGATTCGTCTATATCTGCCGCGAGCAATCGTCTCTTCGAGTTGCTTTGATTTTTTCGCGACCGGCTCTTGGACAAATCGAGCCCTTTCGGGATCATAAAGCACTGCTCAGGCCAGATATTTGTACATGGTTTTCGAGCACACGTAAGTCACGGAAAAATACACATAAACGCATGAATATTAAAAACAAAAATGAATAATACAAAAAACGGGAAAACTATTTTCTTCCCTTCTTTTTGTAGTTAATACAGGGAGCTAATAGCTCTTGCGTCTGAACCCGTGTCAAATTATTCTAAGCATCCGTAATTTGTCATTGTATAAAAATAAATAAATCATTTCGCATTCAAGCATTTATTTTATCTAAAGAAGATGAGAATGAGCTTTGAAAAATCCGATTATGAAGATCCCGTTGCGGCGTTTCAATATGAAGTTTTCGCGTGTACATATTTAAAAACATGTGTATTTAAATCTTGGACAACCTGAAAATTTCGATTCTACCAGTTTATTCGCCCTTACTGTGAATTCATATAAGGAAAATAGAGATTTCAGTTTTTCATTCAACGTATCATTATTGTTATTCATTAATGTTTATCATTATTATCTAATGTCTTACCGTATATAACAACAATTGATGAAACTTGCAAATCGGGGAATAAAAAATATTAATTTCTTTTATCTAACGGTCTCTCTTCCTCGTTTATTAAGACCACGTCGTTGTCATCGTGGCTATTCATCGTTTTATATAACAAAATTCATTTATGTCTCCTTGACAAAGTTTCATAAAGCGACGAAAATTGATTGACTCAACTTTTCATAAATATTACAAGCTAGCGCAACAAAAAGACAACACTTGGTACATATTAGAATTAAATTATAGTACCGTGGCAAATTCCGCCCTTCTGCCATTCGGCTATCCTCACTTTTCAATCTTCTCGTCGGCTTGATTTTCTTATTAAGTACACAATTATGAGATTAGCAAAAAATGAATTCTCGTCCCATTGAAACTTCAATTTTTATTAATTTCTGTATTAAATAAAATCGATTTTCTTTTCAGATATCCAAATGTCCATTGCTCGTTCTAATTATCGAACTCCTGTATAGCAGACAAAAGAAAACAATGTTATCATTGCTCACTAATTTGTGTACTTTAAATAATGTTGAATAATTATTTTTTTAAGATAATTATAATAAAATTTTAACGCACTTTAGAGAACCAACTGTTGATTTCTTCCTGAATCGATACCTCATCTATATTCGACTCGTTAACGTTTTCGGTGGAGCTTTTGCCACCGGACTGACTGCTGCTAGTGCTTTTAGCAACCGGTTCCTTCTCTTTTGTTTCTCGCCGCTGCTCAGGACCACCGGAATGTGCTCCTTTCGGTGCTTTGACGCCTGCTTGAAGAAAGATTTTGAAAAAAGAGAAAAGTTGCATCAATTTAAAAAATACAATAAAAAAACAAACCATGAAAAAGTAGCGATAGTTAAATGAGAATATCTCATCAAGATCCTCCGTGCTCTTTTTTTCTTCTGTACGCTACGTGCACACAGACGTTAATCTATGTATAAAGCTCTACAACCGCAAAACATTTTTCTTTTCTTCCTTATTTGTAATTTTACGTTTTTTGTTTTCCATTCACATTATATATTTGTTTTATCATATAAGTATATATATTAATTTTCGACGTATGAAAAAGTATACGTAATAGAAATAATTTCTACGATAAAATACGATCTATCGATTATTTACGTTTCCATCCTTGAATCTCTTCTTCGTCCTCTTCCTCAGCTTCTTCATCATCTTCTTCCGCATCTTCGTCTTCATCGTCGGAGTCCTCTTCCTCCTCGCTCTCTGTCGGTGTTGGCAATTTTCCATATTTTGCTTCTAATTTAGCTACCAATTCGCTATCGTCCGGTTCCTCAATATCTTCCTCTTCATCTTCATCTTCGTCTTCCTCTTGCTCCTCTTCTTCGCTAACTTCTTCCTCTTCCTCGGTCGCCGATAGTCTTTCGCTTTCGGAAGTCTGCATCTCCTCCATTTCTTCCTCTTTTTCTCTCGTATCAGTCCTTAACAGCGGTTTCCTGTCTGTAGAAAAATTTACAATTATTTCCATACAATTTCGCATTACAATAATCCATTTTTATTTCATTAAGAGACATAAACTCACCTTCCGCGAGTGATTTCTCCTGCATCGAAATATTTCTAAGCTGTATATTTTCCGTTCCCAATATTTTCTTGGCGCTAACAGGAGTCTCGACCTCCAAGTTCTTGTATTGGTTACGCATGTCCTCGTAGTTCTTAATAATCTTTTCATCGTGTATCGTCGCTTGTTCTTTCATCTCTTTCGACGCGAGTGTCTCTTTAGGATTTATCAGTGGAACTATCGTGTTACGACGTGAAAGATCGAGAAGTTCGTCGCTGTAAGAACCGGCCAAATCAGCTTCGACTATAAGAAACATCAACAACCAGAATTTCATCAGTTTAATCTGCAATAAAAAATACGCATGAAACTAATACAAGAAATTGACAATTTTTGTTTAGGTACAAACACGTATTTGTAATTTAGAGTGAATCTTTTAACTTACCTTCGTATTCGTGTTTTTTTTTTCTCTTCACGAGACAAATTTAACAAACCGAAATAATTCTTACGGTTAGTCAACGACGATTACATACGACATGCGACGAATATCTTATTCACTCAAGCGCACCGAACATGTTATTATTATTAATATCATACATCGATGATAAGAGATAAAAACAGAAAATTAAAAAAATAATTGTACCTCAATATTTCACAGCCCATCTTTGTTACACGTGCGCCAGAGAGAATAATATTACAATTACAATATTATTAATATTACAATATTTGCTTATATAAATTCATTTTGTGATTTACCATTGTTCCATCGTCTAACGAGTACAAAATGCGCAGCGACGATTAGCGCAACTCCAACTCCAAACTTCACCGCCACTGCAACCCACATTCTTTATTTTTTTCAATTAAAAATAAAATCTCGTTTGTTTTCGATTCTCGAAAAACGTGAGACTTCGTCAAAATTCATAATCGCATAATAAATCTATCATTACGAATAGGTTTCTGTACAATTTTAGAAAATATAAGACAGTAATTTGGGCGCTTCTCGGAAAAATTATGCTACGTGAATTATTGGGGAGCACGGAGGATCTTTAAAAATATATTTTCTAAATATCGAAACGAACGATCACTCCAAAATGCCATAGTGAAACTCACCATTGGCTGATTCTTCTTCGATTTCCTCTTCCTCCTCTGGCTCTACCGCCAATTCATTGACGATCTCCTCGAGATCACCATCTTCTATCTGCGAGCATCGAATGTAAATTCAATTATTTCCATTTAGTTGAATTATTTGGATCGGACTTGTACGATAAATTTACCGAACGAAACGATTGAAAAACATTCTCCATAGTTAAATCCGAATTGAATAAAATAGAATAAAAATAGTATATGAAATATCGAAGCAATATAAATATCTTAAGAACGTTTTTTCTGTTACATCGTCAATCGTTTAAAAGTTTAATAGCTGAAATTCCGAGTTGCAAAATTTCTTGCTTTTTCTAAAATATCAAATACTATTGTACCCTGATTATAAACGTGACAAGCAATGTTATTAACGACGATTATTCAAAATTCTGGCTGGAGTAAAAGTTTGCCTCACTTCCTCGAGTGGCTCGGCGCTATTGTCCTCAATTTCACCGACCCCGGGAATGCTGAAAAACTCTGGCGAGACATCATCGTCGTCTGTCTCCTTCGATGCTTTCACACCCTCGATACTGACATCCAGATCGTTGTCCGTCCAGTGATTTGCTTCCTCCTCCTCCGCCTCATCATTTTCATCGTTGTCTTCTTCATCTCCGGCGCTCACGTCGTTTGTTTCTTCTTCGCTATTGTCGTCCAATTCCTCGAGTGTATCTTCATTCTCCTCGACGGAATTGTCCTCGTCAAAACCATCGTCAAACTTTTCTTCCTTCGAATCCAAATCACGTTGATCACTCGCTGGCTCTCGACTCGCTTCTCGAACTGCAATTTTTCATTACACGAAATTATAATCGATAATTCATCCTGAATAATTATCCATCGTTATCATAATTCTTATCGTTATTTATATTAATTTGTTTTATTGTACCATTTCGTCGATAAATTTGTTCCTCGACGGATATTTGTTGACTCTCGTCAGCTTCGTCGTTTTCTTCATTTTCGCTTTCGTTTCTTTCCTCATCCTCCTCTTCTTCGTCCTCTTCTTGTTCTTCAGCTTCTTCTTCAGATCCTATTCCTTCATCAACTTCAGAGGTATCTTTATCAACGACATTTTTCTCAGTCTCTTTTTCTTCTTCTTCTTCTTTTTCCTCTGTCCCTTCTTCTTCTTCTTCCTCTTCTGACTCCTCGTGATCCCCGTGTTCATCATCATCTTCTTCTTCTTCTTCTTCTTCTTCTTCTTCTTCTTCTTCTACTTCTTCCTCTTCCTCTTCCGATTCATCATCCCCGTGCTCGTCGGTTTCCTCACTTGCATTATTTTCCCCCTCGTGAGGATCGTCGTGCTGTGGAATAATGTCGTCAACCCATCCATCGAATATTACTGCCCATCTCGAGGCAGCAACTGGAGTATCGACTGCGAAAATAAACATTTCATTTTTATTTGAAAAAATAATGAAACATTTTCATATAAATAATGAAAAACTTTTAAATACGTCTTATTTCATAATGTAATGTTTCCAAAATGCAACAATGTCTAATAAAAATTCCCAATAGCTAAATCATTCTTAGATAATCTAATAGAGGATCTTAAAACGTTTTTGAAAAATAGTGTTTCAATTAATTCACTTATTTAGTATTATATATATTATTATTATTATTATTATTATATATTATTATATTTATTATAATAAAATAAATTGAAATAAATGAAATTTTGGATTCTACTCACCATCAGTGATTCCTCGATGTTCGAATATTATTAATCCAATAAGACCCACGAGAATGCTGAGGAGAGCAAAAAATAGAATTCTTGCACACCAATGGCCACCGGTGCCACCCTCTTTGTGCACGTGTATCGTCACGTTGTCCGTCGAATGTTCCGACGAGGGGTTGATGAGAGTCGGAGGTGGTGTTCCGGCATCATCATCGTCTGAACACCAGTACATCGGTCGTACAACAAAATTAACAAGAAGAATAAGAATCTAAAATTGTCATGGTCGTTGAGTTATTATGGCGGTAATCGAAGCATCGAGGGAACAAAATTGAAAAAGGAACAAAGATTACAATTAAAAAATCATATATACGTAGATATTTTCTAATACATCATGAAATAATCGCATACCAATGCTTGCACTGCGTATCCTTTGTATATGATAATCACCATCGGCTAAAAAAAATTTTTTAAAAAAAGTTATAATTTTCAGTGACAAATGCTTTTGGACTGGTTCATACGGTTTTAAAATCTATTTTCGTATACCTAGTGTAAGTTCTGGCTAAGTTTCACGACGCTCACATTTGATCATTCAAGATTTTAACACTGCCCAGACTTCGCCGTTTACTTCTCTTTTAAAGAATCAAAACTTTATTCGCAATTGCACAATGTGATTTGAAAGAAAAGATTATTACAAGGTTTTGTGAGCGAAGAAAAAAAAAATTGAGTTACCATACATTTGACTTTTGAGAAGCAATGAATATTTTGTAAAATAGTGAACAATAGTTTCTCGCTGGTTGAATCGAATAAATAATCGAAACGATATTTATAAGTGCACATAGATCATGCCCATCGTTTCCATCGAAAGCGCAGAAACATCTTTTTATAGAATTCGATGAAAAAATAAAAACCTTCGCGTATCTAGAAAGCCTAATTCATGCGCAGATTTTTCCAACTCGCTCAATAAGAAATAAAACATTAATAATTACATTATTTTGGTACGCAATTGAAAACAATAAATGAACTAAGGAAAGTGACAAGTTGCGGCGCGCTATTGAATGCTGAGAGACGAGAATAGAAAAATAATGAAAAAAATATCTCTAAAAATATCTTACCGCGGAGGGACTCGCGTTACGAAAGTTTTGTTCTGGGGGGAACCACACGACGTCTCTCACCTTTTTTGCGTCTCTTGTCCTTTCGTTTTCTGGGCTGAACGTCGCCGGACATTTTTATTTCTTGTAAAATATATCTTTCTTAAAATTATCGATAATTAATACGTGTATAGATATATTTATTATATACAATAAAGAAACGATTCGCTAACTCACGAATGATGCACTCGTGAGCTTAATTCGGTAACTACTAAGAATCTCGAGGACGCGGCGTCAAGTAACCGCGAGAGTATGAGAGAGATTTCGAGCTTGCGAGTAGGAAGGGGTTCGAGCTTTGCTCTCTGTGCCAGGGCCGAGAGAGGCCGAACAGTCCAAATTTTCAAACCGATCCAACTTACTAATAAATCTTTGCGGTAGAGGAGACTGAGACGATGGAAGGAAATATCGAACGATAGTATCGTTACTTGAAATTTTCTTCCTCCTCGCTTCTCTTGGATCGTTTGCCATCATGGCGTTTAAAAACTCTAACAATATTTTGTCTCGCTGGTTCTCAAAGTACGAATTTAACTGTTCTTTCTGGCTTTCATAATTCTTCTTCTTTCGTTTAATGTTAAGTAGATATTTTTTATGCGCATCAGTTTTCCTCTCACCAACTGACAATTTTTGTTTAAGCTTCGAATCTCAGCGTTGGGTTCTTCTGAATTTTCATAATATAGCTTGAATTTATATAAATTAGAGAGTATATACAGTCGTTAAACTAAATTACATTATTTTTTATAGAGTATCGATATAATTATTGTTGATGCCATTTTTTGATCTTACATGAGAAAACATGTTTCTTTTTTTTTTTATTGCGGGAGAAAAAAATATGTACAATAATAGGATACGCACAGCGTGTATCGCCGTCGATTCTTCTTAACTTCATTAAATAACTCACTCAAACATCATATCTCTCTTTCTCTCATCTAACAGAAAAAAAACATTTAATATTTTTCAACTCCTCGACGTTTTTGTTGTTTTGTTTTCTTTTCAAGGCACGAACTATGCTAAGGATTTACTACAAGATAACAATAGTTACTTGGTGAACACAACAAAAAAAGGATATACAAAATTGTTATTAAATTATTAATACAATAATATTTAATATAAATAATACCGTTCATAAGTAGAATTACCATAATCATCTTCCAACTTCAACGTAGTTTATAATAATAATCATCATCGTCGTCATCATAATTTTATAGTACAAGCACGTGCGTAGTATTTTTGTTCCGCTGTATTTTCATTTACAAAGAAAAAGTATTCGTGTGGTTGCAATTTAAAGTCTGCACTCGCTGTTTTGCCCTACATTTTCAAGCTTTTGCGTATTATTTTTTTAGCATTGAAATAAAAACAAAAATATTCGTGCCTAATTTATGAGTCAGCAACGAGAATGGAGATAAAAAAGTTTTGATTCTATTTGTTAAGAATAATTTGCTGTCCGTCCATTACAAAGAGAACAAAATTTTCTTTCGATCCGTGAGAAGAACTTTTCTTTGTGCGAGAACGCTTCTTCACGTTTTATGTGCAATTTTATTCTTCCAGCTCTTCGAAACGAATGTATTCGAGAATAAAACAAAGTTACGAAAACTCGAAATTAAATTTTTAAATGTGTGTCCGATCGACGTAATGTCTGTTATATATAAATATCTATCATTGGACCACGAAACACTTTTTGTTTGTTTCTTTCGTTCTTTCTTGAATATTCGAGCTACTTTTTCTTCTATTATTCTCAGACACAAGAGAGTTGATTTTCGCTGGATATGTTTAAGTCGATCCAACAACTATGAGCACGTTTCAATTCGGATTTTTGGATCTTATTTTTTTTCATTAGTCTTCTCGCATCTATAACTGTACACTTTGATTTGTCTATAAAGATCTATTCGTAAATTGTATATATATATATAGATCTTATCTCTATAAAATGTAAGATTGAGAAGAGTGGAGAGGAGAAAAAAAGTTCATTTAGTCTGCGCAACGAGAAAATAGAGAATTCTGTACACTGTACACATTATTTAGAGGGAAAAGCTTAACAAATTTTCATTCATCTATTCAAATAATCAATAACATTAATCTCTATCCTCTCCTTTTCTCTCCAACAAACGATTCATTACTCAACTGTACAGCTTTTGCAATAATTGGTGTTCATCGACAAATAAAATTAATCGTTAAGGTTAACATTAATTTTCTTCATTCTTTTTTTTTTCACTATTAGAAGTGGAGGGAATTCTATAATATTCGTAACTTTAATATGGCATATCGACGAATGGAAGTTGAGAACTTTCCCATTTCGTATATTTCACCTCAATATTCTCGAACGTGAAATCTTCATAAACGTGTCAATTATAATAAATAACGTTCGATAATTCAAACATATCAAGTATATTAATAACGTTTTGATTACTCGAATGTGTGTTTGTGCGTTATGTATGTGTGTGTGTGGGTGTCTGTGTGTGTATGGGTACATCGGGATTTGTATTTTGTTTTCAATGTAGTGGTCTATTTTGAAGAAAAATGTTTAAAGGTTTACGAAGTTTTAATGAAAGATCAATGCTCATATTTGTTTTTCTTTGACTATGAAACGCTTTTCCGGCGATTATTTTTTTTTCGTATAAATGCAATGCAGCATTAAAAAAAAAGGGCACGCAACAAAGTTATTTTAGGCCTATAGCTAAATTCAGTTCAGTGGTAATTACATCATTTGTCAATTCTTTTTTTCTTTTCATGCTCATTTTTAGTTTTTCTGTTTGAGTTCGTCTATACGAGAGATCACTGTCTAAAAGTTGAATCAACAGCACAGTTGAGGCAAAACTGTCTCAAAAACAAATAAACCTTCCGTTTATTTCTTCTTAAGATAAAAACTATACGTCTCCGAAGCCTCGTCTTGTGAATTCTTTGATACACGAAAAAAAGAAGAAATGAAAACGCGGTATCCGTGTGTGATACGAGAGAAATAAAAGACGCGTCGAAAATGGAAAATGAATCAAACAAATTAATGGTAATGAAAGGTTAATAAATTTCTTGTTTTTTTTCTACATACTTTATATGATAAAACATGTGGGAGTGTGTTGAGTCAATCGAGTCGTGACGACAATAGAAAAAGAAAGACGAAAAATAAGAAAATATCATCTAGCGATATACTAAATCGAATAAATGTGAGATTACCTTTTCTTTGCAGCGGTTTTCGAAGTGTTAGTAGCACTGTCGCGGTTGTGTCATGTATTCGCGTAGGGTTTTCCGAGTTTTGCCCGCGCAAAACGGACGAAAACAAAGCAGATACCCAGCACGATTTTTTATGCGATAATAAATAAATAAATAGTAGAGATTTCGGTTGTGGCGCGATAGTAAAAAATTCGGGCGGTGGGTAGAGAATGAGACGAGGGGAACTAGCCGAACATACGTAGTTCATATTGGACCCAATTGTTTCTGAATTTACCGAAATTAGAGAAGTTAGAAACGCAGAAAAGAACGATTGCACGAATCTAAAAAATGTGTTTTTGAAGCCTCGATAATTAATTTCTTTTTCCTTTTTTTTGATTCCGAGACACAAATTTTAAACTCTTTTTCAATTCGTTCAATCGCGATAAAAAAAAAAGAAAAAATGGAACCTAATTTACAAAAAAAAAAAAATAATAAGCTAAAATCGATCGTTTGCGACGATTTTTTTTCCGTCAATGATTGCCACGGCCGCTCATGGAGCACGACGATATATCAGAAGCGTCGTCCCTTATTCGCCTTGTTATTGTACCATCCTCTAATTTCCTCGTATTATCGTAATGGCTCAATTTTCTAGAAAGCGTACCCGACAAACTTATACCGTCACTCGTCAGTATAGTCTGTGTTGTATTACTATCCATTAAACGACGATTATTTTCAAGATTCTCATTGCCGTTTCTCTCGTGCCTCTCCGATCTCAATAGCGTGCTGTTCAAACTATTGTCGAACTTTTTCAAATCGTTCTGTATACTTCTTATTGTCTCTCCGCTGTTCTCGTAACGTCTCATCGTGTTGTTGCTATGGTCATTCTCGTATCGGCGATTTATCGAATCGGAATCCAAACATTTTCTGAATGTATCGTCGTAACGACGATCGTCGATTCGACGAGTGAGGCCATCGTAACAGTGTTCCGTATCTATAGTGCATCTTGTCGTTGCATCGTTTTCATATGCGGCACGCTTCGCCAGTTGACTGTCGAAACCTGCCCGGGCTGCTAGATGTAGATAATTGTCGTCACCAATAGGCGCTTGTCTGGTAAGAAAAAGGTTAAAATGAAAATTAATGATTTAGCTATTCATTGAAAGAATGAAAAAATGAAATTAAAATAACACACTTACTTGCTTCCGTACTTGGTGTCGCGTGCTAATCTCCGGAAATAAGCTCTATGCTCGTGCTGAAGTGCAAATGCAGCTTCCCTAAGTGCCGTTAGTGTCTTGAAACACGATGGAACGTCTTCTATCGGCGAGCCTCCGCCGGGTAAAACACACATCTCACTGGCTCCATAAACAGCCTGACATTCGCAAGCGCTCATGAGAGTCTCAAGGCGCGGCATATTCGTAAAAACGAGCGAATGTATTCGCTGAAGATCACGATCGGGATCGAGAACCATTCGCAAACCCGCCTCAATGCCGGGCGATACCTCACTGCACCCTGGTGCTATTTCAGAAACAGCTCGACAACTGAATAAACAAAGAATAGCCAAATAAAACTTTTCATTGAATTCTTGCATCGAAACCTGAGCAAATATAGCTTCTCTTTTTCTCGCTTAAATAATCGAAATAGTACGTTCTCTCAAACGAGTTTACTACGGACTACGGTTTATTTCATTATCGAAAAATGACGTAGAAAATGGTTATGTTTTATGTTAAACTCAAGAAAAAAAGACGCGTACGCACCACAGCCAGTGTCCATTGATATACGCGCTTGGATGATACCTCTCCAATCTATTGCTGTTTGTGTGACATATTTTTGTGAGAATATCAATCCACTCTTTTTCCTCGACGCAATTGCCAGCCTGTACATAAAGTGCTCTCTGGGGTTGAACTATTTGAAACATATTTTTCATTTTAAACGAATCCTCGTGTAATCTCTCAACGGCCAATATTTCCTCCAAGAGTATTCTACACAAGGGTTCCTTTCCTGAAATGAATCAAATACAATTATTTTTCTTATCATTTCTCGCCGCTCTTAAGAGCTTTTGCTCAAAACTATATAATTTTATACAAACTTGTATACCTTTTGTTTTGGAGTAGGTCAGATCTTGCGTAGTCAGTCTGAAGTATCTCTGCTTGAAATTTTTACGACCGAAACGCTTTCGTCCCTGAGCTCTTTTGATCATAACTCTGTCGACAATAAACAGAAACAGAGAAAAAGTTATTAGAAATGTCAAAATTCAATGGTGGGAGAGAAATGTCAGGTCACGCGTTGTACGTTGTACAAACCTCTTGCCACAATCAGCAGAGTGCACAAAGAGAAAGTATATTCTATTAGGAAAAAGCGTGAATCAGAATCCTCTTTTGAGTTACTAGAAATATATTATTGTAGCATCTTGCAAGCATCTTAAATTGAATAGACGTACCCTTCCTTCAAAACTACCGGTTGCTCCTGCATGATCGTCGGTCGTTGTCGATTTATTCCACTGCTACTGCTTGTCGATATCAGCTCCAAGAACTGCTTAACCGCTTGAATATGCTTGTCCGTATAAAATTCCCTTCAGAAGAACAATAAATCATTTATTTTTACGATATCTTCGCGTTTATCATTAATTTTGCAAAAGTAGTAAGTTAGTGCATTACCAGAAACGAGAAAATGTGCAAAATGGCAGATATTAACGAAAAATTAAATAATTACCTGTATACGCATTCCATGTACTCCTCTTTACAGACACTGCCAGCCCCACCACGGCAGCTAACCAAATTTCCGAGGCTCTGTATTGTCTTCGAGATGAGAGTCAGCGTCCTGTTTGTCTGAGTATCCTGTTGGCAAGATCAAAAAGCGTAACATGAAAACTAGCCGTCCGCATATCGTTCCCGCAATCGTGGGAAATTCCGTTAAATGCGTATGCGTGCGTGACTTACAATTTGTTCGGTCGTAATGTCGAAAAGTCTCGGTCCGAGAATCGCCGGCGCGAAGAAACGTAAAAATATAAAACCGCTTATTACCGAATATCGTACTTCTTTGTTCTTTGGAAAATGCGTCGCCGCTAACTCACGAAGACACCAAAACATCTCGCACATCAGAGGTGGACATCTCACACCGGATGTCGTTATTGCCGTAAAGACTCTTTCGACGTATTCCTGCGGTAGGTGGACGAGTTAAAACTAAGGCAAGTAAGGAAGACAAAAAGAAAGAGAAAAAAGAGAGCGCGAGAATTTCATTGTTGTAAAGAAGAGAAAGGAAGAAAAAAAAGCGTGTGAACATTTTTTTCTACCTTTCCTCTCACCTCCACAGATATTCCCTTTGCTTCGAGATCCGTGGCGCGATTACGCACTCTGCATGGAAAAAATATATGAAAACAAAACAAACTAGACTTACCTTAAGATTTGCCAAGTTCGCTTGTATCGTGTTAGAATCCTTAACGCGAGTAGGATCGATCTCGCACGGTTTGCGCTCGAGAAATACTTGCTCCATGGCGGGCCTCAGTGTGCTGTGCAAATAATGCAGACCAGCTAAACGCATGCCCTCGTCCATAATCTTACTGACTAACGTGTTTCCTCGAAATATCGTCGTGGGGTCCCTGAAGAAAAATCAAGAAAATAGATGAAGGTATATTTCTATAATGACCTAATTAATGTTCTTGAGTATATATAATTTTACATTTTGAGATCAAATATCAGGATAGACTCGGAATGATACTATTTCGACGTGGGAAACTAAAACAGCTTACAATGAAAAAATAATTTATATCGTACTTACGTCAATTTGGAGATTTCGTGACTAGCTAACGCTCGCATTACCGAAACGAGCTGACCGTGATGAACGAGTACGCGTACGAGTGGTTGAGCAGCCTCCATTTTACTCGAGACAATCTCACCGAGTATGTAAACAGCCGATGACGTTATGGGCTGTATGCTAACGCTCTGTAGTAATAATCTTCGCAGCCTCTCGTACATCTCGGATGGAAACACGTGATCGGCCGTGTAGTGAATCTTGAGACGCAACGAACCAAGACCGGGCATCGTGCCGGGCGGCGTTGAGTTGCTCGTTATTTTGCTAGGACGATTTTTGGCCGAACGAGGCTGAAGAAAGTACCATGCAGTCGTGGCGCTCGTCGGTTGTTTCTGTAAACCGCGAAGCGTCACGCGAACCTCACCGAGAAACGCCGGTTGTTCGCCCATACCCGGTGAAGCGTGCCACAGACCGACGACAACCTCGCCAACCTCGCCGTCTATCGCATAATGCGAAATATCCTTGTCCTTGCTTTCTGTCAGTTCAGGCTGTTTATGAGAAAGAAAATAAACAATCTTAATCACTTTGGCTGAAAAAAGAAGGCGAATGAGCTCACCTCGAAAACAAATGTCTCGTTGAAGTATGGTGAGACAGTTTTTTTTTTTACTTTCGTCCGTTTGGATATTTGTTTTCCATTGCTGTACAGTACAGTGACAGTGGCGAATGGATCACAGCCGCCGTTTTTGATAGTCAGTTCATTACACTCGATGACTCTGCAAGTTAAAAAGAAATACGACAATTAAATTGTTCAGTAAATCAGAAAAAATAAAGGTTTGGGTGATAAAATTGAATGGAGAACTTACCGAACAGTGAGTTTTGGCTGAGCATGCCCAACTTGTGGCTGAAGGGCCAATTCCAAATGCGCTTTGCCCTGAACTTCGGAATCGGCATCGACCGGCCTGAGGGGAAACCAATGCTCCTTGTTGTGATAGGTTGCAAGATCTTCTCGCTTTATCGCCACTTTTCCTAATATCTTGTCTTGCTTCAAGTGCCTATCCCTGTCGTAAACGTAAATTCCGAGATAACGAAACTTTCGAGGCACCTCGAATTGGAACTCCTCGCCGAAGAAGGGACTGAAATTGTAATGAAAATGAAAAATAGAACCAGAAAAAGAAAATCTTATAGAATTCGTTTATTTCCGATCTTTGTATTGTTTTCTTTATTCTTTCGCACCAATGCCAGTCGTTATTTAGAAATTTATAGCAAGAATTATTTCCTGATACGATTTGGATATATTTCTGATGGCGAATTGAATGTTTCCAAAACTAACTTGAGAGTTCTTTCCATGGTGGTGGTGCGAAATATTTCCTCCTGGTCGAGGGATAAGGCACAATAAACGTCTCTCGTTCCAGGGGATCCATGACCTCGACTCAATAAATTTTTAGCCTCGCCTATAAATAAAATACAAATTCAAAGAATTATATAATTTCCTACAAATTCGTATATAAACGTTTAATAAATACCAGACTCTAAATTCCTAATAAAAAGTGTATGTAAAACTATATAACTTTCTTAAATCAAACAAAAAATAATATTTAAACATTGCCCCAAGCTAAAGGAAGCGTAAAATCGTCCCGTTTCGTTACGCTATATATATCTATACATAAAACTGAATATATAAATATATACATAAATTCGTATGCGAGTTTCTTCATTAATCTTATCGGCGGAACGCGAGCTCGAGCAAATAAACTCGAGGAAAAACTTGACTGGCAGAATTCAGGTGAGAAATAGTTCCCGCGACAACTTGAAAAAATGCTGTATCGTTATCGTATCGTCGTCGCCTCTGTATTATCTGTCGTGTGTAATTTGTTTTTCAAAGATTTTTGTCTTTATTGCGTCGTTGAATAAATAGCTGAATGAAACGAGTGTGTGCCGGCTCGATATACGTATATATGCTTGTGGCCTCGACGACTGAGTTCATCGATAATTATTTACGTCGTTGAAAACGTTTATGAATGAAATTATAATAATGCATGTGTGTACGTCTATGTCTCTCGAAATTATAAAAATATCTCGCCATTGCCGCAGACAAATCTAAGCAATTATAGGAATTGCGATATTCCGAGGTATCATTGACTCGTGGTCTCGTGGGGTTTTCCATACCCCATGACGTTTATCACGTCCTTGAGGTTCGATAACCCCTACTGCATTATTTATATTACAATAATATATATTAATATATAGTATATTATTAATATTATATAGATAAGTGTGTGACGCGATCCGAGAAAAGGGAGCAACGAGGCAAAATAGGAATTTTTCATAGCGAGCGATTAAAGAAATGAAAACCAATGCTCGCGCCCATGTGATACAATTTTCAATAATTCATATCTTGTAAAATTATGGAGATAAACAATTTCTGGTTGCACTACAGGAGAGATCGGTTCAAAATCTTATAGAATAACGCAGGATACAAAAATTGATTTTTTGCCTCGTTCTCGAATCGCGTTACATATTATTATTATTATTATTAATTCTCCAGTCACTCGGTGTATACATACAGTGGATACTTTCTTCACACTGTAATTATAAAAATCATTCGACAATTTATCTCAACACAATTTTTATTTAATTCGTTCTTAAATAATCTCATTAACTCATTATTTTTATTTCTCTAAAATCCTGTACATCTTGAAACTAGGAAAAATACATTTCAAACAATCAAAATGAATTGAACATTTTGTTTCCTTTGTTGTTTTTTTTTCATAATATGACGATAAAATTAAATTAAAAATAATGTTTATATATTTGACGTGACTTTTTGAAAAATTAGTTGTTTTTCCATCTTGAAACTAAGAAAAATACATTTCAAACAATGGAAATGAATTGAATATTTTGTTCTCTCTATTCTTTTTCATAATATGAACATTAATTGAAATAAAAAAAATGTTTATATATTTGACAACGTGACTTTTTGAAAAATTATTTTTTTTTCATCTTGAAACTAGGAAAAATACATTTCAAACAATGGAAATGAATTGAATATTTTGTTCTCTCTATTCTTTTTCATAATATGAACATCGATTGAAATAAAAAATGTTGATATATTTGACAACGTGACTTTTTGAAAAATTAGTTTTATTTCCATCTTGAAACTAAGAAAAATACATTTCAAACAATGGAAATGAATTGAACATTTTGTTCCCTCTGTTCCTTTTCATAATATGAACATCAATTGAAATAAAAAAAATGTTTATATATTTGACAACGTGACTTTTTGAAAAATTAGTTTTTTTCCATCTTGAAATTAAGAAAAAATACATTTCAAATAATGGAAATGAAATCAACATTTTGTTCCCTCTGTTTCAATTGAAAATTAAAAAAAAATGTTTATATATTTGACAACGTGACTTTTTGAAAAATTAGCTTTTTTTTCCATCTTGAAACTAAGTAAAATACATTTCAAACAATGGAAATGAATTGAACATTTTGTTCCCTCTGTTCTTTTTCATAATATGAACGTCAATTGAAATAAAAAAAATGTTTATATATTTGACAACGTGACTTTTTGAAAAATTAGTTTTTTTCCATCTTGAAATTAAGAAAAAATACATTTCAAATAATGGAAATGAAATCAACATTTTGTTCCCTCTGTTTCAATTGAAAATTAAAAAAAAGTGTTTATATATTTGACAACGTGACTTTTTGAAAAATTATTTTTTTTTCCATCTTGAAACTAAGTAAAATACATTTCAAACAATGGAAATGAATTGAACATTTTGTTCCCTCTGTTCTTTTTCATAATATGAACACCAATTGAAATAAAAAAAATGTTTATATATTTGACAACGTGACTTTTTGAAAAATTAGTTGTTTTTCCATCTTGAAATTAAGAAAAAATACATTTCAAATAATGGAAATGAAATCAACATTTTGTTCCCTCTGTTTCAATTGAAAATTAAAAAAAATGTTTATATATATTTGACAACGTGACTTTTTGAAAAATTAGCTTTTTTTTCCATCTTGAAACTAAGTAAAATACATTTCAAACAATGGAAATGAATTGAACATTTTGTTCTCTCTGTTCTTTTTCATAATATGAACGTCAATTGAAATAAAAAATAATGTTTATATATTTGACAACGTGACTTTTTGACAAACTATTTTTCTCTTTCTTTCGTTTTAATATCCTCCTATTCGTGATTGAGCGACGGGGAAAGAAGAAACAGAACTGCATTCGAGAGAACGAGAAACAGAGAGGGGTGAATGGGGGTGGACAAGCGGACGTACAAAACGCAGGATGTACTTATGCCCGTTTGGTTCGTATACACTCTAATGACTTTCTCAGCCGCCCGAGCTTCCTTCATATATTTTATATATTCCACGAAATCAACGTTGCATAAACTGACACGTTTACGCGTCGCGATTCATAGGTGGTGCATCGTTATATTCAACGATATATGTATAATACAAAAATTTTCGCAACGCCCTTTATATATACACACACATAATATATATGCACGTATATGCGAACGACCAGTGAGATAGCGAGAAACGTGTAACGTGAGAGCCCCTAGGAATGCACACAACGTTATAGCAAACGCTATATTCGCTCCATATTAGTATACGACAATTGAAAACGTTTTAAATCGCGACACTGTCATTCCCCATAAGTAAGTAGCCACGTATGTATGTATTATGTATATATATGTACATATATATATATATGTATATGAATGTGAGTGGGTTACCGGATTTAAATTCAGACGCGATCACAGAATTAAAATTAAATAATAAATTCATAAGATCATCGAGTAAGAATAGCGTCTATTTTCCGCCGACGGATCGCTAATAATTATTTCGTTCAATTATTATCCTCGAATGCATAATTTTTCACCACAATTAGATCAATTTTAACATTGTTTATATCTATATTGACATATAAAATGTATTTGAAAAAAAGATTCGTGAATTAATGACGAGAGGGAAAAAAAGGGGATTTTGAATTTTCGCGGGCTTCGACGAACATGAATGGACGATAGACGATAGTAAAATCGATAGTAGATCGTCTCCACACAGTTTCTTTTTCCGCCATTCTCGCGGCACTCACACGTTGAAACACGCCGCACGCACATTGCGCGAAAGTGAACCGCCCATTCACGAAATAACGAGGAAACGATTACTACTCCACTCACATGCACGTGCATACGCGTTTATGTGTCTGTCTGTGCTGTGCTGTCTGTCTGTGTGTGTAGGTGTGTACGCGATACACATTATAAATATAAGTGTCGTAGGTATCCAGCGAACGGTATTCCGTTTTCTCCACGGCATCTTTAGGAGTTGGAACGATCGTCATTTCTGTATGGTCTGACGTTCGTAAGAGAAGAAAAGACAATGTGAGAAAAAATATGCGATCGAGCATTCGATCTTCCTGTTTCCGGTGCCCTAAGTAGGCGAAATAAGGAGAGGGGTGGGGGGAATAAATCGCCTGAAGTGAACCGTGAAGTGACGATCCTCGTAACAAAAAATTACGGTCAAACTGACGTTTGTATAATAGTAGAAAAAATATTTCACGCGAGGTGATCGAGAAGAATAAAAATCGAATTGGGAATTGTATGCGAGAGCTGCATAATACGTACGTACGCACGTACACAGACACACACGTAGGCGAAAAGTGCCGAGCAGGCACGACACAGCCATGCGCGTGGGAGTCGCGAACACTCGGGCGCCCGTGTGCGTGCGACAGAGAGAGGAACTAATGCGGGGGAAACGAGAATGTAACGCTTATACACTCTCGCGATCAAAGAGTTTTGTTCTACGGCGAGCAAAACGAAATACCAAAGAGCTTGGCAGTATTAATATTATTGCACGAGGGAGACAGGAAAATTAATAAAAAAAAAAACGAACAAATTAAAAGAAGAAGCTTCATCGTGGCGCGCGAGTAATATTACGGCTAATCGAATACGAACGCGCACACACACACACACACACACACGCGCGTGCGCATATACAGATATGAATGTATATACAACCGAGCGTTAGCTGTATTAAAATGCACGCAAGCACTCAAAATCGCAAACTCGAGGGTTTATGCGAAAACGTCGATCGAAACTTTATTTAAAAAACGCAAAGGGGATGAACGTATTTAAAATTTGTCGAGTATTTAAAATCTCTTCGACATTTTTGAGACTCTGACTTATTCACGAAGAAAGGCCGTTTGACGATATTCGCGCAGCGGTGAGGAGGGAACGAGAGACGGAAACACAGGATTTGACAAGGAATTAGGAGATTTGTTATGAGGTTGGAAAAAATCGAGGCCGAGATTGCGAGAGAGAAAAAAAGAAAGGGTCCTCTTGGTCGACGAGAAATCAGAGATACTCGGGAGTGAAAATATTGGAAGAGGGCTACACAATGCGAAATAATCCTCATTTTCGTGAACGAAATCATTTCGTTTCGTCGTTTCCGTCGTCGTCGTCGTCGTGAGATCGTGCAACATTCCAATTTTTATTTTTTCACCCATCACACCGTGTAACACACACGGCACCCACACTGAGTGGTACGCACACGAACTATACACACACACACACCTACATATCTAGATGTATAAATATATATATATATACACGTGAATATATATATATATACACATATACACGATTCGTAAAGAGGCACGAAAAACAAGGATAATTTTCACGAAACGCGAAAAATTACACAAAACATCAAACTCTTCGTCGTTGTAGACATACATAATCACGAGACGAGACAGCCCCGAAACGAGACGAGAAAATTATTTGAATTTTGGTTTTTTTTTTTTTTTTTTTCGTACCGATTTTGATCTTTAGTCTCTCTTCAACGCGGACTAGGCGCGTCTCCTCGGCCATGTTACCTCCATGACACTACTCAGTGACTACACGAACGCGCTGAACACGAAGAGCGGAGTCTCTGCTTCGTTCATTCTGTGAATGGGTTTTCTCGTCCAGGGCCGTACCGAGCAAGGAGGTTAGGTGGTAAACCGTAGCGCCCCTCTCTCTCTCTCGCACTCTTTTCTTGTCGTTTCTCCATCTCTCCGTTTGTGTCGCTTCTTCTCGCGGTGTGTGTCGTCATTGTTGCTTCTTTTGTCGTTTTAGCGAGAGTGGGAGAGAGGAAAGAGTGACAGTGGGAGATGGAGGACGTACCCGGAATGATCGAGAGAGAGAGAGAGACAGAGACAGAAAAACTTATTTAGTCGTGCACGGATAAATCCGCAGAGTGCACGGAGTCGAAAGCGATATAGCACAAATGGGTTGATTAAAAGCCAAGATTAAGATCGAAAACATAAACTATAATCCTCCACGTTTTACCATAATGGATACTTTAAGTTTAAACCGTCGAAACATCGGAACGTATCTGTGATTATGCGTGTCTCTTCAAAATGCGAATAACGAGGACGAAACGACCAAGCGTTTTTAAGGTTATGGTTCGATCGCTCTGAGACGATTGAAACTACCAGCTATATAAATAAGTAAATAAATGTGTATATATATATAGAAGATACTTGGTGACGGTATTGAAGATGACGACGAAGAGGCGTTGGATCGCGTGAACATTTCGAAATTGCGAAACGCACGAGTTGCTCCCTTCTCTTTCCTTTACAGAATCGAGTTCCACTTAATCGCATTGTTACGAGAAAATAGTAATGGCAGGTACGCGTATTCGCTCGTCGTTCGTCGAAGGAAAGAAAGAAATGGTGTGTGCCACAGTGTGAGAGACAACCTGTATACACTTCCGGGGTACGAGCAATTCTTTTTTTTTTTTTCTTTTTCTTGAGAATCCAATTGTCGGAGGCTCCGGGAAGAAATTATTGTATTATGAATGTACAGCGTTACACACACGTGCGTATATGCGTATGGGAAATTAAGTTCTCGCTGTACGCAAAAATGACTAACCTGGATTTGGTCGACCTCAATTCAGCTAGATCTACTGGTACATCTGTAATCATAATGCAAATGTGAAAGACACGTTTTTTCTAAAGCGACTAAATTTAGGAAATGATTAAGATTAACATATACTTTTAAGAATTCAATTGAATTGCGAATGGACATGTTTTGATACATTGACACGATATGCCGGTAATATTATATTCTTGGATTGTAAATTAATAGTCATATAGTAAGGTAAATCAATGTAAAAAAATCTATGTAAGCCTCGATTTTGTACATCACGTTGTACGTGATTTTTTTTTATTTCAAACGAAAACGTTGTGAAAACTTGTGTTTAACGCTATCGTTCCCTGACGATGTCGGATGGGGGCTTGGGAGGACGATTGATAAATCGATTAGATAACGCCAGTGTCATCAATGAAAAGCAGCTTGGTCAATGAAAAATTATATATGTATATCGCAGTCGTCACATCTTGAGATATTGTACATGCGTGTAGTATAGATTGGCTAAATACAACTTATAAATAGGCGTTATCTAATAACTGTGCCTACAGTTATACATCAAATCCTGATATCTGGCCGTGTTAATGTCACATTACATAAACTAAATGGAAAAAAAAGCGGAAAAAGATATAAATTGCCATTGCCGGAAGAGGGAAAAAATAATTCCTAATTTATGGAAGATTACCACCAGGGGGTTTGAAAAAAGGTGAATAATTCAGTATAATTTTTTTCTCTACAAAGGTATAGACGAGCGCGCTTATATGGAACTCGTGAGGACTGCCACAAGCTCGGCCGGTGCACCTTTCTCTGCTTCCTGAATACTAAACAAAGAGCTGCGAGTGCTGTCCTATTGCGGTTCGTCTAACAGTTATGATAGTTACTCGGCCTCGTGCACCAAATTAGGCCGTAATGCGATGTTACGTGTAATTTAGAAATACGATTTAACGATTATAGAATTAATCTTGTCAATAATAATCGACGGACACCAAAGCGTGTTTTGACTTTTGGATTCAAAGTTTGATCGTCGATTGCCAATAATCGAAACTCAATCGCTCTGGGCATAAATTCAAACGATTTATTATTGTATGAATTATGAAGAGGATCGAGCTTTAGCGATCTCTTTAGCAGCCATACATGATTGCTGTTTTTTCAGTGTGATAAAAGGTTTCTTTTCAAAATCAACTTTGAATCCTGATTGTAAATTTCTTCGTGTAACGTACTTTATTATTATGTCGCAAAGCAATTGAGAAAATAATCTTTTAACATACTGAAAAAAAGAGAAGCAACTTTAGCAGCCAAATATTTATGTGATAAGAGATTAATTTCGACAAAGTCTGTCGTTAAATAATTTTCCAATTTCTTTTATTTTATCCGGAAGCAATTTTCTTTTTTTAGTTTTGCTGGAGATTGGAAAATTTGGTACGGCGATGTTCCAAATGAGATTTACGACTGTCGTTTATGCGCAAGGCCTGGAGCGAAATATTTTAGGCCATACGGGAAAGTCTCGACAACGGAGCTTGTCTTCTAACGATCTCGTCGTCATTACCGTCGCTAACAATCCTAATTAATCAGGTCATAGCGAGCGAGCAACACCACGAGCAAAATCCAAATAACGACACGGGCAGGCAACGAGAGCGAAAGATATCGAGGAAAGAAAAAAGAGAAAAATATAATAATAGAGATGTAAACGTTATACATTTTTCAAACAATGGAACTCGAGTGAATAAATAATTTTATGAGCACGAGAGATCTTTATCAGGGGAATTCACGATTTTTCGCATTAGATACGTGGTTTAGATATAAAGACGTAAATATATAGGGAACACGCGAGAGTTATACAAAAGGCTCTGGCCTCTTTATAAAACAATGTAATGTTCATATTGTGATATATTATTAGATACCGAGACTTTCAACGTACCGAATTAATTTCCATACCGGAAATCGGAGTCACTTTTGAATTCCGTAGACCTACACTCCTGGTTTGCTTTCATTGTTTCTGTAACAAACGTGAAAATTGTTTACTCTTCATTTACAGTAAAAAGCGAAGTTAAATAATGTTTGTTTATCAATTAAAAAGTATCATCAGCTAGGAAAAACTTTGATTTAAAGTGGACAATTTACAAAATTGTAATTAGAAAAGATAAGTTTAAATAATTGCGTTTCACTTGACAAAATAAGAAAGAAAAATTTCTAATACCGGTTTAAAAGAACTTTCAAAGTCGTCCGAGGTCCGAGAACAGGTACCGGGCTCAAATCTTATATTTCAGGAGGAAGGATTATCCACCTGCCTTGCTGAGACTCGCGACGTTCGACCAAATTGTTGGAAGGGAGTTCGATTGAATCGTGGTCGGATGTGCAAGGCGATGCTTTCCTGACAATGGATCATGGTTCGTTGTCCAGTACGTACGTCGCTGAACCCTTCGGCTTATACCCAGTGTCCGGTTTACTCGGAATATTCTCGAGCGGAACACGAACCAAACCGAGGGACAAACCGAAGCGTTGGGACGGACCGTAATTCATGATGAACGATCGTCACGAAAAGTACAATATTATGTAGGCATGAAGAACTTTAAATCTCCAATATGAAAATCATACAAACCAAAAACCAATCAAATCAATAATAATATAATAATCTTTTCTATTGTAAATAATTTGTACAAAAAAAAAAAAAACACGTTCCATCGGTGCAAAATAAAAAAGCAAAGTAATACTTTAAAAAAAGCAAACTGAAGAATATTATACAGGAAAATAATCGAACTACTGTTCAAATAATCATAAGAATATTATACAGGAAAATAATCGAACTACTGTTCGATTATTTTCCTGTATAATATTCTTATGATTATTTGAAATCATACGTGAAAAAAGATTTGAACTAATCGTATGATTTTCATTTTTCGAAGGAAGAGATAATGGTAATGATTTTTTCAGTTGGAACGGTGACAGTCCCCGCTACTCCAGGGTAAATCGTCGATAGGAGCTTGTAATCTTCATCGATGCATTAACGTCTGTTACGCGATGTCCACGTAGTAATATTAGAACTTCTCAATACAACTTCACCTTCTCTCTTCCTTTACCGTACACATCTATATTTTCACGCTCTTATTTTTTTGCAGTTTTTCTCTCGTACTCTTGACTGGATATATCATACGGAATATACGCGTGTTGGTTAACGCGTTGGGCTCTCGTATAAGTAGTGAGCCACTTCCTGATGGCGCAATGGTCCGCTTCCTCTCCTCGTGCTCCACCTCCTCCACTGCGCTACATTTGTGACCGTGTGGACTGTTTTATTCGTACCTACGTAGAGATAAAAGCGTTAGATTTGAACTTAAAAAAATAGTCGATCGAAATGAAATATTATTAATTGAATTTTTCGATATTGTCGTTGTAAAAATTTTGTTAAAACGTTATCTGAATGTACACACCTCGTTGTATCTTGTAAATTGTAACGTTTAAAGAACAAACGATCGATCAATTTCAATTCGTGACTCTTTGATCGACCGCGCATAATGGTCGATCAAAATGAAATATTATTAATTAAACTTTTCGATATTTTCGTTGTAAAAATTTTGTTGAAACGTTATCTGGACGTACACACCTCGTTGTATCTTGTAAATTGTAACGTTTAAAAAACAAACGATCGATCAATTTCAATTCGTGACTCTTTGATCGACCGCGCATATTTTTCTGCGTGATTTAACGTCGAAATGGAAGTACGCCTTTTGTACAACTTTCATACGGTACCCGTAGATACTCGCGTGATAAAAAAAAATAACGATACTGTATTTGCCCAACTAGAATGAGAAACCGAGCAGATGCAACAGGGATCAGAAACACGTGGTCGGGCTCTTATCACTTTTTGTAAGTTCTGTACCGGGTGTGTGCGATATATCGGAGTGTACACACGTTCGAGACTGATAAAACTCATGTATTCCCATTGTCGTATATCCAGGATAAATTCTCACCCGAAAATAATCGATCGGTTTATTATCATTGATCGATCGAAATTAAGATAAATCGATTTGGAAAGAAGAAACATTGATTCGCGTTAACTCAAATTTATTCGGATGATCGAACTATTTTTAATCGACGATCAATTTACACGAAGAAAAAAAATCTGATTTGAAAAACAAATCTAATAATTGGAAGAGAGAAGGATCTGGCTTGAATTCGATCGCGTTTAAATAATTTTCTAAACGACTTTCTGCGAATCTGCGACAGTTGCGATTGTCTATTAGTTATCAAATCGTTCGATAATTGCTTCCGCAATTTATCTCGTCAACAAGTGGGCAACGAAATTTTTCATTATTTTTTATCAATCGACGGTTTACTCGAATTGCACGAGAATCAACTCGAATTTGGTAACGAGACGAATTAGGCGATAGAACGATCGAACACGTATTTTAGTTGCTCGAATATTTTGCCGAATTTTGTATTATCAGCGGAAACGATAAATTTAATGGTAAATCCTTCTGGCGAACGAAATTAAACGAATGTTACGAAGACGTCGACGTTAATTCCGCTTACAGTGAAACACATGAATGTATGTTGGCCTTTCTCGTTTCCCAGACAATTGTGAATGTCTCATATCTAGTCGGAAAGCGGCAAAAGAACACAGGCATAAAAGCATCACACATGAAATGATGACTTTCTTCTCGTTGGCTCATTCTCTCTCTTTCTCTCTCTCTCTCTCTCTCTCTCGCTCTGTGTCTCTCGTCATAGCATACACACATCCACGTTTGCAATTATAAATACGTGTATTAAAGTAGTATATTACGATGAGTACGTCGTCATCGAAACGGAATTCCGGGATGATTTCCGTAGAATTGTGAACAATATCGTGGGATTCATTAAATTCAGTTCCTCGATGCGACGTTGTCGAATAATACAAAACCGCCAACAACGAAAAGAGAAAATTATGTCGCTTGGAATAAATTAGCGCCGATGACGAGTGAGATCTGGATATAAAAATATATCGATTAATCGATATATTTTTAATATTAATAATACGAAAATGTGTAATCAAAATTGATAATTGTTACATTTTTTATTACAATTTAAAATTGGTTTCTCTTCCGTACTCTTGGTGCGATTCATCCTTGACGATAATGTCACCCTATAAAAAAAATTGCCTCGGACACGGTCAATGATCCACCTTTACTCGGGTTTATTCATTCCACAACGATCAATGAACGTCGTGTTGCAGCTTGAGTCCCCTCCACGCCTTTGCCTCTCCTCCTATCGCCCCTCTTGGCGATCCACCCAGCTCACCCCCCGCCACACTCTCGCCAACGCGCCTAATCTATCAATCAGTCGACATTAATCATTCCTAACATCGCATGATTTCTAGGATCGCGTCTTTTTCGACCTATACACGAATAGCAACAAGGCAAACTCCACGTTCGACGTGAAAGACGAAAATAAAAACTCCATCATTACCATTCGTACGTTGATTAAAATCTCGTCTCGCTAAATTGCTTTTTATAAATTTATTCGTATAAAACAAAATATAAACATGTTTGTTGTATAAAAATAATAGATCTCCAAATATTTTCAGTAATTTTGTAAAAAAGACTTACTTTTTGTGTTTTTAGAGTATTTTTAATTATCGTTAAAGTCTTGGTTCAAATTTATTTTACAATCGAATCAACCGATTTATTCGTATAAATCAAAATATAAATATATTTGTTGTATAAATCTAATCGATCTCCAAATAATTTCAATAATTTTGTAAAAAAGACTTACTTTTTGTATTTTCAGAGAATTTTTAAATATCGTTAAATTCTTGGTTCAAATTTATTTTACAATCGAATCAACCGATTTATTCGTATAAATCAAAATATAAATATATTTGTTGTATAAATCTAATCGATCTCCAAATATTTCAAATAATTTTGTAAAAAAGAATTACTTTTTGTATTTTCAGAGTATTTTTAATTATCGTTAAATTCTTGGTTCAAATTTATTTTACAATCGAATCAACCGATTTATTCGTATAAATCAAAATATAAATATATTTGTTGTATAAATCTAATCGATCTCCAAATATTTTCAATGCTTTTGTAAAAAAGTCTTATTTTTTGTATTTTTAGAGAATTTTTAATTATCGTTAAATTCTTGGTTCAAATTTATTTTACAATCGAATCAACCGATTTATTCATAAAAAACAAAATATAAGTATATTTGTTGTATAAATCTAATCGATCTCCAAATATTTCCGATAATTTTGTAAAAAAAACTTACTTTTGTATTTTCAGAATATTTTTAATTATCGTTAAATTCTTGGTTCAAATTTATTTTACAATCGAATCAACCAATATCCACGATGAATTTGATTTTTCAAACTTAAAACTCCATGCTGCTGTACTTGTTGCTAGTTTTCCTTAAACGATTCCTTTAAAGTCATATTACATAATAATGAAGTCCATTTCTCTCTCTCTCTCTCTCTCTCTCCCTCATTCTCATTCTCTTTTTCTATCCACACATATGTGTATCTATGTATGTGCCCGCACTGGTTATACACGCTTATCTAAAGTGTCCCGACCTACGATAGATTGCGTCGTATCGACCGATTGTCGTGCAACACACGTAGGTCGTCGTCGTCGTCGTCGTTCTCCAGTCATACGTACAAGTCAAAACGTACCGACTATGTATTTAATGCTCGGTTATACCGTCAACGCGTGTCTTTATGTGCTTCTGTTGCTTGCGATGCTCTCCCGTTCTCTCCAACTGGTGAATGAAACGAGGCGTTGCCCGAGGGAAAAGAAAATGTGAATGAATCGGTGGTAGTGACAGTCTCTCCCTCCTCTCACCCTAGCTTTTTATGCCTCCACCTCAGACCCCTTCGTAAACCATCCCACCCTCGATCATAGCTTCCCTTCCGCTCTTTCGTACAAGTATAATAAAATAATTACCATAAACATTACTACGCTCCAATGCCTCACAATTTAAGTAATTGGGGAACAGCTGCATTTTCGTGCAATTTTATTTTTTATCAAAACCTTCCTTCCTGAATAATTTTAATCGATTATGATAAATCAATTTATAATAAATTAGCCGTTCTAATTACGAAGAAAGAAATATATATTGATTGAATTCGATCATTGTTTGCACTCCTATGATTTTAGAATATTTTTTCTCCAATTTCTAGTAGTTTCCGGTTTGTAAAGGCAGTTATTATAATTAGGAACTACAAGCTGCAACTTCTTCCTAATCTGACGTAGGTAAACGACTAAAATCTTGTCTTTTTCTTTTGCTCTCTTCGTGTACCTCTTTTTTTTTTACCCCGTTTTCTTTGGAACGTATTATGCGCCGTATAACTCTAAACCTTACGAGTCACTCGATCCAACGACTCTATTTTTTCTCAACTCCCTAACCGAGTTCCGTTCTCCATCTCGCTTTATCGTTATTTTAACAGACACGATATTGCCTCGCTAGAGCGGGCTTATTCTAAATATAAAGCCGTGCCCGTTGAGCTTCGCTATATAAACACGTATCCACGTGGATTTTCAATAGTACACGTATCATATATTTATATATATATATATAGCCAATGGCAATAAATTTGTTTTATATGTGATATTCTGGGCAATTTGAATCGAACGATAGGTAGTCATTTCCGTTATTTAAAGATTATTTTATAAGCGTATGTACGTTGGATTTAATTTTCGTACAAGAATGAATAATCGAAAATTTGTTCAACGTTAATAATTTCACAGGTTAATTATAAATTAGCCGAAAGTAAAATAACGTTATTGCGAATGGAAAATAAAATTAATCCTGTACAAAAACCCACGGGAGGATTGATACGCGCAATTTCTATGTTAAGTCAGTTTTCTGAATACAGCCGTGCATATTTGTGCCTACGTCCTGTTCAATCTACGCACGGAGATCAGGTACGAAAATGTGTAAGAGCGATAACGTTCACCCACGTGAAAAAGCGTACGCGACAACCTGTATTCAAGTTGTGCGACAAACCTGCGTACGTTATTTAAATATTTATACGAATGTATATGTATGAGTAGAAACGAGTGAAATTGAAGAAATTTTCTGGCGAGAATTTCCAATTGTATTCAAATTTGAGAACTTTCTATAGTTAAAAAAAAACAACTTTTTGTTTAAGCCTCTTTGGGACATAGCTGGATTATTTTTTAAACATATTAGGGGAACATCAAAGTTGCGGACTAAACAATTTTCAAATCGACATATCGAAGAATCTAACATGAATTTTTTCGTCGGTGTTTATTTTGTCTGTCGATTGAAACATTTTTTAGATCAAAACTGTGGGCTCGTGGAATATTTTGTAAAAGTCTAGTAAAGCTTGGAAGCGCCTTACAAACTTTGCCATTAGTACAAAGTGCAGTTTGCGAATCAGGAGAAAATTTGAGATGGACGTCGAAGAGCTGTTCAATTTTTATTCATTACACGTGTATACGCGTATGTGTATGCGTAATATGGACCGTAGTGACGAGATAGTAACCGAAGCCAGACTTTCTATCCAGCACGGTAAGCCCATTTCATATACACGAATGGATATATCTAAGTACGTATGTGTATTCATATATGTATACATAGACAGTCAAGCCCGAAGTTA
This sequence comes from Netelia fuscicornis, assembly GCA_946811545.1. Lineage (NCBI taxonomy): Eukaryota > Metazoa > Arthropoda > Insecta > Hymenoptera > Ichneumonidae > Netelia > Netelia fuscicornis. The sequence continues at coordinate 15,395,504 of OX328011.1, read as the reverse complement.
ACCATGTCGCGGTGTGTATACATACTACAAGAGTCGAGGGAGGAAGCCCATCCGCCCGGAGGGGCTTTCACAAAACCCCATTCAGCCAAGAGTGCGAGAGAGCTCGTGTATACACGAATGAAATGATACGGAGAACGAGGGAAACGGCAAATTAACGCCGTGGCAGCGATTCAATTATAATTAACTTCCGTCGATAGCTATATTAACATTGTATAATTCGATCGTTAATATTAATACAAGTCTGATCTCTCTTTCGATCTTACCGAGGTGTGCACACTACGTACCAAAAATTGTTTTTCATACTGGAAAAAATTATTTGCACTTTCTATTATTTTGTTTCATTATCGTTATTGGATCGTTCGATGAGACTTTTGTATCGTTGGAGATTGAATTGTTTATTTCTCTATATTCGCAGATTATCTTGGTACAGCACGCCATGTGAGCGCACGCCAACTTTTACGCTGGAAACCGCTATATGCATTTATTATAAACGTAGTATATGGTGTTACGTTAACCCTTAGCATGACGCTGACTTTTAATTGTGCTCTGTCAATTTTTACTCTTGCAGGTTAATATGGAGCCTGTATCATATATATATATATGTAGGAAGACGGTAGAGTATAGCACATAAAAGAGCAATTAGAAACTCTGAGAGTAGCTAATTATCAAAAGACGCGCGCGCCAACTGTAATGTCTTCCACGTATAGAGCTGGGCGAATACAAACGAGCCCTAGTCTCTCGTTCCCCGTGTAAAACAATGCACCGCTCCACGAGGAACTTGCACGTCCTACTTACGCAATTCTTCTTAGATGTTCCTGCAACAGAATAAAACACTTATATGTACTATACAACGTAGATGTATATATATAAATATATCTATAGTGCTCGGCTACTACGCCCAAACCCAAGGATAGCCAAGCAAAGGCTACGCACAATTATTGCTTTGTCTTTTCCTCGTTTTCCGATGGTGTAAAACAGACAATGTTGTACCCTGCTTACCGTTCGAAATCTCACAGTTTCTCCGTTTTGTAATAGCCTTTATTATAATGATTATTTCACGAGGATTATCCCGTTGGAAAAGTCAAACAGCTCCACCCACGCCAGTTTCCTAAAAAAAAAAAAAAGAGCATCAATTGCAAAAAGACACTTGCCTGCCACAACGGTAAGAAAATTTGTCCGAGACGTAAGGGTATTTGGGGAAAAGGATTGATGTATAAATACGTCTATTCTTTTTTGCTGACTACTTACGCATAGAACGATAGAAGAAAATGTATCAAGTGTGAAGAGTGAGACAATAGAGTTTGGGGAAAATCCAACGATAAATGTGTAATGATTTCATAAAAGAACTTTAACGCTTCTCGGAGATAGTAAACACAAAGGCCGGCGACGTATGGGGCTCGTTGGAATTATAACCTTGCAAAGTAGGAACGGAGTTACAATTACGTACTACAAACATGAGAGGTTAAGGATTTTCGCGTATTTTAGAAATATTCAGTACACTGTCACAAAAGATAGTATTAAGCAGATCATACACCGTTGATTCTGTATTTGGTAGTGCATTGAAGTTGCAATGTATCTTCGAATAATGAAAAAAAAAAAGTTCTCGCGGATAGCTGTCGCCATCTAGCGAAATTTCGGTGCAATAAGTTGTCAAATTCGCCGAGGTCGGGTGTCGGTAAGTATTTTAAATATTTGAAATACGTTTGGCATTAATCTTTATTATTATGATTGCTTTTAAGAACGATGGAAATTACGTCGTTGAACAATTTAAACGAGTTAAGCCACGTTAGAATTGTCCAAAAAAGCATTAATATCGAAACAGTGCTTGTTACCTATAGAGCCGAGAAAATTTGCCCGAAGTGAATCGAGGATAATCCATATGCATAATAGACGGAGAATTTTACGCCATTTCGCTCTAGTAACAAAAGTTGTTCAAATAATAAAAAATACACGTTTTTCAAATAATGAAAAAAATATGAACTCGCGTGGGGAGCTGCTGCCATCTAGCGGAATTGTGATGCCACATTTAGCAAACTGTCCAATATGGCCGCTATTGTGATGTCGCATGTTGCATTGTCAATAAATATTCCGAACATTTCAAACGCGTTTGACATTTCTCAAGTGTTTCAACGATTAAAATATAAGATAACCGTTGGAAAAATAATTGATACTGTTATAAAACAGACCAACAATCACGAGTGAAGATGCATTAAACAGTGAAGCCTTAAACAAGCAAAAGAAACTCTTCTGTCCTCTGCTGCTCGAGGAATGTTTGTTTTGCTCGAAGAGCAAACCACGCGAGCAAAACAGACAAATTTTATCACAAAATATTCTAACGGAAGAAAAGAATACATTAAACAAATTTGACTTATCAAAATGGAATAACATGGATTTGAAAATGTTTAAATGATCATGAAAGAAATGTAATAAAACGCAACAGATGCCTTATACACGTCAATACGAAACTTTGCGGAATCCTGTGTACTCTGTAGATGGAATTTTTGTAAACGTCATATTATGGACTTGAGCCAACATTGAGAATATTATATGAGAACAAATCATTGAAGTCGGTTTAGAGATGTTGCGGTACAATTGGCGTATTGCGATGACGTGAAATGTCTTGCTACATCGATGTTTGACGTTTTTTGAGAATTTATTCGCTACGCCACGACGATTCTCGTTCGTGGCGACTTGCAAGGATATAGTTAATAGCAGAAAAATAAAACAAACGTAAAATGCAAAGAACCGTGACTTTGGAGGCTGGAGAAAAGGCCATCGTGGAAGACACAGAATCTCTTTCTTGCCTTGTGTGCGACTCTTGCCTAGATGTTACAACCGCCATGAATATATTTTACACATCATTGCCAAGGAACGGCGAGATACTTGCGAGTTTCGTTCTTCGAGTGCTGCGCCCAGCTGCAACTGATCTTCGCAGCTCCTATGTCTGTTTGAGATGTTACGAACTGTTCAGGATGCTCGAACAAGCGCAGTGTACAGCTTCAAACATTAGGTGCGAGATTCTCAAGGTCTATTGTAGTAAAGACATTCTGATTAAAACACAAGAAGAAAAAAACGTTCTTCCGATGAGCGAATTGTCGCGCAATGTAGTATTCACCGGCGATATGACGAGAGAGACAATAAAGACTGTGCCGCAAGAAAATTTCGTGGATATTGAAGCATTGAGACTTCTCCAAGAGGTGAACATGAAAAACGTAGCAAGAAACAACGATACTTTGGCGGAAAATCAACAGACAATTATGCCTGATTTTAATACTCTAAATATGGAGCTGAATAATGCAAATGTTACTAACATGATCGAACAGAAACGCGATCTCGATTCTATCATTTTGATCGACAGCAATAATGATTATAGTGATAAAAAAAAAGATGTTAAAGCAGGAAAGATCAATGAAAAATTGAATGATAGAACAATCGATGACTCCACCATAAAAGTGCAAAATCTTCTTGCAGTAGCCTCAAATGAATTTTCAAGAATTATGGAATCCTCATCAATAGACGAAAGAAATTTATCGAATGAAAATGATGAATCGCGTGAATTGCGAGTGAATAACGGATTAAAATGCAGTATTTGCAACAAATCGTTCAAAACGACGGAGGATTTAAATTCTCATTCCATCGAGCACTCCCATCCTTACAAATGCCAGTACTGCAACGAAAGTTTCAAGGACTTTGCAGCTGCCAATTTACATACGGCTGAGATACATTCAGATATGAAGAACTGCGCAAAACTTGGTGACAAGGAGATAATTGATTTTACAAACGAGACTTTTGAATTCAATGACGAATATACGGATAATAAACTGGTGATTAATACATGCGATGAATCAACTGATAACATCAAAGAGTCTGAAAAGGGATCATGGAAGTCTGGAAGAATATCAAAATACAGCCAAAAGCCTTTGAAATATCCTTGTTCAACTTGTGGTAAAAAATGGCGTACTTCAGCTGAATTGAAGACACACGTTAAGTCTCATTCGAATCTAAGGCCGTACATGTGCGAGAAATGTGGACAGGCTTACAAACATAAGCACGCTCTTGAGATACACGTTGGTATGCATAACGGCATAAGCCCGTTTAAATGCAACGTTTGCAACAAATGCTTCACTCAAAAGGGAGCACTTATGAGACACTTGCCGATGCACACGGGCGAAACGCCTTACCAATGTGAATTATGCGGCAAACGTTTCGTCCATCACAGTTCCTACAATATGCATGCTCTTTCGCATACGGGAAAGAAGTCTTATCAATGCCATGTAAGTCATCGTTCCTTTGAAATTGGGGATAAAAACTTTATAATTTACATTTCATGAAAGATATCATTTTTACAAGAAATTGTTGAACACGTTGGAATTATGACATAACTTAAGATCCTTGTCCTCGTTGCAGGTATGTGATCTCTCTCTACTATCAACATCACACCTCAAACGTCATATGAGAGTTCACACCGGTGAGAAACCATACAAATGTCCGCTGTGTGGTAAGAGATTCGCAGAAAGATACAATTTGTTTGCACACCAGAAGATACATGATCCAGCTGAAATAATGGCAAAAGCAACGAGAAAGATGATGTTCAAGTAAGCAAATAGGGAATTTGTCATATTCGATGAGAATTGATAGAATGAAAATGAATATTGGAGATAGTAATAATAATTCACAAAGAGAAGATCGCTTGTATTGAAAAGTGACTGTCATTTATTTTCTATGAGACAAAGCCTGTAATCTTGATAAATGAAACTTTGTTTTAACTGTTAGATGTTATATTATCCAAATTCTCTTGGTATCTTGGTTCTTGGTATCTTGAACATAGCAGATCTTTTTCAGTTTTCACAAATTATCACCCTTACTACAATTTTCATGGAATATAAGTTTTCTATTTAATTGAACACGCTCAATACATTTTATCTTCTCTATTCGACAAGGTGCGACAGATGCGATGAGCATTTTGATAAAAAACAAAAGCTCGATGATCATACGAAAGAACATGAGAACATTGACATAAAGAAGAACGAGACAAATGGAAGAAATTGGATCAGCCACGTGGTTGGCATGGACGCTCAGAGAAGTGTGGATATGTCGAAAACGAGCGACAGTATCGTCGAGCAAACGTGGCAAGAACTAGATTGCATGAAATTCCGAACAGCGCCATGTGAGAACGAAATTTCTCAAATTTCGCATGAATCTATGACGATGCTCGTATCTCAAGAAAATTACAACAGAGATTTAACACTTATGATACACCCTTCGAGTTCGGAAATCAAACGAACTTGAATATGACGATTACCGCGCACAATTTTTTTTTCTTGCGAATTGATCATCTAATATCGCCTCCCAATGCAAGTTAAGCGGTTGCATCGTAATTTTATCCGTTTTCTTTATATCCCAGGGACAAGTGACCGGTGATAGAATATTTTTTGAAAACCATTAAGCAGTCGAATTATTGACTGAAATAAAATCAGCCAGCAACGCAAACTCGAACAAATAGTACTAAAGTTCCTTGATAAGGATGCAAAACTCGTGGACGATATATACGCCACAATAACGAGTGTGTTCATAGAATTTGTAAATGATATTTTTACGTCCTTATCGCAAAGTTTTTGCACGTGTACGTCATATCTCTTTTTGAGACGAACAAAACAAAACGACCATGTTTTCCTACAGAATGAACGTTTTTTAGCGGATTGTTTTTAATACTATAGACGCGTATGAATATATATTTATAGATACATAGAAATATACTGTTTTTTATAATAAAAGACACGCTATTTCCTATATCATTTTTTACCACTTACCGAATTATTTCCTTCAATTCGAAGATTGCACTTTTGAACGTTTCTTGAATTCTTCCTCAATCGAGCTCATCAGATCTTTCGAACTTGGTGACGTTTGACTCGGCAACGAGTCTTTCCACGACGTCGTTCCGCGAATTCGTAACAATGTTTTTTTCTGAATTTGTGCCGTTGACAAATTTCTGAAAATAACATTGCACATTTCGAGACAACAAAATATACACTAAACTAATTTTGTATTCTTTCTAGAACTAACTCACTCGCGCATTTCTTTGACGATCGCTTGAATTTTTTCGGGTATGACGAACCGATTTAGATACTCGATTTCCGGAATTGAATTGGATCTTCCCATCGTTTTACGTACGTAGGTTTCATGAAGGAAATCGATCAGACGAATAGTCGCAGTCCCAAAGTCATCGGTGAATATCTGTTTTTTTGTTCGTGAGCGATTGAGAGGAAAAAAGCCGAAATTTTAGTTTTTATCTTTCATTGTACGTAAAGTAAATTTTCGAATGTTTTATTTCTTTCCTCACCACGAGTGAATAAAATCCCGGTTTCTTGCGATGCTGCTCGATGTACATTTTTCGCGATTTGAGAACTATCTCGATGTACATGTTTTTCAAATATTCTGGTTCCGCTGAACGTCTGTTAGACTTTGAAAATTAGAACAAATACATGTATGAAGAGTTCTAAATTAGATTTATAGACGAAATTAAAAAAAAATCATTTGTTTACAAAGTCGAGAAGGGATTGTTCACTCGATGTCGAATCTCCGAATTCCTCATCAACGTCAGCCAGTCCTTCAGAACGAAGTTTCAAAACACTTTTTCTGTAAAGGAAACGAGCTTTCTTACGTTTCCGTTTCGATTCTTCGTCATCGACAATGATGGTCGAGTGTTCGTCCATAATAACCTTTTTGAATGTTGAAATTGATTTTTATAAAAGGTAATATCTCGTTAAAATCTAATGGTAAAAAATCAATAGAAATAATCGAAAGTTAAAATGGTTTGAACGCTAAAAGAAATTACTTTCAGATCAGTAAAGTGTGGATCATATTCCTCAACGATCCCAGGTAAAACTTTCGAGCTGCAAGTACCTTCTTGTTTAAAGGTAATGTGCCTTTTCTCTTCGACTTCCACTTGACTTCGGGTTTTTACAACTTTTGGTAAATACGTTTTGCTCTGCTCTATTATGTCAGTGGCGGTAGCTCCGGTTCCTTGGGGTCTCACGTAAATACTATAGGCTGGCAACTCTAGTTTATTCACGACCTGTTTTTTTTTTCCATTTCAATATAAAATAGTAATAGAAATATTATCTCCATTCTGTTTTTGTATGTATAATTTCTAATCAGTGTGAAGAAAAAAGTTTTGGCTTTTGGAGTCTCTAAGAAATTAAATCAATCACCACAATGTAAAATGTATCGATATGAATTTGGTTCGTTTTTAAATTTGAAAAAAATGGATGAACGAAATAGTCGTTTACGTCGTTGACGAGGTCACTGATGAAGCCTATTTTACTGTCGGAAGTTTCCGGACTCTCCGTCAATATATTTTGTCCAACTTTCACTGCCAGAAGATTTTCCACGCTATGCTTTATCCAAGTGAAAACATGAAACTTTTCTTTTATCCACTGTCGGTGAATTTTCTCACTTCGAGTAATAACGAGAATCGACTTAACGTTCGAATAACGATTCATCATCTGTATCGTCGCGTTCAGATCCATTTGAGTTATCCCAATTTTATTCTCCATTCTCATGGCAGCAATTTCGTTGCGATCTAATGATAGTTTTTAAAAAAATGTCAACTTATCGAAATTCCGAACAAGAATGTAACAAATTAAATTCATGGATAAACGAAATTGAAAGGAATTCGGTTAAATTTAAATGATATAAGTGATTTCAATTAATTAATTTATCGTTTCAAATTATACGCGAATTGTTTTCTTTCTACTCACGAAATCCATAACTATTGCCTAATAATTCTTGAATCGATAGAAATTCTCCGCGTCTGGCCATATCGTTGAATTCATCTCTTTTTACAAAATAATAAGCCTTCGACTCGTCCTCGTCTTCGGGAAGTTCCCTTGTCGTATGACTACGACAATAAACTACCTATTCGTATTACAGGTTCTCAGGATGACAAATCGTAAATTATAAAATTGACGATAAAAAGAAAATTTATCTCAATTTTTATCATTCGCAAAATTTACTCTGTTCGTCAATTTCTCAGCAACTCGAATACCCAGAGCCACTTTTTTGACGGCGGATGGACCGCTGAGAATGATAAGAGGTGGACTAGAGACATCGTAAGGCGTCACACTGACATCAATTTTTTGGACGTTCAATTGTTCAAGAAGGACCAGTTTGGAAATGCTTCTAGTGGCGAGAAGGTCGACTGGAGGATCGAATAAAGTTGCTGCTGACACCTGCAACAAAATCACAAACAGATTTTTACCTCAAGTTTAGTCCATAACGTAAAAGAAGCTTTTTTTTCCAAATATTGAGACTTTCGTACAATAATTTATCGAATAAAATTTGACGATTTTTGTTTCATGTTACTTTTTCGGAAATCGAAACTTCTGCACCGTCGACGAATTTGACGCTTGGCATAGAGAACAGCAAAACGTCTTTGTAACTAGGCCATTTGGTACAAGGATTGCCACGCAAATCTACTTCGTAAACGTGACTCTTGAGATGCGAGATTTCCAGAAGATCAGCTATTTTGTTGTATCTTAGATCGATGAGACGAAGTCCGTATGCACCCTGAAACATTGAAATAGTCATTAATGTTTAATCCTATTTACGTTAAGAACATAAACCACTCTAGAGACCGAAAAATAGAACAAACTTTGGGATTTTTTTTCAGCGAAACTAAATAACATATCGAAATTCGGTAAAAAGATTCTTATTATATAAGTATTGAGCATTGTTTATAAATTTTATGAGAGCTATACTAAATAAAATAGCGGCTTTCCAATATTTTCCCAGCTGCGTCTTTTCTTTTTCATTGCTTCCTGGCCGAACCCATAATACATACAGCTCTGAAACAATTTATAAACAGCGCTCAATACTTGTATAATCAGAAGCTTTTTATCGAATTTCGATATGTTATCTAGTTTCTTTAAAACAAGTTCCAAAGTTTCCTATATTTTTCAGCCTCTAGAGTTTGTTTACCCCCTTAATTGAAATCGTATCAGTTTCATAATAAATCCTATCTCATAATTTGGATGGTAATGATAATAGTAGCGATTAAAAAAAGATGTTTCTTTGCCTGAAAAAATTGGAGAGTAGTCAATCGGTTATGTCCCATTATCACAGTTCTGAGATTGACCAGAGTGCTTATACCAGATTCAGGATTCGCTGATTTGAAGGACGTTATGTAATTGTATTCCAAAATGAGTTCTTGAATACTCAACAAACCATCCAGATTCGAGACTGTTTCTATCAAATTGTAGGAGAGATTTAAATATTTCAGGTACCTGCGAAAACAAAATAGTCAAGAACAATTTTTGCTTCTCACTCGCATAGTCACTTAAAACGATGCAATGGTAATTCTTAAATTACACGTGAGTTATTATTTAATAATTTCTTATTAATAAACCGATTTGCTTATTGAATTTAAAACAAAATACAGTTAATTTTGTATACTGATTAATAAAAATCCTGCAAAATGGCAAACCTGAGATTTTGTAAACCACTTATAGTTTCAATTGCATTGTGGGACAAATCGAGTCTAACGATGCTCCAAAATTCGCTCAGATCGGTCATAAGCGTGATGTCATTGTGCGACAAGTTAACATAGGTCAGATACCAAGGTGGAGTGAAATTCAGTACATCTCTCAAATTATTGTGAGATGCGTTTAAAAAAACGAGATAAGGAATGCAGCAGAGAGGTTGCAAGTCTTTTAAAAAATTGTGCGAAAGATCAAGATACTGGAGATAGCGGTGATAACGTAGAACAGATATATCCTTGAGTTTCTATAAAAATCCAAAAGAAATCTTATTACACTTGAAACTTTTCCGAGGGGAAAAAAAAATGAAAAATTCCTCGTACGACGATTGGTGATCAAGAGTTAATAAACGATGGAGCAGTAGATTAAAGATCAATCGCGATCTAACGGATTAATCGTAAAATGACGACAAATTTAACGTACCATTCGATCGAGAATACATTTGCTCAACACGTGTCGTCCGTTCTCGGGTGATAACGCGAGAAAAGACGAGGAAGCACCGATCATGCGATCCGATAAGATACCGCAAAATTCCGTTTGATCGAGTACAATTTCGCTGCGTTTTCGTACTGACACGATCGGCGAATTTTCATCGTCCCAGAGACGCAAGTGAAGACCGTAACCGCCCCATTTGCTCTGCATTATTCGATTTCTCTTTTCATCCACGAGATCAAAAGCTTTCCCTTCATAATTTTCCAAGGACGAGGAAGACTTATGTCGCAAAATGTGTAAAAAGCATTTTAATATAGTTTTACAATGGTTAATGAACACATAAATAAATAAATATATGAAACGCTGAAAGAAGAACTACGAATTTTTATATTTTCGAATCGAATGATAAAATTGATTAAGATTAAAATTTCGATAAAATCGAGGATTATTCACACGAATCGAGTAACCGTCCGAGATCGAGGAGGACGAATCATCCGTCGTGCTCTGAACTTCCTGGGTCAAAAGTTCATTCAATTCCTCGTTATTCCAGTTCATTTTGTAGTGCGAAATTTCTTCCGCCTCATTTCCTTTCGGAAAATGTGATTTATATTTACGGAACTCTTTGTTCATTTTATAACCAGCGATGGGAGTTTGAAAATTGTCGTCCATCGAACATTTCGGGGAGAGAAGGAAACGAGACTGTGCAGGTTGAACAAAATTATTTATTATTTAAAAAAAATTGATCTAACTGATTTAAAAAAATTAATCTAACTCATTAATTGATCAACAAGATTGGCTTACTTCGCTATTTGAATCTTCGTTACGTTCTTTCATGTTTGGCAACTTTCTTTTTGACAAATTTCCATGTGACATCTCGATCGCTGTTACAATAATTCCTTTATTCACGTCGTGGGTAAAAGAAACTTGAGAAAAAAGAAACAAGTGACGGAAGGAAACACGAGATAGAAATGAGCTTCGTCGTTCATGTTTAATCTCGAAATTTCTTCAAAGCTTCACTGTCCATACGATACACGTGCCAGGCCTCGGCTTGAGTAAGATCAATCGCTCCTTTTCGCTGGTACAAACTTTTCGCAGGATTCCAATTCAGGACCACGAACTCTAATCTGTTACAGTTCTCTACGGCAGCTTTCTAAATGTTCAAAAACGTATAAGAAAATATATTAAAACGAAAATAAAATAATCAAAAAAACATGAATAAATAATAAAGAAAAACAGTAATAGTGAATTTTTTAATACGATAGTGACCATTTTTTTCTGATAAATTAAATTTCAACTTACTTTGGCAACTACGTCGAACAATCTACTTCCTAGACCTTGGTTCCGATATTCGGGGCGAATGTAAAATTCTTCAAGAAACATCGCCTTCCCTATCCAGGCGGAGTAAGAATAATAATATAGAGCGTAGCCAATGATTTTTCCATCGTCGACAAGAACGTACGCGTGGAAAAGTGGAGGTTGCGTTTCGAAGCCATCTCTTTCAAAATCTTTCAACGAAATAAGCAAAATGACAAATTAAACGAATACACTTTGCTTCCTAAAAATCAATAAAAGATAACAGAAAAGTAATGAAAATTTGCGAAATTAATTGAAAATCATCTCGAATATCGATTTATATTCGTTAATCTCCCCACGTATTTCGTAAACTTTGATAGCGGATGTTTTAAATTGTTTCATGCGCAAGGTTGGTAAATGAAAAAAAAACTTATTTCGCTAAATCTCATTTTTCTGTATTCCTCGTTAATTTATGATTTAGAAAACTCACCCTCGCTATTCAGCCTTGGTCCATCCGGCATTTTTTCGTACTCCGCTAATTCACGAACCAATTTGTGGATATCTTTGCAATCCTCTTTTCTCGCTTCGCGGATTTCCATACTTTGTTTCGTTAATTCAAAAAGTCGATGAACTATCACAATCTTCTTCGATAAACTTTCTATAGTAAATTTATGAACTGTCCGCCGAGCTAACTGCCGCTTCGAGAAATGCACCAGTAAACGAACGACTTTCTTACTATATAAATCCCTATTGTTCGTGAATCATCGCGTAGGCGACACGAGTGAAGAGAATCGATGGAAGGAGAATACTGAAGAGACTGATAAGTGACGAATCAGCTAAGGTCTCTTTTTTAACGAGCAAAGTTCATCGCATACTTCAACGAATAACACGTTGTACCATTGAAAGCCGAAGCAGAATTAAGCAGCGAGATTTTAACGCGTCAATTTAAAAGCTACAAAAATTTAAAGTCTCGAAGCGACATCTGAGCGTCCAAACGGCGAACGAAAATCATTTTTGCGTATACAAGAAGTGTACAAATAAAACAATTGGGCAGTTACTTCTACTTTCATGAAAGTATGATAATAATTAATTTATCAAAAAATATGATAAATTCGTTTATCAAAAATTATCAAAGCACGCGACGATATTTTGGATAATTGAGAGAGAATAACTTCGTATCGGCAGAATTTGAGGACTGTGAGAAAATCGCGTAACACCTATAGACGAGGTCGAAAAAATCTCTCAAAGTACTTTTCGAAAAAAAAAAAAATTATGTTTTTTTGTTCTGAAAAATTATCGAAACGTCAAATATTATTGATAATTGAGTACAAATATTATGAATAATTGAAAAAAAAAGAATTGTTTGTCACGGTACAGTGACGATGAAAATTAGAACATAAAATTAACTAGCGCGATTTAGCGTTTCGCGCGAGTTCCGACTTGCCGATTGAGTAAGCGACGTTTCGTGGTAAAGCACGCAGCTCATGGCGCATCGCCAATACCGATACATGGCGAGTAGTGGGGAGATTTTAAAGCTCTTCTCATCAATGATAATACATCGAACTTGCTAGATAATGAAAGACAAACGTGTATTTATTTATTTAATCATTGAAAACGCTGTTTTTTAATAAAAAAAACAAAATAAAAGAATCTTTCGTCAAACCTCCTTGTATCAATCGTGTTTAATCCTCGGATAGAGCACCGAACCGCCTTTTTTTCAGCATGTTCCATCAATATTACCAAAGAGTACAACATTCTGCGATACTTCAAATTAAAAAACAAAAATTTTATTTTTGACCCAAGTAAGCAAGGGGACGAATTTGTTTAAACTTTAATCCGTTACGAGCCGACAAATCGTTTAACGAATTTAATACAATCACAAAAGCAATGAAATTACCATTTCTTAACAAATTACATCTCGTTTAAGTATTTTCCCACGATCCTTCATCCTTGAATGACTCTGCCAAGGTGTGACGCCACATAACAAAAAAAAGTAGACAAAAATCGTAACCTATTTTTCAAACGATTAAACATCGTTGGGACGATTTTTCTTGCTTTATTGCTTTTCTGGTACGGAAAGTAAGAAAAATTGTAGGAGAAGAAAGGGTGGTTGGAGATATTTTTCAAACGATCCGAGAGAGATCGTAAGTTCGTGCAGGTCGGACGAGTCAGTAGTAAATGCGCGTAACGGGTCAGACAGGAGGGTAGTCCGTGGCGACGGCGTCGAAGGCACCACTAGTCGTTGGCTGCTGGCAAACGTGCTTTTTTTTATTAGAAGAGGGTGAGGCGAGAGAGGGGAGTAGCATGCCGGTATCGAACAGCGCATGTGTTCCGGGTATGAACGACGAGAGCGTCGGGACGCCGTCGTCGCCACCGTCGACGTACGACGTCGTCGTCGCGAGGGCAGCGCCGCGAACTACGAGGCAGTAGTCGCAATCATGCCACCACCCTGACGCGCGTATCCCGTATCAATAAAGAGTCAAAAAAAAAAAAAAGAAAATGTAAAAACAAAATTTAATCCGAGTAAAAATATATAAACAACAAAATCTGTGCTTCTGTGATGTTTTGTGCGAACGAGTCTCGACGATAGCGCCAATTTAATAACCTCGAGCATCGCGAAGACAAAAAAAGAAAAGTGCTGATCGTTGTGCGAGAAATGAAAAAAAAATTTGAAATAATAAATAACGAGATATAATTTTGTTTGTTTCTTTTTTTTTTGTAAATAAAATCGAGAATAAGAAATTTGGTAAATTCGACGCGTTAAAAAGACGGGAATGTATCCGTGAAAAATTACGAACCGATGAAACGTACGTCGAGACTGCAAAGATTAGCGGATGAAGATAAAAAACGAAGATGAAATTTAATTGCGATACGGGAAAATAATTAAACGACGATGAATCGAGTGCGAAAGAGCAACGATATTATTATTGTTATTTCTGGTTTGTACTATCATCGTTAGAAGTTGCTCGGGCACGCGAGAGAAGAGATAGAGAGTCGAAAAAGGCCTGCGGAAAAGAAGAACGAGAACAACGACCGACCACACTGATCACACCAGGGAGATCATCGGAGCACGAAAGAAACCTCGAATGTGAATTGGGACATTTCTTTTTTAAATAACTCGAGGGAGAAGGAAAAGCTCGATATACAGGAATCTCGGATCGTTTTCGAAACATCACGGTATATACAACGAGAATTAATACACACCTTCTTATCATTGAGATTAATTAAAATATTCGCAAGAATCGTAACGAATAATAATAATAATCAAAATCCTCAAATTACGAAATTCAACGAAAGTTGTTCAATATTCTTGTCGTATAAGTGTGAAATATTTTTCATTTCGCCCATCCTCGTTCGTTAAATAAACGCGAATATACGTTTCTACGTGTACCACATCGTCTCCATCGTGAATGTCGCGCGTGAACCGGCAAAATACATATCGTTGTGTCGGTCAGGTGAAAGAAAGGAAAGAAAGAGAAATAAGTGTTTCGCGAATCTGCGCAAAAAAATTTCATCCAATCCACGTGAGGCGTCTCGTGTTACAATAATAACGAAGATAAAACGATTTTTCAAATATTGCAAACAAAAATTTATTTTAAAAACAATTTTTTTTACGATTAATTACAAGTCGATCGATTGAATTTAACGCGAATAATCATACTTGGTTTGTATGGAAGGGTCGACGTTCGCTTGTGTCGTACGTACGTATTATTATTATTATTATTATTATTTTATTCAAGTGCGTATTCCTCGTGTCACCGCTATGAAGAGGAAGGAAGCTTGCGTGCCGTAACTCCGCGTGTTCTCGCGTATCTGTCTGTGCGCGTGTGTGCGTACCTGAGAGCCGCGAGCACGAGAAAACGAATGCACGTGTAGCGTAATTCCGGCTGATCGATCGTTTTCGACATGAAAGACACGCGTATATTAATTGCGTACGGTCGATTGCGTATTTACGGTGACGCTATGCAAGTAGGCCAAGTATCGTATGTGAGAAATGTATACGATGGGAAGGGGGAAGATACGAAGGTTGAGTGAAAAAATAGAGCAGAATAAGGGATGATAAAGTAGGGGGGTGGGGATACAAATCACGTGCTCGACAAAGTTTTTTTTATGTTAATTAACTTTAATCAAACGATAAGATCCACGATAAGATGGAAAATAACAAATTTCGATCGCGAGAAATTTATTGTAGGATTTTTTTAACGAGTTATTTTTTAATTGGCGAAAGAGGAAGATAAAGAAATTATCCTATAATGATATAATGAGAATAAAATAGATGGTTTTATTTCTGTCGGAAAGTAGAAATTTTTGTTAGATTTGTTTTTTTTTTCCTTGGTAGGCAAATACACGTTTGGGTTGATTTTTTGCGATGGGTCGAATCCCCGAGTTCGTTGAACCTCGCGCGCGTGTTTGTCACCGTCAAAGTTCGTCGAGGCTCGTCTGGTCCAGCGATGGGGTGAGAGTTTCGAAAAGCCAAAGGGTGAGTTGTCCGTTTTCTAGAAAACGAGAACGACCTCGGATACGAATCGAGGACGTATACGAACGACACGAGAGATCCGGAAATCGAGGATTTACATTCTATTCGCGTAGAGGAAAATTCCAATGGGAAATTTTTTCGTTTCGTTCGGAAGTTACGCCAGTTATACGAGATGAGATATTTATATGCGACGCGAGAGGCGTCAGGGATATTCGGGATTCAGGACGCGAGACGTTTCGAAGACGGACATTTTTTTGAGACGTAAGATAGTTCGGGCAATTGGGAAAAATTAATCATTCTCACTCTCGGAATTTAAAGATTGCTAAGAACTTTCAATTATAGATCGTGAATTATAAACTACCCCTAACGTCTAAATGTCGATCAATCGCGGATGAATTCGACCAACGGGCGATTATAAAAATAATTAAAAAAATTATGAAATAATAAAAATAATAAAAGTTTAAGAATTTGAAATTCGTTATAACGAATTCACTCGATACAAGCTCCGTTAATTATTCGATTATTTTCTTGTCGATTGACTGTACAATTTTTAAGAAGCGTATCGATAAAAAAAGATCGATGTCAGTAGGGCAGGGAAAGAAATATCTGCGATACTCGCGACAGCGATGCCGATAATACATCTCGCCCTTGAGACGATTTTACGAAAAACGATATTATTGAAAACATTTCCAATACTCGAACAACATCTTACCGACAATTTTATTTTACAATCGATCTCCCATTTGCGAAAAAATAAAGTATAGACATTTAAAAAATTCACAAAGAAAAACCCTTTTTTCTTTGTCAATTTTTCAAATGCCACAAAGTCGACATTGACAAAATCGAGATTTGTCATTATTCGTTCTAATTGGCAGAATCAAAAATTTTCAAATACACATATATACGATACAATAAAACGAATTGGTAATACGAAAAGTGGTGAGATGTCAGCTAGCGGGGCAGACCCGAGTTATTTTAACTCGAGTACCGGTATCCCCGGTGCGTGTGTCTTACGAAGTCCTCACTCCACCCTCTATCCCCTACCACCTTCTTCATCGTCGTGTACTCTATACGTTTCGACGCTTCGTCGCGATGAGTCTAATACTCTCGTCGTCGTCGGATATCCCCGGTAGCGTTTTATTTTCAACTTATAGCGCCGCATAATATACTGTAGAGCGAGCGAGTGTTCAGGGGAAAATGAGCGCTTCGAGCGTACAGAAGAATATTATTTATGTATATATGTACTTACGTGTATATATATATGTATATACGTGTCTATGTGCTCGGACCAACGGTGCCGGAGGGAAACGAGCGCGAAGAGAAGCATAAATATGCATAGTTCGCGCATCCGGATAAACGATAGCAGAAATTTGTGATGCAACGTGGTGACTGTTACAACGCTATTGGGAACGATCGCTATTGAAGAAGAATTTTTATTGACCAAGGCCAGTCTTCTCGAAATTCGAGTATCTCGGATTTTCCGATAGATTCGAGATTTTATCTAGCGTAGATTATAGGAAATGTCCGTTTCAAGGTGACTCGAGATAGGGTTGTGTATAATTATTTTTTTATCGTGTAAATTAAAAAAGATTCGATACGGCCTGTATCGACGGAGGTTTTCTGCAGTTTCCCTCCGTCCGCGGCAAATTCGATACAGGATAAAGGAAGGGCAGAGAAGGGAGCGAAACTCGCATAAAAAGATAGTATGTTAAAAGGTAGAGAAAATAAAAGGTTGCAAAAAGCTTGTCAAAACCTGAAAAAGGTAGGCAAGAAAAATTCAGAATATAACACATAAAAAAGATTCGATATTAAACGAGTTTATGAAAAGGGGAAAGAATTTGAATTTTGATAAAAAATGAATAAATTCGATGGAATAAGGGGATGATTATATATAATTATTTTGTAATTGTGTGAATTAAAAAAAGATTCGATATTAAACGAGTTTATGAAAAAGGGAAAGAATTTGCATTTTGATAAAAAATGAGTGGATTCGATAAAATTTGGGGACCATTGTCTATAATTATTTTTTAATTGTGTAAATAAAAAAAAGATTCAATACTAGAGGTGGTAAAAAGGAGACAATTTTTGCATTTTAATAAAAAATAAATAGATTTGATAAAATAAGGGGACGATTATTTATAATTATTTTTTAATTGTGTAAATAAAAAAAAGAATCGATATTAAACGAGTTAAAAAAGGGGAAAGGTTTTGCATTTTAATAAAAAATAAATAGATTCGATAAATTTTATTAACGATTGATTGAGCTAAGGGCTGTTTTACAGTTTTTGTGACAATTTTTTAAATCTATGGGGTAATGTCGATGGCAAATATTATGAATATTGCTTACAAAATGATAATTATGTTAATTATTTTTTAAAATGAATTAGAAATTCGATAATTAACGATTTTTATTATGTTAGAAAAAAAACAAAGCTTTGAAATTCTATCGTAGCTCACGTTGCTACCTGTGAAGGCTCGTTCGTTTTCTCTTATACATTTATACGATATATTTTTCGACCGACCAGTTGAGAGAGGGTATATACGTCCGCCGATCGAACAATCGATTCCCTCTCGTCTCTCCCTCTCGCACTTAATACGTCTGACCCGAAGAGGGAAAAAAAAACCCTCGAGCCAACGAAGAAAAGATGAGAAACGCGATGACCAGAGCTGAAAATGTTGGATACGTAAGAAAGAAGGCTTAGCAGAAGCCTTTATTCCCAAATCAGACCTTCGGATCGATCTTTCCTTTAAAAATAATCGGACCAACGAAAAAATTAAGCAATCGTGACAAATTATACAAATCCAAAGTTTCAATAATTCTACAAAATTGGCTAAAGCACTACACATATCGCGAAAATGCATGAACGAAGAGAAACAAATCTTTACAAAACATTCTTTTTCCTTCTTAAGATTTTATTTTTATTTTTTCCTGGAGGGTGTCATCAAACATGAGATAAGATTATAAATAATTTATCGAATTCGAACGGTGTTCATATTTTGAAACAGAAGGCAGCAAATATCGTTTATTCGACATCCTCGCTGATTTTCCTTGAGTCTTACCACTCTCTCTCTCTCTCTCTCTCTCTCTGTTTCTCTCTCTCTCTCTCTCTCTCTGTTGCTCTCTCTCTCTCTCGTACTTCTTACTATTTATAAATGGTTTGAACCCGGTCGTCGCATTGACGAGAGCGCGGCTGCGGTCCCTAACTCTCACTAGCTGCTGCCACTGCTAATGCTGCTGCTATACTGGCTGGCTGTACGATACCCGCCTCGTGGAACAATTCGCTACCCCATGATAAAAATAGAAGCCCTAGCGAGCTAGAGAGGTAGCCCCACTGGCTAGCTAGCTAAGCTCTGTGCTCGCCTCGTGTGCGTTTCGCTGCTTCGCGATATGACTCGGCTTTAGCTCTGCCGCTGACCGAGGACTTTAGAATGGCACTTTCCAACTATATCGAGGCTTACGGTTTGCCATGATCGTCTACCAACAAACAATTTCACGAATAATGAATATTTGAAAAAAAAAAAAATTAAATATAAAAATATAATTTATAATTAATTAATACAATTATGATAATTATTATAATAACAATACTAATTAATACCGCCAGAATACTAATTAGCCTTGCCATATAACGATTACTCGATATTTATTTGTTTTACCTGTTTTTTGGCAATTTTCCTTGCCCGTCTGACCAAACGAGGAACATTCTACTTGATCTCGTTGGAGGGCGTTACAATTTTATTTCGTTTGCATCGGATTATGAAATATTGATGGGAATATTTATAATAGGGAAGAGGACTGTGAAAATAAGAAAAAATGAGTTTTTAATTCCATCGCCAGAAAGAAAATAATTGCGTCAATAATTATTTAATTGGGGTTGACAGGAACTTTTAATAGGATTAATATTTTTGCTCTCGCAAGCACGAAGAGATTGTTGTGAAGCCTGAAAGTCACCAGATCGTACGGCTTTCGTTGTTACTTGTCCACGATGGTTACGGGCTAATTAATTAATTATCGAGAGATAATTAGCGTCCCGTAAATCTCGGCGGGAACACCGGAGGTATTTTAATTAGTTTTTTTCTTCTTTTTTTTCATATCTCTGGATTATCTCCTAACATCCCCGTCACAAGTCATAAACTCTCTCGCGAACAACTTGGGGAAACGTTGAACTATGTATAGCTAACTATATACTAGAAAGATCTTGGTCGGGGGCACGCGGATGACGAGAAATTATAGTTGGCTGCTACGCTTCGCTACAGTTATGGACACGCATCTATCTATATTCGTATACGTTATATTTCCTCGGAGAAAAATCCTGCCAGGCAGTTCCTAAGTTCTCCTTCATTAATTACCCAGCAAATTATTCAAAGTTGAGTGAACCATGCTAAGTTTCTTGCAGGCATTTCCGTTCCTTTTTATCAATGCAATTAACGATCGAAAATGAAAAAAGTTAGTCACTAAAAAAAATATGAACTGGTAATGAAGAATAATTAAATTGATCTTTTATAGATGACACGATTTAAAATTCCTCGATTATTTTTCATCATTGATCGATAAATGGAAATCAAACCGAACGACAGAAAAATATCGAAAGAAAGAACTTCCTAAGTTCTGATTCATTAATTACCCAGCAAATTATTCAAAGTTGAGTGAACCATGCTAAGTTTCTTGACGGTATCTCCGTTCCTTTTTATCAATGCAATTAACGATCGAAAATGAAAAAAGTTAGTCACTAAAAAAAACATGAACTGCTAATAAACAATAATTAAATTAATCTTTCAAAGATGACACAATTTTTAATTCCTCGATTATTTTTCATCATTGATCGATAAATAGAAATCAAACCGAATGACAGAAAAATATCGAAAGAAAGAACTTCCTAAGTTCTGATTCATTAATTACCCAGCAAATTATTCAAAGTTGGGTGAACTATGCAAAGTTTCTTAACGGTATCTCCGTTCCTTTTTATCAATGCAATTAACGATCGAAAATGAAAAAGTTAGTCACTAAAAAAAAACATGAATTGCTAATGAAGAATAATTAAATTAATCTTTCAAAGATGACACGATTTAAAATTCCTCGATTATTTTTCATCATTGATCGATAAATAGAAATCAAACCGAACGACAGAAAAATATCAAAAGGAAAAACTAGGCTTGTTAAATAAATTTACCTAAGTACAAACAATTCTTTCATTAAATGAATCCATCAAAAAATTACAACTCCTGACCGTGAAAAATCTCAAAATCGATAAGGTGTATTTTGTAAGGCAGAAAACGACGAAATCCCAGGTTCTTCCTCGGCCCTCGAGGCTCTTGATCTCTTCAATCTCTCTTCCTCTGTTCATCCCCACCCTCGACCCCACCAATCATTGCCGACCGGGTGACACACACTTCGCGGTGATTAGCGTCGTAAGAATGTTGGGAAAGCCGACGATGTGCCGACGAAGCTCTTTTATTCCGACAAGGTTACCGGACTAACGGTGAGACCGATAGATCGACGTAAGAGCGATACACATACACACACACATACAGACCTTACACCCCCGCCCACACACATACAGATGGAACAGATAAGCTCGAGCGAGTTTTTGGGCGATCGGACGAGTCGAACCGATTTTTATCGAATTTTCCTAATATCTGGTCGTTTCTCAGGAGTTAACTAAACGTTCGTACTTACAGCCGTGTCTGTCTGTTGGTGTGTATGTATGTGTGCGTTGCCTCGGTGGTGCCACATTCCGAGCAGATCACGGATGCTTATAGAAGCGTTGCGTAAGCACACGCCGGCAGAGCTTTCGTTGTCGGTGGTGGTACGAACGCGATGCTGATACTGTATATACGTACAGTTCGGTTCGCGAGCTTCGGCCGGAACCTACGCAACGCACACGCGTGCACGCACCCATGCATGGGCGCGTGTCTATGTAGGATATACACGTATAGAGCAAAAAAAAATTAATTTTAAGATATTGTGAAAATTCGTTTGTTTCGAAATTAAACGATTAAATATTAGCTACTTTGAGTTTTATACGGGCTTGATTACCGTAAGAATTAATAATTCGCTTCATAATTTAATTAAGACGACTTTGTGCAATTCGCGATCACGAATTTTTGAAAAATTAAACAGAATGTAAAGAATTGCGACGTTTTTATTTTTGCATTTTCACGTTTTTTTTAGTTTATTTTGTTTTTATCAAAAATGTGTTAAATTTGTCGAATACGATATAAAAAATATTTGTTTAAATTGTGATTTTCCTTGTTTTTCTTTGATTTGTCCATCTTGTAGAGTCACAGGATTCGAATATAAGGGAAAAGATTGTAGGTCGTGCGTCGAGAAACGAACGTAGGCAACAAAAATTGTACGCGTTTATAGAAGGTGGGCGATAGGGCAAACAATACATCTATAAATATAACAAACACCCGACGATAATGTATATATAATGTGAAATTATATATAGGCTTTTGAAATAATATATGGTGGATAAAATTAATAGTTACAGTTATTGGCAGATCGCTTGATAGGAACAGGAAAAATTTTCAAGGTTTTTCAAATAACGCATGGTAAAAATTAATAGTTACAGTTATTGGCAGCTCGCTTGTTGGCAACTGTAACGATTGCAAGCCTTTTAAAATAATACATGGTGTAAAAAATTAATATTTACAGTCATTGGCAGATCGTTTGACGTGAACAGGAAAATTTTTCAAGACTTTTGATATAATACATGGCGTACAAAATTAATAGTTACAGTCATTGGCAAATCGTTTGACGTGAACAGGAAAATTTTTCAAGACTTTTGATATAATACATGGCGTACAAAATTAATAGTTACAGTCATTGGCAGATCGTTTGATGTGAACAGGAAAACTTTTCAAGACTTTTGGAATAACACATGGCGTACAAAATTAATAGTTACAGTTAATGGCAGACAGCTTGTTGGCAACTGTAACAATTTTCAAGCCTTTTAAAATAATACATGGTATAAAAAATTAATAGTTACAGTCATTGGCAGATCGCTCGATGTGAACAGGAACACTTTTCAAGACTTTTGAAATAATAAATCTCGTACAAAATTAATAGTTACAGTTGATGGCAGATCACTTGACAAGAACTGTAATAATGTTCAAGTCTTTTAAACTAATACCTGGTATACAAAATTAGATAGTTACAGTCATTAGCCGATCGCTTAATGGGAACTGTAACAATTTTCAAGGGCTCCAATAGCTATAAAATTGCAATCTTCCCTACAAACACATACGCAAAGATAAATGAACAGCACGAACCTGTATTATGTACACTTTGATATTTTCGAAATATCTATAGGTATTTGGATGCATGTATATTTATGTATATTTATGTATACGTATGAATATAACTGGCACATAATCGACGTGTACCGTTCCTTCCACCTACACGAATCGGGGGTCAGTTAGGAGGGAGGAAGCAGGGGTGAAAGGAAGGGGGTGGGTTAGGCAACGGTGGGGTGGGAGTTGGATGCGGGGGAGGGGCGATGGATTCGCGCTTTCGGGCGGGCGCGTGCGAGAGGAGAGGCTCTCGACGAGAGGCGACGACGACGACGACGTCGACGTCGACGACGACGACGACCACGACGACTAAAACGCGAACGGTTAGAGCTTTTTTCGCGTCAGGGCCGTGGCGTGGCACGGACGAGCCCCGAGAAGCCTCGACAACATTCTCGGGGGACTCTTGTATATATTTATATATATATGCACATACGTAGATATATGTGTGTATATATGTACATATATATATATATTGTACGAATATGTTGTATATGTGCGTTTATCGGTAGTGAAAGTAAAAGTTTTTTTTATGTTTAAATTCCAATCGGTCGTGCGATAATTCGATGATTCATGATTACAGTTCACGAATATTATAAAAAAATAAAATTAAAAACAAAACAAAAACAGGTAAATAAACAAGGAATAAAAGAAACAAGTGTAAATATAATTTTATGCTTATACGGACGTGATGGATATGTATCAGGTGACTCGTGCTACGCGAAAATCCCGGGGATTTCAATTATAAAATACGACGACCTGGAATTTCGACGAATTCGCCGTTCGCGATCGAAATCTCGATCACGATTTTATTCATCGGCAGTGCAATTAAATTTGTGAAAAAACGAGAAAAACAAACAAACAAACGGAAAAAATATATATATATATATAATTAAATAAGGAAACGAAGGAGTCGAATTCGTTTCAGGAAACGAACAGTAAAAATTGGATCGAATTTTTTTTTTCTTCACAGGAAAAAAAAAGATAGAAGTGCAAAAAAAAAAAGAAAGAAATTTGCCGTGTGATGTAAAAAAAAGTGGCGTTCGCGAGCGTATCGGCGGAGCTTCTCGAACCCGGTCCGCGAGATTCCGGATCTTCTCTCTCTGACTCGCCGGTCGACGACGTCTATTTTTAAGGGCGTTCGAAAGTAGATCGTGTCCCGCAGGACGTTCGGGAATCTCGCGTGTCTGACGTTTTGCCGTTTATATCTGCGCGCGTGCGTTACATCGATCATCTTTTAAAATCAATAATGAAAAGAACGTGATCGATTATCAAAAACGAAAGAATTTAAAAAAAAAAAAGAACATTCGCATCTCGGATTTTTAACGAAATCTTCGATTTGATCATGTTTTCTTTGGTAAACAGTTGAAAAAAAGAGAAAAAGAACGATTTGTATTATTACCTCGTCGATGATATATTTCGTTCGAACTTGTCTTTTACGAATACATTTTTCCTCGTAACCGCGAAATTCTATTTTTTAATTTTTTTTTTCTTTTTTTTCACGTTTATAAAATTGTGAAAAATCGTTTGTCGATTACAAATTACTTTTTTCGTTTTCTTTCGTATTTCCATCCGCCCTCGCTCGTTCTTACTCCAATTTTCGCCCGTGTTTCTCTCCCTCTCTCTCTCTCTCTCTCTCTCTCTCTCTCTCTCTCTCTCTCTCTCTCTCTCTCTCTCTCTCCCTCATTCTTCCTTCTCTTCAGCATCCCAAGTTTTACTCTCCCTCTCTCTCTCTCTCGCTCTCTCTCTCTCTCTCTCTCTCTCTCTCTCTCTCGTTCTATCGGGCGCTCGCATCTCTATATCTTTCACGAGGGCGAAGGCCGGTTATTTCCGAACGGCGCGCACGGTGGAAAAACGAACGGAGAGATCCGCGATGTGTACGTGTATGTGTGAGAGTATGTGTGTATTATAGCTGGCCCGCGATTTATATACGAGAAACCTCGAGCCACGTCGACACGCGGGCGAGAAAACGGGGAGAGGAAAACGCACGTCGCGTGAATTCTTTGCTCCATATACAATATGCACATGTATATATATATATATATATATATATATATATATATATATATATATGTATGTATATAAAGCGGGTCTCCTAATTATCGCAAGACCCAGCGAGAATCGAGCCGATGCGCGTCGCGAATAAATATATTCATATTTTTCGATCGAAATTTCGCAATTTGGAAAATTAATCGATTCGAGATTAAACAAAATTATTGCCATTATTCTTTAATCAATAAGGATAATAATATTTCTTTTTTTACATCACACTGAATTTCAGAAATACGATAATTTACCAACATCGATGATTAATCGATTTTTTTAATTACAAAGCTAGAAAATAATTATGGTATTTTTGTTGTTTAACCAAAAAAAAGGGAGCGAAATGCATACGGATTGGAGAGACGGTAAAACACCCGGAAATTCGGAGTTTTCGAGAGGCCCGTGACGGAAGATCTCGTCACAATTCGGCCTCTGTACACATATGATCGATAACACGTGCGTGTGTGTTCGCCCCACTGAAAGAAGAGAAAGTTAAAATAAATAAAAAAAAATAAAAATTTGAAAACAAAAAAAAAAACAAACGACAATAATGACGGACAAACGTCGAGTGGGAATAAGAGAAGAATCGTCGACGTATTCCTGCTGACGAGCGGGAATAATTTTACGCAGGAGAAAGAGGAAAAGAAAGAAAAAAGGAAAAATCAAAATAAAATAAAAGAAATAAAGGAAAATAAGTCGAGAAGAAAAGTGGTAGTGGATTGTTCCGTTCTCGCGTTGTTGTTTTGTGTTTTTGTTTTCTTCCTCTTCGTAAAACGAAATTGCGACGATGCAGCAGCAACAGCAGGGTCAAACGGGCCAGCAGCAGGGTGGCGGGGGTGGCTCCGGTGCGCCGAATGGAATTGCCGGTGGTGGACAAATGCCGCCGCAATCAACGGGCACGGGACAACCGGGAGCTGCCACCGGTACGACCAACGCAACTGGTGCAAATCGTCCTCAGGTTAACGGTGGCAGATTCGACTTTGACGACGGTGGAACTTATTGCGGCGGTTGGGAAGACGGAAAAGCTCATGGTCATGGCGTTTGCACAGGACCAAAGGGTCAGGGAGCGTATTCGGGTAGCTGGCACTACGGTTTCGAGGTCTCCGGTGTCTACACGTGGCCGAGGTGAGAGATCAACAGTTTTTTTTTCTCCTTTATTTTCTCTTATTTCAGACAATTTATTTCTCACGTTTCACGTCCAATTAAACGTTACGTATTCTTTGAAAATTCCTTTTAGGAAAATCATCCCCTATTTTCATTACGCTAATCCTTTGAATATGATGTCCCTTTGCTCTTTGAATTAAAACCCTTTGAAAATGAGAGAATCGCTGCAACTGACAGCTTTGGTACTGGAATGTAGGCGATAATGGTCGTCGGGAACTTTGGGATAAATGTAAAAAGCAAGTACCTGCAGACTCGCTCCCTGGCTATTTTGTACAAAGTGCACTAGGCGTATCTATATAAAGTATGTGGAGTACACGAGGAAATGGCTGCAGGGTGTCCTGTGTCTTCTATATCGAGGAGCAAAGGGGGAGGCTCCCATCGACCTTGACACGTATCCTGGCGCAAGAGCAAATCATTCTACCGATACATACCTGCTATATACGTCTATATATATCATATCTGGTATATATATATCATATCTAGTATATATATGTATATATAGGTATAATATGTATACATATAATTTTCTCAGATACATATATATATATATATATATATATATATATATATATGTATCTGAGAAAATTATATTATATATATATATATATATATATATATATCCCTGTCTGTATATATCTGTATTTGTATGTATATATATGTACATACAAATACAGATATATACAGACTGAAAAAGAGTTAGGAAAGTACATAGAGATTGTGAGAGGCTGGATTCCCGATCGGTGAGACTGCGATCCTGAAACTGGGTCACCGAGTACAAGGACAACGCGTGGACGGGAGAGGGAGAGTTCGGGTCACTGGGACTACCCGCGCGTCTCGCGCGAGATCACGAACCGGTGATACCGCTCTATGTACGACGGCAAAAACCGGGGGAAAGAGTGAGAGACAAGGAGCGAGACGAAAGGGGATGGAGGAATCGAGGGATGTCCCTCCGCTGATTTATTCGCTATACAGTCTTTTCCTACGTATCGTCAAACTCGTCAGGAATATTGCGCTCTCTCTCTTTCTTTGTCATATCGCAACCACGTTCTGCATGATAATGCGCTTGAAAGTAGAAAATGGGGGTTGAAACTAGAAATGTGGAGATTGAAAGAAAATCGTACGATCGCAAATCTTGTTTGTGATATGAAAATTCAAATGATCGTTGCTTTTTATTTGAAATGATTATTGCACTTGCGATGAGACACGATCATCTTTGTTTTCGTAATGTGAATTAGTAGATCGATGAACGATATGAAAGGGGATACGTTTAATTTCCAACGTGCAATAAAATATTTTAGTAATAACGAGCTAATCGACTCGAATTTATCATTCTTCTTTTATAGTAGAAAAAATAAATGAGAAAATATTAAGGACTGTGGAATGATTATGGCTCTTGCCATGAGATACGAACAATTTTGTTTTCATAATGCGAATTAGTGGATCGATGAAGGATACGAAAGGGGATACGTTTAATTTCCAACGTGAAATAAAATATTTTAGTAGCGACGAGCTAATTGATCCGAGTCTATCATTTTCATTCATAGTAGAAGAAGTAAATGGAAAAATATGAACGACTATGATGTTATCCGAACAGGATCTTGTACCTTAACGAAAACTAATTTATTTAAAAATGTGACAAGACTCGAATTTATTTATCGGTTATAAAATAGTAACATTCAATGACAATAACACATGAATATTCTAACGAGAAAAATTCATTGCAAATTATATAATTGTATAAAAACTTCAAATTATTTCGACTAATTAAAGTTAACTAACACGTCAAACGTCAGACGTCAATCACCAGCGATTGACAGTGTAAGCTTCGTTCGGATCACGTCGGATATTGTAATTGGAACAGTGAAGTAAACAAACCAGCGCTTAACGTGTGAAATATTCGGAAGAATTTGTAAATTTTTTTACACAAAATTTTGTTACACCAAAATAAAATTTTGAATAAGATTTCATACCGCCAGAATGAAACGAAAATTTGTATCAATACTCTGCTATCGTTGTCGATGTTTATTATTGGTCCAGTGATTAACGATGGCACAAGCAACAATGTTGAATCGCCTCATGCACATGGAGAATAGCCAGAAGGAGATTTCGTTATTAATTCATATTAAATTGCACGTGTTCAGAAATTACTCCTTTATAAAATATTACAATTTCGACCTCTGTATCAGTAATGCATACGTGTTTGTTTTTTTACCCTACATCTCTTTCTCTCCCCTAACCCTTCGTTATTCCATCTTTATCGTGCCATTTAAGCTCGATCCTGTGTTCCCCTTTCCAATTTGCGTCTATTATTAGCACGTATGCTCCAATTTACTATTTTCGGTATTTTATCAGGGCAAATGTCCATACGTCGATATGTCTGTGATAATGTTGTAAACGAGCGATCGGAGGATAATATCGCGTGCGGTGATTTTTTTTTGTCACTGCTCGCCCTTGCGTGTTCTTTGTATCGTTTTCCATCGAGCGATGAATGTTCTGAAAATTTGAAACGATATTAAGTTTAATCTTATGCTTATCTAAATCGTTACACTGAGATAAGACTAAAAGTGATTGCTTTTTTCTTTTAATATGACTTGTAAATATACAACTCTATACCTGGTGTATGTTCAGGTGTCGTATAAATAGTGATGGAACGATTATTTTA
This sequence comes from Netelia fuscicornis, assembly GCA_946811545.1. Taxonomy (NCBI): domain Eukaryota; kingdom Metazoa; phylum Arthropoda; class Insecta; order Hymenoptera; family Ichneumonidae; genus Netelia; species Netelia fuscicornis. The sequence continues at coordinate 15,366,604 of OX328011.1, read as the reverse complement.
TTGGTAATAACGATACCTTCATGATTAACTAATTGAACATTTTTAATAATTCTTCGACTCGATATTTTGTATTCTCTCTCTCTCTCTCTTGTTACACTCCGAAGTGTGATCAATCGTGTGCATTAAGATTCGTTCAATCCTCTCAAACTTTATGCCAGACATCACTCTACTAAATAATATTCAATCGAAACGAGCAATTATCCTAGATTCATTATCGTATCGATCGTCTCAATTATTATAATTATCGCATCGATAGCTCGTACCAGAATGATAAAAATAATTAAGCTCGACAATGAACGAAATCTCCCCTGTTATTCGACACATTAATTATTTCATGGAAATTGGAAACCCAATAATTGAAGCCTTTTGTAGTTAATTGTTTACCACCCAGTCTGACTACATACTGACCTTTTCTACTTAAATACGCAACCAGGGAAAATTAAACGTAACCGTGAAATGATTTAATCAACGATAATAATCTAATAAAATCAAATCAAATGAATGAAGTAAAAATGAAATTTGAAAAATTGGTTTTAATTGTTTTGAGAAAAAAATGAGTTTTTTTAAAAATGTTACTAAGATTTATTTCAATGCTGATTTGCAGCGGTTCGGCTTACGAGGGACAATGGCAAAATGGCAAACGTCACGGTCTCGGTATGGAGACAAGAGGACGTTGGCTGTACCGTGGCGAATGGACTCAGGGTTTCAAGGGTCGTTACGGTGTAAGACAATCGACGACGTCGACAGCCAGGTACGAGGGTACTTGGGCGAGCGGTCTTCAAGACGGTTACGGCTCCGAGACGTACGCCGACAGTGGTGAGTACTCAATCGGATCTCGTCTTCCATTCTTGCAATTTCTTTTTTCATCCCTCCTTCATCCCCTTCCATACAATGTTTTTTTGTACCTTCGTTACTCCAAATTCGTCATCGAGTCTTTGATGATTTAGTCGAGTCTTCCATTCTTGCAATTTCTTTTTTCATCTCTCCTTCATCCCCTTCCATACAATATTTTTTTTGTACCTTCGTTACCCCAAATTCGTCATCGGGTCTTTGATGATTTAGTCGAGTCTTCCATTCTTGCAATTTCTTTTTTCATCCCTCCTTCATCCCCTTCCATACAATGTTTTTTTTGTACATTCGTTACCCCAAATTCGTCATCGGGTCTTTGATGATTTAGTCGAGTCTTCCATTCTTACAATTTCTATTTTCATCTCTCCTTCATCCCCTTCTATACAATGTTTTTGTTTGTACCTTCGTTACCCCAAATTCGTCATCGAGTCTTTGATGATTTAGTCGAGTCTTCCATTCTTGCAATTTCTTTTTTCATCCCTCCTTCATCCCTTTCCATACAAAGTTTTGTTTGTGCCTTCGTTACCCCAAATTCGTCATCGGGTATTTGATGATTTAGTCGAGTCTTCCATTCTTGCAATTTCTTTTTTCATCCCTCCTTCATCCCCTTCCATACAATGTTTTTTGTATCTTCGTTACTCCAAATTCGTCATCGGGTCTTTGATGATTTAGTCGAGTTTTCGATTCTTGTAATTTCTTTTTTCATCCCTCCTTCATCCCCTTCCATACAATATTTTTTTGTACCTTCGTTATCCTAAATTCGTAACGATCTTGCAAACGTAGCGTTAATGACGTGATCGAACGATTTAGTGAAAATTACGAGACAGGACTCAAAATCCATCCTAATAAATTGGCGACAAACTTACTCAATAGAAATTTAGTAATAAAAAGATTAAAAAGGTTCAAGCTTTTAGACTTACGTATACGCTTCGAAGAAACCACGTTATATCGTGATAACGATAACCAAAGAATAAGATATCCTTGAATGCCTACCTTGATTTATATAGAAACGATGGAGCGTACAATTACTTATTGTCAATTAAAGTAACAAATTATAATTATTCACTCACGCTAAAAAAAATAAGAAAGTATCGTCAATATTTAACATTCCCAAGAAACAAACATATTCTCGAATCTAAACGAAAAATTAAATAATACTTTAGGAAATAACATTTCGAATAAAACGAGAGGCGAAGAAAAATTCTACCGAGAGTCGATGGACAACAATGCAAAGTACGTGATTTAAAAAAGAAAACATTTTTCTTCGTTCGAAATACTTTGAATTGCAAAATTCTTAAAATAATTAAACGAGCCTGTGGAGAGGAGTTCGCTGTGGATGTAATTTAAACTTTGGAAAAATATAGATATGAAATATCGATGGATTACGAAACGGAAAGTTAGAAGAGCTGGAGAACTAGACGTCGCAGTATTTCAAAGACGCAGTGTCCTCGATATAGAAAACGAACCCTCTTTCACCCTCGTTGCCAAGGGTGATCGCACCAATCGGTTGCGAATCTTCGTATCGAATACACGTGCGGCTCTAATATACTTTCGTTCAACCTGCATATACATAGATTTGCATGGACACGATGCAGACGATTTTTTTTTATCTTCTTTTTATATCGCTATGATATCGATCGTGGCACAGACGAATGTCGCATTTTTTCACTCTGCGTAGGTACAATCTATTTTGATTGAAAAACCCTCGTCTCGTCGCGTCGCGAATATCCATCGACGTCAAATCTGTTTCGAACTTCAAATTGATTCGACAATGACGAGTAAATTATACGTGTATACATATATATGGGGCGTTCCTTGTCAAATTATATTTTTAAACTTTCGAGTAATTGCACCCAAAAAAGAAAATAAAGATTTATCGCCTTATCGTTAAAAGAGTAAAATTAATAACATTAAGTACGTTAACTATATTTGTGAAAATTCTAGGAATCTTTTTGCACCGTTTGTATAACGGGGATAAAAGAAAAGGATTTAAAACAATTATCGAGATGCGTCGTTTCGTTAAATTCCGTCTGGAACGTTTCGTGTAAAGAGACGTGCGAGGGAAATTTTTTTTCTCTCTCTCTCTCTCTCTCTCTCGGTTTCTGCAATCGTCGAGACCCACAAATTGAAATAAAGTTCACCGATATTGGACTTTCTCGTGTCCGTGTCGACGATAAAAATGAAGAAAGGAAAAAAATAACTGCGAGCTGCGAAAGGGCGGTGGGAGTCGATGAAGAGAAGAGAGTTGGGAAAAAAATATCCTTCGGATTTACGAGTTTCTTTCCCCTTTTTCGTAACTCGCATCGGTCATTCTCGCTCGCTCGGCTCTTTTAGTTTTTTTCCCGTCTATGCGAGTCCAACCTTGATCTAAAAATGTGTATACGTGTAATAAACTCTGTCTCGGTCGAACCTTACCCTCTAGGCCGGTGGATTGATGGAAATCAGATATCTTTATCCTCGTTCTCTCCTCTCTCGTCCTATCGACCGGATCAAATTTATTCATTCTGCGAAATTTGATTCGCAAATGAACAAAAGAAGATTTAAAAAATTGGAGAAACAAAACAATTTTTTTGCCGATACTTTAATGTTAATGAGTGTAAAATGTAGATAGGGCGGGGATGGGGGTTCTGGGTAATGACCTCGTCTCCAAGGTCTCGAGAAGCTTTTTATTTTCATTTTCGTTTTAACATCAACATTTTTACACTTTTTTTCATCGTTTAGCAATCTTTCCCGGTTTTCTCTCGAGTATCCCGAAGAATTTCGTAACGCGTGCTGCGCGCGAGTTTCAACGCGCTCGGCGTTGCCACGACCCAGATAGACCGATCAGAAGAGAGGGAGGGAGAGAGAGAGAGAGAGAGAGAGAGAGAGAAATAGTGGACGAGAAAGAGAACGAGAAATACGAGAGTAAATAAATCGTGTCTCGCGTGTGTGTGAAAAAAAGCTCACAATCATCCCCAAAAGAGAGTGAGAGAGAGGGAGAGTGCTGTCTAGCTTGCATTCTTGCACGTTTTGACTCTTGCTTTCGGATTATGTACGAGACATTATAGGGACACGCTAATCAGGGAGAGGGAGATGAGCTTGAGAAGGGCTCGACGAGAGAAACATCGAGTGTCGCCCGTGAATAAAATATAGATTCAAACATATTTATACGAATAAATTAAACTAGCAGGTTGCTGCCGAAAAGTTGATGAGATTTGTAGTCACCGAAAATTTCCAACAAAATTTCGAAATAATGAAAAAAGAAACAAAACGATGGGAACGAAATAATTCCAAAAGTTCAATTAATTACACGTTCGTTCCTCTTTTTAAGATTTACCCCTGTCCGCAATATTTTTAAAATTCAAAGAAGGATTATAGAAAATAGTCCAAAATGTTATTTCGAATCGAGTCGTTTTGCAAGTTTATCATTCGTAAATAAAATATTATCGATGATAAGATCAAAGTGAATGTGATGCGAGATACGATATGATAACAAAGAATTCTCACGATAAACGAGTGACAGTTGATTCTAAGCAATAAAGAAAATGTTTTACGATTGATTATTTGGATAATAATTTTTTTGGTGAGTTCATTCGCTTGATATATGTCGAAAAGATGTTAATCGAGTTCTCGCGAGATACGTGCATTAGTCGATACACTCCATGATCGATTGTAACCTTCGATTCTCAATGGACTTGAATATTTCTGGAATGCAAATCCCTCGCACGCGCGATTCTCCGAGAGAGCATTTCCCAGCTTATGGAATGTTTCCTGCAATACATTTGTCTATATGCATTGCAACAGGGAGAAAATTATAGCTTTGATACTGCACCCCTCTTTGAGTCATACCAGCATAAAATTGACTCAAGCATACAGCAAAACAGAGAGAGAGAGAGAGATGGAAATAGTGAGCAATTTTTATTCATTTCTTATAAGCTCTTGTTTCAATTTTTTTAACTTAAATTTTTATTTCAATTTGTCCAAGAAAACCGGAGTGATAACACAGGTGACTCAGACAGGTTTTTCGGCACGAAAAATCTGCTTGAGTCACATGGTCGACGAAAATGATTCATTAATAATCATCCTCGTTGGATATTATTAGCATATCTTGAGAATAAGACAAACATCATGAAAGAGAAAATGGTCATGTGTAGAGTCATAGAGTTTCACTGAGCTTTCTCGGTATTGACGTCAAACGTTGAACCTCGCGGACGAGTCGAGCGCCTCGATTCCGGGAGCACCGACGCCCACGAAAAACTCTTTACCCCAGCGTCTATATCTTACCTCCGTATAACATGTACTTTTCACTATCTAAATGTGTATCTCGTACACGTGACCGGGTAAGAAAGACTCAACGACTCGTGTTATCTGTCACGATGACGTCAGACGTTTTATTTCACGTCAGGGTTTAAACGTACAAACTTTCCTTCCAGTTTGAATAATGAAGTTATCTTCCAACTTAAACGTCCGAAATTGTCTCCCTAATTAAACGAAAGAGGATAATTAAGAAATTAATAAATATAGCTCACTGTCATCCCTTCCACGCTATGTGCGACGACGAGAATTATTCATTTTTTATTTTTCTGTATTTTATACTTACTGCTCGCTGGGTTATGGCCAGGAATAAATTTTGCGGATAATGTAATTCGTGCTGTAGACGCTTTTTTGTACTTTGTCACACAAATAGGAATTGCTACGATTCATCTGTTTCCCTTTTTCTTATTCTCGCTGGGTCGGAATTGAGTCATAGTAGATCTTAAACATGTCAAGAAATGATGAGATTTCAGCGTTTACTAAGAATCTACTAATACATCTACGCGCTAGATTATTTTCGCTTTATGTATAAGCTTATGTAGGAAACGAATCTGTCATATATCTTTTGTGTCAACCCCAACCGAGTAATCTTGTTACACGATGCCACAACCAGTCGTGACATTTTTTTTTCCCCCCGTTTCTTTTTTTTGTGATGAGCTGATGAAAGAGAACAATCCCGTTAACCTGTGCTCTCCTAGGGAGCGGAAAACCAATTCTCGGAAACCCGCATTAGGTTTATCACTAACGATGACAGATCACGATAGATCGTCGTCGTTGTTTACCGAAAACCTACGTGGGGAAACTAACTGATTCTTCCTCCTTGCTTAATGTGGGCGGAGCAAAAGTTGAACGAAACTTTTTGACAAAAGTTGAGTTTCAATGGGGTATCGCGTTTATGCGACTGGAATATTGTCATCGAGAAATTACAATCGTGTCGATTTTCGTGATTCACGTTAACTCGATTTCTTTCATCGAGCAGTCGATCAACTTGAACAACATCGTATCAAAGTTATCATTATCTGCTAATGATAGTGGAAAACAATAATTTTTGCTGTGTATTACTTTCTCTTTGTTCCTTAATAAAGTTTTTTTGACAATGATATATAAATCAAAAATTTTCAAAATTTCTTGTAAAAATTAAACGATTTTAAATAAAAATCTGAGACGGTTGATGAACATGGGGATGTATCTGTAGATAATGTTTCGGATATAACATTGTATCTTCATGAATGAAACTACGCTAAAGTATTAACGCGTTTCAATAATATTGCTTTAGTCTCACGAGACTGAATTATTGAGTGTGTTGTATTATCTCCGTCTGCCTCCTAGACCGGAAACTCCTCGAGCTCTTTTCGAAGAACGCAAAAGTTATAAGATGTGTATCATATAGCTAGCACATATACATAGTTTTTCCATTAACTCTGGTTCCTTCATAGTTGTGTGTGTATGGCATAAAAGAATCTTTCGATTCCCCGTCTTAGAGTGTTATCTTCAGCAGCGAGCAAGCGCTCTTCGAAGTGGAATGCAGTGCCTGCGAAGCCAGATATATTTTTTTATTATATTTTTTTATTGCATTTTTCGTACGAGGAGGATACTCGTGTGTTTTGCCGAATGCTCTTGAGGGCTTTATTTAGATGAACTCGAACCACTAGGCTTGTGTACTTAAAATTACTAAAGACATCCACCTTGGATTTCCACGAGTAACTTAAAAGTAAAGTGAGCGAATAAATACAACCATAAAAAAGTATTTTTGAAATGGTCAATGGAAATTGTAAATAGTTTTGAAAGTGGTGGAAAGGCAAAAGATTGAGGAAAAGGTTGTAATATATAAAATAAAATAATAAATCATGCTGGAAAGTGTGTCTAGAGAATTAGTATTTCTTTGAGACTCATTAAGTGAATTTTTTTTGAGAATTGTTGATCGTGTGTTGAAATAAACCATAAACAGTTCAAACATTATGGTAACTTGAAATCAAATCCTCGATCAAATTCGATAAATAATCAAACTTTGATAGACGCACACATTGTCTATGTATTTAATTATCTAATTTGCTGGAAGTACTCGAGCTTGCCAACTTTGATTATCAGGCTCTCAAGATTGTCCATGAACCTCTTATTGCTAGGTATGAAGCATCTTAATGCCTTTATCAGGATAACGAAAACGTTGCGGTCTCCATCCTCTTGACACGAAAGCTAATTTGTCACGTTCATTCCTAGCTGCTAATTGTGACACTTGCTTTTGGAGAAAATTTCACGAGCTAATTTCTTCGATAATTTCATGCATTTTATTAGGATTTCATAGAAAATATAGCTTATCTATTTTGTGAACGAGCTGAACAACAATTCGTCGGAAAAATCGAATGAGAAATTGTCTAGACCTCAAAACCAACTGTACGACTGACTGTGACTTGAATCTTGGCTGAGCATCTCTGATACGCCTCAGGGATATTTTGTCACTGATGAGATAAGTGAAGAATTTTGTAAGTTTCTGTTGCACGAAAAATCACTTAAACTTTTCGAAATCCTTGACAGATTTCATAATTTCACTATGATAGCTTGACTGCCCTCAAAAATTACTTTTTTCGTGAGTAAAACTTTAATGTTTACCTACGATAGAATAATTTACTATTCGTTCGAATACTTTTTACGCTTTTGACTGCTGTCAATTTTGTCCACGGTTCTCGGTTGGTCCATTGTAGTGTCTGAGAAAATTGGCAAATTGTAGCAAGATTTTGCATCTCGACGTAATTATTCTAAGTTACGTTGCTCAGACGAAGGCGTGGTAGCTTATCGTTTTTCGTACGATCGTTTGACAACATAAATTATACAAAATTACCATTCCAGTCTCATCAAAGATATTTACAAAATAATTATTTTCAGGACGTTTGATGAACACGATTAAATGCGCAATTAGTAACGCTAAATTCCATTCGCAAACACGACTATAACAGTTTTGTGGCATAAACTTCTAAGAAGAAAATGTCGAGAGGTTCAAACAAATTCGCAAATATTTGTTTTTCATTTCGAAAGTTCTCAGTCAACTCATTGTTAAATGTTAAAGGCGTTCGACAACCCTGGCAGACTGTGTTTGCAATTTATTACAAATTTAGTGAAAGCGAATGTACAGAGAGAAATGAAACGAGACATTCGTAAACGACGCACGACTGTAAACGCCTGCGTAAACGTCAAATTTTATCATCACTGGAAACCTTGGGGTATCACTACAGAGGACTGTGATATTATCAAAGGGAATTTTGTCACTCCCAAAAGTCACTTTAGGAAAATACTGTTGCACGATTTATGGCCTGTCGAAATGCTTTTCCCTTCAGACTGTTTAGTCTCCAAGAAATTTATATAAATATAATAGCAATTATGTGTTTAAATCAATCGAATGTTTAAAGAAATTGAATTATACGTTTAAATCAATTATTCCAGTTATTAATCAGCAATCATAAATCGTATACTTTTCTTAATTCAAATTTGAGTAACTATTTATTTCTAGAAGAAGTTGTCATATATCGTACGAAGATATTGTAATCGTTTTATCGTTTCATTTGAGGTTTTATATCCTAATAACTTTTTCTTCGTACGTTCCAGTTTTTGTCTTGTTTTTCTTCGCCACATGTTTTAATCGTATTTCTTGGATGTTACTGACCTCCGATCGTAGTAAATTTGTCACGAGACTGTCAATCTACTTCTTTACACCTCCAAGGCTTCGAGCTATTGTGATGGTAGTGGCTCGTGCCCATGGGGCATATTAGAGATATATAGATATATATAAATAGCTATATACATTTATGTGCTAGAGGCAAGCTCTGAGACAAATTCCCGATGGTGTCGAGGGACCTTGACCTGAAAGCCACGGGGAGATCGTCATCTAGCCGGGTGGAAGATCGATCAATTCAGCCATATATACTGCAACGATGCTCTCAAAATATATTAACCTACATATTTCACAAAACAACAATTTGTTTTTGCTAAATCGTATCAATTCGCATTTCTAACGGCTTGAAAAATAAGAAAAAGCGAATCTTAATTGCAACAGGATGTAGGGAATATATTTCTGGCTAAGTGGAACAAACGTACCCCTTAAAAAAAACTGCCAACGAATATACGAACCTCTCTCGAGAGACAAAAAGGAATAAAACGATAACCATAAAGCCTTGAAATTTTCACGAGACATTTTGAGACCATCTGGCTCTCATAATTTTCTGTAAGTCGACTCGAATTCGGGTTGCTGTATTGCAAGTTAGAACGAACCGACTCACGACGATCCGTTGCATCAGTCGGTTATATACTGTTACGACTTTGGTGAAAAGCTGTTGGCGACTGCTCTAATTTCCCTTTGAAAGACGGAAGTAGGATGAACCGACCTTGACCCCGAGGTGCAGTGAAATGACAGGCGGAGAGAGACGGAGAGAAAGATGCAGGATCGGTCGATATAGAAACCTCAACCCAAATGAAAATCAAGCGGGAATATAAAACAACAGAAAGAAAGAAAATTAAAGTAACAATACAAATTTTTTAAAATCCTGTTAAACAAATTAACAAATTTAATTTATCCAGAGAAATTCGATCGATAATCCGACAAAATCGTGATGTAAATAAAATCAAATTTTACAAATCCATTCTTTCGACGCAACGTCGAACGATTGAACTCACGTCGATAAGATAAATTGAATTTCATAAAATAAACTCGGGATTTAGTATTTTGAATTTATGTTTGAAAAAAAAATACGTCTCGCGGGAGATGAAAAAAAATGGTCAAAGGGAGGAAGTCGAGAGGAAAATTGAAATAACCATCCGTGAGATGGGATGTTGGGTATACAGTGCGTGAGTATAACACACAATGTTCCAAGTGATTGTGGTCCCGGTCAGGGGCGTAGATATCGAGGCCGTTTCGACGGATTCCCTCGTTGCTTTGAGAATATGTGCTTTTTCCCTCCCCCTTTACTCCCTGGCTACGTACATATAGCTGTGTATCCGGAGGCGAACACTCTACTCCCTTTTCTCTTTATTTTTATCCGCGAGATATTCAACGCTCCGGAGGCCTCCGCGTTTACTTCTCGCGATACTTTTCTCTCCCTCTCTCTTTCTATCTCTCTCACAGCCATACGATATAGCCCGAGGTTCGAAACGATTTCGCATGACTCGTCGAAAATTCAGTAAAAAAATTGCACACATAATTTATTCAACTCGGTTTGAGTCAAATTTATATATTTTTGAAATAAAAAATCAAACTAGGGAATGATTTAAATTTTATAGCGAAAAATTGAACGACTAATCGATTAGTATCTTTGTTTTCATAAAAATAATTGATATTATGAAAAAAAAAAAAAAAAAAAAAAAATTGAAATAAATTTTTGAGAATATTTTTATTCGTATAGGATACTTTCACGTTCTGGGAAAATATGAGTCACCTCACCATGCGATGCTAATGAAATAGTATGACGTGTCTCGCATAGTTTTCTATTTAGAATTGTTGAACTAAATTTGTACGATGAGAAATGACAAAATAAAAGAATATGTTACCGGAGCTTATACGTATGATTTGCTACGTTGTATAAAAAGCCAGACGAGAAATTAGGAGCTTTGATGTTTCGACGTTTTTTCACAAAATAGCGAATGTGACGTAAGGTTGGAATGCGAGGAGTTAACAAGGGCGAGCGACCGCTTTGGGATTTGGTTAGCACGACGAGGACGAGTCATCGCGTTCCATACTCATCTCTTATAATGTGGATGTGTTTGTAGAGATGCAGCTTAACGTCTCTCTCTTTCCTTTTATATAGATGTACAGGGTGAATTTCATAAGGTGCCACAGGCTATATTCTAAGGTAGATGAGATCGTTACAAACAAAAGTTGCAAATATACATTAGGGATATTTTAAATAGTTTACGAGATATCAATGTTTAAAGTTGGTCCAATCAGAGCGCGCCGAGAAGCGTTGGTGCCGCCCACTCCCTCTCTAGCCGTAGAGATAGGATAGTGTAGGGCGTTACATTTGGGTTTGCAAAATTCAGAGCAGTCAATTTTATTTATTATATTATTACGCAGTCATTTTTATTTCTTGGGCATTGGCTGCTAGGGCGGGGATTGGGCGGCTCCACGCTTCTCGGCGCACTCTGATTGGACCAGCTTTAAAAATTGATATCTCGTAAACTATTAAGAATATCCTTAATGTATATTTGCAATTTTTGTTTGTAATGATCCCATCTACCTTAGAATAAAGCCTTTTACACCTTATGAAATTCACCCTGTATATTCATATATGCGTATAGGCACATATACATGTATATATATAAATGTAGAGTTTTTCTTGTTTGGAAGCGTTGGCAATTCTCATAAATATCGAAAGCTCGCTCGTTATTCCTCACAGGAGTCTCCCTTAAAGTGTGTCCCGTGTCAGCCATATTTCTCATTGCCCTGGGAAAGAATTTCGGAAGAAGTGAATGTGCATGCGACGATTTTTTTTGTTATCATCGGATAAATGTCGAGGGGGTAGAATTTTTGGCAAAGCGCGTTTAAAAATAACGAGACGAGAAATTAAGTTTTTTTCAACCTCGTAATTGCACATTGATCAATGTTCTCGAAGAATTCACGGGTAGGGGGAGCTTTAAAAGGTGCAAGACAAAATTCCAACGATAATTCTTCACGAGTTCTTGAGACGAGTGAATTTCTTATCGGTACGAAATTACGTTTCTTCGAGAAATAAAAAAAAACCTTTGTTATTTGGTTATATTTGATGTTAGTTCGAATGCAAAGCATCGATAATAAATTGCTTCGACCAGGACGAAAGAAAAGAAATTGGAATTTATTGTTGAAACATTGTTCATAAATTTTTCAAAAGTTGATATTGGTTAATAAAAAAGAAAGGAAACAATCTCATCCCGATGTTTCCCAATTTTATCTCGCGTCTGTTTAAATCGACGCAGCACGTTCAAATTTTAGTAAGAGGGGAGTGATTCATTGTTAATTCATCGGGTGGATATACACGTGCTTGGTTTGTGTTTCTTGGAGCGTTACCTCCTAGAGAGTAAAATTTCTCTCTCTCTCTCTCTCTCTCTCTTTCTCTCTCTCTCTCTCTATCCGGCAATCCCCACGACTTTGCTCAACCTCCCTTTACAGCTTGCAAGTTATCTTCTCACTGCGGTATAATTTTGTCCGACGAGCCATGAAGCGTTCATACATGCGTGTACGATACATCGCTGCCGTTTGATACGCTCCAGTAGCAACGATAGGAGATTCACTACTCCCTCGGAGATTACTGTCAGTTCGTAAGCATTATTCATCGAACACTCGAAATAATACAGACGACGTACAAATCTTCTTGCTGTGAAATTTTGTGGCAAGGTCTTTCCTCTTGTCTCTTCGAGTCGAGTTCACAACTTTATAAAAGTTTGTCGCGAGCTAATTTCCGCAACGAAATTACGTTGTTACAATGAACTATTAATTATTAAAAAAAATTGTATTTTTCATCGAAATTTGTTGAATGCAAATAATAATAATGATAAATAAAATGGAATCGAGCAAGAAAAAATGTTTTGTATTATTTCTGGACATTTTTCGCGAGAGTTTACGATAGCTTACGAAGGACTATTAATTAGGTATTAAAAAAAAGAAATTTGTATTTTTTATCGAAATTTGATAAATGGAAATAGTAATAATAAAAAATAAAATGGAATCGTGCGAGAAAAAATATATTTCGTATTGTTTTTGTTAATTATTTTTGGTAACATTTTCTTGATAGTTTACGATAGTTTATGAATGACTATTAATTATTAAAAAAAAGAAATTAGTATTATTTATCCAAATTTGATAAATGGAAATAATAATAATAATAATAAATAAAACAGAATGGAGCGTGAAAAAATATATTTTGTATTATTTTTAGTAATTTTTCTCGATAGTTTACGAAGGACTATTAATTACAAAAAAAAAAGAAATTTGTATTTTTTATCGAAATTTGATAAATGAAAATAATAATAACAATAATAAATAAAATATAACCAAGCGAGAAAAAATATAATTTGTATTATTCGGTAGTACCTACCACGCTATTTTTAAATTAATTAATTAGATCTTAATTAATCGATGGAAACGTGGTTATAGCGTGAGAGTCGGAGACGAGAGAATCATCTAATACCGAGAGCAATTTTACTTATTACACCCTCGCACCAGAATGCGCCATTTGAATTCAGCCGTGTGTACAAGCGCACACGTGGCCCGGCCATTTATTTATAAATATCAATGTTGGCGAGATGAGATAGAGAGAGATAGAGACAGGCAGAGAGGAAGAGAGAGAGAGAGAGAGAACCGTTTGTGCGAGGTTGTATCTCCGGCTGAGGCGTCATTTTCTTGCGCGAAGCTTGCGCGCATCGATGACCCTTGCTCTACGAATCTCCGCGAGCTTCAAGAGATGAAATTTAATTGGAATTTCACGATAGGGAATTGAATGTAGAACGATTTTCTAGTTCAATTTAACACGTTCAATATTTCATCAATCGTGTCACATACGTAATTATAGGTAGTTATACAGTCAAGGTCTTCGCAATTCAAATTCCAATTTTTAAAGATTTGCAGATTTTCCAAGGCTTATTCCTTATATTCAACTTGCGAATTGGGAACTACATAGAAAATAATAATGTATGCAAGTATTGAATTTAGTTCAGTCGATGTGTGTGACAACTTTGATTGTATAACACAAATATTATAAAAAAATGAAAAACGTATTGGTACAAAATCTAATTGAATTCCATCAAAAAGACATTTGGAGGAAAAGAAACAATTTTATTATTCGTTTAGATTAAACTCGATTAGCGTTGAATTAACAAATGTTTGTTTAAATGATAGAATTGTTTATCGGGATTCGAATAAATCCAATTTTGTGATTGTCGTGTCGTGAGAACGCGGTTAGCAGCTCTCTGACTCTCGTGTCTCGCTCGTTTTTGTCCCGGTGACCCTATTTGTCTTTTCCTCGTTCTGTCGTGTCGCCTGGTGTGTCCGTTAGTGTGTCTGCGCTCCGCTTTTCCCCGGATAGCGCCGACGCCTCCCTCGTAAAATTACAAAGACGATAAATCTTTGGAGCCAGTAGAGGTAGCAACGTCCACCGAGTGAAAGAGAGAGAGAGAGAGAGAGAGAGAGAGAGAGTCGACGAGAAGCTTTTGCCATGTAGTCAGAGACCGCACGCGGAGCACCCTCCCATCCCAACATACCGTATTATATTCCTCGTTGCACTCTCACGCTCTATGCTTTCGTATAGAAAGCTCGTGGAAGACAGAGAGAAAGAGAGAAGGAAAGAGAAAGAGAGAAAATGGGATGAAAGAACCCAGGCATCAGGAAAAATAGAACGATTTAACTCAATGCTTTTTCTTACCGTCCTATTCTTTGCGATACACGTTTATAAACAGTACTCTCAATTCCTACCACTTTTGAGTTTAAAGTACTCCGCTTCATTTCCTGTCGAGATTCTTTTATTTTACATTCAAACTTCTTCCTCGGATACAATGACGTTGAAAAAAATATTTAAACTGTCGTCGTTCTATTTTTGTCTTGTTTGAAATTTTGCAATAATTATTTTGTAATTAATATTAATATTTTTCGATGGTTAATTATTGATATTGTGATTAATGTTCGAAATAAATTTGTAAAACTATTCGATTTTTTCGTTTAGAATAAAAAATCAAATTTTTTGCCTCGTGTAAGTAGTTACTATCGCTATGTGGTCAGACATGGGTACGTTTTTACTCAAAACGTTTATAATTACATAAAAAAAGTGTCAATTCTTTTTGTGTCCGTGATCGTAATTAATTTCATTTATATTGCTTCCTTTTAATAAGGTGGCTTGTTTTGTAAATACATTAAATATTTCGAAAATAGGAATCATAAAAAAAAATCTTCGTTCCTCATTTTATAAATTCCATGGACAATGCCAATGCGAGGCACAATAGAAGGATGCGGTTCTCTGCTTAAATTCCATCAGTTCAATACGACCTGGGAATTTATCAAGATCTAGGTGTAAATTCCATCCCTTCCTACTCTGTGAAATTAAATTAAATTCAATAAAAGACCTTTCTCCAGCCTCTTTATGCTTTCGTGCGATATAAACAACCCCTTTCTCGTGTTACGAGTTCCCTTATTCCACGACTAAACGAATAAAATTGGAACGCATATTTTCCAATGGAAATACAAGAACAAACAATTTTTTAATATCTTATTCAAATCCTGGGTTAACGAAATGAATAATAGATATACGTTATTCGTACATATATTTATAATCCTCGTTGTCTGGACGAATATGTAATCCGTATAAATGCAGAGAATTCTGTATATCGAATGGAGAGACTCGTCAACAATTTTGAGCACGAGTAGAACATTAAAAGGATTTCGTACAAATTTTCGAAAAATCGATAAAATGTAAATATCGATGTAATCCTTTTCTATTATTGGAAACAAATTTCTCTTTTTTTTCACCAATGGTACGTGTATTGTTTATTTTTATTGGGTAATCATGATGCACTGTAATTCAAGGAAACACGAAGAAAAATGAAAATTTTTAAAATGACAATCGAGACTGAATGCCCCATATATTATACATGTACATATGGTTTTTCCTATAAACGTCAAATCCAGTCGTCTATTGTATAATGCTATAATTTATTGAAAACCAATTCTCTCTCTTTACTCACATTGGGCTGTGCACCCTCGTTATGTAATACAAAAATCCATTCTTACGTTAACCCTCTCAGGAAGAATTGCTCGTAGAATTCCATTTCTATAAACGTTCTATCGCATCGAGACTGGATGAGTGATAATACGAGCTAAGCAAAATTCTCAATTTCAAAAGTGGATCCAATTTATTTCACGAATTTTACATAGATTTTAATTAATAAATAAAAATTACAAATTCAATAACCCGATTTATTTATTTTTTCTCTAGTTATTTTTGCAGTGAGTCAATGATTTGCAAACTATTTTCTCGTTATGAAAGAATTTTTTTTAAATCGAGAGAATTAAAAAAAAAATATCCTTTACACAGCTACCCATTTTCCTCCAGCATCGTTTGCCCTTTTCACCCCAAGAGACGCGCACCTTTTTCTCGTGGGGTGGTTGGTTTTTCGCTCTCGCTCCTCGGTCGAGAGTAGATGAGAAGCTGTGGACCGAAATACACTCTCGCACCGACCAATTCTCACCAACACATCGAGAGGTTCACACCACTAAAGACGCACATTGCGCTCTCTCCCTCTCGTCGCGTTAAATACAGAGATTTTCTTACGATCGTCCATACGTTCATCTATGTGTGAGAGAAAAAGAGAGAGAAAGAGAGAGAGAGAGAGAGAGAATATATATAGTGCATTCGACGAGCATCAGAATCAGCAGCAAATCGTGAGACGTGGCCCGTCTATTTCAGGCTGACCAGCCCAAAGCATCATCGGGCAAGTGCCCGTGTGTAGCTAACGGAGATTTCAGGGCCGTATATCCGAAATATATAAGCCGAACAAGTACCTAATATGACAGAGAGGCGCCACCGAGTAGTTGGAATTCAAAGAACGCCTAATGTATGCAGTTAATGCGATATATAACCAACTTCCAGATCTTATTTTACACGTTGGTAATATTACCGGATTTTAGTTTCGGACATTGATTTATTATCCATAAAAAATACCTACAAAATCGAGAGTCCTACAACTTTGTGATATAATTTTACAATAATAAACCACGTCTATTATTTTTTATATTTTGGAACGATTTGAAAAATTTAGAGAGAATATGATAAATTTATTTCAAGTTCTCGATTATAAATTTCATTCTTATTTGTAGTTTTAGGAATTTATACGAGGTTTGATTAATTCGTATCTATGAGGATTTCTCTCATTTTTGTCTCGTTTATCGTTGATCTAGAAAGTCCTGTGCACGTGTACGTAGGAGCTGAATCTTCCCATATGATTCAAAGATAATTTGCCTCTGGGACGGTTTCTATACGGAGATTCTAGGCTTTTGCAACAAAGTTTTTAATTAGTTGGTTCTAGGGTTTAGCAGGACTATCAGGCTTTTGTAACTTCGAGGATCTTACAGGGATCCGAAATAATTTGTAGGGAATTATGGTGCAATTACATGTTACATAGTAATGCACACAAACGTACAACCATACATACACATGTATATACTTGCAGTAAACTGGCCGAGATTGTGAAGTGAAAGATAACGAGTCTTCCAGCTACATTCGTATTACGTTTATTATCATCATGAACGAGATAGTCGTCCTGCTTGCTCCAGGATTTAATTTCAATTTCCTTTTCACATCGAGAAGAAAGTCCACCCAATCGCTAACCTCGTATCTCGTTTCTTCTCCCTTTTCCTTAACAGAAGGAGGATCGCATTTTTGTTTGTCCCCGATGCATTCACTCGTAAAGTCGATACCTCGCGAAGTTCGAATTGGCTTGAACTTTGTACAATATTGGGATCTTGGTGCGATATACGATAATACACGAGGAATATATACGCGAAGGGTAAAGGGACTTCCGTTTCTCGAGGATGGTCGTCCACGAATTAGATTTCCGGATGGCAAGATGAAAAAAATGTCAACAATTTTTATGTTCCTTTCATTTATCGACCAGCGAGGGTTGACACATTTTCCGAAGGAGAGGACAAGTCCTTGAAAATTTGTCGAGCAAGATTCGTTTTATATTCGTAGAAATATCAAAACTCGAGAATAATTTAAAAAAAAATATTTATTTTATTTCGTGAAATAAATTTTTAACGCTCGAATATAAAAATACGCGTTATCAATGACAAGCTTTCGCGAGAAATAATCTGGCGAGGTTGGTACGATTACGTTTCACTCTCGAAACGTTGAACCTCGTCGTTTTCGTCATTGCACGCTTCTCCACTTCTGCTATAATTGGTTACGCGAGGCAAGCCGCACACCGGTAAGCCTCGCGGAGCTCGCGAGGCGGTCGTAAAATAGTTGAATATATTTTTGCGAATACGTTTCAACGTCGACGACTCTCTTTGTCACGCATACAACGTCCACGCTTATTACACGAACTCCCTAGATCTCTTCCTCTCTCTCTCGTTCTGTCGGTGGCTTAGTTATCTTTTGCTCCTCTGCCAAACGCGTTCCGGCAGAACCGGCTTCAAAAATTGCCAACGCTCGAGAATCCCATTAACACACCTGTAGAACTTTAAATCTTACTTCTGCGATATCGAGAGGGTGCGAAATTGAATCACGACGATCCGATTTTTGTATAATTACGAAAAGATTGCCTAATTACAAGAGCGAAATTTTAAATAGCTATGATCAATCGATGATTATATTTTTTCGAATTAAATCAAATTAATTGCAATTAGTCGTTTAAATTGATCGATAAATATCGAAGCAATTTAACGTTTACTCTCTAAATCTGAATTAGTGAAATTGCAGTAAATTTTAGTCATATTTTACTAATTCGTTTAGCGAAAAGTGGGTCACTAATGATTAGTAAAAAATCACTAATTCGATTAGTCAAAAATGATGACTATAAAAATTAGTAACATTTGACTACATAATTAGTAGTCAGCACAGTTGATATGTTCATGCACCAGCTGATTGTAATTCTTCACGCGAATAATATGTAATAATCTCATACCTACCGACAGGAAAACGAAACGTTCATACACTTTTTGCTTTTCCTCTTAAAACTTTTATAAAATAAGATTCGCCGTTTCGCACTGCATATGAACTCACTGACATGAGAAAATGACGCCTGCGACGTCACAATGACAGAACAAAGAAAGTAGTGATCGTGTAATATCACTAGTGAATTAGTAAACTGTATTGACTAAATAATAGTCAATCGTATTACTAATTTGCTTTAGTAAGCCTAATTTACTATTGTTTTACTATGCTATCAGTGAAACGGTACGTTTATCACTATTTCACGAGTAGAACATGCATTTACTAATTGAATTAGTCAATTTTTCACTAATTCAGATTTAGAGAGTACGTAATTGAGATTTTTTCTATTTTGTAATGAAATTATTCAGAACAATATATTTAATCGAAATTCAGTTTGCGACAGGCAAATTTGTATTATTGTAGAAAAATATGGTACTCATCGAGAAGTTAGGATTTTACGTTGTTCGTGGGAGCGCTCTTTTATTGTCGGACCTGATCTTGAAGGAAATATCGTCGATGATCGTTCGGTTATCGTAAATTGACCACGTATTTTCACATTCCCTTGTCATTTTACTCGAGGAAAACCTTCACCTCGACCGCGTTCCTTTTTATCCCGAGCCCTGAGCTTTCGAGCGAAGGGACGAGAAATAGATGGAACGACGGGAGTGGCTACTGGGAACAGGGAACGAGAGTTGACCCGAATAAGCGCACGATCGAAGTTTGCGGTAGGCGACGAGAAGGACGTTGGCAAACAGATGGATAAAGATAAAGAGAGCGAGAGAGAGAGAGAGAGAAAGGGACAAATGGAAGAGAAATTGTAACGAAAAATAAATCATAAATAATTTTTTTTATAGCGAATTCATATTTTCGCATCTGATATCAATCTCAACCTAATCTATATCCAATCTATATCTATATCTCCAGATAAATATAGTTAGAATATAAAGTGAATATAATTTCAAAAATTGAATTGAATTAATACGATTTTATATAAATTCAATTTTTGGGTTAAATTTCCAATCTCGAAGATAAGTGTTCAGAAGCGATATATACGTTGAATTCGTTCGATGGATTTTTTTAACTGCTCCCAGCCTTATTTGGCTGAGATGAAAAGTCAAAGAAAACTCGAACGCCTCGCACGCGTCATTGACGCGCGCGCTCCTCGAAAGCTCGAAACTTTCGTACGTTTCGTCGACGTCGTCGACGAGCACGTTGCTCGTACCAGGGGCGACTCCCGATTCGTTCGATGACGTTAACGGAATCGGAATTCGACGATTCAAAGCGATTTCCCGGGAGTGCACAAAACGAGCGTTCCCGAGGACGCAACACGAGGAATGTAAAAGCTCGTTCCAATTCCCTTCCACTACCTCGAACTTATATATTAGCATCTTTTATCACAGCTCCCATTTTACAAAATTGAAGAAAACATCGAAATTCTTGATTTTTCACTATTTTCAAAAATAATTTATTACCCTTTACCAGAAAAAAAAACAATGATATTCATAATCAGCGATAAAATTATGTAAATATGAAAAAATTTCGTTTACCTCACCGAATTTTCAAAAATGTGATAGAGAGAATATAATTTGCATTAAAATTTGATTAGAAACAATTTATGTCGATGAATTCAGCATCGAAGAATTTTCCCAAAATTAGCAAAAAAGCTGAGAACTATTTCAATCCCCCCTCCTCCTCTCGCGAGCTTAAAGCTCCTTGAATGATGCGAGTCATCATTGTATGTTCTCTGTATGTATCACTGCATAACACAGTGGATCTTCGTATCATCCGCCTCGATGACGCATCTCAAATTTTGTATACACATATATATACTCCCGCATAGATACAATATGTACATATCTACATATATATTTTTAAAGAAACACGCGAGAGAAACCAAGAGTTTCGAAATCTTTTGGCAAAAACAATGTCTACAATTATTTCGATACTATTTTTCTTCTAGGTAGTTCGATATGTGTTAAATACGACGTTGCCGTCTATACTTATAGACAGCAGGATATGTCGATATTTCAGGAACGTTATCTATATTGTCACAGTGAAATTAGAACGGAATAAAAAAACGTAAATGGATTTATAAATAAACTTTGATCGACGAAGTTAACTCGGCCATTGCCTTTCGATTTTTATAGGAATGGTGTTATTAATTTGAGTAAATGAATTAATGCGTTTACAGAGGACGTTTTTGTAAAATACATTTTGTATTTTATGTAAATTTGAATTATGTAAATTTTATAAAAAAAAAATAATTTTTTTAAATTCACGAAATGAAAAATCTTGTTTTTTTTTTTTAATTTTAGGTACGTATCAGGGCCAATGGCTTCGAGGTATGCGTCATGGGTACGGTGTAAGAGCGAGCGCACCGTTTGGTCTCGCGAGTCACTACAAACCACCGAAACAAGCGGCGATCCGTGCTTCCTTGACGTCGTTGAGAAGCGCGGATGGTGGACCAGCCGCGGCGCCGACACCCGAACCGACCGATCGACGAGATCGTCGCGTTGACGACAGCCGCGGTGGATTCGTTCTCAAAGCGAGAAGCGATGATCCACCCGCGAGGCGAAAAAGCCTCACAGAAAAATCGCTCAAAAAAGGAATCCTCTCGGTAGGAACGCGATTTAATTCCTTAATTATTTTGTTTTCATTTCAATATTTCAAATTTTTCAATAATCGTTGATCATTTTTTGTTGTTTCTTGTGTCGGAAAAGGGCCTCAAGATACGAAAGCAGAGAAGTACCGGGGATCTCGAGAAGCGTGGTACCGGCGGCAGTATTAGGAGCAATGCAAGCTCCGCTTCCTGGATGTCGACCGAAAGCTCGCAGAGTCAGGCCTCGGCTTCGGTTCACACGGACAGCAACGCGTCCTTCGTAATCGAGGTATAACGCACACCCTTATCGATAATGATCGATCGCAAATAATTATATTGAATTTTCTATTAACCCTTTGAACTCTAAGGACGCATATATGCATCAGCCTATGCATCTGCGGACCACATAAGCTTAAAAGTACTCGGGTCTCAAAGGGTTAAAAAAGAAACATTGTTACCGATCGTTTGATTACGAAATTTTTAAAGAGGATAAAAATTCGGGTTACCGAATGAAAATATTCTGGATAATTGGAATCAACGGACATACCGACGTATTAAATATTTTCAGGACGAGCAAATGGACGCGTCCGTAACCGAGACGTATCTCGGCGAGTGGAAGAACGACAAGCGCACGGGTTTCGGTATATCGGAACGTAGCGATGGTCTGCGTTACGAGGGCGAGTGGTTCAACAATCGTAAATACGGTTACGGCGTGACGACATTTCGCGACGGCAGCAAGGAGGAGGGAAAGTACAAAAACAACGTGCTGATAACTAGTCAAAAGAAGAAACACTTGTTTCTGATAAGATCGGCAAAATTTCGAGAGAGGATAGAGGCAGCGGTGAGCGCAGCCCAACGAGCGAGTAAGATAGCGTTGCAAAAAGCTGACATAGCGATATCGAGAACAGCGACGGCACGTGGAAAGGCCGAATTGGCCGATATGTCGGCCGAACACGCGAGGGCCGATTCGGAATTGGCGCAACAGACTGCTCGACAATTCGCTCCCGATTTTCGGCAACCGGGATTGGAGAGGTTACGCAACCGCGAGATACCGAAGTACGTTCCACCACCCCAGGACACTATGCCCGGCAAGAGTATATTGCAAAAAACCGCTGGTAGTCATCTCACTGTGACGAATACGGCGAATACCGGTGGGATTGGCGATCAATCGGTTACGACGAGTCCGATCAAATCATCGAGCAACGTCGACGGAGGTCCCATGACGAACAATCCAGCTCAGACGATAGCTCAATCGATAAATCAATCGATAAGGCGAGCCAGCATGAAACCGGCTCAGAATCAAATACCGTCGAATATGAATCCGTCGGCGATGCCAAATCAGATGCAAAATCAGATGGCTAATCCGGCGACGGGATTGTCCAATCAATTGCCGCAATCGGCTATTAATCAGAATCCATACGGTCAGAATCCTTATCAAAATACGAATCAGCAGCAGCAACAGCCGAATCAGTTCGGAAATAGTTTAGGGCAATATCCTCCTTCCATGGGTTACGGCGGTGGTGCAGGACCTTACGGACCTGGTGGTGGACCCAGTCAGTTCGTCGTTCAGGGTGGTCAATACGCTCAGTTTCAACAACCGGCTCCTGGCAACCAACAGGAACACTATCCTGGATATCCCCAAAATTCAAGCCCCCAAGGATTCCAGAATCAGTATCCAGCGACTTACTCGAGTCAGCAGGTGACGAAATATTCTTTTCTTTGTGGGATTCTTTATTCTGAGATTTCTAGGCACGTCGATTAGACAAAAAGTCGTTTGATTTCGATAAATTCGATTGATTTATTATAAATAAAATATTAAATATTGCGACTTAATGAACTAAGATTTGGTTAGCCGAGTTAAAAATATCGCGATGGTGGTCTTGTCGATTTGTTGAATTGTTCAATTTTATTATTGAGATTTTTGCCACGTTATTTATGATTATTGGACGGAGCGGATGAATTTTTAATTACTTTTTCATTACTTGGCAACAACGAGCAGTGTCGCGGATCCGTTAAAAACAGCCGGAGTGTGAGAAATCTTCTTTCTTTTTGGCATCTCTTTATGATTCTAGATGTTGTATCCACTGACACCGACAATGTACGGTCCAATGACCATGGCCCAAATGAATCAATTTGGAACACAGCTTTACGGTGTAAGCGAGCACGAAACTCGTGAAATTTTTCGCTCATTTAGATAATTTTTTTTTCCTAAATAATTAGTTTATGAATTGCCAACACAGTTCCAAATAATAACGAGTAACTCCTTCCTCCCCCTGGTGGTCGTTGAGTGATTTAGATTCGAGATTTTAATACGACCCTTAGTACGATATTACGTTTCCTTTGTTCGTTAATTCGTCGTTTTAATGTGAAACATTTGAAGGGGATTGACTTCAAGATAGCTTGTCACCCTCTACCTCGCCCCTAAAAAGAAACAAGATTAAATCCTCTGTCAACGATTCTCATTTGACCAACCCCCGAGCTTCTACGTTGAGTCCAATAATCCAACGACCGATCATCGATTTTTCGAACAAAAATGATTCGTTTTTCTTATTTCACCCAGTGTAAATAATTTCATTTTTTCAGGCCCCGGTTGGACCGAATCAGTATGGTCCGGGACCGAATCAATTCAATCAACAGTCCGCTTATGGCCAACAGCTGATTCAGCAACAACAGACGCAGTATCAAAATGATGGTACGACGATCGATGGTCAGAGACCACCGAGCTCCACGAGTATACGACGCAATTCCCGAGTGCTTAATCCCCAGGATCGTCCAGCGGTCGGTGCGGCTGCCAATCAGTCTTTGAACGACAGGTAAACGATTAAATCTGCATGTACCCAATTTTACAACGTGCAATCAAATCTTTTGCTTTTCCAACAATTTAATCAAATATTATAGAAAACACTGCGTACGGATTTTTAAAAGCATCAATCGATTCGACTGATTGATCGATTAAATGATTTCATAACAAAAAATAGTAAATATTTAATTAAATTCGAAACTTGATATCGTCGATCGATGACTATTAGGCTGGACCACTACAAGAGGCCACCGAGTCGAGACAGTTCGGTCGATCGATACGCCCGAGCCCATAATCGATTAATCGGTTCGAGACAACCGTCCGTGGACAAGAGTTTACCACCGAATCAAGACATAAACGACAACAGGTGAAGAAACCATTCCTGACAAAAAAGTCAATCACCTAAACATCAATGAACTAATGATTTTGAAATTAATATTATTTACGTTTTGCATTCGTGAACTTGTTAACGATGAAAACAATTGATTTTCCTAATTTGTGACTAAAGATCGGCAAGAGGTCCGAGTCTAGTTAGGACAGGCACGCCTCTGAACGGTTCAGTCGTGGGTAGCGGGGCTGCAACGCCGACGTACGTTCCACCAACATCGAGCCAGTTCGAAGGTGCTTTATTGAAAAACCGTGGACTAGGACAGGACATACTGCCGAGTCAGGGACAACCCAAGCGTACCGAGAGCCTTTACGTACCGCCTGCCAGAGGTTCCGTAGCTGCCGGGGTCGGCGCTGGAATTGGAATTCCCAAGGTGAGTCTCAGCGTTCCAAAAAGAATTCATCGATTTAATTATTTCTATAATTTTATTAATTATCTTCGCTTTTCCCTCTACCCGATATAAATACTTTCCTAACGATTTCTCGTCTCTTATCCGTGATATCGCACCGAGCCAATCAACGCTCCATCGTAAAATCAACAAAGTTCTTAATAACGCTAATTAATCGCACATTCCCTCGTTCAGTTTCGGTTCAACATCGGATTTATAATACATCGCTAAACTTTGTTTTCATTCATCCGTTTCACGTAAGTTTACGTTCGTCTAATTAATGGAACCTCCCAAAAATTTTAATAGATTTTCGAAATTTCAATTATTTAGTAAGCGTTCTAGCTTTTTCAATGTTTATTTTTTATTACATCCGAGAGTATGAGAATAATGTCCCAGTTGCGTTGTGAGTATCGATTTATAAAAAGATAGATAGTACATGGCAATGTGTGCACAAGAAATATTTATACAAATATATGTGAATAAAAAAGGATGAAATTGGATAGTTTTCCAGCAAATATCGCAGATTATGTTCAAATTTGGATATGTTGTACGGTATATAATGAACAATTATTCAAGGTACTTTGAAGTCAGGTACATTTTTGAAAATGACAAGAGAATTCCTTCATCGAAGAATCGAAAAAAATGGATTTTAACGTTTTTTCATTATTTGACGAGGAAAGTTTGAAAGTTCAGAAATGGGACTGCAAAAAGCACATTGTTAGAAAATTATCGATTCCTTTAACTCCCCCACACAGTCTTTTTGAGCGGAAACAAAATTTCACGCCCTAGGTTTAGCCAAATTTTTGGAAGTGGATGACGAGTCGAGGCACCCAAATTTTCACTTCTCCAATGTTTATTTTGTCAATTATAATAAAAATGGAGAAAACGACAATAATTATAAGCATCAAAAGAAACACAAAGAAACAAAAATATGGTTTTGAGATTTAAACAAGTTTCAGCTCTTATTCTTTTTCATAATTAAATTTTGATTTTCCATTAAACTTCAGGTATAAAGTTTGGTTTATCTTCTACAAAATTTTAACAAAAATCAAAATAGTTTCTTAAAAAGTACTTCAACGTTGGCCCTTTTTACTCATATATAAACATGTATATATTTTCAGTCCTCGCCATTTGTTGATAAGAGTTATTAATATATTCTTTCACAACACTTTAGCAGTTGTATAAGTTTGTTAAAAATTGATTAAAAAAATTGAAATTAACGTCTTACAATTAGACAGTAACTGGGACGCTCGCCTAAAAAAAATGATAAAACCGCTTCTCACCCCTCACAAATAATTATTAACGTCTTATCGCGATTGTCGAGCGCAGCCAGCCAATTCTTTCGAAACTTACAAATTATTATCACTCGATAAATAATTTTCTTTCTCTTTTTCTCTCTCTCTCTCTCTATTTTTTTGTATATACCACGTTATATTCACGTTTTTTCGATCTTCTACTTCTCTCTAAATCTCATTGTCTCAAATTTGTCTGTCTGTCTGTAACTGTGTGGTGTTTTGTGCTGTGTTCTGTGCATGCGTACCCAGGACACGAGCCGGACGGTCCCCGCCTACTTCGCCGCAACATCAAAGGGCCGCGCTACCCTATGAGTATAAGTACATTTTCAAAAATTTAATTTAAAAAAACGTTTTTCTTTTTGACGTTATAAGCAATTTCGCGAATTTACAATTACGAAGTAATTGTTTAAACGATGTATACAACGACCACAATCTTGAGGTCTGTCCTGGTGGTGATAACGAAAGTTATGGGCACTCGTTTCGTAAAAAAGGAAATGATAAAAATGTGCCACCCCGGACTAAAATTGTCACGAGCTTGAAAACAATTTCTTTTTTTAAAGGGTCGACGAGCTAAACTATACTTCGATCCCTTTATAAATTGTTATGATTATTATACAATTAACCGGAGTACGTATGCTTTGGAGGAAGAGCTTTTGAGCGAGCTTTGCCAAATCGAGCTTGTGAGGAAAAATGTTAATTTAATTAGCATATTTTTTAAATCGAGTCACGTGCGGAGTTCTAATGTTCGATGAAGGAAGGAAGAAGGTGAATGTCCCAGTTAAATCTCTACTTCGCCAATTAAATAACGAATCGAAAAAACGAATGATTCATTCATTATTTTTATTTTGAAAAATATGATTTCTGACAAAAAGTAAACAGCTCGGTACATAATTTTGGATTTTTTTTAACTCGAATTCTATTTTTTCGTTATAAATATTTGTATTATTTTAAAAAGCTTTCTTTCGTCGTCGAATAATCAACGACTGGGACTTACGTCTTGTTCAGTACCTAAGAATTCGATCTTAGAAGATCGAAGATGAATCGCCCGACCTACTCTCTGACTATCGAGTAGAAATATAAAAATAAATAAATAAATAAAGTAACGAGGATACGAAATTTTAGTGTTTCGAAGGGAAAAACCATTTGAGTGGTATAGAGAAATGATGTGTACCTGGTAACCGTGTCATTGTCATTTTTAGCTCTATCGTAAAAACAATATCCCGACAACGCGTGCGTGTCGAGCGACGATTAATCGTTTCGATGAAAGAACCATTTTTCTCTCTCAAACGATCGACGTTCGAGAAGACTCTTTTCTGTCTCAATTCCGCGGTAGCAATAGTGCCTGTCGTAACAGAATTTATTTTTCGATTCAAGACCGTCCCCGTAATAACCGTGGCGAAGGAGTCCGCTCGAACAACCCCATTTACGATTAATTACGAAAAGAAATTTGGTCGCAAATGGTGAAAATATTATTATCGCCATCTCGAGAAGATTACGAGATCGATGAAAAAATAATTCAATCGCTGGAGATGCACGCGTTCGTTATTTTTGCCTAATGTTCGATCTAACCGAATTGAATTAGGGATATTGAAAGCAAAAAAACAATCGAATCAGCAAGATAAAGATTGAAAATTCTAATTAATTAAATGTCCATGTTTCTTCGTCGAGAAGCATTTTAGATGTCGTGCACGCGTCAATAAAAAGATAAATCTGTTAACGAAGCCTAACACATTTACTGCGTAGATATATTGTGCATAGTACATCTTGATTAAACGTATAACAAAAAAATCACAGACCACACTCTGAGAACAATAATTCCAAAAAAAAAAAGAGAGAAATGAAAGAAAAACAAAGAAAGATATATATTATTGTATATCTATACATTCATATAGGATATATTTATTGTTATATACGATATTGTAACACCGCACAGTTCCTTCACTGCGAGAAAAGCAACAAACAAAAACGTGCCCTCCAAACGTTAATTTATCTGCGTGTTGTTGAAAAGACAAAGAGATATTATTATGAGTTCGTTGAAATAAAAGTTTCTCTACATTTGCCAGTGAGTACCTGCGAGAGGGTGGAATTCGAAGGGAAATAAAATTTAAAAAACGATACAAAAATAAAACGGAACAAGAGAGTTACATGAAAACGGAAGAGCGAGAGTGTACCTAAACCGTATTATATATTATATAATATACACATACACACACATATATATATACACAAGTTAGGGGAGCAAACAAAAATGGGGAAGAAAATTATTTGAAAAAGAAAATGAAACAAAAGAAAAGAAAATTGAACGTCTTGTGCTCCGGGAGCGCGCGCTCGTCGTGAGAGATAAAGTTCAATGATATTTGGAGAAAAACAAAGATACGACAATTAAGGTGCGATCGATCGATGTCAATCGATCAAATTAATTAATGTAACATTATTCGTGGAGAGTGAGATCGCGGGGAAGGTAAGGTTTTTGTGACGCGGTTTGTGGAGGCGGGGACCGAAAAGATTGTTTTCTTTTTCCACCATTTTTTTTTTTCTAACAATGAGTAAACATAATATTGCATCACATATATTGATATAATATTGTTATATAAATAATTATCTTGTCTATATGGCATTTTTATCGAACAGATATTTCCCATCCCGAATCTACCCTCGGTGTCCAATTGTGTCACAACGCTTAACGATTGTTCAAATTTTAAATAATCGCCTTTTTACGTGATTACAATATCACGAGGGATAATTATAAAAAACAATCATTCAATCACGAAAATTTTAACGTAATTGTCAATGACGTTTTTAACGAATTGATTATTATTCAAACAAAAATTATCTAACATTTTCTCCCAATTGCTTTCATTTTATTGTCATTATTCAGTTTTTACTCATCGTTATTATTTTTTCATCATCGTCTCGTTACGATTTTTTCATGAAACGTTCGGTGTAATTTTCTGTGCTGGCTCGTCGTGATATCGGCGCGAATTTTATATGCCTATTTTAAAAATTTGTTACTTTTTAAACGAAAATATTTTTTAAAAAACACCCTCAATGATTCGTGCAAGGGTTAAGGTCTATTTTCGAGGACGGGACCACGAGCAACGTAAGACACGAAAGTGCGTGGAGCCACGCGAGAAATGAACAAATTCGTCATAAGAAAAATGAAAGAAAAAATAATGGCTGTCCGTATCCTCCACACCCCCACAAAACCAAAATCGCCTTCCCCCACATGTTTGTTCAGAGATACATTATTTTTCTAACGCATGCTTCTAACCGCCACACTCTTTACTCTTTAGATAATTATATATTATTAAAAAAAAAAAAAAAAAACTAAATATACCATTACAGTAGGGTAATACACACTACGTATAAATCATATTATTGTTATTATTATGTATGATTACTGTTATAGCGATATGATATGATACCGGAATGCATTTCATGTGTATAATCATTAATAGTTGTGAATTTATTCGTACGGGGCTGCATTTTAGCTGTGGCAGTTAAAGCCTAGAGTATTATAGCGAATTAGTCATAATCTTCGTTCACGATTGATTAAAAAAAAATTTAACTACCAACGAAATCCGTCTCACTAACTGTAATTACCGGGAATAAAAAGAACAAAAACTATTCGCACGTCTGAAAAAAACAACAAAAATTCTTTAGTTTTTTGAAATTTTTATGGTTGTGTTTGAAAGAAATCTCGTAACTAGCGATGAAAAACTTAACGTCAGGGTTACAATATTTTCATTCTCTTAATGCAAAAATGATATTTAGTTTTGTAAACGAAACATCGAAAGACTTGAGAGGATCGATTATTATTACGATTAACTAATAAATCTCAATCTCTGGAGATTCGCGAACGAGGGTTGAAAATCATTTTTCTCTTTTCTCGACTCCATGTAAAGTGCCAAGTTTTTTTTTTTAAATATTAAAAAGTGTCTTTCTTCCGCAACGGTGAAACATTGTACCTCTATTGAATTAAGCTGTAATACGAGAACGTCCGCACAGGTCAAACGCCATATTTACGTAAATGTTACTGATAAATGATTAAAAAAAAAGAAAGAATAGAAAAAGAAGAGAAAAAAAATAGTGTTTCCCCTCGAAGTTCGGAAACGAAAAATCGCCTCGGTGATAAGCGCGCGGTTTCGTTTCATCCTGATAATTTAATCTCGCACAAAAACGTCTTTATCGATAAATAATGACAAGGCCGTCGTTGCTTTCACGAATAAATATTGATCAACGTGTATACGTGTATGAGTAAAAAAAATACACAAAAATCGATATATATATATATGAGTTGGACGAGAGAACAAAAGAAAAAGAGAAAGAGCACAATCTGTCACCGGGAAAAACGAGGCTTTTTCTCGGGGCCTATAGGAACGTAATAAAATAAAATAAATGACAAATAAAATTCCAAAAAGAAAACGATAATTATTACTCTTCATTATCCCATATTATTTCTAACAAATCGTCCTGTTATTTTATACAACGATCGATAAATCAAAAATTTCGATCGTCGACGATTGAACGAAAAAAAAAAACAAAAAACATCAATATCGAACGGAAATATATATAAATATACATTCTCAAAGTTCTGAAAATATCTTCATCGATCAAATTCATAGAAACGACAGAATTGTTTGTACAAGCAATATCCGGTGGATTTTCTTGCTCAACGATCGGTCGAATAAATTTAAGAGTTACGGGAAACGCGAACGTAAATACAAACCGACGAATTTTCCGTATAATTCGCATCACAAGTACTTACGTACATAGCAATGTTTATTTGCGTACAAGAATAATTTCCGGCAAAATTTTATCGTCCGTCGAAACTCGCGGGATGTCGTTAACGATCTTACGAATTCGCAATGTTACGATAGGAAAGCGATAAGAAGAGAGAAGCGATGAAGAATGTGAAGGAAGCCCAAGGATGTTTTAGTGGGCGGAGCTAAGTGTCGTTTGGAAGAACAACGATCTTTTTTGTCTCTTTCCGAGTGGAGAAAATGGTCGATGATCGCCATTTTGTTTTATCGATCGTCTTTCAGAATCGTAGCCGTTGGTTTAATTTGTCACTTTGTCTTCCACGTGGGACGATCGTCGAAGATCGTATGACCCAGGGGCGTTCTAGATTCGTTTTAGGGCAAGTGTGCTTTTCTACGCAGTTTGTTACACTCGAGGCGAACCAAGAGATCGCGGAATCTCGTACACGCGACATCGGCTGATATAGCTTATCGCAACCTCGACTCTCGTTCGGTCCGTTCGTTTTCCCTCCCTTTCTGCGTCTTCCTAATTACATCTACACGCCCGTGGATATAAAATCAAGCTTCTCCCAGTGAGCTCGTTCGTTCGACCAGTGTACGATATTATCGTTGGCAATATCGTATCTCGACTACACTCGATCTTGAATATCCACATCTTCCCAAACTCTCCGCTCTTCCTTTCACAAAAAAAATGTCCAATATCACGAAGCTAGAAAATAATTTTAAACAAATAAAAATATTATTCTCCATTTTTTAATTCAAATTTTCATATCGAAGAAATAGAAAATTGTAAATTAAGAAAATTGATAATTTTTGAAAAATATAAGTCAATAGTCGAATAGGTTGAAAGTTGAGCGTCATGGGAAATTTGAATTCTAATGTCAGGATGACATTCTCCATTTTTTAATTAAAATTTTCATATCGAAGAAATAGAAAATTGTAAATTAAGAAAATTGATAATTTTTGAAAAATATAAGTCAATAGTCGAATAGGTTGAAAGTTGAGCGTCATGGGAAATTTGAATTCTAATGTCAGGATGACATTCTCCATTTTTTAATTCAAATTTTTATATCGAAGAAATAGAAAATTGTAAATTAAGAAAATTGATAATTTTTGAAAGATATAAGTCAATAGTCGAATTGGTTGAAAGTTGAGCGCCATGGGAAATTTGAATTCTAATGTCAGGATGACATTCTCCATTTTTTAATTCAAATTTTCATATCGAAGAAATAGAAAATTGTAAATTAAGAAAATTGATAATTTTTGAAAAATATAAGTCAATAGTCGAATAGGTTGAAAGTTGAGCGTGATGGGAAATTTAAATTCTAATGTCAGGATGACAGAGATGAAAATTATAATAATTGTCGAGGGGTGGTTTGACCCCGCGGTAATATTAATAAATAGCGTGCGTTGGTGAGTTACGACGCACATTAATGAGAATCATAAAGTCGAGCGTTGCCTCGTTTCAATCATTAAAAGAAGAAACATTATTTCCGTTTGTTTCTTCATTATCCGACCTTTTTCTCGCGTGTCAGAAAACTTTCGTTACTACACGCACGCGCTATTTTACTCGTTGAATTATCTACGCTCGAAACGCTTTTCTGGATAATTACTTCCGAATAAACTCATTAGTATTCGTACTTCCGGGTTCAACCGAAAATTAAGCAAGTTCTTTTTTGTATCTCGTCAGAGAACAATCCCATGGTTTCTCAAAAAATCGTCGCTATCGATCAAAATTAAATTTATATTACAAGAAAAAACAAATTTTCCAAGTACTGGTTTCGTTCGTGACAAAAATTGGCAAAATCGGAACGTAATTATGTTTGTGAAAAAAAAATAAACAATGTTTATTCAAGGCGATGGCAAATATTTGTCGCGTTATTATGCCGACGAAAATAAATAGAAATTTGTCGCGGTGCTCGCGAAAATGCTAGAGCGGTTTCGCGGTCACATCCGTCTATTTCGAAGATCATCGTGGATCGGTTCGATAGAGTGGGGCAGCGACAAAAAGAGAGAGAGAGAGAGAGAGAGAGAGAGAGAGAGTAAGAAGTTTTCGAGACCCTCGAAGAGGCAAAAGTTTTTCTATTTCGGTAACCAAGACCGGCAGGTCCGCGATGATCAGTCCGCGGCTTGGCTTCCTCACCGGGGGAGTCTCGCTGTTCTTCGTCTCTCATTCGTGAGCTCGATCGCTATACGATCACGTTGCCCTCGTCCGTCCAAAAATCGAAAACGTGCCTAAGAGAAAAAAGAAACGCGTCTCGTTCCTCGATAAATCTCAGTGCGAGAACGATTGTCGGTAGTAACAAAAAAGAAGAAAGAAGTAAAGGAGCACGGTGGGACGCGGCAATGAAATTTATTCTCGCCCTCTCTCCCTGAATATATTCGCGGCCAAGGGCATACGTTCGCGTTTATTTGCAAAATTATAAAATGACGAACTTAAAAATGACATTGAAAGACAAAACATCTCCGAAACGCAGCGCATTTCGAATGAAATAATTTGAAAAATTTAATTCGAAAAAAGTGTTTGCGAACGTTATCTTTTTGTTTTTGTAAATTATCGAAGTAACGAAAAAAATAAGCAAAAAAAATGTTCGGCTGGTCCGAGCCCGACGAGGAGGAGGAGGCGCTTTTGTGCAGTCCTGCTCTCATGGCCAGAAGGGCCTCGGAGTCTTGGATCGTCGCCCCTCCCGTTGAGGTACGAAACAAAATTTTGAAAACAACCTCGTAACGACCAAAAATTCGTTCGAAATTCGTTTTCGAAAAATGCAAGAAAACAATATTGATCGATTCGACAAATTAAAACTGAAAAATAATTCTAAGCTGCTTTTTACAATGTGTAAATAACAATTTGTTGTATATTCGCTTATTGTCTTTATCACGAGTGTTCTAACGCCATGTAACGAAAGGCCTCTCTTTTCTCTACTCTAGCTTTTCACGAATAACACATCTTTTTCATATTTTAACGTTTTTAACGAAAAAAAAAAAAAAAACGCGCGGCGCAAGTTTTTCATTTATTGGCGGTCGTCCAAAAATACGAAGGAATAAAAATTTACGCGACGATGTTCAGAGTTTCGCGATCGACCTCGCGACAGCTCGTTCGCATAACTCCTAAGTATAGTAAATTCCTCCTCGTTGCGTATATTTTTGTGGTCGTACGTCCTCCGAATTGCCAAACAAAATCAAAAGGCGATTAAATTCGAAAAAAAAAGAGAAAATTATATTTTGGTCCAGTTCGAAGATCTTGTCGTAAATTAATTTTAGTAAAACAGAAAGTATAAAGTCATAAATAACAATCGAATATAAAATTGGTCGTAAAAAAAGCGTCAATTTTCAATGGGCCAGAAAATAGAATTTCATCCAGTCGAAAAATTTAGGGACGTTAAGTTTGTCTGTAAAACTATAAATTGGTCCATACGTCAGTTTTTTTACGACGTTGGGAGGGTCAGGTACAACGAAACACACGTTCTCTCTCTCTAATATCCGTCTTTAGGCGATGCCGGTAGCTGCGATGCCACTGCAGAGAAAGAAGTCACTGCCGGACGTTGCCCAGCCGATTCATCTGACTGCTACATCGCCATTGTCCAGGGAGGAGGTCAGCGTTTTAAGCAGCATGAGAAGGGAAGAAGTACGACGTCAGATCGATGAGAGCGAGAGGCTGAGGGCCAATCCTCTACTCTACCTAGTCAGTCCTCAGGTTAAAGTGAGTTTTCGCCCAAAGTTCCTACCTTTTTTATCTCTCTCTCTCTCTCTCTCTCTCTCTCTCTCTCTCTCTCTCGCCCTCTCACTCTTACTCTTACTCTTCAATCTATACCAGAAAAGCTCAACCTAAAGAACAAATTTATTTGAATCGAAATGAAAAATATTAGTTTAAAGTTTCGAAAAATAATAGTTACAATTATTCTTTACCTGTTTGAATAAATAATATTCGACTTGGATAAATTTGTCTGTCTCTCGTGGTTGAAAAACAGCGATAACGGTGGTAAATTTCATCAGGAGTTGGATGCGCTCGTGCCTGGACCTGACGAAGCAGTAACATTTTTCAACGTTCCATTCGTACTTTACTATTAATCATAAATTTGTTACTCACCTTTTTTCATATTGATCGATCGTTCATTTTTCAGCCAATCGATCTTCTTTATTCTCGAGATAATTCTTATTCGAGCTCACAACTTTTTCGTACTTGGATGTTTCAGGACTGGTTCTCGAGGCAGCAGCTCGTCATGATAGTACTCTTCATTAACATATCGCTCGCTCTGATGTTCTTCAAACTGTTGACGTAGCAGCCAGCCGAAAGTCGCTTCAAGCATCGCGTCTTCGATGCCACTTGAGATCGTAGGATCGTCGACTGCGCGAGAGCGAATAAAACAGAATTTAATGAGCTGAACAAAAGTTAGGAATCGAGGGCTGATAACAAAAAAAGGGGTGAAACACAAAACAAATTGCCCTCGAAAAAAGTCCTCGTACTCCACGAGACGATTATCGACAAAGACGAAAAATCATTTAAAAACAAACAAACAAATGAATAAATAATTAATGGACTGACCAATTAAAATATTTCAAAGCCACCGAGAAAAACAAAATAACGAACTTCCTTCCTCGTTCTGGAAACGAGGAACGGAAAGCGCGCGTATTCGATTAAACAATATCGAAAGAATCAAGATTTTTTCAAATCGGTCGCAACGAACAGAAATTCGTAAACAAAGAAAAAACAAATTTTAAAATCGACGATTAAGACTACAATGTTTGTACCGTCTTCGGACATGAAGAATAACAAATCACCGAGTCTCGAAATTTCGGGGCTAAAAATTTCAAGATGTTTGTATGATAACTGAGGTGAACTCGAACTTTTTTTCTGTCTAAGACGAAACGACGTAATTTCCGATAGAATAATAATGATGTTCTAAACGATATCGATATATATATACATACACATATATATATATATATATATATATATACATACAAAAAAAAATTGTAAAGAAATAATAGGAATGCCAAAAAAAAGAGAAAGAAAAGCAAGCACATTTTTATCTTGGGTGGGAATAAAATGAATTCCTGGTTTTGTCAAGTAAACGAGGTTCGTCGAATCGACGTATTCTTCGCGTCAGAAAACGTTTGTATCGACAGCGGAAAAGCCACGAATTTTTGTATTTCTGTATTTTGCGACGCAAACCGGTGAGAGAAGGCATCGAAAGGACAAACAAAATTTCGTCGTCGAATTATGAAGAAAACATTAAAATAAAACAAAGAAAGTTTACGAGCTTGGGGAAAGTAAAAAAATTGTATTTGCGTGGAAATTGAGGACAAAAAAAATTATTCTTGCGAGAGCTACGGAGAGAATTTGAAAGGAAAAAAAAAAATACTGAATGGCTCAGTCTCGGTCAGTAAAACGAGGCTAGATCGAGGGGAGGAAGGGCGTTTTAATATTCGCGAGTGTTGCAACTTACTATTTTTACACGAAATATTTTACTAAGATCGCGGCAATTCTGTACGAGAAAATTAGTTTGGGATTACCGAGCGAAAAAAATGAACGAGAAAAAAAATTTTTAAACGACGATGCGCGTCTCGATCGACCAAAAAACTGAAGAAAAAAATTGAAAAAAAAAACGCTTTTTAAACTCTCGGCAGGATTTGATCGAGAATTTTTTTGATCAATCCGCGAGAAAGAATCCTCGAGAATTTTCCGACACGGACACACATACACGCACAGCTATATACGAAGTAGATCGACAATTAACACACGTTAAATAAACAAAAAGAAAATGTTGTCAAGATTCAGAGCAAAGAAAAAAGAAATACGTTAAATATCGATCGACCGATAGGATCGAGCACCAAATTTATAAAAATCCAATATTCGCTAGGTAAATAATAATTTATCATTCGGCTACCGCTATTACCTTTAAAAAAAAAAAAAATTTACTAACGCCGAGACAACAAAAATGAAAATATCGCGAATTAAAAATACGTGAAAAAACAAACGGAACGGAAATATGTTACAAAGTTATTTCGAGTAAACGACGAGAGATCAAATCTTCGTGGAGAAAATGATAATTTCTTTTTTAGAAAACGCGACAACGACGAGAGAAGGAAAATGTGACGTGAGATTTTGAAAATGTACGAGAGTCATTCGTCGATTTAAAGTATCGACGAAATTTCGAGAGAGGGAGAGAGAGAGAGAGAGAGAGAGAGAGAGAGAGAGAGAGAGAGAGAGAGAGAGAGAGAGAGAGAAGAAAAAAACAGAGTTGGAAAAAGTGTACGAAGATAAGAGTGTGTTATATATATCGTTATAATATAATTGTTTAATATTAAAAAACAAAAACAAAAACAAAGCTTCTTAAATTTTAAATGTTCGTGTACGAGGTACCGCGTGCCTTCTATGCCTTCCAATCCGGGTACCCCGAAATGAAACCTTTTTCTACCGCATGTTGCACGTCGCGCTGTCTTTAACGATATTAAACAATTAGTATACAATATTGCATTGAAAAATAAAAAGAAAAGAAGAAGAAAAAAGAAAAACAAAAAAAATAGCAATAACAAAATATGCAGAAAACAAAAATAACGAGAAGCTAGATTGAAAAAAAAGAAGGATAAAGAAAGATTGTGGCGATTTTATATTGATTTTCCAGTTCTTGTCGAGAAATAAAGAAAACAAAAAAACTGGCGGGAAGCAAAAGGTGAATTTAAAAGAAATGAAAATCACGTGACGAACTATCGTGACGATTAATCTCCATCGGAGTTTTCAAATCCCTCGACTTCGAAAAACTTTTTTTTTAAATGAATAATATCGATTTATTCATTAAAAAAAAAGCGATAAATTTATATTAATTGTACAATCATGAAATTGGAATCGATCGAGTATCTGCGGCCTGCGAACGAGAAATTCATACACACACTCGCGCGGTTTAATTTTTCTTTTTCGTTTTTTTTTTGTTTTTTTAACGCGATAAAATGTGTGTTTTCCTTTTTTCACAATGTACGATCGGTGAATTTGAGTGTCTTCGCGTGCTCGACTCGATAACCTCTCGAGATTATAATTGTTATCGTTATAAAGAATAAACAAATTTCTACGCGATAAATAAAATTCTTAAATTCACGCAAAGTTTCATTGTTTTTTGTTCCACTGTTAGATTTTTTAAGACATTTTCAACTTTCGCGTGCGAGTGTGTCGGTGTATTAATCGTTGGGCGATAATCACGTTCGAAGATACCCAAAAATTTATCCAGTTCGACTTTGTAACGCGACGCACAAAAGCATTGAAACAAAATGCACCTGAGCAGACAGAGAGAGAGAGAGATTGATGAATTAAACAAAGAAAAAATAAAAATAAAAATACAATTATTAAGCTCGTATTGTATATATGACATACATACATTAAATATAACATAAAATATATATTTCAGTTATATATATTCAAATTATAAAGAAAAAAGAATGGAAAATTTGAGAAAATTTCGATAAAAACAAAACGCCCGCCGCTGAAATAAAACGATATGTACACGTATTATCGTGTTAGTTATACGTTTTGACAATGACGTGAATAAATTAAGAAAACAAAAAAGAAAGAAGAAGTAATGATCGAAGATACACGGCGCAACGTCGTAAGAAAAAGGGAAAGATAAGAGAGAAGCGAAAAGGAAGAGAAATAAAAGCGTAGAATTGTTATTCATTTTATCACGAGCGAGAGCGAAAGAGAGATAAAGTGAAAAAATAAGTGAGAGCGAAAGAGAGAGAGAGAGAGAGAGAGAGAGAGAGAGAGAGAGAGAGAGAGAGAATGTGTGAAAGAGCAAGAACCATATCATGAGTCAGATTGAATTTTGTCACACATATATATATATATACATATATATACATACATAGACAAACATTCGTAATATATATGTATGGTTTATATGTATATTTTAATTGTTATCTCTTGAATATTAATTATTACGAATTAGAATATCTCGTTATTATTGTATATCATTACCATTATTATTATCATTATCATTATTAATGATTAATTATGAATTATTATTCTTACTACCATTGACGATGTGCTCTATATTGTCGCGCCGAGACACACACGAAACGAGAAAACAAAATTCATAAAAACAAACAAAGATAAACGTGAATAACGTGAAAAACTGTACGAGACGCGTATGAATTTATTCACGACATCGCGCAAGTCATGTAATAACGAATCTAACGAACAATGAGAATTTATGTGCACAAGGGACGAAATACATATATATATATATATATATATATATATATATATATATACATACATATATATGTATATGATTTTTTTTTTCATTTATTTTTTTCGTCGAAAGATTTGCATCGAAGATCGCGATTTTCTTTTATCGCTAACGCTCGATATAACGAGCGATAAGTGGCAACGATCGTGATCACGATTGAAATTGTTGAAACGCGACAGATCAGCGATTTAATAAAAAGAAAGTTACGAAAAAAAAAGTAAACAAACAGAAAGAGAAAATAAAATTGTTTTCCTTCTTTAATAAAACTCGATAAGTCGAGGATGGGGGAGAACTGGAAGTACGATTTTTTGTTCGTCGTTCGAGATCGACAATGAAACAAATACGTCGATGCGTTGAAATAAATTTGTTGGTTCAATCCGACTAACAAAAATTCTGTAAAAACGCATTGTTTTTTTGTTCGCATTTCTTCAATCGTCGAGTAAACATTGTCCATGTTGTATCGTACAATTGATACAACGCTGTATCAATTGTACGGTATCGCTAAAACGTCGAGGACTCGAGTAAATTGTGAAAATAGAGGGGGAGCCGGAGCTAGAGAGGAATAACGAGGAGAAGAGAGAAGAGCGTAAAATAAGAATCAGTCGATAACCCGGGAAGCGCCTAATCAGCCTTGATGTAGCATCAGTCAGGAAAATGTGGGTTGGACACGTACGTATATATATAGAGAGGTACGCATATAGGAGATGAAGAGAGCTCGGCCTTCCTCGCTACGCGAACTTGTATATCGTGCCTACTGTACGTGTAAAAGTACATCTCGTTATATGTATATGCCGAGCATACTCTCGCATATCGGTCGGTTGACTCGGCTGATTCCAAAGCTCTTCCGAACACGTGCGTGAGGTTGACCTCGTCCGTTGTGTCCACGCACCTCCTGCATGTTTCGACCGAGAACGGTTGGTCGTTTCTAGCTTTTCCACACATTACGAATGGACGAACGGCACAGCGTGAAACACGTGAGACAAGATTCTTATACGTTCTTATTCTCGTTTGGGAAAAGCTCGGAATAGCTTGTTCTTTGTATCCACTAGAGTTCTCGCAGGAAAGTAAGGACAATTATTGTTTTTTTGTCCCGACTTGAATTATCCATCGTCCAGTCGCAGTTTCAGTAATTATGATAACGTAACATCCGGTAATAACGGACGAGAATTGCCCAGTTCCGTCCAACTTCTTTCCTGCAATAACAAAAATTATAATAAGAAACATAGACTGATAAAATGGTAAATTGTAATTCGATTTTTGTAACGACAAATTCTTAATAATGTTTAGATTGGAATGTTTCTAACCGTGAAATAATCGACTGGCTATCGACGTTATCACTCATTATCACTCTTTTTTACTTACAATTTTTAATCTTAAAAATTATAATTTCTTTATTGCGATAAATGACTTACAGTTCACTCGGTGACCCTCGTTGGCTCCGTCTCCTCTCGACAGCGGGTTCTCTCTTTTCACGTTGCTTATTACTTCAGACAAATAGCTGTAACGTGTACAACGAAGAAGCGAATTAAGTGACAATGTATCACGCCGGTGAGTCTGGGGATCTTCAATTGTTGGAGAAAACGAGCTCGACCAGTTTAAGTCTCGAGCACCGCAATTAGTAGCGTCACTCTTATAACTCGTTCTCATTCCCAATCTCGTATTCTCACCGTGAGGAGTCTGATCTATCATCCGTTGCTTTTCTAATTAAAACAATAACATAAAACAAAAAAGATTATAGCGAGATAAATATCAAAACGTTACGACTATCGATTACAATTTTATTGACGATAGATCGTTTTCTTTTCGTCCTCTTCCATTGATTCGAGCGAGAAGTGACTGTTTCGTAATTCTCAAATCTCCGCTGATACGCGAGCAGTGTATAGTTTTTTTTTATTGGAGCGCGATATAGCGTCGTAGTAAATTTTACTACGCGTGTCATCAGCCTATCGAAGGTTACCCAGACGGCGTTCGAGACGCGTTTGTATTCTTTCCTTCTTTTCGCAAATATTACGCAACATATTTCGAATGTGACTCGCGCGAGTCTTGTTTTTTATGCGACGAAAATTTATTTTTGAATTTTTTATTTTCGTGCGGTATTCGAAGATCTGGGCGTAACGGGCTGACGAAATTTTGAGCGAGTGCGAAGTAACGTGAACGTAGAACGAATTCTCAGCGGAGAAGCAAAAATAAACAGGATATGATACGAGGTAGATAGGGAGTGAATG
The DNA here is from genome assembly GCA_946811545.1 of Netelia fuscicornis. Taxonomy (NCBI): domain Eukaryota; kingdom Metazoa; phylum Arthropoda; class Insecta; order Hymenoptera; family Ichneumonidae; genus Netelia; species Netelia fuscicornis. Next base: position 15,325,112 of record OX328011.1, on the reverse strand, counting down.
AGAAGAGACGAGAGCGTGATTCTTGCGATGTAAAAAAACAGTAGTGCAAACTGGATGATCGACGCGAAATATTAACACGTGGAACACTCCGGGATGATAAAGCGCGCGACGATGATAATTTGATTCGCAGATTTTATTATACAATCGGTTTTGTTCAATGAAGTTTAATTTAGGATCGAATCGAATACATTTAAATCAAACGTGTTTCTTATCTTCGATATTCGATCATAAAATTCATACTCTTTAAGTATAAAATTCTCGTTATGTAATAAATTCATCAATTTTTATTCGAACTTTCTTTGAAATTATTAAAAAGGAATTTTCATATTTTCATACAGTTTCTTATTTCTTGTTTTCTTATTAATGAATTAAAGGAATAATAATATAAAATAAGAATTTAAAGAATTGTAAAATAGGAATGTATTGAAAAAAAGAAGTAATCTAAAAGGATTTTTAATACGATCGTTTTTTGTTTAATGAAGTTTAATTCAGAATTGAATCGAATAAATTTAAATCAAACGTGTTTCTTATCTTCGATATTCGATCATAAACTTCATACTCTTTAAGTATGAAATTTTCGTTATTTAATAAATTCATAAATTTTTATTCGAACCTTCTTTGAAATTATTAAAAAGGAATCCTCATATTTTCATACAATTTCTTATTTCTTTTTATCTTATTAATGTTTTAAAATGAAAATAAATAAAAATTACTCGTTAATTATTAATAAATTATAAAATGAATTAATGAATAAAATAAAATAAATTAAATAAATAAAGATATAAAATGAGAATTTAAACGATTGTAAGATACAAATGTATTGAAGAAAAGAAATATTCTAGAGGGATTTCGCAAATGTTATCAGCAATCGATGATTAATATTTTTTAATCGTCGTCGCTGTATGACGTTCTAAACAACGGAGGAGTTCGTCTCGAATAAAACCTATGTAACTATAACTACAATCTACAGTCTTCTAACGGATATCTACGAACGAGGAACTGGCACCCGGTGGCCACACGCGCGAGCTTCGCAGATTGCCTTGTATTCTGCGTATACACATACACATATATATTTTATATGTACATATAAATACGACAACTGCATAGTATTCATGCCACGTGCAGGCGACTTTTGCGACGTACGTTGAGACAAACTGCGCGACTGCATAGATTATACGAAACATTTTTAAAGTTTGCGTTTATGAGACCGACGTGGGAAACAGAAGTAATAAAATTACGATTTATTCGCATCTCATGAATGACGAATTACCAAAAATTTTAATCAATCGTACGACCCCAGTGTCCAATAATCGCTCACTGACTCGAGCCACGATTTTAAAACGAATCTTTATCACAAGGAAAAAATCAACACCTATTTAATTCGCCATTGATTAAATTTATATTTCATTTACTTTCAAACGAATCTTTATCACAAGGAAATAATCAACACCCATTTAATTCGCCATTGATTAAATTTATATTTCATTAACTTAGTATTTCCTCATATTTTATTCACAAATTTTCAATCTATTTTTGTTTTTGTTTAGATAATTAGACAGTATTTTTATTGTCAGCGAGGATTGATCTTAATTTGCCATTGAATTCGAAAGGTACAAAGACTCGATAATTATTTATGGACAATATAGGAATATAACTTTGGCAGGGTCTTGTTTTTTTTCGTTTGCAAGAATCGTGCTTGGTATTAACTTATAGTTGCTCACACCTGATCGGGAGCGGATAAGAGGCAAGATCTATTTTGTATATCTACGTTAATCAACTACACTAATAGCCCACAGGTTGTAATTACGATTGTAGTTCGCAAAATATGTAGTGGTTCGTATCGTATTCGTGATACGATTTTGATCTTTACGCCCAGTGAACAACTTTTGTATGTTATTCACATATACACTTATATCTATGTAGGTTCATATACATGTGTGTTCATCTACGTTTCTCCTCAACGAAGCGTTCTCCACTGTCGCTTTGACTGCAACTTCACTGTTGGTGAATTTCATAAAAAAAAATGCCTCGGCGCAGCTCGTTCCGTTGCTAATACATATATATGGGGCCCTTCGTCTCAAACCGAGCAGCCTTCATTTCAACAGAGCATAAAGATGCTCTGTTGAAATTAATTTCCAGAATTATATTTAATATTGTCTCGTTTCGATGAAAACATTGTCTATCGATGCTCCTGGTGATTCGAGTGTTTTTATATTTTGTACGTAGTCGAAGCCTGGAACGTTCGGTGACGAATGCTCGATATATTTACACTTACGGTTTCTCCAACGAGCCAGTTACTTCTTTCAGTAAAATGAGAGTTGTTTCTAGAAGAAAAAAGTTTGTTAAATTTTCGCTAAGAATTCAACTTATAAGATTGACGAAACTGTGGGCAAAATTTAATCAAACGACGTCGTCCAGTTTTTCTTTACGACCTTTGTCTCTCAAGACACGATGGTTTGAAAAAGGGCGATATTGTTGAAACTGTTGGATTAAAAAGTTTTAAATGCTTTATAAACAATCTTTTTAACTTATACAATAAGCTTGCAAAGATTCAAAAACATCTGGAGAGGTTGGTGGAAAAAAAGCCAGGTCGACAAAGAATGCCCCATATATGTGTACATATATAGAAACATCATGTAGAGTAGACTGCATTCATCCTGCAGTTGCATATATGTTGCCACGTGTCTGATGCCATCCCCCCAACAGCCTCGATGTATATATATATATATATATATATACACAAGCTCGTCGTCGAGTTCACATGCGCTGTGTACGTGAAAATTTACAAAAGTGAGTAAGGTTAGAAATCCACAAGCGACGGTGGATCCATCGCGTGTCTTGCTAATCGAACCTGGCAATTCGCTCTAGTCTATACACAGTACAGACTGTCGTACGTGAAGCTCGAACACACCTATAATCGTGCTACTTCGTCATATCGTATTTAAAATTCAACGTGGATACACCGAGCACTGTGTATATACACACACGTATGCGATATCTAACGGTGCGCCGATGGCATTGTATTCGCGAGGCTCGCGCGTCTATCCGTGCATTATAAGGCGCGGACTTTCGATATTTCCGTGTCGAGTATACTTATATAAAATTTAGAGAGGCGCGCCTCTGCTAGTACTGTTTTTCTTCAAGATTTACTCGCCGTATATCCATGCCCAAATAATGCGTACTTAATAACTTCAAACTTGCAATAGCAAGCTATGCTCGTTGCGGATTGTTTTTAGTGATAGAACAATACCGAATATGAAGAGATTCGATTCTTTGTAAAATTATGAAATCATCTCGGAACGCTGCTTCGTTGTTTCTTCTCTTTCTTTTTATTATTTTCCACGAAAATATATCTGCATAACGTGGCAACGCTGCAGTGTACTTTTCAGTGGGACGAAGGTTCCCTTGGCTACCTGCTATTCACACAGACAAAAGTGAATGTTATAGTAGTAGTAGTAGTGTCTTTCTTTTTCCAATGTATACCCTTGCGGATTTTTACATTCCTCCTACAACAATCACCGCGATCCTCATTTCCACCATCAACCATTTCGTTGGACCTACAGTTTTTGGTTAGGTGGGTTCCGAACCATCGAGAGCACAGAATAAACACATAGAAAAATTCCATGGGTCCCGGCGGGGAATCGAACCCGGGACGGACCCCCGAGTTGAGAGACGAGAACGCTAACCCCTGTGCCACTGCCTCTCTAAAAGGGAATGTTATATTAGTACGTATATATCTCGGTTACCTTTATTTTCGACCAGAAGAGTGAGGCGATGTCTTTCTCTTTGATTTTCTCGTTCCGTCATTCTACCATCGGCGATGAGTCATATCTCAGGTACGAAAGACTTTTAATAAGTATAACAACCTAGGCTGTAAAACGTCTTTTGGTTGTATGCACCTACGAAGATTGGGTGAGAATGTTACGAACGTTTTTATATTTCGGACCAAAGACTCTGGTGGCCAAGTTCATGATTATTTTCGTAACAAGTATTTCAAACTACGCAACGCAGTAGTTATTTATAAACTGGTCTATTGGGTCTCGATATTATCTCCACTAACGATTGTTTTGACACTATCGGTGACACGAACCAGCTCAAAATAATTCGTAGGAACAAATTTGCAAAATTGTAATATTTAAAAATAATGTCAATTCGAATTTTTCACAAGTAACAAATGAAATTAATAAAGCAGTGAGGTAGTAGCGAATATTGAAACGCGATATTTTTTTTACAAATGGTTTTCTTTTAGAAAGAACGACATAACCTCAAACGTATAGTTTTTTGTGCGGATTCACTGTCTCAATTCTCCTGGGGTAAGAAAGAAGCGTAGAAATGAGCATTATCTTTCGACTCGATCGAAAGCGAGTGAAGCATATTCTAGCATTTCCTCGGCTGTTGCCACGAGCTGGGATCGATAGTATAAACACACGACACGGATTGTAAAAAAAGTAACAACATATATACCTACATAGGTATTCCTGAAGCCGGATCCCGGGCTCACTGTATGCGTGATGATAACATTTTTCGTAGAGATGTATATATTTACATTACAGTTACTCATGTTGCGATATGCCGAATTGTCTCCTTCGATACGCGTCCGTGGAAATCTCCGAGTCAAAAATTTTGCCCTTGTTTGTATTTTGCGTCGATGTGTATGTAATCAAAGCAAATTCGATGATTGTTGTCCAAGACACTCCACACGGAACAACGAATGGGGGAACAATGGCCGCCTATCTTTCGTCTCGAGACTTTAGTTACAGCCACGCCCGCCAGAGTGGCAAGTGGCAGCACCGCACGGTGAACTGAGCACGACCTCGGCTGTGAAACGAACCAATGCACACACACCCACAACCTGTACGTTCTTTTCTCGCCTCTTGTATTTCGCATTTGCATTAAAAAAAACCGCTGAGAAACGATCGCTGACTAACCACTGTAACGAGAATACAATTTCTTTTTTTAATATTGTTAGAGTTATTACAACATCGGCTCACATGATAAATATCGTCGCTGCTGATCAATCATCGATACATCTTGATTATTTTTATATAAATATTCTTTGCGTTTACACGAAATGCAGCTCGGGACTGATAAACACAAGTGATCAGTTATACATTGACCAGATCGAGCGTAAGTCCTAAGAATATAAATATACTTTTCGATACTAAAAACTCCAAGCGTTTAAAAGCTACCGCGCATACCGCGCGCGCACACGTAATGGCTTCCGTTCTCGCTCTTTCTTCTCCCACCACGGCGTCGAAACAGTGGAATATCTTGTACAACGATTCTCATATTTTCAGACCATTCTGTCCTCCGTGCGGTTTCTTTCGAGCGCGAGCCTGTTCGCACAGGCAGTAAACAGCTGGCGACGCTATGCGTCAGAGCAAAATGTCGAGCGGTGTCGCGCTAAGCTAGTTGTTAACTCTTCTTGAAGAAAAGAGAAGCAAGAGCAAAACGCAACCAGCATTAAACAAATAATAACGACTCGTGCGATCACGACTAAGAAGAAGCACGAAAAAGTATCGTAAACAAAACGATATAATTAAGAATTTCAATAATTCGCAAACGTATATACATATATAACCTAAAAGCCATATAATTAACTGGACTTAAAAGTCGAAAAACCCCGACCAAAATCGCGCGAGAATTAGTTTACAGCGCGACGGGCCCAAACAATAATAATAATAATAATAATAAAGGTGAAATAAAGGAAGACAGAAAAAAACGTACAAACGTACGAATACGTGAGCAACGTAATAAGTGTTGCGAAGAATTAAATCAGCTGATCACTTGGAGAATCGCAAAACGGCGAAAGTGCATTAGAAGAGCGAGTATTATATATCGGTGCGAGAGCTCCTCGGGAGAGTCTCTTTGTTTGTACGGACTGGCTCGTTTTCCGCGCATTCGTTTCGTGCTACTGCGGCGCAGCTTTGTTTGACGGAGAGCAAGCAGCGAGACAGAGAGGCCGTGCTCTTGTTGCCTGGTTGTCTCTAGTCCCTTTCTCCCTCTCTCTCCTCTCTCGGCGAGAGGCAGTGTCGTCGAAGTTGCATATAACGCGATTATGATAAAGTCGCCGTATAATTTTACTCTTGACACGGAATCGCAAACTCGTTAACGATTAAAATTCGCATCGATTGGAATACATAAGCGTGAGAAACGCTTCGCAACGAGACGACCTCTGCTGTGGGTTAGCGTGTGTATACCTGCGGGCTTCGTGTTTCGACGAATAGTTCAAGAAAACTAGTAGCGACGCCATTGCCAGAATACATACGGCATAAAATACCGAGAAAAATATACACGTACACGTAACGAACGCGTGTGTGTATTAACCGTGAGTGAACATCGGGATAGTCGGAGGCGTCGAGAGAGTGCGCCGCGAGTTGCTTTGTTTTGGCCGAGCAGCTGATCGCGCTGCCATCGCACGAATACTGCGGGAGTCTTCTCGAGGCTCGTGCGTAGGTGTGTGTGTGTGTGTGTGTGCTCGAGTCGTACTGTAGCGCGTCGGTCAGGCTCGGTTACGCCGTTCGCCTGACAACTTCGAGAGCGCTTCGAGCGTCTCGCCAGAGAAAAAAACACACACACAATAATTCTTTTCTTTTTTATATTTCTTTAATTTCAAAACTAATCCCGTCGGATTTTCGGTTCGTCGAATAATCGACGTGTTTTTTTCTCCACAAAAGTGCGGTTGACGGGTGAACGATCTTGTAGTTTTTCGGGGGCCAAGAAGACACAAGCTACGAATCCGACATTCCTCCAGCGACCAGCGTCCGACCAATTCTATTCGGTGATTGTTCTTCCTCCGACGTGCATCGATCTCGGTAAATCACTAACATTATTATTTATTATTAATAAAACAAACAGTGAAATTTTAACGAAAACGAAAAATTCACAGAATTTATCGTACGAGCGTCATTTACTCGTGTCTCTTGTGTGTTTGGATAAAAAGGAAAAGAATAACATAATCCGTGCAATGCGCAGTCGAATCTGCGCCAGTAAAAAACAAAGGGGAAACAAATCGTACAGAAGGGCTACGAACATTGATACGTGTAACGATAAATAAAGAAAAAAAAACAATTCTCGTCGTTGAGTTTACAAAAAGACTGTCCAAGGCTGAGTCTGCTATACGTGTGTATTTTTCTCGTTGAATAATATCGAAGTGTTCCAATGAGATCTTTATCGTACAAAGACTAAGAGACAGGATTACCAACCAAGTGTACATTTATTATTATTTATTTATTATTATCTCAATTATCGAAGAAGCCTCTTCTGTTCTTTCGTTTTTAAACTCTTCGACGAAAACGCTTTCTTCCCTGTACCCTCTATTTTCGTTCACTCAGCCTTTTCTCCAAAAACCTGACTTTGGAAGAAATATTGAAAACCTGTTTTTTGTCGCTCCAGGTCGAGGATTCAAAATCATACTTTGCTGACTGTGCATCCAAATATCCAACGCTAAGAAGAGAGGAGAAAGATAGAAAAGCGGTGAGCGCCCCTCAAGATCTGAATGATAGCCCTGGCGCACAAATCATCGAAGCACGAGACGAGTGAAAAAGTATTCGAGGCAGTGGAATCGAATATTAAGCATCGCTGATCCATGAGTATTCGTTGGTCGGGGGCCGTCCTCGCGAGCGGTGGGAAACGTGGGGTACGGCCCCGTACGAGCTGACTGTAGGAAGTATCCCTTCCGGAAAGACAAAACAAAGAAGAGAGAGAAGGAGAGACGGAGATAGAAAGAGAGGTGTAACAAAAGTGGAAAATTAAGTAAACATCGGGAAGAAGAAAATTGTTAACATTAACATTGTGAGATAGGCTTGAGGAGACGAATGCCAGTTTATCATTCCATAAAGAAGAACGTCGCGACTTGTACCTGATCTTCGAGAAGCATCAAGGATTTCTTATATCCGGCCCAAAGATGCTGTACATATTCCACGTGGATACTGGCGCTACGCTAACATTCGATATCAAGCTGGCACTACAGAGGTGAGTTTTGTTTACATGTTTAATCTCAATTTTAGATTCATTTGTTTTTAGTAAATAAAAGTTGAGCGTACGTTTACGATGAAAATATTGTGAATTATGTTGAATTATTTTTAAAGAAACTTTCGTGGAATTAACGAATGTAGTTTCGTAAATTACTACTGTTTTTTCTTTCCTCTTTAATGTTATCGAATCATTTCGAGTAAGTGGCAATCTTCTCCCTAGGGGCATTGCTTCCATCGTTGGAAGACTCGACTTATGAAAGTGATTTTCTTAATAATCAAGAAACTTTCAGATTTCGACACGAAGCTTGTTCGAACAAATTTTAATGAAATTTGTATTCTCTAATTTATTTTTATTCGGTATTAGGTACTTTGGAACGTGAGGATTTGTATGCAAAACATGTTTGAAGTCGGACCGTCGGATCGTTGAAGTCATAGGCAAACCTAATGCCTAAAAATAATGGTCGATATATCAAATAATTTTTGTCATAAGACCAGTGGAAATATTCGGGAAGACAATATTTCTGAAATTCTTGTTTCTATTTATATATTTGTCAACGAACTTGGCACATGGAATCCGATTAGATATCATATCTCGAGCGAGACTGTTAGATCGTTGTGTCGAATATTTAGTGCGTTTACTTTTTCATGACGATTCTTAATGCACGAATAATCCTTAGGTAGGTCTTTCACATTGTTCTCTATCTTTGATCCAAGCTCGCTTATCGCTTACGCCAGATATTGATTTTAGCCTTTCACGAAGCTCGTGCAAACACAGGATTCCCGGCTGTAAATATTGTTTTCCGACGGGCGGCTACAAATCCTAAACAACACGAAATAATTCACGCTGTACGTCGTAACACAGTCGATACTTAAGGCGGTCACTCCGTGTGATACTTTGAAAAAAAAACGAATACTTTTTGCATAAATTGATTCTTAAACATGTTTAGAATATTCTGGTAAAGTGATTCTCTAATATTCGAACAAGTTGGAAAGTTACAGCTGTTAGAAGACCAGGTGTTCAGGGCGATTGGTCGAACACACTGAATTTGTAAACGCGTTTTTCTCAAAACTATGTTTTTCTAACTCTCCTCCACGAAATCTCGAAAACGATTTGACCGATGGCTTTGAAATTTTTATGGTTGAATCCACACATCTATCATGGTCGATTGAACTGGAATAATGCAAAGATTCTGAGCTGTTTTCTTTTCGCAACAAAATAATTGAAAAAATTATGAAATTTGGAAATGAATTTTCAAAAGTATGTCAATTAGTCAATTTGCAATATTTTTGAATGAGTCCAGTTCATTCCATAGCTACATCTTCACAGATTAAAATGCCCTTTGGTTTTTTAATTTCAAATAAGCCAATCAGCCGAAACGATGGAGGAAGTTCGCAAACTTTTTGAAATATCAATAGCTGTATAGTAAAAAGTTCAAACTTCTAAATTTGTATTGTTCGCCAAAGAAAAACTCTAAAAAAAAGCTAAGGCTACTTGCAATCACAATGTGTAAATTTTCTAAAATTTTGGATTTTCTGAAATTTTGAATTTGAATGAATTTAACCTTAAGGGGGGAAGCTGGTCTAGAGCGTGAAAAAATGGGCATAATTTATGAATTTTTTGTGACTCAACAAAAAGATCAATCGAAATTCTGTGAAAGAGGTTTTATAATTTAGGTTTTAATATACAAATACAAATTTTTTCGTGTCAATTAAATTCAAAATGGCGGCTGTCCAGCATTTCTTCGGAGGCGCCTCATTTTTTAGACGGGTCCATGGCCGAAGATGTAACCTCCTTAATTTTGGTCCTGGGACAAAATCCCGAAAATTATTAGTTTCTATATAACAACAGCAAGAGACGTACGTAGGATTTTTTCGATATTTTGTTTTTTCGCGAAATGGTGCACGTTTGAACAAAACATTAAAATTTTCACTATAAAAAAACGACAAAATTGTTGATTAAAAAAAAAATATATGCAATATAAAAAAAAATCCTACGTACGTCTCCGGAGAAAGGTATTTCGAATGTACTATAAAAAAATTCGTATTGATCGGTGAAGATTTGCTCGAGTTATGTCTTCGGCCAGTTCAAAAAAAGTGATTTCGAGAAAAACGCGTTTAAAGTTTTGCCCCGCTCGGGGCATACCTGAGAGGCGCTGCCGCAGAATGGAAAGTTTGGGCATTTAGACATTTTTGCCGGCATCCATCCTTTGGTGTGTTATTTTTAAGACCCTAAAGTACCTTTTAAGACAAAAAGAAAATTTCGGTTTCTTCAAAATTCTAGACCAGCTTCCCCCCTTAAACTATCCCTTCTGTGTTTCTTTTGTTTCCATTCACATTGCTTCATTTTACATCTCCCCATTACATTTCTACCAAGAAAACCACCCGCTTTTTCACTTACAAAATGCGTATCATTATTTATCTTTCGTATCCTCAATTTAATTTAATAACCGTTAATACATTTCATCATCTCTATAATTATCCATTCGTTAAATGTTTCATCCCATCGGATGTTTTAACGATTTGAGAACGACCCTGATCTTTTATTAATTTCCTCCATTAATAATTACTGCAATAAAGTAAACACTTGTTTTATTTATTTATTTTTTTCATTTTCTTTTTTAATGAGGTTTATTCTTTTTCTTGCTATTGTCCGTTTGTCTGTGTGTGCATGTGTGTGTTTGTTTTTTGTTTTAAAGTGTATTTCAGGAAAAACAACGTTTGCACACTTAGCACGAAGTATACCTATGTATGTAGGACAAATATACTATAACGTTGCTCGTAGCAGCAGAGATATAATTAGCGATGTGTGCGAGCTCGATAGAATATATCTAACAGAATAGATATAGATAGATAGATAGATAGATAGATAGATGCTCGATGAGGGGCAAGTACGTAACCGATGTTTCCTGTTGAGGAAAGCCTTGCATCAGACTCAAACTCGAGCTACATGTACACTTGTGTCCACACGCTTTTGTATATATATATATATATATATATATATATATATATACATTTATAAGAAACGATTGGCACAAAATTCTCATCTCATCTCTTTAGCTTTGAGCTCAGTCACTTAATTTCTTTTTCTTCTTGGCTGGACGTGTTCGCTGAAAAATAAGAAATGATATTAAAGTACAGAGTTCGATCATTCATACTCGATCGACTTAAATTAAAATTTCCTCTGTATTTCATAAATTTACTTACTCGCGATCTTTGATCTCTGTAAAATTGTAAACCTGGCTGTATTTATCGCTCATTATCGCATATACGATCTTTAGCTAATTTATATTTGTCAGAATTATTTAAAAAAATCATTTTCACCGAAACGTTTATTTTTTTCGTTTTCCTATTTTTTGTTTTTCTTTTTCTCGTGGCATCTTCTTTTCCTTTTGTGTCTCATCTCATCGCCTCGAGACGCCTACGAGGATTTCTGATATGTGTATTCGCTCGTCGTCGTTGCTACTCGTTGCACGCGAACATTTCTTCTGCGTACTTGGCATCAAAACTCTTACAAGCTTGGGAATATTTCTATCATCCCGACTTTTAATAGCGAAAGTTCATTCGCGCAAGACGATTTACGTTACCGTGTTATTTTGTATTTTCATAACCGTTAACGGAGCACCGTGTCTCGTTGCTTCGAAGAGCAACTCGGCGCATTCGATACTCGTCATTAAAGAGAGAAGAACGAGATATATAAATACAACGTCGTCGGGGGAAAGGGTGACGAAATTGTGCGGAACTTATCGAGGAAAACGAAAGTTAATTTTCTCGCAAATATTATGAATTTTGAAAAAAATAATAATATCACGCTGTTATTTACTTGCAGCGACGATAAAATTAAAATATTAACGGTAACGATAATATTCGTATTAAAATATTGTTGTTTATAGAATTGATTAATCATTATCAAATTAAATGCGGAGCTGACGTTGGATAATTTTGAAAAAATAATTTTGCATGTAATATTGTTTATCTTTTAAAAATTCTCTTTGTCTTTAGGTATGACATAATGAGTCAAAGAAGTGACAGAGGGAAAGAGAGAGTGAGAGGGGTAGAGAAGAGAAGGGAGGTCGAGGAAAAGGAACGAATCTGATTCACGAGTTGTACGGTCTATTGTGTGTTCTAAAGAGGACTGATTGTGTGAGAGAGAGAGAGAGAGAGAGAGAGAGAGAGAGAGAGAGAGAGAGAGAGAGAGAGAGGGAGAGGGAGAGAGAGAGACAGAAGCAAGAAAATCCGTCGTGAGTTATTATTATCGTCTCACGAGAATAATTGTCGCCAAGCGCGACGAGTGGAAATTTTCTTCTCGCGAAAAACATCGTCGCTTAATCAGAAATAACGGACCTACCGAGGGTGGTTTATTCCTCTAGATTTTTCTTTTCTATTTTTCGCCCGATCATCGGGAGACGAGTGAAAAGCTTCGATGAAGTAAACGACACACGAGGCTATGAAAAAAAGGGGGAGCTCGTGTAATGGGAGATAATAACGACGAAGCTCGTGGAGTTGTCGAGAACGCAGTTGATTGCTTTTTACTTCCAATCGATAAGACTAACCCCCTCTAGTGGTCAGTTGATGAACTTAACGGATAGTGAAAAATGTTCACGCAGGAAAATTGCATCTTTTCACAGGCAGAGTAACGCGAATAGCTGGAATTTTTTATAAACGTGATTAATTATTTATATAAAACAGTAACTACAAAAAATGCAGTTTGTGAAATTGCATTTCAAGAGATCCAAAAATGGATTCGTAGAGTTGTCGAGAACACAGCTGATTGCTTTTTCCTTCCAATCGATAAGATTAATTCCCTCTAGTGGTCAGCGGATGAACTTAACGGAGAGTGAAAAATGTTCACGCAGGAAAATTGCATCTTTTCACAGGCAGAGTAACGCGAATAGCTGGAATTTTTTATAAACGTAATTAATTATTTATATAAAACAGCAACTACAAAAAAGAATGAAATTTATGAAATTGAATTTCAAGCTATCAAAAAATGGAATAATTTCGTAATATTCGTTTAACGAAGATATACTTCGTGCAAATATTTGTTCGACTGTCTCGCAGGCTCTTTCTTCTCTTTATGAAATCTTTCCATCTTCCTTTTCCGTCAAGTGTGCTCGCATCAGCGGCTACTCCATCGCCGTCTACGTAATGCGAGGCAAAGGGCTAAGTTTACTCGGGAAAACGAACGAGGCGGAGTCTTTCCATGTTGTAATAATCATAAGCACAATGATAATAATAACGAGAAGCAAGCGTTGCAAGTACAACGCGGTGGGTCGTCTCGATGATGCCCAACCCCAAACGCAACATTTTTTCCCCTTGTACGTTTTTGTGTTTTCCACACTTGCATTTTTTCCAACTCATTTTCTATAGTTGTTTCGTAGAGATTTTATACCATTAGGGATTTATAGCTTTGTCCGAAAGTCCACCAGATGGAGAGACCTCTGTCTGAAAATGCAGAACAATAATAATTGATTGAAATATTCATAAATTAATTATTCAACTGTTCATTATTTTCGGTGGGTAATTATTTATGTTTCTTCGAATTAATAATTAATTGTTAAATCAGCGACGATTAAATTAATTATTCATACGTGAACGATACAAATTATTAGTTATTTTTCAAACGTGTAGATATTATAATTTAACGTATTTCGTTCAGAGAGTTGAATAATTTGATATAGTTTGCGAGGAAACTTATTACTTATACACTAGAAGACGTTGCATCACTGTTAAACCAGTGAAGCGATAACTGCGATGCGGACTATTTCTTCTCGGTACACGCTCGCTCTTCCAGCTGGTTCTCGTAGATCCCAGAATAGAGCATCTCGCGTCTACTCAAATCTATCCCAAACAGGGTTGGGCACTCTACGAATGAAAAGTGGCACGAACGAGAGTATTATTGCTTCTAAATCGATTATTCACTCGGTATAAGAAGCTTCGTCTCGGTCTAGGGAATTAAGACAGTCTTATTTTCCTTTTCTTTCTCACTAATTCTAGGGAATCAGTAAGAAATCGATCGGTCGTTGCATTATTACAGTGGTTGATGCGAAATTACAGTGAAATCCACCAAATTTTATTATGCTGCAAGCCAGTAAACATATTTTCATTCTTTTTGAGACAAACGTGTGAAATTTATTTTTAAAATAACGTTTGTAACGTTATTTTCTAGTTACTTCTGGTAAGACTTATTTAGTGATTTCTGGTAATTTTCATAATTCATGGAGTCCCAGAGCATAGATTATGCGCAGTTAGCACAGTGCAGCACGGAAAACCAGGTCGTTCCTGTCGTACTGTTCGTGCAATGCCTCTTCAACGTATATTTTAACATGCACGAGCTTCGATGTGTATAACAAGTACCGGTATAATTATAATAGCCGCATCAGCATCGTCGATAGTCGTTGTTCCAATATTCCAAGTCGTGCTGGCCGAGACTCGGTTTTCACCTCTTCACGAACGTTCGGTCAGTGGCTCGTCACGCCGATGAACCCTCTTGACTTCTTCCTCTTCCTCCGCATCTTTGAGAATAGCAGAAGGCTTCTGCTTTTGTACAACAACCGCGACAAGCTACGAGGACTCGTACGTATCGGCTTAGAATCGACGAGTCACGATTTTCCAAGATGGAACGGTGACTCGTTGCTTCTACCGATTCCCTCGAGGAAGTTTCCATCTTCTTCTTCACCTACACACAACAAAAATCGTTCAGCATTCGGGAGGACATTTTCAAAAGGAAATAATCATTCACGAGAATTTTCTCAGACATTGAAACAAGGAAAAAGTTTTCAATTTTTTTCAATTTCCTTTCGTAGACGATTTAACATCCTGGTTTATAGTGTTCTCTACAAATTGCTGCTGGAGAAGCGAACAACGTAACGATATTGTGATGTCGCGAGTTATTTATTAATTTATTTATTGTGATTGGGGCTGCCGACTCGGCTACGGAACGCGGTGGTTGAGAAGTAAAACGCGATAGACACTTAATCGAGAAGCACAAGACTTTATTTTCAGTGTTACAACGGACGGCGTAACGTTGTTGCTTGGATGATCGGAAAACTACTAACTGACTAGCCTAAGGAGAGGGTGGTTTTTATAACATTGACTCGCGGGAAAGTTGCAGTTTGGTAGGGAGAGAATTTGGGAGTTAGAACATGCTGGAAGCGGAAATGCCTTGGAAGATTCTAGGAATGGCAGCTGTTTCGGGCCTGAGGTGGGTCAGGCCATAAAGATAGATGTTTTATGGTGGGATCGTGGAAAATGGAAAACATGTAGGTTTAGGGTCTTTATCGGGAAACAAAGATTATTTGTATTTCGAAGGCAGGATGCAGCTGCGATAGCGAAGGTACAGCTGTAGGAAGTCACGTAGGCAGAAAAGGAATGCGAGAGACGCGTAGGGAAGAGGAAAAAAAGGTGGATGAAAGTTGACCATCGTCACAATATCCTTATCGATCTTCTTTCCTGAGCATACAAAAATTCTTTTCTTATTCAATCTGTTTTTTTTTTAATATATAAAATGATTTTAATTAATTTTTTTACGATAGAAAAATGATTTTCTTATAAATTTTTAATTACTATACAGAAATTATTTTATGTAATAATTTTTTGTAATACGATTGTACGATGAGCATAGAAAAATCTTTTTCTTAAAATATTATTTAAAATCATTTTATATATTAAACAAAAAAGGAACTACCGATTCCCTCGAGAAAGTTTCCATTTTCTTCTTCACCCACAAACAACAAAAATCGTTGAGCGTTCGGGAGGACATTTTCAAAAGGAAACAATCATCCACGAGAATTTTCTCAGACATTGAAACAAGGAAAAAATTTCAATTTTTTTCAATTTCCTTTCGTAGATGATTTAACATCCTGGTTTATAGTGTTATCTACAGATTGCTGATCGAGAAACAAACAACGTAACGATATCCTTATCGATCTTCTTTCCTGAGCATACAAAAATTCTTTTCTTATTCAGTCTGTTTTTTTTTTAATATATAAAATGATTTTAATTAATTTTTTTACGATAGAAAAATGATTTTCTTATCAATTTTTAATTACTATACAGAAATTATTTGATGTAATAATTTTTTGTAATACGATTGTACGATGAGCATAGAAAAATCTTTTTCTTAAAATATTATTTAAAATCATTTTATATATTAAAAAAAAAAGGAACTACCGATTCCCTCGAGAAAGTTTCCATTTTCTTCTTCACCCACAAACAACAAAAATCGTTCAGTATTCGAGAGGATATTTTCAAAAGGAAACAATCATCCACGAGAATTTTCTCAGACATTGAAACAAGGAAAAAGTTTTCAATTTTTTGGAACGTAACACTTTTCGTGTTTTTTTTTCTTATGTAACATTTTGTAAATTTTGTAGATTGGTTGTTATACAAATTTGTGTGAGGAGACGATTCGTAGAATTCCAGATGGATAAATCGCTCGGTGTAATACGAATGCTAATGATAGCTCGGTAATCTTGAATTTTCTCTCGAACCGAAAAGCATTTATCGTTTCCACAAAGTAGAATGATATTACGAGCGCTCGGCCGGTTACAAAACGATTATCGAAACGAGATCTATAATCCGTGCTTTCCCGGTTCCATCGCGGCCTGGATATGGAAACTCGCTATCCGGCAATTATCCTTGTACTTTTTACCAGTCCATATCTATATCCTCGAGCAAACTTGGAACATTCTCAGCTGGGCGGGTACTGTTTACTCGTGTATGTATGTTTTGTACTGTAAGTTTCTGTGTAGGTATTAACGCTATGTGTACACATACGCATACATGTATATCTGTATACATGGAATATTTCACATACATTTTTGTCAAGATTTCGAGTTTTAAAATCCTGGATTAAAATTGTGTTGGAAGTTTTTCTTAGGTAACTTTTTTTTTTAATATTCCAAGTTTCAATTTTTCGTTCCAATACAAATTTTTAATTTTGTAAATATCCTACAAAATCTTTTTGAACCACAAATTTAAGCCCCCTCCCTCCGAACCCCAAAAAATTGTTTCCATCGAAAAAAAAACTTTGTTATGCGATTCTGGGATCGGAAATTTGTCGCTGATGAAGGTTACGACGTTATTTTGGCGGATATTTCAAAAACTCTAGGAGAAAAATGTAAAACACCGGAAATAACGATTTATACACTTAAGAGGCAGTGTAACTGGCGACTAGCTACTTGCGCTTCGAAAACGAGATGCGTAAACTGTCCGGCACTGAGCAACCGATTGCCTTAAAATTTGGAAGGTACATAGAGAATTATGGCATAAAGTGCACAACAGTCTTATTTTTCCAAAGTTTTGGAAAAATTTCTGCAGCTTCAGTTACCACCGGAAATTTTTTTCCAAAATTTTGGAAAAATAAGACTGTCATCCACTTTGTGCCATAATTCTCTATGTACCCTCCAAATTTTAAGGCGATCGGTTATTCAGTGCCGGACAATTTACGGATCCCGTTTTCGAAGCGCGAGTAGCTCGTCGCCAGTTGCAGTGCCTCTTAAGGTCGATAAATCCTGAACAATCAAAAAGGAAATTATAATTTTCCTGCTGTATGGAAAAATTGTAATAGACAGAAGCCTTTAAAGCTCGAGAAAGGATTAAAATTCGCCAGAACGTGATAAGACCAATTTCGCGATGCTTTATCTTCATTCTCCTTCGTCGGAGAGAAAATTGCACGAATAACTTTTTCAAGAGCTTGCCAAGTACTCAAGAACCAGCCGAGGATCACACGGATAGCTTAATTTTTGTGACCATGGCGGCACTTCGAAAATCGCGATTTTCAGGACAAAGTTTGTTTTCCTCAAAAAAAACTCTTTATTTCACGATATTCATATTACCCCAAAAACTTCCGATTCCGAAATGAGGCTACAAAATCTTCTCGAACGAAAACAAAGGTTACAGAATCAGAAATTTATCGCACAATAAGAATATAATCCATTCATCCATCACCAATACTTAACAATTTCCCGATCAAGATTTGAAAAATAACATTTTTCTTGTACATTTCCCCTTTACATCAGGAATTTCTTGAAAATCCACGATGAGAATTATCTGCCTCTTTTATCGTAACCTCGAAAGGAGTAAAAAAAAATAATTGTCGAATGAAAAAAGAAAAAAAAAGTCTCCATTAGTACGACGGAACAGCCCATATATATATATATATACATTAAAGCCTACCGCATACGAACGTAGTCCACACCTCGTGGAAAACCGGGTCGGTATCGTGCGATGCAGTCGCGAGAGACCTCGTTCCCACTCTATACGTCTTTTTTCCCTTGACTTTTTTTCTCTCTCTTAAATTCGTTTTCTTCTTTTCTTTCTTTTTTTTGCGCCCCTTTCTTTCTTCGCCGCTTCCGCTCTCAGCTAATTTTCCCTCGATTCTCCTTTTCTCTATCTCGGGGCTCCGCTAGTGCCTATTCCCCTCTCCCAGTTCTCCTCCAGGTACTCGGGCCACACTTATCTTTGTCGTACTGTGACTGTGCACGTGATATCTCGAGAGTTTACTCACCCGCGAGATAGCTCGCTGCGATTTCTTCCTCGGCGAAATATATATACATACGCTTATAAACGATCTGTTTCTTGCGGTACATTTGTAAAGTACCATATCCCAGTAGCCGAGAGTCTCAGGATAGATAATCTCCGTTTAATCGGGATTAGGACCTCACCTTACGACTGTGAAGAAATAGAGCGAGGAGAGATCAGAATGCGAAGAGAACGGAGCAAAATATGTTCTTGACTTGTGATGAAAAATTGCGTTCATTTTTGAAAACTTGAATATAATTTGAATTAAAAAAAAAAAACGAAATTTTGTATTAAAACGGTCGATGGAGATCAATTTAAATAAACAAGAGAACGGACCAAAATATTTTCTTGACTTTTGATGAAAAATTGCGTTCATTTTTCAAAATTTGAATACAATTTGAATTAAAAAAAAACGAAATTTTGCATTAAAACGGTCGATGGAGATCAATTTAAATAAACGTTTCTTAATGTGGACAATCTTTTATTTATTTTATTTCTTAATTAAGAATTTGTATAATGCATCTTTTTTTTTAATCGTTGATTTTTATTAATTTTCGTACGTTTGTATTTATTTCCAGCGTCTCTGAGCTGAAGGAAGCGATCGAAAGAAAATGCGGCGTTATGGCGGTGCATCAGGTGTTGTTGATGAGCGGTGGCGAGAGCCTCGAGCCGAACGCGAGAGTATGCTCGTACTCGGCTGGAACCGACACGAACCCTATCTATCTATTCAGCAAGGCCGCTATCGAGAGTAACATGCCACCTATACCCCACACCGAGTACAGCTCCGGTGAGTGTTTCTTTTTTTCTTTCATTAATTTCTTCATTAACCTAATTCAATAAACAAATTTACTTCATTCCATCAATTTTCAATGAAATCAAATTTATTCGAGTTTAAAAAACACACACGTTTTAATTAAAGTAAAAACGGCTGATAATTATTAATTTTGAAACAAAAATTAAACCTTCTTGAAATTAAAATTAAATGAATTTTATTAACTCGAACGATAATTAAATTTCAATAAATACGATAATTTTTTTAATTTCTTAAATAAAAAAAAAACTTTATTAAATAAATGGCCTTTTTTGTCGTGACGTAATTCGTATAGATATATATTGTACATATCCATCTCCGGAAATTTTAATCGGTGTACAAGACGATCTTCGCAGAATTCGAGTCATGCTAGTTAGTTGACGCAATCATTTCAGGTGTATTCCAGGATCGTCGATTCGTGCACAGTCGTATCTTTCCATCAGTTGCGCTCGTTTACGCAAGTTGATCAAAGACCAGCGTGACTTACGACTTAGCCAAGGATTTAAACATTGCAAATCCGCTACAAATTTGTACATTTATATATTTGTTTTCGTCGCATCCAATCAATTCGATCAATCGAACGAATCAATATTTAATAAAAGGAAAATATTTTTTCAAAATTTCCTTACTCAATGTTACGATTTTTGTTATTACAAAATTAAAAAAAAAATTAATTTAGTATAATTCTTAATATTTACGAAAGATTGAATGTTATATTAATCTTCATTCACAATTATATTCTCAAAATTCTGAGTTTGAATAATTCTAGATTTTTTTTTCTTTTTCAATTTCAAAAATTGTGAAAATCGTTCTCATGTCTGGGGAATCAGCGGTGTTTGTGTGTGAACAAGTGCACACACGAGTCTGTCACAACGCTTGCCAGACTGTACGACGCCAAATGAACGACAATCTTCACGTCGACTCTTGTTTTATCTTGGTCTCTCCCTCTCTCTCTCTCTCTCTCTCTCGCTCTCGGTGTTCTGGCATCAATTGCGACGATCTTCGAGGCTCGCTCGACTCGTAATCGAAGCGCGTGGCCGCGACACAGAGAGCAACGAGTTCATTTTTCTTTCTCGCTCTCGTTACGCGTACCACTTGCGTAATCCGTAACCCTCGTGGTAGATCTCTCCCCTCCAAACCCCTCTCGATCAACCCCGCAGTCCAACTTAAACGCGTATTCGAACCAGTACAGTCGTGTTGAAAAATTATTAAAAAAAAGAAAGAAAAAAAAGTGAATTTATTTCTTTTTTATCTTATTTTCTTGAAAATTACATCATCGTTTGATCTTTTTTGCGATAAAACAATGTACGATCTATTGTGTATAGCGATTTAATTTTATTGCACCATGAGTCGTTTTGTTTATTGGAAAATTTTTATGTTTTTGTAACAAGCGAAAGTTTCAATCGATATTTAGTTTTTATTCATTTCGTTTTTATCGAAACTGATTTTATACCTGGCATTACGGAATCGCCAATTTCCTGTCGTAGACGATTTAACATCCTGGTTTATAGTGTTCTCTACAAATTGCTGAACGAGAAGTGAACACCGTAACGATATCCTTATCGATCTTCTTTCTTGAGCATACAAAAATTCTTTTCTTATTCGGTCCCTTTTTTTTTTAATATATAAAATGATTTTAATTAATTTTTTTACGATAGAACAATGATTTTCTTGTCAATTTTTTATTATTATACAGAAATTATTTTATGTAATAATTTTTTGTAATGCGATTGTACGATGAGCATAGAAAAATCTTTTTCTTAAAAAATTATTTAAAATCATTTTATATATTAAACAAAAACGGAATGATTGTTCATTCCATTTCAATCAATCATTTTATATATTGAAAAATGATTTTAATTATTCTTTTTACGATAGAAAAATGATTTTCTTATCGATTTTTTATTATTATACAGAAATTATTTGATGTAATAATTTTTTTAATACGATTGTACGATCTTAAATACTCTGCGACAGAAGGCGAGTATTAAACTCAATCATAAATTCCCTGATATAAAATTAACATGCATATATACATATTGTGATGTCGCGAGTTATTTATTAATTTATTTATTGTGATTGGGGCTGCCGACTCGGCTACGGAACGCGGTGGTTGAGAAGTAAAACGCGGTAGACACTTAATCGAGAAGCACAAGACTTTATTTTCAGTGTTACAACGGACAGCGTAACGTTGCTGCTTGGATGATCGGAAAACTACTAACTAGCTAGCCTAAGGAGAGGGTGGTTTTTATAACATTGACTGATGGGAAAGTCGCGGTTCGGTAGGGAGAGAATTTGGGAGTTAGAACATTCTGGAGGCGAAAATGTATTTGGAAGATTCTAGAAATGGCAGCTGTTTCGGGCTTGAGGCGGGTCAGGCCATAAAGATAGATGATTTATGGCGGGATCGTGGAAAATGGAAAAGATGTAGTTTTGGGTCCGTGCCGGGAAACAGAGATTATTTGTATTTCGAAGGCCAGATGCCCCTGCGATAGCGAGGGTGTAGCTGCAGGAAGTTACGTAGGCAAAAAGGGAATGCGAGAGACGCATGGGAAAGAGAAAAAAAGGTGGATGAAAATTGACCATCGTCACAATATACAGGGTGAATTGCGTAAGGGGTGCCAGGCGGTATTTCAAGGTAGATGGGCTCATTATGAACAAAAGTTGCAAATAAACATTTGGGATATTGTTAATAATTTACGAGATATAAATTTTAAATCGGACCAATCAGGGCGCGCCGAGAAGCGTTGAAGCCACCCACTCCCACCCTAGCCGTAGATATAGCATAGATTAGGGCGTTACATTTGGGTTTGCAAAATTCAGAGTAGTCAATTAGATTGCTTGTATTTTTCCGCAGTCATTTTTTTTTCTCGGTCATTGGCTGCTGTGAATTTTGCCCAACGTGCCGACAAGCGTTGAAGTCACCCACTCCCCGCCTAAATTCAGAGCAACCAATGCTCGAGAAAAAAAAATGACTGCGGAAAAATACTAGCAATCTAATTGACTGCTCTGAATTTTGCAAACTTAAAAATGTAACACCCTAATCTATGCTATATCTATGGCTAGGGTGGGGTGGAGGTGGGCGGCTTTAACGCTTATTGGCACGCTGGGCAAAATTCAGAGCAACCAATGACCGCGAACAAAAAATGACTGCGTACTAATACAATAAATAAAATTGACTGCTCTGAATTTTGCAAACACAAATGTAACGCCCTAATCTATGCTATATCTACGGCTAGGGTGGGGGTGGGTGGCTTCAATGCTTCTCGGCGCGCTCTGATTGGTCCGATTTAAAAAAT
The DNA here is from genome assembly GCA_946811545.1 of Netelia fuscicornis. NCBI lineage: Eukaryota > Metazoa > Arthropoda > Insecta > Hymenoptera > Ichneumonidae > Netelia > Netelia fuscicornis. Next base: position 15,302,505 of record OX328011.1, on the reverse strand, counting down.
TTATATCTCGTAAATTATTAACAATATCCCTAATGTTTATTTGCAACATTTGTTCGTAATGAGCCCATCTACCTTGAAATACCGGCTGGCACCCCTTACGCAATTCACCCATATACAGCTCGTGAATCGGTGAATGTCTGTGCGAGTGTCGACTCGTAGATAGATGTATTCTTATATTGGTAACGATTGCATGTGCATCTAGATCGTATACGAAAGACTTCGATCCCACATGCAACACGCTTCGATTCTCATTATTTTTCTTTAATAAATTCCTCTTACTCGTGCAATCAAAAGACCTATGACTTGCAAACGATCGCCTCGTCGACCTCGAGCTTATCTTTTTTCTCCTTCTTCGTTTTTTTCCCCCGACGATAATGAAGATTATGAAATTAGGAAGAAAGTTATTGTAATTTTATTATCGCCTTTTCATTTTTGTTTTGTCTTTATTTATCGCTGAATTGAAAATATGTTTTTTTTAAATCAATGTTTTTGTTTTCATCCGAGGTTCATTATTTATCATTCATAACGAGTGGTAAATTTTTGAACGAATTAATTCGCCGTTTCGTCGATTAATTTTTACGCGCAATTGATTAACGAATCAATGTACGAGATAGCGACGAGTAGCGATACGTTTATTTACAGTATCGAGTATTCGAACCGAGCCAATTCGAACCGATGGTCCAGGACGATATGTCACTCGCTTGACTAATTAATGGGAGAGCGTTCATTAATTCCTTTGACAAATTACTATCGCTCTCGTATTTCGAGATTTATTTGCATAGCGAACTATTGATTATTTCCTCGCACGAAAAATTGCCACGAAGTGCATCTCGTATCTCGAAAATGGAAATATAAAAGCGCAGTCACCGTATAGCCAACAGAAGTTCTAATGCAATTTCTACCCTGGATAACGGCTTTTATGTTACTTATGATTTTTGTACATTTTATTATTATTTCCTAATGGAAACAGGATTTTTTTTCCTTAATTAACATTTCTTCAAGTCTTACAAAAAATCGGATGATAAATAATTTTACAGGAGACATATTGCATTTTCTTGCTTTAATGCAATTTCTATCCACCATAAGAACTTTTACATTATTCCTGATTTTTATACATTTTATTATTATTTCCTAATGAAAACAGGATTTTCCCCTAAATTAACATTCCTTCAACTCTCGTAAAAAATCGGATGATAAATAATTTTATAGGAGAAATATTGCATTTTCTTGCTTTAATGCAATTTCTATCCCCTATAAGGACTTTTACATTATTACTGATTTTTATGCATTTTATTATGATTTCCTAATGGAAACAGGATTTATTTCTATATTGACATTTCTTCAACTCTCGTAAAAAATCGAATGATAAATAATTATACAGGAGAAATATTGCATTTTCTTGCTTTAATGCAATTTCTTCCCACCATAAGAACTTTTACATTATTCCTGATTTTTATAGATTTTATTATTATTTCCTAATGAAAACAGGATTTTCCCCTAAATTAACATTCCTTCAACTCTCGTAAAAAATCGAATAATAAATAAATTTATAGAAGAAATATTGCATTTTCTTGCTTTAATGCAATTTCTATCCACCATAAGAACTTTTACATTATTCCTGATTTTTATACATTTTATTATTATTTCCTAATGCAAACAGGATTTTTCCTAAATTAACATTTCTTCAACTCTCGTAAAAAATCGATCGATAAATAAATAGATGAAATATTGTATTTTCTTGAAATCAAATTATTTTACGATACGCTAGATGAACCTAATCTCATTGTCATAATATCGATGAATAAATTTTCGTACGACGAGGTGTAAATTCGACGGTGATCTAATAACGCAATAGACAGAGAGAGAGAAAACGTACCTAGCTCGCTAGAGTTGGCTTATCAGACGTTATAACCGTGCAAGTGTGAGGTCGTGAGAGAGGTGGATGTTTCAACCACCTGGGTCGATATACAGTAGTCGCGTACGACTTTTTCTTCTATGTGAAATATCGTCTTCTCCTACAGTTATATTCTTCATTAACGATTCACACAGTACGTATTCTCTTCACCTAATGGTCGATGCAGTACGATAAATTTTTGCTTTCAACGTACTCGATTTCTTGTCACCGTCACGATAAAAACAATTCATCGACTTTGCAATTCTCATTTCCGTTTATTACCGGAAATCATAAAATTATTCGACGATCATTGTACGATACAAAAAAAAAATGCGACTATCTATTTTAAAAAGAAGTTAACAAATATTATAATGGCATCGAGAAATTTAAAGAAAAGAAAAATCTTAAAGAAATTATTAACAAATTTGTATATTTATTTCAAATGTTATTTCATTTCTCTAATTTCGTTTATACAAACTGTCCAGTTTTTTATGTCGTATAATACGGAATAATTTAATGATTTCCGGTAGCTATAAAGTAGGAAATTCGTTTCTCGTTCGTGTTCGCTCGATCGAAACGCAATAACTGTTCTTCGTAAAAATTGTCCGCGAAATAAAGCGAACGGTTTGAACTCCAGATAACCGATAGAATTTCAACTCTTGGTTCAATATTCCATAGTCTCTCGGGTTTGTACCCCCGGATGTTGTGCGTTCTATATTTTATCTTCGTTGCGTTATTAAATAAAATAGACTCAGCACTAACACTATCCATGTTGATAAAACTTGTGCGTATAAGCTTGTGTGCATTAAAGCGTGTCTCGACTATCGACCCAATTCTTGTTGTATTATCTCGGTACGATAATCCGGACGGCGTCTCGAGAGACACCCCGGGAGAGACGAACGACCGCGAGATAAACCAGACGAACGGATTATTTGTGATCGATCATCCTATACTTTGCTCCTTTGATTAAAATGATTTTATACACAGTCGACGAATTAATCCAGATACGCTAAAAATATAAAATCTTGATAATTCGTAACAAGTTTATTGAAATAAAAAAAATCCCCTCATTTTTAAATTCATTAATTAAAAATTTTTATAAATGAGATAAAAATAATTTTTATAAACAAAATTTTATTATTTAAATCGTTAAAGATGTAACAAATGTTCTCAATCCTTGTAAAAATTAGAAAATGAAAATCACGCAATTTATTCGACGAAAAATTTCTAAGTTTTTAATTCTTTTGTTTACACTGCGAAATTATTTTTGGAAAAAAGTCGATCGTTCGATATTCGTAATTTAAAAGATTGAATTCACGTAGATACGCGTCAAGATACGATGTTTGCTCATCATTACGACGTACGATTGTGCAGTGTCGTCGTCGAATTGGGGTCGAGCTCTAACATCGACAATGCGCAATTAATTATTGCGTATGGAGAGATCCTCGGCTAGTCGTTGTACTATAACTCGCTAACGGGGCTGGTTTATCGTCTAATCACGGGTTACACAGCCTGTATACGTACGTGGGACATTGTAGGGTTATAAGCACCAGCGACAATTATTGCGACTGAAATTTCTTTGTTTTTTTTTTTAATATTTTTTTTTTATTTTTCTTCTTTTTTCTTTCACACAGAACAAAAACTGGATCATCGTACGATAATGTCGCGCACAAAGCCCCTGTGTAGTCTCCACACAGCCGAATGCAGTAATTAATGTATTCGCATATTCCATATCGCGCGCGTTAATTGCGGTCTGCGGTCGTAACAATGCTCGTGCTTCGTTGCTCGATTCAAGAATTCAATAACGATTATAATGCAACCGGTCGTTGATACATTATTTATTCATGAATGAATCATTATTTGAAAAAATAACTGCACGTGTATTACAATAAATATAAGAATTGAAAAAAAAATGCAACGAATTATATTTTTATTTCGTAATTCAATTATCAGGGTGATAGATTTGGATTAACTTTGTAATTGTTATTTTCTTTTTTTTTTAATTCTCAAATTTATTCTTATCTATTTATCTTGGTCTCTTGTTGCTCGATCGCGATAAAATTGGACGAATTAAAAATAATTGACAAATTGGGATATTGATACGGAGTGATAATGGAAAAATTGGAAAAATGTAAATTTGATAATCGTCTTGACGAGGAAAAATAATTTTGTTACTCCGGAATTTCATGCATTCGTATTATTCCGAAAAAAAAAACATTCTCGAGTCTCGACGTTTCAAAGTCGCGTTACAATAAATAAGAAAAATATAAGATGCAAAAAAAAACAGCGATAAATTACATTTTTATATCGCAATCACGACGATCGACTTGAATTAATTAAAAAAAAGTAATTTTCTTTTTTTTTAATTCTCAAATTTATTCTTATCTATTTTTATTCTCTCCTCCCTCGACCACGATAAAATTGACAAATTCGAATCTTGATTAAAAAAGATAATCGACAAATTGGACAAATATCAATTTGAAAATTCTCTTATCGAGGAAAAATAACGTTTTTTTTATGGAATTTCAAGAATTCGTTTTACTTGGGGGAAACAAAAAGTTCGCCATTCTCGACGTTTCAAAGTCGCACATTGCGTATTGTTTCGAGCTCGCGTGTCGCAAGGTATCGTAAGTCGAAGCGAACGATAAATGCGCAATGACTTATCGCAATGTGTCGCGGGTTGAGGTGAGCGCGACTCGGTTCGTACGCGTTAAATAAACACTCGTTTCACGAATCGTTCTCAGACGAACTTTTCCAACACCTTTTCGGCCTCTTCGTACGCGACAACGATGTCGTCAGACGTCGCGAATAATCGCGTTATCGCGCGTTTCTGGACACCGCGCAGTCTCGCCTCGTTCCAACGATAATTTTCCTCGTTTCGAATTTTCATAACTTTTCGTACAACTTTTCAAACACCTGCGACGTCTCGTGTATTTCCACCGATTGTCCCACTGTTTCACATTTATCCTGTGGTTCGATTTTATACCGTTCGAAATTTCAATTAACAAATTCTCCTTTGTTTTTGTCTTTTCTTACTTTTTTTTTGCAAAGATCTTTTTTCAATTTCGTTTTCAACATATGCGAATAAATTTGAATTTCAAATGAGGAGGAATGAACAAAGAAATGAAAAGAAATACAAAAAAGAAGAGAAGAACAATGCGAACGAGCTTTAAATCGATTTTCATCACCTGTTCCCGGTATTTTCAAAATTGAGTCATCGAGGACGTTGACTCGTTCTTGCCGACGCGCGCGCACACAGAGACACGCTCGCCCGAGCGGTTTAAACGCGAATCGTACGACGAGTTTACGATGTTTTTCTTTTTTTTTCTCTCTCGATGATCCCTCTTTCCTCGCTCGTACAGTTAAGATAACACGCTTACGATTGTACGCATAGTTTGTATTTATAAAAAAGCGATAATTATAAAACGAGAAGCTTCGTTGGGAAGGACGTTGTTCGATAAACGATCGAGTACGTGTGTTAAAAAACATATTTAATAAAAAATAACTAAATTAATTAATTAACAAATTAACAAACACAGAAATTAATTAATTAACAAATTAACAAATATATAAATTAATTATTTAATAAATTAACATATTAACAAATAAATAAATTAATTAATTAACAAATAACCAAATAGATAAATAAATAAATAAATGAATGAATGAAAGAACGAAGCACAAGAGCGAGGGGGTTCGTCAGAGTTTGCGTGGGTTTCGTTTTTAATCGACGTGTTCTTTTTTATATTCATCATTATTTAATTACTTTCGATTTAGCGAATCTGACGAGAGCGTATAAATAATACATATGTATATATATATATATATATGTATATCGTATGTACATATATGCGCATATATACACGTGTACATATTTATGTGAACTCGCGTGTTAACCATCCGAGTGGCAACAACCGGCATGCGATTAAATCGCTATCGCACCAAACGGTTCGAAAAGTCTGTCCGATTAAGAAGAGAGAAAAAAAAAATCGAAAAAAAAAGAAAATCTGAAAAAAGAAATTCAAGGAGAAAAAAAAGAGAACCTTGACTTCGTCGAAGCTGCGTGAAAATGCGCAATATCTCGACGCACATGTTCACATAAATTGAGAAATTGATCTGCGTCCGAGTATCGCGAAACACGTGTATTTTATTATCATTATTATTATTATTATTATCATGTTTTATTTTTATTTTGTTTTAAACAGCCGCTTCGCTCCTTCATGATTTTATTTGGATGCCAGCACGTACAAAGTTTTAAAGACATTCAGTGGAGAGTGTTCGCACTGTGAAAAAAAATATATGAAATTAGAGACGCAACGAGTTCATTTAAGAGCACGCCTTGAAACGAAAACTCGGGGTCGTCGAGAAGATGAAGAAGATGAAAATGAAAATACACATTCAGCTTTTACGCATCGTAAAAATTCTTTTGATTATTATTTTCCTGTTGCTCGTTCGATTACGTGGGAGTCAGACGACCTAAAAAATTTTTACAAACAAGGTGACGACGATTTTTCCATCGCGAAAACAACAACCAACAAAAAAAATATGTTTATACGTGGCGAGGTAAACATTTTGTTTTTGATTTCTACTCACGTAGAATACGTTTTTTCTCTCTCTCTCTCTCTCCCTCTCAGGTAAATTTCTACGTCGCAATCTCGCAATCTGTGTGGGATCGACGTTTTTTGCGTCTTGGAATTTTTACTTTCGTATGGGAATAACAGAGTTTTTTTTTTTTAACGAGAGTCATTGATCGTTATATATCCGTTGTTTGCGATGATTTTTTTTCTTCACGCCGCTACATCGCTGCGCAATTCTTGTAACGTAACAAATATGTGACTATCTGCGCACGACCATGCATTATACATACATTCGTATATATATAGGGTGAATTTCATAAGGTGTAACGGGCTTTATTTTAAGGTAGATGGGATCATTAAAAACAAAAGTTGCAAATAAACATTCGGGATATTTTTAATACTTTACGAGATATAAATTGTTAAAGTTGGTCCAATCAGAGCGCGGCGGGAAGCGTTGGACCCGCCCACTCCCGCCCTAGCGGTAGAGATAGCACAGTGTAGGGCGTTGCATTTGGGATTGTAAATTTCAACCCAGTCAATTTTATTTATTATATTATTACTCAGTCATTTTTATTTCTCGGGCATTGACTGCTCTGAATTTTGCAACCCCAAATGTAACGCCCTACAATGTGCTATCTCTACGGCTAGGGTAGAAGTGGGCGGGTCCAACGCTTCTCCGCGCGCTCTGATTGGACCAACTTAAAAAATTTATATTTCGTAAACTATTAAAAATATCCCGAATTTATATTTGCAATTTTTGTTTGTAATAATCTCATCTACCTTAGAATAAAGCCTGTTACACCTTATGAAATTCACCCTGTATATACGTATGTATGTGTAGTTATGTATGTATGTATACGTGTGTGTGTGTGTGGGTATGGACGGCATAGATAAACTTTCTTCATTAACAAATCGTGAGTCACATCACAAGGTCGGTACGAGCGCGATGAGTAACGGGAATTTCGATAATCATTTACCTCCATCGTGTTGGATTTCCGCGACGCAAATTCGATGAGGTTTACTTCGCCGATATCACGGAACAGATAATTGATAAGAATGATGTAAATAAGACGTAGTGGAATATTTTTCACAAAGTACAAGGGTCTTCGAGTACACGATAGCATGATAATTCGTTTAATTTCAACTAAATAGTTTTCTTTTTTCACGACTGATAAAACTAAATTACATATATCTCTTTCGATGATTTATCGATCGGTTGTAATCTTGAGATTGTTGTGTTTGTAATTTATAGCCAGGACACAAAATTTATCTGTGATATTTGCCATTGAGAATTATTAATTTCGAATGAAATTATAAATTTATTAAATTGCTACTTTGGATAAAATTTGGGTGAAATTATTTGTTTTTTTGAAATCGTTACGTTTCGTTTTTGTTAAATTTCAACTAAATAGCTTTCTTTGTTCACGCTTGATAAAACTAAATTATATCTATTTCGATGATTTATCGATCGATTTTAATCTTAAGATTGTTGTATTTGTAATTTTTAGCTAGGATAAAAAATTATTTGTGAGATTTGCCATCGTGAAATATTAAGTTTGAGTAAAATTATAAATTTATTAAATTGCTACTTTGGACAAAAATTGGGTCAAATAACTTGTTTTTCTTTCTTTCAAATGATTATATTTTGTTTTTGTTTGGTTTAATAACAAAACGACTTTCTCTTTCTATATTGCTCAAAACAGTTCAGAATCTTTTGTTGATTTATTGATTATTCTTATCTCCAGCTTACAAAATTCTTTATTTGTTATCTCAAGCAAAACTTTGTTCAGACATTTATCATAAAGATTTACTACGTTAAATAAAACAAGAAATTCATTAGAACGAATTACGATTAATTAAATCTGTGTAGGAACATTCTCTTTCTCATTCGTTCTCCCTCTCTGTTTCGATCAACTCGATAGAGCCAAAACTCGCTGCGCAACGTTCGATACAAACGTGGTTTGCCCTTTCTCTCTTTCGACACAACGACAATCGCATTATAATTAATGTTAGAAATTGACTATTTCTACTGGTGTGTGTATAACGTCTATGACGTATACACATTGCTCACGGTCGAGGTCTCTCGAATCGTACTTGGGATTTTATACTCGTAATTCCCGAGTCCAGCGTCACGCACGTTTCCGGATCGTCGTACGACGTCGTATTACGCACTTAACAATTTTATTCCATCATTCGCACAATTTTTAATCCCTCGCTTATCAATCTTTTTATCAATTTTCATCTACGAATGAATTTTCAACGTTTACATTTATTTCGTCGAGATGAAAACTGTCGCGCTATCTTCCTTTATCGGAAATCCATCCTTGGATTAATTGTGATGAAATTGAAAAATCAATCGGATATCTCGTTCCGTCAATGATAACGACCGACTCTGGAAACGAGTCTGCAAATTTTTGGGCGATGACGCGATACGAAACGGGCGAGCGCACAAAGATATTTTTTGTTGTACCTGTTATTTCCATGTGATACTTTATTCTCGAATTCCCGTAATTTTTTATACGAGCTCCGTATGATCTATATAGTTCTATATAGGCTGACAAAATGACGTAATACGCTCGAGGGTTTATCGTCGAGCAACTAGCCAGCTGTACTACTATAGAAACTCGTCCGCGACCTTGTATTCTCATCGCGTGCCAAGATCGCTTTGGTATCGGAGTATGCACCAAAGGAGTTACAGAACGATATATAAAAGATCTGCTTTTTTTTGTTATTTAAGTACGTTTAATTTAGCCTCAATCGACATTCGATCCGAATTCGACGTTTGCATGGAAAATCCTCTTCGAGTAAAATTATTCAAGAGGAGTTGCAAATATCTGGCCTGGTTTATCCAATTGCTCGAGGAAAAATAAAAGAGTTCATGGAAAAAAGGATGCGCGAGTTTTATAGTTCTATTTTCTTGGTACGATGATTATTGAAATTATATGAATAAGGGTTTTTCATTTTTCTTTCAGATGTCGATCTGGTCGAACAAATCAACGCTTCGCTGGCGATGCCCGCGACTTACGGCACCCTCGTAGCTCGAGCTCAGCTGGCTCAACAATGCTGCGTTCTGGCGCGAGAACAGACAAGAACGTGCGAACTTCTCGTGCACGATCAGCATCTTCAGCAACAAGGCTGGGCTGCTGTTGTCGCGAATCTCGAGGATATAACTCACATGTTTCAGTGCAGAGCCGAGGTTCTCCAGCAGAGTTTCGCGCTTTATCTCACGGAACGGGAGCAACACATGCAGCTATTGAACAAGTATGTAGTTGTTTTTATTTCCATTTTTTAATAATATCGTCGATGAAAATCATTTGAGTCCTGTCACGTTTGGAGAAGCTAGCGAATTTTTATTCAAATGCGTTTATCAAGAACCAAACAGTGAAATTAATTCAATTAATATTTATATTCGTCCTAATCGTCCGGAAATGTTACAGTAAATCTTAAATAAATGGAAACAAATAAGAATGTTCCGAATAATAAGAATGACTATATTTTTTCTATTGTTACTCGGTTCATCCGAATCTACAATAAAGTTTCATATTTCTCTTTGTTTTAGTTTCAACGGTGATCTCGGTACTCTGTCAAAAATTCCGATACTCCCAGCACTACGCGCACAGGCGGAGGGTCTTCTGAGTCCGGAGGATCAGCCGTCGCAGGATCAGCAACAAGTGGACGAGTGCACGAGCGACGACGTTCTCAGTCTACTGAAGTGGATTTCTGCAAAGGACAATCAGAGCAGCCTGGAGCAAGTCGCCGAGCAATGTTCCCGTGGATTGGAACAGTTCGACGAGCGTATGATGGAAGCATTGAAGAGCGAGGTGAACTCGGCTATCGACGCGGCCAACAAGCAAGAGATGAAAGAGATAAAGGGTCTCGGCGAGCGTCTCTTCGCTCTCGAACAATTGATGACGCAGACAAAGAGATTGGTCCAAGAGCAGGGTGAATTGGCCCAGGGATTTTTGCAGAATCAGACACGTGCGAATAATCTCGGTGATCCGAGTGTATTGCCGGATCTTTGTGTGTCGCATCGTCGTCAGCTCATCGTTATGATGGAAAATCACAGTCAGTTGCGGGACATACGCCGTCGTTGCACGAAAGCCAAGGAAGAATTATCGGTCAATATTTATCAGCGTCTCAAATGGATAATGTACGTTGAGAACAAAATGATGGAAGTCGATGGGAAACTCGTCATGTATCACGAGAGTCTCAAAAGATTGAGACGACATCTCGAGGTTGTCCAGCAAATTCATCTAGCGCCTCAGATGTATATGAGCGCCGTTGCCGAAGTCGTGAGAAGACGCACCTTCTCCCAAGCTTTTCTTGTCTGGGCGAGCAATCTCGCCTGTCAATTGTTGACCGTCCACAGCGAGGAGATCGCCAGAAGACGAGAATTCCAGACTAAATTCGATGGACATTTCTTGAACACTCTCTTTCCCGGACTCGAGGATACACCTCCGCCTTTCGCGACTCAGGCGCCTACAGTTTTCGATAACGGATTGCCCAAGGTAAAGTTACGATTGATTTATCGGACAAGCTCTTCGAATAGTCGAAAGTTGATAATTAATTCATGATATCTATTATCGAAATGGATGTGCAATTTAAACTTCGATCGAAATCAAACGTTCCTTGCCCATCTTACTTTTGTCCATTGGAGTTGATTTTTATTTCAACGATGCGATTATTCTGTTGCAGCTGACGATCGACGACATGGAATCCTTGAAGGATCAACTGCCCGATCTGGCGAACTCGATCTCGACACCCGATCTCAATAGCATCACGCAATTCTTTCTCGCGAAGAGCTTGAGCGAGGGCAGCAACGACGGTGCGAAGGACAAAGACAACAGTATTTCCATGCCGGTCGATATGCCAAGCGGCAAGCAAGAGATAAGAGATCGATTGCCGATGGTTGGTGATAGGTGAGTTTTTTTTTTATTTATATAATCCCTAATAAAAATAACTTGGTGAAGTAATCTCCGTATAGGCAAAGAAATTTCTTTCACATAGGGATGTTTTTTAATCGGGGTTTGATTTGTTTCCTTTCGAATAAAAAGCCAAAGGCTCATCAAAATATTCACAAATCCTTCAGTATTAGACAAAAGTGAGCTCGATATGAATTTTTACCCTCAAATCTAACGCTCCACACGGAAATAAGTAAGCAACCAATAGAACGTTGAAATAATTTTCAGAGTTGGTTTCGAGTCGGAGACCGACACTGAGGAATTCGAGAAGATCGGCCAGATAGCTGGAGACACAAAGCTGAATTCATACGATGAGACGAAGCAAAAGCTTAACAAACAATTGGAGGTTGGTGATGATGATGATGATGTCTCGAGAAGCGTGTCACCCTCATCCTCGACATCGACTAACGTACCGTCCCTTAATTCTCAAATCGTTGATATTAATCGTTCGTCATCGGCTAGCGAGCCCTATGGCTCTTTCCGTTTACCAAGTCCCTCTAACCCCGAGCGACCCCAACCGCTCAGCCCTCTTGCCGAGTGTGCGGAGAATAACGATAGTCCGTGTAATATTATGCACGAAAATGATCGTTCAACAACGACGAGCTTCGCTACGAGTCACAATAATCGCGATTTAAATTTACGTAATCGTCGCTCGAGTCCAACGAGTGACGATACGACGCGTTCCTTGAGTCCCGTTCCCACGTCCCGTTCACGTTGTTCCGCGACGTGCGACGGCCAGCTTCAGCAATTACATCATCAGCAGCCGATGCAGCAACAACAGACCCCACATCAGGATAACAATCAACGTCAACAGCAGGGAATATTCAGTGGCGGAAGCAGTCCGTCTGTCGATACCGTAAACAACGATTTCCTGGGTACCGAATTTTACATGGACGAGTCATTACCGAGCAGCCTCAGCGAACATCCCATCGAAGTTCAGCATCAGGCTATCGTTTCCCTTCTTCAGGTACTTGGACGAATTTCAGGCTCGATAAATCAAATCTCTCGTAGTCGTATCGGTAAAACGTTCATTTTACTTTCTATATTTTTCTTCATCCTTCTATCTATTTTACACCTTTTGTTTGTTTTCTTATCTTTTTCGAGCACTACTATTTTCCAGTCGAATCAGCATTTTTTTCAAACGTCCATTTTTTCCAATCATTAAAAGTCTTTGTTTTATGCCAAGATGACATTCATTGATCAATTTCCTTTCGAAAATTTGTACGAACGATATTTCGTTCCTTTATTTCTTAGCACTGCAAGATCGAAGCATCCTTAGAAATTTTTGTAGTACTTTGAATTCGTTGTTTCGTGAAGGCTGAAGTAGAGCGAGAAGCAAGATAATTATTGTCTTTCAAACACGAGTCAAATTTTATTTTCTTGGTACATTGTTAAAGACGTGCAAAATGATACTGAAAAAGAAACATCAAAATTTATTCCTGCTTAGAAATATATTTACGTACTTCTTGTACCAAACTCGGTATGATTTACATATTTATTCTTGTATTTTGATCCTTTATTTTCACTGCTCATCTTTATCTGGCTGGACTTGTTAAATATCTTTTATCAAAAATATATCTATCGAAGGATTTTTCTTAAATCAAATTATGAAAGCTCGATTGCACTTTTACTACTTTCATTATAATAGTTATGCTACAATTTTAATCTATCGTATATTCACGAGCTTTACTCCGAGTAGATCCTTTAGGACATTTTTCGCCAGTAGATAGCAAATTCTTTACCATTCGCTCTGGCATAGATTTTCTCATGTCTTTAGTTTTCTTTTCTTTTTAATTTGCTGAACGCCAAATTCCAATTCTTCGCATACCTGAGCTTTGTCGGCCGAGCATCTCCTTCAACTCGACTTATCGTCTTGCCGCATTCGCTTGGAAACAGCGAAAGCGTATTATCGTCTCGATTATTTTTCTTCCAGGATAGCTGATGCCGTCGCACTTCTCTCTTATCCCGTTCCTCGTTATTCCTCGTAAAATAATTACACACGCATACACAAGATATCTTGTATCCTCAAGCTCGGTCGTTGAATATATATTTCACAATACACACACTTAAACACATATCTACCACTCATAGACATGCGTAAGGTGGCTTTCCGCTTTCGCGAAAAGAAATATAAAAATATCATAACGATACAAACAAAAAAAAAAGAAAGAACCACGGTAGATAAACGATATTTATTGTTACATCGCACGTCGACGTTAAACCCGGCCAATATACATATTTACATATATATGTAACGAATCCTTCAATCCCATTGACGAAAAAATACCATTAACGAAATTGTTTGTTTTTCCTTCATTTGACATTTCTTTTTTCGTTTTGATTTTCTTTATTTCGTTTTTGTTATTCCCAGGAAAATCTTGGCAACGCGAGGAGCGAGGTGGAACGTCTTCGTAGCGTTCTGCGGAGTATGAAAGCCGCGACGAGCGAGGCGATGGCTGCTTTTCGCGAGGAATTGGCAATTTTGCGAAAAAAAGTAAACGTCGATAACGCGGATCTTAGCAACGTTACGGATCGCGTTCGTCACACAATTGTGATGCACTCGCGTAAGTGCGAGGAGGCTTTGCACGAGCAACAGCAGGAATTGGCGGTCAAACACGAGCTCGAGATGGCGGATGCGAAGAAATTGTTGGCGAATCGTGACGAGGAAGTTCGCAATATGTACGAAGCGGTGAGAGAAGTCGAGACGGAGCTGGCCGATCACGAATATCTCGTGAAGACGATGAGACAGAAATTGGATAGCGAACATGCGGAAATGAGAGAATTGCAGACGCGTTTACAAAGGCAATTGGACGAAGCTCTCGAAGAAGCGCGTTTGGAGAAGGAAACGGCGCTGAAGGAAACGAGCGAGTCGGGTAGAGCCGAGATAGCCGCTATGACGACTAGCCTGGAGCGTTGTCAAGAAAATGTTCGTCAGCTTGAGGAGAGTTTAGCCAAAGCTCGGGCCGATCAACTACGAGCCGTCAAAGAGGCTACGGACAAACTCCAGATGGAATATAAAGCTGAATTGGAAACCATTAGAACGAGATTCAAAATGGTCGCTATGGCAACCTCGACCATGGAGAGAAGTCCGAGTAATTCGAGTCTCGAGAAGATCGAGGTAACGCTATACCGCATAGTTATTGATCCCGTTCGTATGTTCTTTTTCGAATCGCCCCGTAGAAGTGAAGTTTTGTAAAATGAATTTTGTTGCTCCACCACTGTGCGTTTGTTATTTCATTGAATTTCATTGCAATTTTTTGTTTGCAGCGCCCCGACATGATCGAGCGATCCAATCACGAGGCCATACTCGCACAAACTAAAGAAGATATGAAAATCGAGAAAGCTGATGCCATTCGCAATGCAATCGAGAAGGAGAATTCAGACTTCGAGTCGAAGCTCGAATATCGTTTGCGTCTTGCTGCACAACAGATGGTCGAAGAGGCGGAGGCTCATAGATTGCGGGAGACGGCCCTTGTCGAGGAGTGCCAGCAGTATCAGGAAATTATAAGGAGACTGACCGAGCAAGATCTTAGCTCTCGTCAAGCTCTCCTCGAGAAGGTAAGTTCGTCGAAACAATTTCTATGTAAGTAAACAGTTTGGAAATAAAAATACATACACGAATGAACTCGAATAATTGAATTTGGTTAAATCGATATGTTTTTGCAGGTGGAAAAGCTCGAGGAGGAGAAACAGCATCTGGAGAACAAGATGGCGATTGAAAGAAAGATTCTGAAGGCTCGTGAGAGTCAGGTGCACGACCTTGAGGCTGAACGGGCTGGATTACGCCAAGAATTGAGCGACGATCGTTTGAAAATGAGTCACAGCGGTGCGGGTCTCGAAGATGCCTTACAGACACTTTTGTCGGGTGGTAAGGACGACATCAAGGTCTCGGAATCGAAGAAAGTGCGTTTGGAAGCGAGTGCGGATTCGGAAACTTTGACGAGACGCTTGGAACTTCTTGAACTCGATAATAAGAGGCTAACCGCTGAGTTGAGAGCGATCAAAGACAGCAAGGAAGCAACCGAGGCTAAGGTCGAAGCTCTCGAGAATAACAAAGTCCGTTTGGAGGTCGAACTTGTGAAAGAACGTTCGAAGCGAGGACATTTGCTTGCTGGAGAAACGAGCTTGAGTGGTAACACTGCCAGTAATTCTGTATCTACGGATGCGCGCGAAAAGGACATGAACGCCTCGGTCGCAATTGTAACAGATACGTCGAGTCAGGACAATGCGAGTGGTTCTGAAACTGAGAGCCGTTCGGCCGATTTTATCTCGCACTATCGGGAATTGTTAACCAAGAATCCTGGCACTTATCCTGCTGTTCAGGAACTTAGCGTTACTTTCACCAGTTGCAATCCCGGTGATACGGTCTTTGTCGTTTGGGACGCAGCGCACAATCAGTACATCGTAATACAGGATTCGCGCTCGCTCTACATACTAAATTCCGAGAGCGTTGACACGCTAAAAATTTTTCTCAATCACGATAATATGCCCAAAGTCAAGCAAATTCTCGGCGAGGTTATCGACAAACAGTATTGTCACGCGAAAAAGGTGAGAATCAATCGTTCATTCTAGTAAGCATTTCTTTCATATCCTTTATTTATCGCTGTTCCAGCTTCGAAACAGCGTTTAACTTGAGCAATTTTTTTACACCGAAAGTTCCTAGATTTGTATTAATCACTTTTTATTTTTTTGCAGCCCGAGAATCGTTACAACGTACCCAAAGGTACAAAATTCTACAGAGTTCGAGTGAAGCCGCTCGCCTATCTCCTTTAAAAACCATTGGGAAGTCGTCATTGCAGTTCGAAGAAGAAATAAGAAACAAGGTTTTTGCTTTTTATCCTTATTTTTCATGCATAACGGGACGATTTGTTGTGAAAAAGCCTCGAATCGTAATTCTGTCGATATATCGAAGAAGCAAAAAAGAAAATAATTACTGAATGCAAAAGAAAAACAGAGTGTGCCGAGTGAATCTCACGTAGATTCGTCGACCTTGTGTATAAAGCGCTGTGATCGCGGAATCGCGTAGCCCGAAATCGCCTAGAGTATATATGTGTATATATATATATTTGTATATGTGCATACATATATACTCTGTATTGTCGTGGACGTAAAAAAATCACGTTCACAAGCTCGGAAATGATATTCGAGTTTGCAAACATTTTTTTTACATGCGGCGACAAAAGACCGCGATTCCGACGACGTACGTCTAACGCGACCATCCGTAAACTCGGATCAAGGCCAGAACCTGCCAGAGCCTCGCAACGCATCCTCGATGTTGAATATAATATGAAAAAAAATACGAAAAAAAAAATACAAATAATATTAAACTGATCGTCGTATGTTAACAGAGGTATGCGCAAGTTAATGACATGAAATGAGACGGAAGGATGCGCTGGCGTTTTATTGTGATATAAATAATCTTAAATGAAAAAATACAAAAAAAACATAATAATAATAACAACAATAACATTAATAATAATATTAATAATGACAGAAAAGAGCGAAGAGAGAACGTGAAAATCATTTTAAGGAAGATAAAAAACAAAGAGCCACGTTGAGCCACAGACGAAGAATATAATATGATACAATATACGAATGCTGTGGAATAGCTGTGAATGCGTTCTAAATAACGAGAAGATGAAAAAAAACAAACAAACAAAAAAACAACAAAATAATAATCCAACAACACATTTATTACGTAATGTGGATTTTATCTGTGAAAAAAAAAAAGAAAACGACAGCGCACGACGTTTTATGGAATCTATATATACGATATGGGGTTGCTGCGAGAAAGACGAACGTAACAAACTAATGAGGCTCATTACTGTTCGTCATGTTTTGTCAAAGAAGCGTGCAAAAAACAATCTACGAGTTTGTGTTTTCCCCCTTTTTCTCGCTCTATTGCTAGCGGATCGGGCACATTCTCTATATATGCATATATATGTATGCATATAAAGAATTTTATCGTTAAACTTTCATTTGCGCTCGTTTGCGATGAGCGGAATAGAGTAACCAAGGAAATTTTAATTCGGTTATAAATTCTCTCTAAACTTTTCGATTTCGAGAATGTATTACTCAATTAAAGTTTCCTCGATCAGCAACGCCCTTTATTTTTCTCCAATTCCGCTTAATATCTCGCACCGTGTGGTACCTATAGCTGTAAGTTTTTTTTTGTTGCGAAACTGAAATGCTTCGTACGTACGATAGAGAATATATGCGAATATTCAAAGCAATTTTGTAATTAAAAACAAAAAAAAAACAAAAAGAAAAAAAAACCGTAGCGTCTTGTGCAATCACGAAATGCATAACTCGAGTTGCATTGACGTAATAAGAAATAACATTTGAAAAAAGAAAGAAAAAAAAAAAAGAAAAAGAAATCTTAAAACGAGCAAAAAAATTATCAAAAGCGAAATAGGGTAGAAGTATTTGTCGTTGACGCGTGGAAGTTTGCAACGCGACAAAATCTTATGCGACGAATGTATATTTGACAGCAAACAAATGTGTGAGGAATGAACAAAAAGTGATAGAAACTTGCAAAGAATTCTCGTTATCGACGAAAATCGTTATTGGAGGCGAAGGACGAAGCGTGAGCGGTCAACTTCGTCGCTTAGTCCCATTGTACGAATATCGCGATTTCACGCATTCTTGCCGAATTATTCGCAGGAATTGTTCTTTTTTTAATCATACAACTTACTCTTACGTTACAGTGACGGAATGAAGCGTGAAAAAAAACAAATACCATCTCAAAGCCGTGCGCTGTTTGGTATTTGTGGTGAAACGATTGTCACTTTCATTTTCGCGATTCTTCACGCGAACGATTTTTTTTTCAATATATATGAATACTTCACTCTCGCTGAATCGATCATTTTTGTAATTATTTCATCGTTTATCTCGTCGATAAATCTCTCTCTTGATTATCTTCATTATGCCGATGCTCGAGGTATTATACTTGCACTCATAGCGATGAATTTAACGATAATAGAAAACAAGAAAATATAAAACGTAAAAATGACAAATAAAGAAAACATGAAATAAAAGAGAGAAGCAGAAGAGGAAGAAAGAAAGAAAGAAAGGAAACGAGACGATTAGTAAGTCGCGGAGTTAGGAAGTACCGTAGTTTATCGTACAATATAGATGTGATCGTTAGCGAGTCCTGTAACAATTTTGCACGTAATAACTATAACAAAAATTAACTACGACTATTACCAACTACGAAAACTATATTGTTATCTTAATTACTTATCGCTAAATTAGTAGTTTAGGTGGATTGAAACTCGTTATTTCACGAGGGACGAAAATAATTAATTTGCGTCGTGCCCCCCCCCCCCCTGCCCAGGGTTTCCCAATCGGAAAACAAAGTCTCGATCGTGTAGTATCACCAAGGCAATCGAAACAATTATTGTAAATAAATATTGTCGCTAGTTTCTGATTTTTTGTTTCGCTTATAGGAGAATTTATCGATTTTTTTTAATTAAATAGACCAATTAACTTGTCTAAAATACTTCCGACAGTGCTGTATTTGCGATAGTAATCGAGTTTTAGAAATGTGATCGATATCGTTATCGTGAAATTTCTCGTTTTTTTCCGACTCTCAATTCTTTACGTCGAACTCAAATGAATGTGCAATTTCATCTAGATAAATAACGGTAGAAAAGGACGAGTATTTGTCGTTCTGTTTTTTTCTGTCGTTTGACTTCGTGATTTAGCTACACGATCCACGTAAAAAGCAAAACTCGATAGTCACGCTTGACGATATCGAGACCGGTTCCTATTTAGTCCAATTCGTCGAATAATCTCGACATTTCGTAAATAAAATACGATCGTCATTGTTCAAACTCGACGATCCCTATTATTAGTAATTGTACGATGATACGTATACACGTTTCATCCTCCAATAGCTCTCAAATTCTATGAATATCCGTCTCTCATCATCTTTCAACTTGACGATTTTTTGTTTGTTTTTTCTCTCTACTTTTGTTTAAACACTACAACGCACGGGCTAAACAAATACGCGTGTATACGTAAGAATGTCGTGAAAGTAACGTTCAAAGTTATCTTAGCGAAAAGCGAGAGAGAAGAGAGAGATAGATTTTGAAATACGATTTGAAAAATCCGCACTTTTTCGCGGTCGTTGTTGCGGGCCATCTGCAGGATTGTGAATCCGTTAGAATTGCGATCTCCATTGTTCGTTATACTGTTAAAAATGAATCATTGATGAAAAACAAAAAAAAAACCAAACGCAACCTACGAAAAAAATTGCAGTTGTAGCTCATTAATAGATTCGAATATCGACGTGCCTGCAACTGATTTTCTTTTTTTTATACATACGGGGGTGAGAACGTATTTGTGCGAGAAATTGTCCTTTTTTCATTCGGCAGACGGATAATCGATTGTTTGCATTAACAAAAAGATAATTCGAAGGGGGGGCTGAGATAGAAGTATCGAGTTTTCATGAGAATAATTAATGGACGTGAGGATGAAATTGAAGTTTTTAATTGCGAGAAACGAATTTGAAAAGTAAATCGAATCAAGTGAATGAAATTCGTCACTTATTTTTCTAGTATAATCCCCGCGTAGTTAAGGTTCGCGTTACTTTTTCACCTAGATAAAACGATATGTGTTTAGAAAGTACGTAAAAAATACAAGAAACAGAAAACAAACAAACAAACAAGAAAAACCGTAGATGCGTTGATTTTTGTACGAGTGAAGAGAGAACATAAGAATGGAGAATCCTATGCGAAGAAACAAGAAAAAATTAAAAAAAAAAAAGAAAAACCTTATACTGTACGAGATATTATAAAAATTGTTCGGCTACCATAACAAGCAGATACAAAAACAAGTGTGTGGCTGAATGATTATTAAATTTATTAATAGACCTAATTTGGTATATAATTCTTAATATTTAAGAATTTGAGGCTATCGCTGATATTTTTTCATTGTCGAAATTGAGGATCGCATCCTTTTTTTTTCATACAGGAGTGTGTGGTTTGAAAAAAAGGAGAAGAAACGAAAGGAAGATCTAGAAAATAGAATAATGTAAATGGAGCGAGAAGTGGTCACTTTGAAAGAAGAAAAAAAAACGAAGTCTCATCGAAAAAGAACAAAAACAAAAGGCTAAAGAACGTTGAATGAATGAAAAAAAAGATCAGCCAACGACACAATTTCTGATCGATTAACATATTATTAGAGACAGTGTGAAATTACCAGTTTAAAAAGAAAACGAGAGTGAGAAGGAGAAGAACGTATCAGATTCTTAATTGTCCAATTACTCATCATCGCAGACGACTTTGTAACTTAAACAGAAAAACAAAAAAGCATAAATATCGATCGCGCTTTAGCGGCAGCTTCGTTCATTTATTTGTAAATATATTATTATACGATATCGCTAATGTGAGTCGTCGCGTGTGTGTGTCTTTTAGTATGAAAAAAATCAAACAAAAAGCAAAAAAAAAAATGAAAAACCTAAGCGATTTATCGAATCTAAATATCCCGATCTAACATTGCGCTTTTAATCGAGAGACAGGAATGTATGGGAAAAATTGATATGTACATCAATATGTGATATGTGTGCGCGTATATGTATCTATATGTGCGGACATATGCGAATGTGAAAAACGAAGATGAGAGAGAAAGCGAACCGACGAAACAAACAATTGTGATTGCGTATCTTCGATACAGTGCACGGAAGAGTAAGGAAACGAAATATGGAGAAAACATCATGTGCGAAAGGGAAAACGTGAAATATAAAAAAAAAAAAAAACAAATAAAAACTATGAAAAAAATCAAACTATTGTAATACATCATAGGAAAATTCTACATAAGTATCCCTGAAAAGAAAAAGTGCTTTACTAACCCTCTTATTAACAAAATCTTGATTTTTCTTACATATTATTTTAGCTGGACGCTGTAGAAAATTTCATTACAATTTACAGAACCAAGATATTAAAATAAAAGAAGAAAAAAGTACGTTTTCGTTTACGTTCGTTCGGCGTTAGCGTAAGAAGTTACTATTGAATGCGCGGCTTCTTTTTTAACCGTGAATTCCAGTCGCATTTTGCCAGACGACCACGAATTTACATAATTCCTACAGCGTACAGCTCAAAGTGGTTGAAGTTAATATTCGCGTTAGTTTGTAAGTGCAAACAGATGCATTTATGGAAAACGTCCCAACCGTCCTTGTTGAACGCATTACCATCCGATTATAAATCCTCATACAGTCACAAAGTACCTGGACGGTATTATTATAGTTGTAGCCGGAACCCATTCATACAAAGTATTTTGATAGTCGGATAAATATATGTTTCTCGTACATTCGTGCATCGTACATAAGGTGAATGCAGATGATATTAGAGAATGATTCCGACTTGAAAATAAATCGACACCACTGTACAGATAGAGTATCAACATATGTGTATTTCCTTTATGTACGAATGTAACATGTATATACAGGGTGAGGCATCGAAAGTGACCTGGGCGTTTCATATAGAAACGAAGCAAGATATCGAAAATTGTTTCAGACAAATGTTGTACGATATCGAGGGGAACAAAAGATGACGTAAATGAATTCTCCCCTGAATGTACGCATTAAGGTTATTTGGAGGTCAACTTTACTTTTTCAAATAGGATGGTCAATTTTGTTTACCGGAAATCGAAAGAGTGTTCAATTTCGGGTATAAAAGTACTACTACACTAATGTCCGAAAATTTTTAGATTATGAGATATTTTGTATAATAGTTATAACGTATGAGAGATCTCGCACCTGGATAGGACGTAGAGGATTGGTTAACTGGCCCGCCCGATCTCCGGATTTTACTCCGTTAGATTCTTTTTGTGGGGATACGTTAAAGACAAAGTGTATCAGGAAGTGCCGACCACATCTGAAAATATGAAGGAAAGGATAATTGCTGCATGCGCGAGAGCACGTGACGAAAGGTTTCTCAAAATTCAGCGTTCTTTCGCGAAGCGCTTTCAAAAGTGTATCGACGTCAATGGCCATCATTTTGAACACTTGCTGGATTAAAATTGTAAGTACACTCTAAATAATGAAGAGAACTCACACGTTATAACTATTATACAAAATATCTCATAACCTAACAATTTTAGGATATTAGTGTAGTAGTACTTTTATATCCGAAATTGGAACACTCTTTCGATTTCCGGCAAATAAGTTGACCATCCTATTTGAAAAAGCAAAGATGACCTCCAAATAACCTTAATGCGTGCATTCAGGGGAGAATTCCCATAAAAAACGCCCGGGTCACTTTCGATGCCTCACCCTGTATATAAAATGCTGATACTCTATCCGCTCAGTGGTGTCAGTTATATATGTGTAAAACGTGGGAATGTGAAAAGTTTTCCGGCGACCACTGGGATTTTCCTCGAATTTGAATATGTCGCACAATTTTTTATAAAGAAATTATGATGTCACTTGGGGATCATGCCAGTTTTTTTTTTAATATAGCAGAGGTTCGTGTTTGCTCCAAAATTTGTATAGATACATAGTGGGTTCACTTTTGATAGAGGAAGATATTCAGTTTTAGGTCTTTGTTCACCTTTTGATCAATGAATAGCAAGAATCCGAGGGTACATCGAGAAACCAGAATATTTGTTTCTTCCTAAAACTCTTTGTAGGACAATTACAGAATGATAAAATTCCCATGGTTTTTCAGATTGGAAATTGTAATTGGTTTTTCCTAACTTCTCGTCCTCAATCTCAACTAACTGACTTTATAGATTCTTCAACTTTTTATCCTTTTAAATTATACATAAATCGATTTTTACAATGAAACGATATTCTTGTATGTACTCGTAATTTTACATCTATCTTTCTTATGTATCCCGGCCCAACTATAACCCCATACATACAATATACATATATATACATTAATAACTGGTATTTAGTCCTACTTGCATGGGTACATTTAGAGAACAAATTTACAAAATATAATCTTGCAGACACAAATATCGTTACATTTATACAAGATATTATCGCATAAGTATATCAGGATCGAAGATTTTTAATTTAACCAGTTGAGACTGAACGCGTGTAGGCGCCTCTGGTTATCCCACCGCACTAAGGTGCAGCTCAAAACCTTCTCGATATGGAAAGTCCCGAGCGATATACGAGCCAGGCCACGACGAGCGTTCTATCCTCGCCACAAACCTGTGGCAAATAAATGTATATGGTCAAAAGAGAAAAAACATAACGAGCCCACAGTTATATATGTATATGAATATATCGTAGATATATACGTAAGCCTTTTTCGTTTGGAAATACCACCACGCGTTTTCAGTAAGACATATCGAGTTTTCGCACACTTGGCGTGCCTCCCGGCGGGATCCGCCGTATGGACAAGCCTGCTCACCAGGACTGGTCCTGGAAGGATGGACATCCCTCGCCCACACGCCAGCCAGATCTACGCTGTATTCAACCAATCCTGTATATACGTATATACGAGTCTCGTGAGACAGAGAAATTTGCATCTCATCCAAGTGTTGTGCGGTGGTAGGTACCTCTCTACTCCGCGCCTATGCCAACTTTGACTACCACCGAGCCACAAAAGGACTTGACTTGCACTCGCGTTTGCATATTCTCGCACAATATCCCACAATTATATCGTCTTTTTATGTTTCGAATATCCGACGACATCATCGACGTATCGAACGATCTAAGTTTACCCAGTTATTTTTCCATTCGACTAATTTTTCTTCATGTTTTAGGAAGCGTCGAAGTTATTTCGGAAAATCGCGAGAGTCGTCGTAACTTTCAGTGGATCAGTTTTTATTGCTGGCGTGTGATGCTTCAGGTTTTTTTGGAAGCATCGTTCGTGGCAAGACTGTTTTAGGTATGTTGAAATTATGAAACGATATTGTTAAAATTTGATATAATATTTTAAATTTTGTAGAAGAAGGACGAGGTGAGAGAATTTTCCTTCTTTCATTGTTTCATGTTTTGCTACGCCAATGGAAAACTGGCAATAAAATCGGCACCGTGTGGGCGCTATTGAGCCAAGATTCGAACATAGCGCGCGAGATTCGCTTCTCTCGCTCACGGTTTTACAATATCCGGCTGACCTTACGATATGACCAGTGTTCGCACGCTTTATGTATCATAAACTCAGACTCGTACAATCGTGCGGTACACGGGGGTAAGCAACTATTTCCAAGTGTAAAACATTTCATCTCGTCAATCGTCCGATTTGTTCATTCGTGAAGTAGAGAAAAAAATAAACAAAATTATTTTCCTTTCTCTTTCCCAAATTCTCCGAGTTATAATTCATTTGAATTAATACAAATTTGCCAATCTTAATATTTTTCGTGAAAAGCCTCGATATTTTTTTACACGGGATAAAGAAAAATGTTGGAATTTGTAAATTGGATAAAAAATTGTTTCCCAATACTTGGCTCGATACCTGGAATTTCAATTCCTGGTCGAACGAGATTAGTCACCTCGTTCCTTAAAGAGGAAATGACGAAGGGGGAACCAGAGAGATGACCGCGGTCGAATTATGACGGTGTTGCGGAGAACGTTCTTTTTTTTGTTTTTATTTTAATGATTATTCTCGCATCTCCAACAGATGAGTCAGCCCAGGAAAAAAAGTCGAGTGTCACGGGTGAGCTAGCTGCAAGAGCGCCTCCAACGTGGATTTTCGTTCTCGAGCAGCGGTCCAGCAGATGGAGGAGAGCAACAGGTGTAACATTCTTTCTTTCTCTCGCGCACTCTCTCCTTCTCTCTCCTTTCCTTCTTCTCTCCTTCTCTTTATATAGGTTTGCATGTGTGACGTGCGTGTCGAGTACTCGTCGAGTGTGCCTACTCACGAGGATAATCCCCGGCGGTTCTTTCACCGGTAGCAGCGCGATTCTCGCACGAGTTTTATAATCGTTGAGCGTAGGCGTACGTGAGACGTATCTGATGCGTGCCATCATCGTCGCTCAGGGTGTCGAGAAAATCGTTCGTTTGAAATATATAATCAATGAGAAGCTGTTTCTACCATAAACGTAATACAACGACTTATAAAATACAGAGATTGACGTACTTAATTTATCAAAATCTACCAAATTGATGAAAAAAAAAATTGAAATTCCTGAAACTTCCTTAAAGAAAGTTACAATAAAATTGGTAATTTGATTTGTAAATGAGCAAAATTGCAGGCCATGAATTCAACGCGTTCTTAAGATTAGAAAAATTATAATTGTTGAGCGTAGTCGTACGTGAGAATTGTCCGATGGGTGCCATCATCGACACTCAGAATGTCGAAAAATCGTTCGTTTGAAATATATAATCAATGAGAAGCTGTTTCTATTAATTGATCAAAATCTACCAAATTGATGAAAAAAAAAATTTTTATTCCTGAAACTTCCTTAAAGAAAGTTACAATAAAATTGGTAATTTGATTTGTAAACGAGCAAAATCACAGGCCATAAATTCAACGCGCCCTTAAGATTAGAAAAATTATAATTATTGAGCGTAGTCGTACGTGAGAATTGTCTGATG
The DNA here is from genome assembly GCA_946811545.1 of Netelia fuscicornis. NCBI lineage: Eukaryota > Metazoa > Arthropoda > Insecta > Hymenoptera > Ichneumonidae > Netelia > Netelia fuscicornis. The sequence continues at coordinate 15,276,579 of OX328011.1, read as the reverse complement.
CGTGCCATCATCGACACTCAGGATGTCGAAAAATCGTTCGTTTGAAATATATAATCAATGAGAAGCTGTTTCTACCATAAAAGTAATACAACGGCTTATAAAATCCAGAGATTGACGTACTTAATGTATCAAAATCTACAAAATTGATGAAAAAAATTGAAATTCCTGAAAGTTCCTTAAAGAAAGTTACAATAAAATTGGCAATTTGATTTGTAAATGAGTGGAATCGCACGCGATAAATTCAACACGCCCTTACGATTCGAAATGACAATTGACTACGATAATTGATTTTATTAGTACCATTAATATTTGACAATCATTTACTGTTACATATATTTCTGCTCGATATAAAATATATATCACATTTATAGACGACACAAAAGTTTTTTTTTTAAATTCCCCATTCCTGGATAGAATGGTATCCGGCGTTTACGCGAACCTTTACCAGGAATAAAAATCGCGAATTCGCTTATTCATTCTTTCCTCGAATTCTCGAAGAATTCCGGCATGTAATATCTTTCGACTCGCGCATGACAATGATCGTTTCGACCTCGCTCGGTACGTGCGCAACTTTCGTCTAGTATTTAAAAGCTTCGGAAATGTATACGAATGCGTCGACCAAAGTACTTTTATATCCAGAGTTTACTCGCTTTAAAAGAGAGGCGTGGCATTTAAGTTGAGTTCATTGTTCTTTGAAATCATTCTAATTTTTTTTCACAATTGTTCAATTTCTAAAAAGTACTCTTTTTTCCAGAGCTAAGGTAGATACGGATAGGGGAAGATTTAAGAGAGAAAGATTGTTAGATTTATTGATTGATAACTTTATTATGCCATAGTATACTACCCCTAATATAATATTGCCTCGTTCCGTTCTCACAAAAGTTTACAAGAGAAAACGTAAAAAATAAACTCGATGCAAGAATAAAAATAAAAAGTAGAATAAACTGAAAATAAAAATTAAGAAAATGAATAAAAGAACGGGAGAGAGAGAGAACGAGAAAGAGAGAACGAGAGAGAGAGAGAGAGAGAGAACGAGAGAGAGAGAGAGAGAGGGAACTCGTACGACACGCACGTCTTTTCGATCGTTATCAGTGCCAGAGCCTGACCCTCGCGGTGTCGGTGACACCGTGTGGTGCATCGAACTCCAAACAGAATTGAAGCTGCTCGGATTCCTCTCTCGGGGCATATCGCAGCTTGTTCGCTCTTGTAGAGACCACTCGCGCAGGAACATCATCGCTGATTGTACCGAAACGCGTAGGGAGGATACGGGCCTGCAAAGGCCCTCGAGGCACATCTCGCGTCGTTTTCTTTTAATCGTGGGGAGGAGAAGGCCATATATTCTTTATAGGAACCGCGTAATGAGTAATGACATCTGGTCAGCACACATCGTGAAGAGTCCGTTTCGAAAAGAGCCCCACGTGGTCGCGGATCTTGACTCTTGCTTCTTTCAACCAATAATCGTATGTATGGGCTAGTCCTTCTCAATTTAACAATCTCACTGAACTCACTTTTTTTATGCGATCGAAATTCCACTGATAAAGTAACTCGAAAATAAAAATATAGTTTTTAGTAAAATATAATTTTGAAAATTTATTTATCTTTCGTTTTCATAATCGTTTATCGTAAGTTGTTTATGACCGTCGCAATCTTTGGAACAGAAATTTTATGGAAATCTTTTAATACCTAATGTTTTTTTATCGGTTTTAAGTATCGCCATTACGAAAATTTATACATTATTCTTGTAGGGACTCAAAGAGGAAACTATCAATAAAATATTATCAATCAGGGCCTATGACGATCGCGAATTTCGCGTACAATAAGAAAATCATGGTTTCGTTTCAGAATTTGCAGATTTTCTCGACCTAAAGTGGAAAAATCGTTATTTCGGATTTTTTGCATTTTTCTCCGAGAATTTTTGAGATATCGGAAAAAATAACGTTATATTCTGCATCAGCGACAAATTTCCGATTCCGTAACCACGCTACAAAGACTTTTTGGACGAAAAAGAAATTTGATCCTCGGCTGGTGCCGATAGTCGAAATTCGTGATTTTCTTTCCTGACTTTGGGGGGTCCGGAGGGGGTCAAAATTTTTTTTCGTCCAAAAACACTTTGTAGCATCATTTCTAAATCGGAAATTTCCCGCGTAACACGAATATGATAAAATAAATGGGTTTTGGAGTAAACAAAATTTTGCCCTCATCGTCTTGGCGTTTTTTTACAGGTCCCCTCCTATAGGGCCCAAAAATCGCGGTTTTCGAAAGAACGCCACGGCCATAAAAATGGATCTATCCGGATAATTCTATGGTGGTTCTCGAGTGCTCGTGGAGCTCTTCAAAAAGTTATTCGTGAAATTTTCTGTCCGACAAACGAGAACACAGCTACAGCATCGCAAAAAGTCGATTTTTCAAAGATTCCCCATACCCACCGAAATTGGCCAATATACCTTTCCGGTGAATTGTAGTCGTTCCTCAACCTCTAAAGGCCTATATCGATCACAAATTTCCTATTTATCAAAATTTCTCAAAACAATTTCAATCGCTGACAGAAAAAAAATTCACAACCAATTGTTTATAATATTCTTCACATAACGTCAGTAACGCGTCAATCAACAATTAACTACAACAATTTCTAAACGTCTTTTTGGCGGTATAAACTGTTTGCCTAATACGTACATCGGTTAACGCGTCGCTACCATGCAATAACCGCGGATTAGTTAAGACCGCGGCAACCGATTCTCGGGACAACATATACACTGGCGGCATCGTAGCTCCGAGCTGTAATAAGGCAAATTAGTCCCGGCACATTGTCAGACAAATAACAAAAAAAAAAAAAAAGAAAAAAAATGCCGGGACTACCGTCGGTGACTGTGATCGGTAACCGTGACCGCTGTTCGTATTACTCCGAGCTCTTCTACCCATACGCTATATATAGAATTTAATTCTATATATTGCGTAATTGCACGCGTAAATGTGGGTGCGTGCAAAGTCCAAATTCAAAAAGCATGTCTGTGTGTGCAAATGGGAATATGTAATATTGCAAACGCGAGCGGATCGAGCGGAAGCGTTCCCGTGACTTCGAGCGCATTTCTATCCCCGCCAATTATCAAAACCGATAAGTTGATCGTTCGTCAAATTCAGTCGAATAAAAATCGGTTCAGTCCGTATTTTCGTTTTGCTTAGCTCATCGATTTATTTTATTTTAAGGTAAAACAAATATCGTTTTCGACACGAACTCGTACATTTAGGAATTCGTCACTTTCATTCAATATTTTATTGAGCTGTCTTGTTTATCCGGTTTTATTTTTACATTTATTACGAGTGCTTTGGCAGCTACTTTTGTTTTTCTTTGGGTATATCGTTACATATATATATATATATATATATTTGTGGTGATGATCACGCGAGATGTTCGCGATGCGTTGTAGCCTTTGAAACGAAGGCCGCCGTCCAGCAACGACAAAGATTGTCTCCGCATTCCACGATATCAAATATTCCCTCTTCGATGCGATTTATTAACGAGAGTTTCGAGATTGATGATTATTCGAGTAACCAGGAGAACTCGAGTGCCGAGAAAGGCGCAAACGCTTGGATGCTTTGAACGAGAGCCTATTGTGAGGTCGTAACTATGTGCAGTAAATATGCATTTTTTTTTATTGTTTCCGCATTTTTATCATTCACGGAGCTTCGTTCGTTGGGAGACAAAGTCGAAGAAAACTTTCTCGTAAAGAAGATCGTGAAAATATCGAGCGATCTACAAACCGATAATGAGCAAAAATGATTTTTTTATATGTTTGAATCGATTTTGAAGAATTGCATATATCGCACTGTTTTTAATCATCTCGTAGTAAATTCCAAGTACTAAAACAAACAAAACTGCAATACCATTGTCATTTACATAAACTCTACACTGCAAATATCCAAAAATTAAATAATCAAATTGTACTTTTCAAATTTTAGATTAAAAAAATCGAAATTTTTATTTATTTGTACCCGGACATCTTGTTTTAAATTTCACTCGCTCCTAATCATTTAAATACCCTAGACCACTTTACTTAAGAAAATACGAGAGATATTAATAACGAGGATCGAGATTTGGAAAAGAGCCATTTTTTGTATATTCTTTTTATTTAAATTGTTAATTCGATGATAAAGAAAAAAAATCGTACTTACTTCCTTGAGAAAAAGACGAGGTTCCCGCGAGTAAAGAGTTCGGGCTAGAATCGCGGGGCGTGTGTAATCACCGCCCGCGCACCATAGACACACACTGGACGCCGATCGTCGTCGTCGTTGTCGTTGTAGCTGCCGCCGATCTCGCGCTTGAGAGAGGGCCTCGAAGCCGGACCGAGACTCGCCGAGTACCCAGTCCACGACGAAACGCGCCCGAACGACGGACACACCACGCTTCGTCGCTCTTACGCCGCTTTTAACCGACCACTTACCGCGTGTATTTGAACAAACATTTCTCCCGTGCGCGCCTTCCTCGTGCTGCGAGCGAATCGCACGATACGTCACGCGAAAATCGAAGATACTTAAAAAAAAAAACCCAACAAAAAATTCCCTGGACAATATTTCGCTCCAAAAACGAAAATCTCGTGTCAATTTTCTTACAATAATTGACCCGACGATTTGTCGTTTCACGGACTATACGTTTTCTATCGTTTTGTTTACTTTGTGGATTTGGAAGAAAAAAATAATTTAAAGAAAAACAACGAAACGATGAAATAAGTGGTCAATAAATTTACATCGACGCGATTGTTCGAGTATAAAATTTCGTGCGTTTCTCAGGCTTCTGTTGGCCGAGCTGTGCTCGAGTTATTGTCGAAATAAGAGTGGAGGAAGCTAGTAGGAAGTAGAAGACATATCAAAAATCGTGAATCATCTCGATAAGACACGTTATGGAATCCTATTCAATGGTAAGTGCAGCTGCGGCTTGGCCTTTTTTCCATCTGTTCGAAGAACTCGTGTATCCTGTGATAACTCACAATGCGACGACGATTGTTATCAACGTAAATATCAATAAACCAATGATCGTTTCGTTTGTTTAAATCTTCATCAATTAATCCTTAAATTGTCAAAAATTCTTCAATTCGATTGAAACTTGTAACGATCGTGAAAAAATGATTTTTACTTTTTGCTAACATTTTCGAAAAGACATTAATTTTATAGCTTGTCTTCGCGACTCTCAATTGTTCACTCATCGACGATATTTTGCACGACGCAGCTGAGAAACGACTCGAGTTTGCCATTTGTACTCACGGCATTAATATCCACGTTGCTACATAACTCATTGCCCATATTTCAACGTTCCGATGGATATTACACGCGCATATTATTATTTTATGAAACTTAAAGTTGCTTCGAGGCGTCTAGGATTTTACTGTCGCAACGATATTCATACCGAACGAGTCTGTCTCGCTTCAACGTGGTGCTCACTCGTGAAAGATTCGAAAACGCGGCGTTACGCAGCGACGAACCGACGAATCATCCACGAGTGCGTCTCGCGATAAAAGCGTTTTATAGTTCTCTCAACGTGTATTGGAAAATCGGTGTCGTTAGTTGATGTCTGGCTAAATAAGTCTGTAACGATATAGATATATATATGTGTGTGTATATGTACGTATATGCAGTTTGTAAGTGGTTAAGTAGGTGCACGTTTTAGGGATTGGCTTTCATTCCGTATTCAGAGCTCGAGAAACAGTGGTATACAAGATCTCAATGTAATAGGATAATGACTCTCGTATACGTTGTGCCAAAAGGCTCGACGAGAGACACGAGAGAGAGAGATATCACAAGGATATTTTATTTTGCTGAGAAGGAAATTTGCGAGTGACTCGTGCCAATGAAGACAAACTACCTCGTTTCATAAAATACTTATATGTTAACCAGTATCGTCCTATTAACGTTATCTTGGCCTGAAATATTTGATTTTCGTACGAAAGGGACGTAGATATTATTTTTAAATTGACAATCTTTTTTGGTGATTTATTTGATTTTTATGACTAATAAATTTTGTTGATTGGAACCAGACATTTGATATTCATGGGTATGATAATGATACAATGATAACAATAATAATAATATTAATAATAGGCTTCGTAATAGTCATAGATTAGAATTATTACAAGTATTTAATATTCATGACTACATTCTGAAATTTTTTCTCCTGTATTACTTTCATCGAGATTTTCTACTGCAAGGAGGCTAAAACAGCATTGCAAACATCGATTTTCATGTATTAGAACAAAAATAATAATAATCATAATAATAATACAAATATGCCCATGATAAAACTCATAGATTAATCGTATTACACAGATATTCAATATTCATGACTACACTTTGAAATAATTTTCTCTATCTAACTTCGATAGAGGTTTTTACTACGAGAACATTGACACAGTATTGCAGAAATAAAAAAATCGAGTTTTACATATCAAATCGTCAAAACAAGAAACGTTTTCAATACATAGATATTAACATTCACGGATTAGAAAAGAAACAATCAAAGTTTGATAAATTTAATATTAAATACGAAATTTGAATTATTCGGTACAGAATAATTCAAATAAAAACGACGAATTTCTATAATCTATCAAAATTTCTAAATCAACATTACACATACCTTACGTCGCATGAGTAACGTTGACGAACGAAGAACTATGCAAGATCTATGCCATGTGTTCGAACGTGGACAATAAAGAATGCGCGAGCCTACGTATGACATATTCTCGACACACGTAAACTCGTAATCTACGAATATGGACTATACTCTAAGTGAGGCCGGTAAAACTTTACGACCTGTGATTACTATAGTATAAACCTGGAAAAAAAAATCGTCACACATAGACTGATGAAATATTCAAACGTGCGCAGTCAATCATTATAGGTTTGATGATCGTGTGATTTCTCGGTTGTTTTAAAGCGTTTCGATTTTTTCTTCCTCTTCATTCTTCGTACGAAGAGACACACCGAGCGAAGAGCAGTGACAACGACGAAACACCGAGATAAGTCGTAGGAATATAAACCTATTTGTGCGTACGTATATACGTTTATACTTGTTGGTCGTAAGTGCCGAGGGCCTAATACATATAAATATATATTTGTCGACGCCATGTTACCTCTCTCGGTCTTATAAGTATTTTATATACCATACGAAAACTCGTTTCGTCCTCTTGACACATATAAATGAACGATCGCGCATAATATATACATAAATTATTACGTTGGCTATATTCTAATTCGTATGCGTGGGTAATGTTATTATTGCAACTCGCGGGATCATGGCGAGCTCTTTCTCGTACGGGCTCTTTCGCTGCAAACTCCATCTCTTCTCCCTGCAGCTTGGAAATTCTATACACATGCATCGCAGTCGTACTGCAATGTTTCTCTGTCTCTTTTTCTCTTTATCTCTCTCTCTCTCTCTCTCTCTCTCTCTCTCTCTCTCTCTCTCTCGCACTCTTTTTCTCTTACTCTGTACCGAGTACTTGGGCCAAGTCTGTTAAGATTGCTCTACGCTGTACGCTGCCACACGCTGCGAGAACGTCTCGTGACGGGAGAATAAATTATTATTACTTTTTTTTTCAACTCGCACGGTGCACCGTGGCGCGTTCCACCAGCTGTTACGTAGGATATGCGTCCATGTCGTTGTCGACTGAGCGTGTACAATATTGCTAGAGAATATGAATAATCCCACGGGCGTTACAACGAGCCAACGCGGCGAAGTTACACGAAAGCGTTTCCAATATGCTGTGAAATTTGATATCGATGAGTTATCTCGGGATTGTTTTTCGTGAATGCTTGCTGTAAATATACGAGATACGATGATTCTTGTTTCTATATTCGAACTTGCAGGTCGTGAAAAATGTTTCACCTCTTCCTCAAACTGGGAATTTCATCGAATCGTTAATAATGGATTGAATTTATTATCGTTTCACTATCGTCGATAATTCACTCGTTAAGGTCTTGCTCACCACCGTCTTTGTAATTTTCGATCCTACATCGAAATCTCTTATAAACACGATTTCTATATAATTATATACCTATCTGATAAATATATTATTATATACTCAATTAATTAAGTATACACGATCATTTATTTCGGTCTCATATCGAAATCTCTCTTTTCATTTCGCAAACTCATGAAGCTTTATCTATCAGGATTATATTTCCATCCACGTGCTATTATATGTGATTATATAAATATTGCATACGCATATAATAAATATATTATTATATATATAAATTAACAAATATATTATATATTTCTTTAATTATTATCGTCGTTAATTTCAGTCGCGAATCGACATCTCTCCCTTCATCTCCTAAGCCCATGGATTATTATATACGAGTATAACATTTGATACATAAATAATACATACATACATAATGGGCATTTGATTCTTTACATATAATTCAAAGTATCTATATATATGGCATTTTCATTATACAAACACACACACATATATATATATATAGATTCTTTGAATATACATCCATAAATATATCTATATATATCGTTATATATAAGTATAATATTTGATACATAAATAATAAGTACGTACATAATGAGTATTTAATTATTTACATATAATTGAAAGTATCTATATATATCCTCTTTCCACTATGTTTCTCTCTCTCTCTCTCTCTCTATATATATATATATATAGTAGTAGTTGTCTTTCTTATTCCAATGTATACCCTTGCGGGTTTTTACATTCCTCCTCTCTTACAATCACCGCGATCCTCATTTCCACCATCAACCACTTCGTTGGACCTACAGTTTTTGGGTTAGGTGGGTTCCGAACCACCGAGAGCACAGAATAAACACATAGAAAAATTCTATTGTTGGCGGCGGGGAATCGAACCCGAGACCCTCGAGTTGAGAGCCGAGAACGCTAACCCCTGTGCCACTGCCTCCCTTTCTATATATATATATATATATATATATATACAGAGAGATATATATATACAGAGAGAGAGAGAGAGAGAGAGAGATATCGTTACATATAAGTATAATTTTTGATACATAAATAATACATACGTACCTAATGAGTATTTAATTATTTACATATAATTCAAAGTATATATATATATATATATATATATACATATACACGGCCCTTCCACTATACCTATCCATACATATATATGTATATATATACGAGATAGACACAAGAATTGTGTTGTACATCCCTCGAATACACTGACCGTCGCGGCGTCTCGAGGATTACGTGACCGTTGCCGTGAATGAGTTCGTCCTCTTGCTCCTGGTATTTTCATACATATATATACGCATGAAGGTACACGCGCACGAGTTTCCGTAGCCACGATATACCGCTCGATCCTCGACGTGGATCCACATCGAGAACAAACACGACTGTAAGGGCCTAAGCTCTTACCTGGGCCGTTGCAATACTGGCATCTTCCACTGCGCCGGGGTCCGGTATACACGCGCACACACCGAGAGGACCACACGGCGGCGAAGCAACCAAGCCGCGATCTTCCTCGTGTTCACCCGATGCCGTGCAACTCGCGTCGTTTCTCCTGCGCCCGCGTCTCGAGGATCAGCAAAAAGCCGGAATAACGCGCCAGGCCGGCGCTCCGTGGCTCCCCCTCGACCCCCCCCACTCCGCTACACTCCAACGACGATCAACAATGGCGATCACGTGTACAAGATCCTTCCAATGTGTTCGTCCCGATTCGTTATACGTGTATGAGAGAGACGTGTAATCGAGCCATGGGTAGAAATGCAATTTATCGATGTATACCTATATTCAACTCGATGCACACGTCGAACCCAAAACGTATATGTACGAGATCATTTCTTTCGAGGTCTAGCTTATACACGAACGAAAGTCGCTCCTTGGATCTCCGCGAGCTCGTTTCAGCTATACTTGCTTCGAACGCGCGTTGGCAACGCGCGTGTGCGTCCGAGGGGGGAGACCGGAGAAGGGATCGTTGTCCGTGAATCGCAGGCGAGACGCATGAATGGGAGTTTTCATTCATGTGTACTCTCCGCTTGGTCGATGGGTTTCGCGGACGAGTGGGGTGCGGAGCGTCGCGGTGAAGAGCGTAGAAAGGAGAAACGGATGAAGAAGTCGCGGATCCCGTAGGGGGCATATACCAGTCCTCTTAGCAACGTTTTTTTCAATGATTCGTACCATCGGCCTGATTTGGCTACAGGCGCCTCGTTATATCTTACCCGAGTCTAGACACTTCCGGTTTGGTGATGTAAGAAAAGTTTTGTTACGATCGATGACATCGTAGGTGCTTCATCAAGTTGGTGAATGCTAATTTCATCCCTCGGTTCGAAAATCATCACGTTAGTACGAAAATTTGATCGATCCAATATTAAATTAAGATCGATAGAATTAGGAGCGATTAAAGTGACGTATATACAAATTCCTTTCCGCTAGTATAACTTCTCGTTTCTCTAATCAGGACACTTGATTAAAATGCAACTAAGGACTTTCTTTCGATCGGTATCTCGTAACCGATTCTCTTATCTCAAATCGTAATATAGAGTTCAATGAATATTGATCGATATCGATATTTCCCCTTTGAGAATATAATTGCGACATAGATAAGAACGTTATAATACAGACATTGAGTTAAGGGTTGCGATAACAATCCCTATTTGCGAGATTAAAGATTATCACGATAATCCTTGATTTCCAGTCCAAAACGGATGATTCAAAATGGCGGTAAGCGGCCGTTTGAAAAAAGCTTTTCCTAATTGTTTTAACCCTTCTTCGATTCATCCCTAAGGAGTAGACCAGAGAATCTTGTAAATGAAAGCTTGAGTAAAGCGACATAATGATCCGTGCCGTCGGTGCTCGGGAGTTCTGTCTTTCCGAGCGCAGCAGGTTCGAACTCACACACACACACATACACACACATGAGCATATACGTAGCCAAGTGTGTACATAAACGAAGAGCACGAGTGCGGCGCTTGACTCGGTTTTATATCGTCAGCAGGCAGTACGAGATCCAAACCCTGGAGATCAGACGGTTTCCTTCTTAGCGAAGCTTGCCCGAGACTTATAAGGAGTAAGGGCTACTCATGTACGGACAGTAACGCATACATACGCGACAGCCTCGTTCACGAACTCATCCGGCGAATCGGCTCTTCTCCAACTCATACATATATATATACTAACGTGTACCAACATTTATGGACCCACACTCGAGCATGGGCACATTCCCTTCACCAGCATTCGTACGTGGGCTGACAGACTTTATGCAGCGGTTGTCTCTCGGGTCTCTCCCTCTGTCTTTCTCTCTCGGTGTGTCTCTCCATCCCTCTCTCTCTCTCTCTCTCTCTCTCCTTTTTCTCGTGCTGGGTCGAATCTCATGAATCGAATCCACTTCTCTTCAGGAGCATCCAGGCCCGCGCACCAGAGAGTCTCTTCGCGTGAACGAAACTCTCGCGGGGATTGATGAATGAAGAGAAAGAGGATCCGGAATAAACGCGCGATTCTCTACCGTGGGCGGATATCACGCTGCAACTTCCCTTATATCGTTCGGACATTAGTTTATGAATGCCAAGCCTGATACTAAGAGAAGATCGTAGCTTTAGGGTAAATATCCACGAAGAGTTGGAAGAAGGAACGTATGAAATAAGATTGAGAATTTACGTCTGAACTTACGGCGGTTGGAACGTGACAAAAATGACTTATGGGGGTTGAAAATGTCTCAGTTATATCGAAGACGCTTTTGCAGGTTTTCTAGTAATATTTATACCTGTCATTTACGATTGGAATGACAAGAAATATCTATTTAATAATGACAACTGTCTTTTTCATGGAAAAACGATAACCCCGGTCGACAAATATTAATTGAGAACGTCATCGAGCACTTAACTATGGCAAATCTTTCCCAAGCCTCGGCCGATCGACCATTTCTTCTCGTTTCTCCAGCAACGTCTTTTAATGGTTGAGAAACGTGACAAAAAATTGAACTTTTCGACCCAAAGGGCGAAGGAATGCGCGCGTCGTTTACTACGCTCCGCGACAATCTTGCCAGGATGAATTCTCATAGATGAGAATATACAAGATCGAGTATTTTGTCCATCTTGGACGCGAGATCGGTGAGGTAAGAATGGCGTTGGGGAGGAGGAAGATTCTCGCGTTTGTCGCGAGAGGTCGCGCGACCGTACGACGCGACGACGAACGTGCGGGACGACTTGGTCGAGGGAATGCGTCGTTTGATGAATGAAGACCGCGGTGGAGAACGAAAAGGGAGTCGTCGATCGGCTATAACGCGTGGAATAAAACCGAACGACGAGTTCTCTCTCGGTTCTACCTACTCGTGGCGTCGAGGGATCGACGACGAGAACTGAATGGAATGGAGTTCTCGTCCCAAGACCGCAGGCCCTTAAGTACCAACCGTGTATCGTACCACTCGGGTTCTTTTCTTCGTACGTGCATCCTCCGTTCATCCGTTCGTCGACAAGATCGTTATACGTATCGACCGGCAATTAATTTGACGCTCGGCCACCGGAAGTTCCAAGTTACCCCGAGGTATCTCGCGTTTACAGTACGTATATACTCGTTATTCTCGCATTTGTTCCGTACAATGAACGCTGCAATTCCTCGGGAAGATCGCCATTCCGCGAAATCGATCGACCATATCGATCATCGAGTTTCGCCAGATTTCTTTTTCTCGTTTCATTAATTTTTTAAAAAGCTCGTTACGTTACTAGGTAAGACAATAATGGGATTGAGATAATGGCCTCGAGGATGACCACAGCGGAAATTCAACCTGTTGAATTATTTTTCTCTAAACATTTTCTTCAATTCTTTTTTTCTATAAACAATTTCTTCGATTCTTTTCAACTTCTACATCCCACTCGATTTTTCCATTTGCCTTAGGTAGACACTCGATTTTGTTTATTCGTTGTCTCGAGCGTTCACTCGACGTTACAAACGCGAGATTTCGCAACGTAGAAATGTCATTAGGTAATAACGGTATTATGAACAAATTGCAATCACGTGACATAATTCACACGAAGTAGGGTTTAATCAGTTTTTACTGTTTCTGCGTGATGTATCGTTTGATTACTTCATTCATAAGATCGAGCCCGCGTTAACTAGACGGTGCAAATGTTATTATACGTAGACTAGCGACTGTATAGAAGAGAGAGGGGAGGGGGAGGGGGTTAATATTATGATAAATTGTCCAAGATAAAATTTTTGACGTATATAAGAGACTTTAAGTGTTGCTTTTCTGGCTACGTGCTGAGTTCATATCGCTGAACGACAGCGGGCACTCTCGGCGAACGAGGATTACTCTTCACTGCCACTAAATATATACGCATGAATATACATGTTTAAACATACACATATATATATGTTATATACCACTCGGAGAACGGTAATGGGATGCATCATCGTTGGACTCGCGCGCCCACACTTTTCTTCCCGTTAGCCGAAGAGTTTCTACAGACGGCGTGTCCGTGTGCGAGCGAGAGACGGATAAAAGAAGAAATAAAGAAAAAAAAAACGTATTGTTTAGCGATACGAGCGCGGGCTAAAGAAGAACGAGGCCTCGTGAGAAATCGACGATGGCATTCCGTTTGTTCTTTCGCGTAGAACCACACCTGTGAAATTTGTCACTCCGTAGCGACTAAAAAAACGATACATCGAGGTTATATTTTAGAGAATTGCGCGACGATACGAAATTCAAGGAAGTCGCAAATATAATGTACTACTTTCGCCAAAAAGTCAATTCGTTTGTTTAGTTACGTATATGTGTACGTATAAGTTTGTACGAAGAGTCGAGGATTACGGAATTTGGCGAACTCGGTAAAATTGTCTCGTCCAATCGGGTCGACTCGCGCGAGCCCACTTATCCTCGAGATCTCGTTCGTCGATCTATCATTTCTTGGTACAGATTCGTCGTTGTCGCCTCCGGATGAGCGACAGGGTTGCATCTTACGCCAGTTGAACAAGAATTTGTTCTCGAGTGTGAGAGAGATAGTTACCGAAAATAAAGCTAAATAAACAGGTGTCGCGGGCCACGGAGACGGCGGAAATAGAATAGGCAGCGCAAGTTCGCCGCATTGGCGAGACAACAACGATTTCGTCATTTATACTGTGCCTCCTTTTCGCTTCTTTGATTTTCTATCTCCCTCTCTCTGTCGCACACTTTCAGTGTCTCCACTAAATTAAAACTCTTTCGAGGAGAAAAACTCGTTATGAAATCATTATGCTCGATGCCAATCACGTTAATATATAAATATGCCGTTTTCTTCAGGGTGGTCGAATCGACGTTTTGCGAATAGTTTCGGTAAGGACACGCGCATTTTTGGACAGTAACTATAAAAAAAAAATGTGAAACTGCTGTGGCAAAGAAAATTCCGTTGAGCGACTTACGATCGATCATTGGAAAAACTACACGTTGAGATGAAAAATTGTAGTCGATTTTCTTGTAGTAACGAGTTTGCATAATGGAAAGCAAAGTTTCTCGAATGTTGATATGACATTCGATATACAAGAGCGGGAGTTATTCTTGGTATGAAGAGAAAGTCATGCCGCGTACGTTATTGAAACAGATGCACGATTGTAATGAAATACCACGGGAGGTACGCTATATAGATATACAAACTAAATTTTATATCGTAAGTTGAGAAGCTTTTCGATGATTTTATCGTGTTGATGAAATTGTCCCGAGGTAAAAAACGATCGTAATTTATTTCTCGAGAACTTCGTACGGATTCTTTTCTTTTCGATCTCTTCGAGCTCGGTGTAAAGAAGAAAATCGTGAATTTCGAATCGAAGCTTTTTGGGGTCGAGAGACGCGGAGAGGTTTGACTGGAGCGGAAATGGAATATAGGTAAATAACTGTACAGATATACGGATAAAGCGAGCATTGGTTAAGCGCTCGGTTTTAATAAAACGTGTGTTCGCGGGCTTGCTCGATGACGACGACGACGATGAGACAGAGACACACGAGGCGAGGGCATATAAGAGCCGTTGCGGGCGTGGGTGATGCTGGTATTTTCGTTCCAACCTAATTCAGTAGTTCTACGAGTAACACGATGCCATATACTAAATATAAAATCTAGCGCGCACTTCGCTATAATACGGATAAATATACACCATTGAGACCGATTCGAGACACAGTGGTTGCATATTCCAATTCTAGCCAGACACTTTTCGACGTTGCGTTAGCTTTTAACAATCCGTTATAACAAATTAGCCAAACCGCGCGTCTTACGAAACTAAAAAATCAAAAATCCAAATTTTATATCCTTGCGAGAGGCGCGATACGACGTAAAAAGCGATAAATCGTTATGAATTTTTTTGATAAATTCATCCGAGAATCTTTCGAGGATATCGACAAAAAATAGCCTTGAAAATTGTTTATTTAAAATAGGAGACTCGTTGCGTCGGGCGACTTGACGGAAGATCGACATTACGTATCCGCGACACGATCGGCCGCGTCCTCTTGTACGTAGGAATTTACCGATTGATCGAAGCACGAGCGAGGAATATCGCGATAAAATTCAATTTCATACAGAGAACTCATCATGCCGCGAAGCCTACGACTACTAATACGTATACGAACCGTTATGAAACGCTGCTAGATGAAGTACGATTAAATCGTGCCGATTAAGACAGAATGCAGCGAGAGAAAGAGGGACAGAAACTTGCAACGCTCAGAGAATAGAGTCACTATGAAGTTAATTGCTGTTGCGCGCAATTTTGCCGTAGCGCACGTATTCGCGTTGGGAATAGAGATAGAGTTATCGATAATTGCGAATCCATGTCTCGGCGTGTGCTTGGCTGACCAACGTATATAAGAGGCGCTATACGGTTATAGCGCGACGATATATCGCAGACGATTTAACACGCGAATCGAGCCGACGTTATCGCTTTATCTCAACATCGAGATAATCGTTCATCGATATATAAATAATTATTCTCGACAATTTATTTTCTATCATCCGCTGCAGACAATTCTTCGAGACGAACGAGTAGTTCATACTTGTTGGCACGATTTAAAAAATAATCCACCCTCCATCCTGCTTAAAAATTTGGATCGATCGTTAGCTTGTCGTACCTCAAGGGTAGTTTTAAATACAAGCGGATCCACCCCTCGATTCTTTCGATAAGATTGAAATTTCCGTTATTGGAAATATCTAAATGGAAATTTTTCATTCCAGTTTGTGTTTGGATGACCAATTTTTATAAGAAGCGATATACGGTTATAACGCGACGATATATCGCAGACGATTTAACACGCGAATCGAGCCGACGTTATCGCTTTATCTCAACATCGAGATAATCGTTCATCGATATATAAATAATTATTCTCGACAATTTATTTTCTATCATCCGCTGCAGACAATTCTTCGAGACGACGAGTAGTTCATACTTGTTGGCACGATTTAAAAATAATCCACCCTTCATGCAGCTTAAAAATTTGGATCGATCGTTAGCTTGTCGTACCTCAAGGGTAGTTTTAAATACAAGCGGATCCACCCCTCGATTCTTTCGATAAGATTGAAATTTCCGTTATTGGAAATATCTAAATGGAAATGTTTCATTCTCCAATCGGTAGAAGTAATGCGTTCACCCTTGTGCGTTTAATGTAAAACAATCCGCTGGTAACTAAGACCTCCTTCATCACGACTGCGAACGCGACGGACAATTTTCCCTTTTATATATTCAATGTATGCATTCGAGATGTGCATTCTCGACGTTCGTGTGTGCGTGTGACGATCTCCTGTGTTGGCTTACCTCGGAGCCATTGGAGAAACGGGCCGGCCATATTTTCCTTCGATTTGCGGATATGCCGATTGGAGAGAAGGAGGCGGCAACGAGACATCGATAGGTGGTGGTGATTGTTGCTCGACGATCGCGAAGGTGTGTAGCACGTTCGAGTACGTGTATACGTGTACATACTTATCTGGGTATACGGGTATGTACATATGGCAGAGTAGCCCATATATGTGTGATTGAAAGGTGAGGGCCGGATCTCAACGTATATAGAGAAGGGAGCAAGGGGGGTGGGCAAGAGAGGGAGAGTATCTGTACAGCAGCCTCGGTGCTCGGCGTCTCGTTAAACGCGGAGGTGGAGATATCGAGAATTTCCACATCGATCGTAACTGCCAATCGGATCGATCGCTCTCGCTTCTGTCGCTCGATCGATTGCGAGACGCGAGATATATAGTATGCGCGAGTAAAGACAGATTGCCGAGTGGAATAATGATGTTAAAATAGAAACGTCATATATATATATATATATATATATAACTGTATTATCGCGTGCTTTATGCGATTATACGATAGATAGAAAGGGGGAGAGAAGTATTAACTTTATCAATATCGGTTAGATATCACGGTAGAAGATAAAATCTATGAAGTGGGGTCACGGGTAGGGGGGGGGGGGGTGAGAATAAGAATTGTAATTCGAACCGTTAATTTACAAATACAAGAACGTGGTTAACATTAACTTCGCTGATTTCTGACATCTGGATTCTCAAAATTTCACTTTCACCCTCGCGATCAACCCCCGAACGGTACGCGATCGAAATCGGAGTAGGAGCGAATTGGATTAATCATAGACACTTCGTAATCCTATGCCTGCAACTATCGAAAGGTTTCACTGTATAATTATCGATTCGATTAGATCGAAGTTTCAGCATAGCTGATGTGGCTCGCGAGAGGAAGGACGGTGTACGAAGACGGGAATGGAGGGACCGTAGCGTATCCGTGCTCCAGGCCAATGAACAACGTCACAAATTGCGAAGCTGTAAACGAGTACTACTATATATATATATGTATATATGAACACACACATATATATGTATTTAATAGATTTATTCCAAGATTCCGCAGTCCGAGCGAGATCGTTCTTAGCATTTACCTCGTTGAGAATAGATAGAATTGAAACGAAAGCCGTGGATACTTCGGCGTGGTATGCATACGTATATATACACATATATTTATATATATATATATATATATATGCGATGGATATTAGCTCGATACGACGAGGACGAAAGAGACACATAAATCCTTTTAGCAATGTGAATTCGATCTTATTTCTCGTTGCACAGTGCGTATATTATAGCTGCGACCGTTTTACCGCGAGAGTAGCCCCGATTGAAATTCTCCATCCGGGAAAGCTGCTGATCTCGCTTATTCGTTAGCGATCTTGTACATAATATATAGACATATATATATATACGTTTTCTGTAATTTTGTAAATTCTGGTGTTCCAGGAATTTGGATAAATTTCACAAGCGACGATAAATTATCGCACTGTGCTCGAACGATTTACAAATATATTATAATTTTATAACAATAGTAATAAATAATATATACGCAATTATAAATTCAAGATAAATTAGCTGCTCTCTAGAGTCAAGCGTAAAATAAAAAGTTCGAATGACAAATGATTTTGGTTAGCTCGAAGCTTGGGAAGATAAATAGCGAAATTATTTTTGACCATGTGTGGAAACGACTTGGCTTAAGCCGTGAGCAAAGATCTTCGCAGCGATGGACGAAGACGAAGAGTAATTTACTCGCGGCATACGAGCTAAGGAAAATACGTGGGCCGAGAATCGATCGTGACCTCGGGATGGACCACTCGGTCTTTAAACGCGTTTTGCTCCTTTCCCGCGTGTATAAGAACCTTCCTCCAGACGATGATTTCTCTCTTCCAAGAGATCCATAAGATTCGCCTGTATTCCTGTAATTATTCACGTGCCGTGTAATGTACACAGCTATAAATACGATCTCGATATAACACACCAGGATACGCGAGAAACGAGTGTAACATAGCTTTGCTCCGCGAGTATATTACTTTCTTTCCGTATCTTTCTCTCTCTCTCTCTCGCGATGCATACGCGCGTCGTCGGCATCTTCTCGAACAACCTGGAATATAGATGTACGCCGATACCATTACGCGTTTCTCGCGGCGAGTGCAGGAAGAAGGACGCGATTACGCCTAACCGCGCGAGAGACACGCTCGAAACAAAGGGAACTCGTCCTAGGGACCGAAGCAAGATTCTGCAAGGAGGGAACGAAAACGATCTCGCGTTTATAAAGCCACCCTTTCCTTGTCTCATAGCTTTGTTCTTTATCTCATCGCGTCTTTTAGTCGCTCCCTCGTATTATTAAATACAATCGAAAAAAATTGAATTCTAAGAATTCTGTTTTTTTTCAATATTCTAAAAATATTTTCTTCACATTTGAGAAAATGCGTATTCAATTTCTGAGGCAATGAAAAGTTTGTTTTATTTTTCTTAACATTTGAGAAAACGAATTCATAAAGAGACATAAAGTTTGTACAAATTTGGAAAGCGCATTGAATTTTTGGTGCAATGAAAAGTTTGTTTTATTTACAGGAATAAAATTTTATATTTGTGTAAATTGTTTATAAAATTAAAGGAGCGAGCGGGATTGTCATAAATATAACGTATGTAGATATGCTGTTAAATCGAACTACGGGCGACGGTGATCTTCCACGAGAAGTTAGCATCGCGAACTAATCCATGACCAAAAGTGTCGCCCACGCGCCACACGTTCCGTGGTGCTTCGTGTGCTCCGCTGTCGGCCTGTCCGCCGATAGCGAACGTAACGTGCCACTTAACGCAGCTTATGTACCACACACGGACTTGCCGAGTGTAACCCGTTTGCTTTTTCCATGGGTGGACTATAATACGCTTCCGAAGCGGTATATGAGGAGTAACGAATGGCAATAGAAATTCTCTTTGTCGAGGGACGAACGAAATCGTGAGATTCGCGCGGAAAAATCGGTTCTCGTCGTCTAATCAGGTTATACAAATAATGCGTTCGATATCGGCGATAGCGTATATTTTTAATTAAAGAAAATGCTTACAGAAAGTTTTGTTTATTAATTTTTTAATCGATAAATCGATTATTGTAACGATCGATGTATTTTCAACAAAACGGTCATTTATCGAGGAATTGCTCAGTGATTGCTCAGGAAATTGCTCATCTCCTTGTATTCTGTTCAATTCGTTAATCACGACGATTTGTCAATGAGTCCGATTGGAAACGAACCACTATCCTATAAATTTCGCGCCAAAAACCTCGCCTACGCGCGTGCGCAATACTCAGATCCAAAGTGTAACGGCTGAGCTGCTCGATGATGAGAGAATCCTTGTGACTTTGGCCATTCCA
Organism: Netelia fuscicornis; assembly: GCA_946811545.1. NCBI lineage: Eukaryota > Metazoa > Arthropoda > Insecta > Hymenoptera > Ichneumonidae > Netelia > Netelia fuscicornis. The sequence continues at coordinate 15,256,420 of OX328011.1, read as the reverse complement.
TGTATCTTTTATGTCGACGAGCGTAAAAAAGAAATCATAATGAGATTCCAAACGTTGCTCGCGAATAAATTTTAATAATCTGTCTTCCATTTTTGGTATGTACCTCGGGGCAGAGAGGGCGGGGGAAAATGGGTCGGTCAGGTAAAATGGACCGTCGTTCAAAGTTGTATTACGAATCCGATTGAAATTGAAACGAATCGACATTCGACGAAATACAAACGAGTCGATCGTCCGAACGAAATTGTCGAAAACGATCGAATTCTCGCGCATACGTTAAAGTGTTGTTCGTGCAAGTGTACATTGGGGCAACGAGGACGGGGGAAAAATGGATCGGTTGGGTTAAACGAACCGATCTTCAAAATTGTATTACGAATTCGATCGAGTTGCGAACGAATCGACATTCGAAGAAATCCAAACGAATCGATCGTAGGAACGAAATTATCGAAAACGATCGAATTTTCGCGTTTGTTCGCGGACGTTAATGGATTGTTCGCGCAAGCTCATCTCGCGATCGGAAGAATCGCGCTTTTCCATAAAAGTCGACGCGTTGTGCAATATAAATTTATATCGGCGACGTCACGAGTTATAATCATTCACGATCATTGGCAAAGATACCGATACGGATGACAGATGGCAAAAGCCCGAGTGTCTACCTCGAAGGCATGTCGAGTACTATCTCGAAGAATTTTATTACGTATCGGTAGTATATCTCGCTGTCCGTATGAGCTACAGTCGGCGATTTCTTTGCGGAGGCGTGATTATATTATTCTCCTTATAGGTCGAAGCAACACGCCCACGCACCAAGTGTCCCAATATCTCGTAGCCGATATGTCAACAACCAACTTTCCACTCGCGACATCGATATCGAGAGCCTCGTTTTATCACTCCATGAACCGCCCCTTCCCTCTCGACCTAAAGCTACAGATCAAAAATATTTCCGATATACGATCAAACGATTCTCGATACTAATATCGATCGATTCAATTTTTCCTCGATTAAATTACGGAACAAAAAATGTTCTTCGTCGATGTAGAATTAATCGATACGAATCACACCGGAAACGAAAGAAGTCGCGCGCGATCGCGTGATCGAAATTTGCGATGTTTCGATCGACGTGACATGGACACGAAGATCAATAAGAATCGAAAGAATGACGTTCGATGCAGTTCGGTGCGTGAGTATCGCCCGCGAGGGAATTTGTACATAAAAGAAGCTGAGACTTCGCGATCGGGTCTACGTACACACATACCTACATATACACATACATATATATGATATAATATAATATAATATAATATATTATAATATAATATAATATAATGTAATATAATATAATATAATATAATATAATATAATATAATATAATATAATATAATATAATATAATATAATATAATATAATATAATATGATATAATATAATATGATGTAATATAATATAATATAATATGATATAATATAATATAATATAATATAATATAATATAATATAATATAATATAATATAATATAATATAATATGATATAATATAATATAATATAATATAATATAATATAATATAATATAATATAATATGATATGATATAATATAATATAATATAATATAATATAATATAATATAATATAATATGATATGATATAATATAATATAATATACCTAATACAATACAATATAATGTAATATTATATATATATATATATATATATATATATATATATATATATAATTCACAAACCGAGAGAAGTTATTCCTCTCGCCGGATGTGAAGCCGGTTCTCAACGAATTGACAACGTGCACCTGTGCACTCTCCTCGCTGCCTATAGATATATCTGTATACATATAAATATACACGGTATAATACTCTCTCCCGAGTTAAAATCTGAGTCGACACGATGATAAAATTCATAAGTTACGGGGCGGACGTTATCCAGGCTCGGCGATGGAATATTGTGCGCGTCATCCGGTTGCGCACTGTGGGAATGGAGCCTGGTACTCGAAGAGCGAGAGTCACAGGCGCCTTCGTTCTCTGTTTTATCTTTTCGTTTCGCGTATACACTACCGTAGTACTTTTACTGTATTTTTATTCGTATGCGCATATACACGAGTATTTATTCATGCTTCGTTAATTCGCGTACCAACGGGTGCACGTTTAACGTCGAATTAAGCTTTATTAACGCCGCGTGTATAAAATAAGATCGTGACTGGCGTCGATTTGAAAACAAAAAAAAAGAACGGTAAATGATTCTTCGTTGGTCTTTAACTGACCGGAAGTACTTCCTGAAGATGGATGAAAGATCCATTTAACGATATCATTGATTATGGTGAATAAATTTGATCGATGGTTATAACGATCGACGAGAGAAGCATTTTCAATGTCAAAGTTGAAAATCCAAGTCGATGATTTTGTGGACTGTAAGAGGAGTTTAATGGCTCGAGGTAGAGCCATCGAGATGACATAAAATTTCAAAGGCAGAAAGAATTCGTGGCGCCTGGACGAAAAGAGATCTCGCAACCTCACCAAAATCACTATACGCGTTATCTATAGCGAAAGACACGCGGTGTGTGGCGGCGGGACGGGACACAAACGCTCGCTTCGCGGGGTTAAATATACCTTCGTTCGCGTCGACGTTCGCGCATCATACAGAAGGAGAGAGGAGAAGCGGCAAAAACAGAGCCGGCACGCTATTACAGAACGGTCCACCAGGCGTTGCCACGGGCTCACGTCCCGATATGGAGCAATCTCAGATTTCCATCCGCCCAAATCGAGAATATACGCCCGCGCCCCCTCGACCCTCCTTCGCGATCCCCTCCCCGCCCCGTTTCTTCGTGCTTGTCGTTCGCCACCCGAGAGTTCCATTTTGTCCGTCGACCGGTGTGTTCGGCTCGCTCGCTGTGTGGGGTTGCTCCGGTCCCCGGTTACGCCGGTATCTCCGCTTCGCGCGCTTTAACTCGCCGATACGCCGTTTTTTCCCTCGTTTTGCTTTCCTTCTCTTTTCGTCTTTTTTTTGGCAAACGAAACGCGCAGAAACGAGAAGATCGCGCGAATACCCGGAGGCTAGACGATCGAGGAACGCTCGGACCAACCCTGGACCACCCCTCGTCGCGACTTCCGGTCTTCCGTTAGCGATACACTCGGTGATTCGCCCAAGGACGTACGCGAGACGCTCCGGACTTTGGACGCCGAGGGCAAATGGATAAATTGTTTCTGGTGTCATGCTGTGATAATTTCTATATGGGATTTATCGTTTCGATTAACATCGCCGCCGTATATAATTTGATTGGATCGATCGAACGATCGATCACGAGTGTTCCGATTTGAATTATCGTAAAGCGTCGCTAGTGATTCGACGATTAATACGTATGGATATATGTGCGGGATAGTTTATGCAATTTTAAACGTCTCCAAGAAAAATTAATTGCCGGTTATCGCTGCAACAAAGATATATGTGCAATCTCGTGCAAGTGTGAGGGCGAGTTATCGTCAAGATTAACGGCAGTAAAGCGACAACTCGTAGCAGCTTTCATGTTGCCGGAAAGCACGTTTCCCGTTACTGGTAATTGTGCTTTTCTTTGTTTCTTTTTTTTTTGTTATAACAACGCCACGATAATTATATATACAGGCCAATTTTTGTTTAATTATCTTCAACCTTCGAGTTCGAACTTTTGATTTTCATTATAATTCCCGAGCGCTCGCGAAGCTTTCGAAATAAATATTATTCTTCGACGTTATCACCTTGACACATTCGGACGAAAGAGACGATGTTACAGTACGCTACAGACACAATCCGTTTTCAACCTAGTTGCGCGTCTGCCAGTTGGTACAAGACGCGAGATCCACCGCACTTCTCTCTCATCTAATAATGCCGACTTCTCTCAGCGGGTGGCCATCGCACAGAAGCCGAAGCTTGCCGAGAGTTTCGATTATTTTATCATCCAAGCGACTATCTCCGTTTCGACGTCCGATCAACAAGTGGTTTTCTAACTTTGACATTAAATTAAAATCTTTCCTTTCCTTTCAATTATTTTTCAATCAATCGTAAATTTTTAAACATCGCATTGAATTCTAATTCCGTTTACGTTTTATAACTTTATAAAATATTTGTAATTTATATCGATGCAATTTTATATCGAAACGCGATATGACAAATTTTGATTAAAATTCAAATTTGACGCCAAGCTTGAGAAAAATCTCGGAAATATTTTGGCAGCGTTTGTATATTAGCGACGGGGTTATAGACATTAGAGAGTTACGGGGAGAACGTCTCGAAGCCAACTATTCGTATATTGCCGCTAGTCACGTGGTAGAAAGCGGCGGGGAGGGGGGGGGGCTGTTAAGTTTATAAAGAAACACTTCTAAGCAATGCGTATTTATCATAACACCAAATATGGTATGAGAAATTGAAGAGAACCTAGAATAGTGTGACGAGAGACCCGAGGCACGAATGCGCACGTGCCGCGCAGACTTCACACTCGCTCTCGTGGTCCTAATACATCGGTCTATTAATAGCCGAAAAATAAATTGTAGTTACAACGCCGTATAAACCGCCTGATTTTGTGTATATTCAGCATCGCTGTATTCCGAAAGCTTCTACACGCTCGTCTGAATGAATGTCTGTGGCGTAATCTGTGATTCACGAATCTCGTCAATTATCAAAGCGAATCGGACCGCGCGAGATCTGGAACAGGCGCGTCTAATGCAAGTCATTTGAGAGAACATCGAATAAGTTCAAATGAATTTCGAGATAAACAAAACTATGGAATTTAAATCAAAAGTCTATAATTCGTTTTTTCGTTGGTTGAGTTTGTTAAAAAATTAACAAAACAAATATTTAGTTCTCATATACGTGCAATAAATCTTTGTCGAAAGAGTTTGTTTGAATTTAAATTCGTTTATATTTATTTTCAATTTTTTAATAATACTGTAAAGTTTGTAAATTTTTGCCAAGTGTCAAAATTTTGTTTATAAATAAACGATATAATAATGAAAAACGCACGTGGGTCCTATTGCTTCGATTATCAGGCCACGCACGTGTGTGCGTGTGTCAACGAGTTTTCGGCGTGAAAATAAATTATAAAAAGACGATCGTAATCGGCTCATTACACCGGTTCGCCGTCCGCCGAATATAGCGATCGTAATGTAATTTATGACCGGTCGTATTTCGCGATGAGTTTTTCGCGTCTCGTGTGAAACGACGCGAGACCACCGATTTTTTTTTCTCACATCGCCATTTATTTTTTAACATCTCATTTTTATTCACGTCCGAGCAAACCGACTGGCTTTTATCGCCGTGTTTTCTTTTTATTTGTCCCGGGTTTGGAAAATTCGTGCAAATTGAAGTTACACGAATAATATATTAACTTTGTCGTGCTCGTGGGTTGCAGGGGGAATTATGCAGACCGAGGAAGTCGTGCCTCGTGCACAATCTACTGGGATAGACGGCTCCTTAACGGACAGTACAACCTTCCAGCATCCGCTTCATCGTTCGGCACTCCTCCAGAGTCCACTGCCATCGCCGATTCTCATGGCGGTCAAACAAGAACCCCAGGAGGATGACGAACGGGCTCGGGACACGAACACGCTGAGGTGAGTTACGTTCTCTATTGAAACATCATTTAAACAAAGATCTTCTTTCATAAAAATTACTAAAACGTTCTTACTATAAAATGATAAACCTTTTTTCGTTTCGACGATATTTTTTCGAATTACAAAAGAAATTGGTCAGGTGTTAATTTAAATCTGTACGAAACTATAAAAATTGTTTCGAAGGTTGAAGTAAATATCGAGGATAATTAATAATCAAGGATAGTCATGTATAATTAATCAAAATAATTGGTTAAATATTTGTCTCACTTCCTCATTCTACCTTCTGTCTCTCACTCTCTCTTTCTCTTTTTCGCACGGATAACCATTCAACATTCAACGTTCTTGTTGAGCCTGATATCGACGTGCTCGTATAACCGCAGGACTTCCACGAACTCTTATTTAACTGCCGATAACAGTGTCCAGTGTTTCGTATTTCGCTTTATCTGTTTCACGTTGTACTGTAATAGTGTGTTCCTATGGAGAGCACTTGAATTTCTATTCGACTTTTCCCGTTATTGTCTTATTCACATACAACATTATTTTATCCTTATTTGTTACTTTGCCTTTGTACATTGATATCGGGACTCTAGAGCTTGCTAAGGCATGACGAATAATCAATCTCTCTCCCTCTCGTTCTTTCTCCCTGTCTTTGTTTCTTATCTCAAATATCGAGTACTAACGAGGCATTTCACAGTCAGCAACCAGAGGCGGACGGAGCTCCGCAACCAGTCGAAGCTGGACACCTTGGGCACCACCATGGCCATCATGCAGGCTTACAGCATGACATCCAGGGTAGCGAGGTGACCACGGGACTGGCCAGTCACGACAACAGTGGCAGAGCCAGATCGAGGTGATTAATATTCACGATAGCTCTACAAGTCTTATGACATAATATATTCAGCTGGCCAAAAAGTAGCTACGTTTTTTTCCTCACGAATCGACACGTCCCTCTATAAGGAACAAAAAGAGGAAAAAAGGTCCATCGAGTGGAATCGAACAGACAATGATCGATACCTTCAATTTTTCTATCTAAGCATTCAGTGTTCGTTTCGAATGAAATTATTCCTTGACCAGTTTATTAGGAACTTTTAGTTTCTGTCGATTGCACAATCTTTTCACACTTAATGTTAGCCCAGTATATTCGTTTTCGTAATCACGAGTATTTTTCCACGGTTGTGAGTTAACTCACAGAAATAGATGTTCTATCGAAGGTCTTTTCGAAATTAGTTTCGGGTGGTCCGTACTCAGCGTTAGTAGACAGGGAATCAAACGCATCGGAAAAGTTATGGTCTAAGTGGCGATGGTGTGCTTACGCGCACTTGATATCCCCAAGTTGTTTACTAGTTAGCTGGGTTACAGGTATAGATTAAGTGCTGGAGATAAGAGAGCCTTAACCTCTCGCGCACGGATATGTGAATCGAGATGCGAATATCTGCATGTGCATACACGAACGAAGGTGTTACTAACCACCCGGCACGTATTACGAATCGCTATCGGACTTAGGTGTGGCTTGGAATGTCGTATCGAACAGACAAGTCTTACGAGCAACGGATAGAACCTGTGGCTCGTCGTAATAAGTCTTACTAGTTCGCTGAACTTCTCTCAATAGTTGTAGTAAACTACAAGTGCTCTCCTACCCTCATCTCGTACCATTATTTTTTAAGTAACTATCGTATATAAAAAAAAAAACAAATTTCCTATATTTATTTAGAAATTTGAAAACATCTTATCTTAATCACGACTTTATTTACTATACTATAGTGATTCGTTAGTTAACGACGCTTGATCCAATACGTGCGATTTATAAGCGAAAGGTGATCTCTGCACTTGATCAATTATTTGAGCGAAATTTAACTAACTAATCAGAAATCATTAACAAATAATCGACGTCAAAATTCATAATGTTAGATTGCTGTAGTTATAAATCGGTAAAACAATTGTATTTTATTGATGCGGTGGTGTAATGGGTAAAGCGACGATTTGCGGATTCGCAAGTTCTATCTTCGATCCCACTTGACGGAAATTTTTTTTTTTTCATTAATAACAATGTTGTTCAAAGAAGTGCGTTAAATTTAGTAAAAACAGTTTCATCCGCCGTTTCGTCAGAAAATTCAATTAATATTTAATTACATAGAATTGTCTCTATATAGTGGGCAAATATAGTGAACCATCGTTTCGTTCAATCTTGTTCGCAGCCGGGGACGAAGAAAGTCACGTTGGAAGCTAAAATTTCATCATCAAGCGCTACCACCGGAATATCTTGATCATTACGAGGCCGCGTTGGCACAAGAGGCACTGAATTCATCGCCAAATCACGTTAACGAGTCGACGATACCCAGTCCAGCACCAACGACCTCGACGTCAACGTCAACGTCGACGCCGAGTCCGGTCGGTGATGTTCAGGGTTGGTTGCAACGAATCGCCGCAATGCAGCAGGAACTTTATCCTCGCGTCGCATCAACGATCGATCCACCGTCTCTCTCAACCCCGTGTCGAAGATCCGTCATAACTTCCACCGCCAACACTTATCCGAGTGTACATAATCATCACAATCATCAACATCACAGTCATCAACAAACGCATCAAAATACTCAAGGCTATCAGCATTACCAAGCACACCATCAAACTTCTCAACAGCAACCGACACCGAGGCCACCGATGAAATATTCCGATCTTCCCTACATGGGCGAAATAACCCTCGACAACAGCAAACCACGAAGAGGTAGAAAGCCCAAAAAGGCGGACATATGTCACTTAATTTACAAGAACTATGGAACTATATTGCCGGGAACACCGGGACACGAGGAACGCAAGCAACAGCAGCAACAACCTCCGCAGCATAGTCCAAGGGAGAGATTGGACGCGACGCGAGATCAATCACAGCATCACGTACCGTTTCAGCGAACGGACATACAGAATCGTATAAGCAGTCTTTTGGAGAAGCGATTGACCCAGGAGTCGAAGCGAAGTATGGCGGTAGCCGACCGTAATCGTGAACAGGACGAGCCCCTGAATCTCTGCATAAAGGATTTGAATCAGTTGAAGATCCGTCTTCTGAGAAAACACGGAAATATATACGAGTCGGGTAATGTAAAGAGCGAAGCCTCGAGTGACACGGACGAGGTCGAGTGTTTAGGAACAACGTATCACGCTGTCGCTGATTCGACGAGACCGAACGGTCTTGTCGCCAACAATATCGTCAATAACAATAATACCAACACGTTAAATAACAATAACAATAGCAATGTACATAACAACAACAATAATAACGAACCTCCAGCGAGTCCGAACAACCCAGGCTTCGTTTACTGGCCTAACGCAGGTGTGTTCATCCACCCGATGGCACTACAATCGCAATTTCTCTACTGTCAGAAAATGGCGAGCGAAAAGTCCCTCGCGAAACACGAAATATCACCCAAAGAGCAGAAGATCGTGCCGAAGTCGATACACACGATGCTGGAGAACAAGAGTCCGACGCCTTTACCGATTATACAAACTTCACAATCGCAGCAGCAACAGCAACAACAACAACAACAACAACAACAACAACAGTTGTCGATACAATCGCCGGCCTCGCCAAGACCGAAGCGTAACGCACCGATCTCTCACCAGATAGCGCCTATGAAACGCAAGCGTTCCGCGATATTTATACCCCCATTGCCGACAGAAAATAATAACAATCCACCGACCGAGGTGAGCATATGCAAGTTCAAGTTCACCGGTGGTGCTAAACCTACGCTTCAAGAGAAAAAGAGTCTGTCGGTGGATTCCGACGGTACTTTTAGATATTACACCGGCACGGGTGATAAGAGTATGAGAGGTTACAGCGTGTTTCCGCGCGAAACCCTTCAACAACCTGCCGGACAGGCTGGTTCGTCGGCCGGTGCTTTTCTCAGTGCAACCGGCGAGAGAATTCCACCGCCCGTTATTCAGTGTCAAAGAACAACGACGAGTACGGAGAACGACGTGAGGAGAAAGAGAAAAACCCGAAAGTCGTTACAACGCGAGAAACTCGAGCAAACATTTAAGGAGAAGGGCTTTCTTATACAAACGCAACAGCTCGAATCTGCCGAAGGTGCGACTTATTGCAAATTTCGTCAATTGAGAAAATTCACGAGATATCTGTTTCGCAGCTGGAAGGATTATCTGCCAGGTAACGTTCGTGATCTTAGTGGCACAGTCGAGGGTGAAGTTATGGACGGTGAGATGATCGATTCGGAACATCCGATCATCGATTCACCGGTGCGTCTTCCCGCCATTACCGACATACCGAATAGTGCTCTTGAGGAACACAGAACTCTGCCACTCACGTGAAATAAGTCTGTTTTCGATTCTTCGTCTTCTCTCGCGTGAGTTCTGTTTACTCTTATCCGTCCGATAAATACCGGACTACAGCAATGTATCCTGAATTTCTCGTTGACGCTAGTAACGGCCATTTTGTAGCGGCAGGAGCCGCCATCTTATCTTCCACTCGCTCGCTCGATACGCTCGCTAAAGTCCCGTATACGAACGATCTTTCTAGCAAAACTGAGAAAAAAACAGCTCTACGATTAATAGTTTCTGGGTTATAACTGTTCGAAGATAAGAATCATTAAAAAAAACGCCAAGAGAAATCGTACAGTGGATTGCAACGGTTATTCGGCGCAGTTCAGTCTGAAACCTTCGTAACTCAAAAACTACTTATCGTACGGCAGTTTATTTTAAATTCGACCCGAGAGATCATCCGTTATCATTAACTTTCGAACGTGCCACGCGTATTAATGTCATCGATCGTTTACTTCTTATTCGTCGGACGGGTCATACGCAGACTCACGGTAACAATGTCCCGGGCGTGTAAAGTACTTGTCCGAGCGTGTCAAAGAAGTCGTTACACGAGAGAAAATTACTTAATATTCAATTATTGTACATAGAGAGCGTTGAATGTGCGTGTGAGAGAGAGAGAGAGAGAGTGATAGACGTATAAAACTATTTGGATTGAGTTACTTGTGAAACAACAGATACGAGCGAGTATACGCGTGAATATATATGTATATGTGTATGATCGAGTACGAACGATGCCTGCACGTACGCTCACGGTAATACTAATCAGCTCCGCGAGAGCTCGGTGCATTTAACGAGGAGCTGTTGCGTATATATGTATGTATGTATGTGTGTGTGTATATATATATACACATCGCTTGTACCATAGTATATATACTAGTAATAAATATAAGTGCACGCGGCACGTACGAAGTTCTGAAAACGATTTTATATATTATTAAGTTATTATAAAATTACGACTTTTATACCGTGCTCCTTTTGCCCGAATTCGTATTATTTGCTTGACAAATGACGGGAAACAAAATTTAGGAATCGCAGAAAATTGTGATCGGAAATAAAAATTGCCTTTTTTTTAGCACAGCTCAGTGCCAAAGACAGGAGACTTTGTACGAGTAAAAACAAATTTTGCAAGGTAAATGGAGAGTTTGATAAAGAGGAATGGGAGCGCTTATCGCGAGTTAACCAAAGAATGTTCGTTTGCGTCGTATCGAATGGAAGCAAACGAGGAGTGAATTGCAAAATTGAATCTTACGATCGGCTATCGCAGCTGTTATTATCGAAATTAATGTTTTTATTTATAAGTTATATATTATATATATATAAAGAGAGAGTAGAGTATAGTGCCTAATGAGTTCTAGTCCTTGTTTATATGCTCTTGTTACGAAACGTCGAATATATAATATTATGTTTCACATTTTATCCCCATGTTTTTTTTATAATCTCTATAACAACTGATTCGTACACATTCACTTTGCCTGAGACACGATGTGTCTCGTTTTCAGAACACTTCCTTACATATCGCATCTTTATTCAAGCTGGATCCGGAATCAATAGTAAGTATCGAAAATTCAAGTTTTCGAAATTTCGAGTTCTTTTTTTTTTGTTACAACTATTATTACTGTACCGATTGGTGAAAATTGTACCGAATAGCTAAGATCAACTCCTGCCATCTTGAAGTAACGAATATATAATGGCGATCCAAATTTCCAATTGACAATGATTAGAAATTTGGATGGGAATTTGGAATATCCAATAGTTTTCGATTGAAAATTTGGATCGTGATATGTCGATGATACGTACGATTCCGACGAGCTAGAGTCCTTTTCTCCCAAAAATGTTATTTATTCCTGCCAGAAATACGTGAATTCATTCAACCGGTCTCCTTTACGGACTCGCGCTCGGAAACTTTCCGATTGGTGTATCACATTTTCGAGAGCACGTGCGATCACACAAGAACACACAGTGAGATTTCTTGCAGACGCGTCTCGAGTGCCCTGTGAGAAGGGAACGTCCACCTGTGTGAGTGGATGGCAATCTCATATATATATATATATATATGTATAATAGCAGGATCAGAGCGCTGTAGTCCTCGCTCGGAGTTGCAGGGAGAAGTGCGTCGAGGGACCCCCCATTCATGCATACGCCCATTCACGCATCGCCGGCTCACCTTGGTAACTTTTTATCCCCACGGATATCTACGGAAGGGCTGTAGTAACCAACGTCGATACGGCAATTTATTATACATTTTACGGTGAAGCCTCGAGACTCCCCTATTTTCATGAGCCGATTTCCTTTGGATAAGTTATTTTTTCAATTTTCTGATTCCCTGTGAACTCTATTGCAACGTGTTATCTCGGGTATAAATTTTGAAGGGAGGAATAATTTATAAATAATATTCCTATTGATTTATATAACTCGTTATACTTTCTACTAGCTTGTTCCTAGAGGAATTACAAAAATTCAAAATTTTCGAGGACGATAGTGAGAGAGAGAGAGAGAGAGAGAGAGAGAGAGGGATATTGAGAGGGTTCGTACTTGCTAAATTTCTTTTTCTTATTGTCCAAAGTGGTCCTTCACTCGCTCGCGCGACTCTCGTCTTTACGGACTTTTTTCAGTGGAGAGTCTCTTTTCTTTTTTATTCCGCTCTCACTCTACCACTTTTCTTCTCTCTCGTTCGTACGTCGTTCAAGAGGGCGAGCACAATGACTGCAGGTTTCCTAATACGGCCTCGTCGTCGTCGTTGTCGTCTTCTTCGGTACTCCGCGAGATGGGCGAGAAGGAAAAAGAAGGAGCGAGATAGAGAGAGAGACAGAAAAGAAAGGGCGGAAAGAAAGTTAAAATAAAGGGGGATTTTGGCGACCAACCTGCACAAAGCCTGGGAAGATCCGCACATCACGTCCTTGCATCCTTCATGATTCTCTGATGCGTTAGGCCCGAGCACAATAAAGAGGACCTAGCGAAGATTTAATAACCCGATCACGAGTCGCTGCTCGTGTAAAACAACCTCCTGAGAAAAATCACCGGACTCTTTCTGAGCAACACCTCGGCACATATACCATATACCATATACGTAGGTATGTAATTATATATTTTTTTTCTCGTATTAATCAACCTTCAACCCCTTCTTCATTTGTTGATCGAGCGATCGAGCGCATCGGAGGTAATTCGTATGTTGATTTCCTGGTCTTATCTCGCTGGATCAATTTCACGCTTCTTACTGGAGTTTCTCACTCCTCTTTTTCTCTCCTCCTCTCTTAATCTTTCGTAACGCTTCTGAAACTACGTGCCAATGCGAAAATGAAATCGAATAAAAAATCGTCGGTCGTTGCTCAAGTAAACATGTAGCATTTATTACTCCGACCATATGGATAAGAGAGAGAGAGAGAGACAGACAGAAAGGAGGGGGGGGGGGGGGAGAACCAGAAGTTAAACGAATATAATATCCCTATAAATCATTAACCGAATCCGGTTCAATGGTAAACTAATTATCATCGAAATTTGTATACATATATGTTTTTCTTCCTCTGAATTTGCTCGTGTAATAGTTGTAAAATTGAATGTTTATGCTTGTGAATAAACTTTGAATCGTTATTCCCTGTCGATTCTGGCCCATCTGTATGGATCGTGTAATTGGAAGTAGCTACGAAGCAATGTCGCGATGCAATTATTGAAGAATATTTGTGTCGTGACAGTATTTCTTGTGACGAACCTACACGTGTTGGTTTACTATTAAGAACGTATTACTTTCTCGGTGAATCGATCCTTGAAAAAGCAATATAAAAAAAGTACGAGGAAAACAAGGTCGCTGGAATTTAACTCCGAGAATCTTTTAAGGTAGTCCTATCGTTGGGTGGGGGATTAAAATTTTATTCCCGTTTTTTCTCACATTGGAAGTGAACCAAGTGTTAAAGTTCATTAAGAAAACTTATTGCAAATCGACTAAAGAACAACATACTCAAAATTCAAATTGATCCTACGGAAAGTTTATTTGTTATATAATAAACAAAATCATGAATTTTGTTTCCATAAGATTTGTTATAAAAACTAATCGAAGCTTCTTTGATGTCATATAAAAATGTGTGCAAAATTTCAACAGGCTTCATCGACCAAATGATCGAGATACTCGTTGTATAATGTTGCGATATTTAACACGGGCTCTTATGGGAGATTGCGAAAAATGACGATTTTCAAGAATAAATATCGTGATTTTTGAGTCGATAAAGCCCCTGAAATTTTACACACATATACATATGACATCAAAGAACGTTTCTGCATATTTTCAGTGAAATCTAACAGGGACGCTGTAACGATAGGACTACCTTAAGTTTATCCTTGCGATACATTGAAGTCGAAAGCCTGCAACCTTACTGTTACAAAATGCGTCGCCCTTCGACCCTCTGGACTCTTCGTTGGACGCAACTACTTTTAAACTCTCGCTCTCACAATTAACGTCACAAACAAATGTTCCATACCTCGGTTACCTTAGCACATATTTACAATAACATTTTCTTTAAATAAAACCTTCCAGAATCAAAGTCTCGCACCATGGTAAAAACAACATCGAAATCGAGACGGTAGAAGTTGAGTTATGAACCAAGAGACGAATGGACAGATAGACACAAGTTGTATTTTATATAAACAATGATATATACCTATACATATATATAATAATAGAGGAGAGAAGAAGAAGAAGATAATACATTCCCTCGCGGCTAATCCATAGTTCAATTTTTTGTTTCATCTCCCTTCGTCTCCACACCTTGAAGATTATTCACAACGACCTTAGTGTAGAGTCTTGTCCGGGAGTTTTGAAAGATTGGAAAAGGTGAAAGAGGAAAAGAGACGCATCGTGTGCCAAGGATCGGTGGCTTTGGACGTTTTGTATATAACCTGGGCAAACTCTCTGGGGGCTGCAGTCGGTTTTAATGCGAAGGAAGACGGGTTCCTCGCGAGGCGAGAGAACTCTCTCGCGCGCAGGTAGAACCTTCCTTTATACCTATACGTGAGTATAAATACACGACGTATACATAGACAGGTTCGTTCGCGAAAAACTTCAATTTGTCTCGCGCCCCGAGACTCGAGGTGCGCTTGCGCCCGCGCTGGCATATTATCGTACCAGGATCTCCTTGGATATTGCTAATGCGCATGCGGGCTCGATCATGTGTGCACTTACGTGTGCATTCTCGAGGCGAAAGACTGACCAGCTACGCGCTATGAAATTCGCATTTTCAATAGGCCAAACGTTAACTGGCTTGCCAACGAAACTTTACGAACGAACTTTTTTCTTTGTTATATGAAATCTTCCGGGTTTATAACGCTGTGCTAAAATATCGCGTGTCATAATGTTATATTATATATCGCTGGTATACCTCACGTCTTCTCCAGGTATTTTGTTAAATCCGTATCGTTTGATAAAAAAAATTGATCGTTTTTTTATACATTGCCGAGCTGCAAGTCCGCGATATTATGGTTCTCTTTGGCGAGCAAGAAGATCGTCTTCATGAATGAACTCTTGGAAAATATGGCGAGACGACAAAATTCACCGGTTTCGTCGCTTCAACGACGTCAAAAGGCTCGTGCGCTCGATCGCACTATTCCGCAATGTTGTTTTTCTTTTCTTTCGTATTACCATTCATCGTTGTCGTAAATATATATATATGTGTGTATTGTTTTTTTACATTTCACCTCGTATGCCATCGACTTTACTCAAACTCGCATAATCGTGTTTCAAGCGGCAAACTAGAATTGCTCACAATGCAGACGGCATACATAATTGTTTTTCTAAGCAACATATTCTACGAGAGAACTATATATTGGCTGGAAGGTTGAGAGAGCTGGTATACGGTGTAAGAACAAGACGCCACCGGAAATCATCATTTGCTCCCCTGCGGGGAATTTTATAATCTCGAAAACCGGAATTCTCTTCAACGACTGAAAATGGAACGTCGGCGACGACGAAGATGACGACGACAACGAAGCGGTGCGTGCTGACTGACTGACAATATGAGACGTCATTCCTGTCGCGGATTCCGCGATATCTTTTTTCTCTCATCATTTCTCTCTCTCTCTCTCTCTCTCTCTCCCTCTCTCTCTCTCTCTCTCTTTCTCTATCTCGTTTTATATGCTCTGTTTATCTCTATACTCTCATCTCGTACAAACCCTCGTGCGTTTTATATGTGCCTTGGGTGAGTACACCTAAGTTAATTAGGCAAATTAAAACGGCGCGACCGAGACGATAAATGGTTTATCGCAGTGCATTTTAACGAGCCTCATTTATATCCGCTCAACTGTAAGATAAATGTGCACGAGCCTAAACTCGAATCCGGCTCACCCGCTCTTCCGTTCAATCGATCAGCCGATCGGCCTTTTTATGCAATTTTGCAACGCAATTATATGCAATTTTACACAGTTTTGTGCATATTTATTCATTTTTATACATCGTAATTTATCTTCGTAAGACGTTAATCAATCGATCATAATCACGCTGTCGAATTTCTTGGGAATTTTGGACAACCCTGTGATCTTCGATGGACGATTGCCACGTGCCATTTCTGTACGTAATGGCAAATTATTCTACGATCGCGCATTGCAATTTCGCTCAAAAAAACTGACGTTTTTGGAACATGTAACGTCTCAGTTTCTCGTGACATTCTTACTCGACGTACGACGTTTTTTTTTATTCTTGATGAGAGTTGTCGGAAGCGGATCAACAAGCTCAAGGGACACAAGTCCACAAATTGCAGCCTCGAAAGAGCAGTTTTTTTTTACGAAACGGACTATGCAATATCGACATACTGAAATCAATAATTATAACAGCGAATTTTAGGATTTGTGAGGAAAAAATTTCATCGATAATTTAAAGATTTGTGGCGCAAAATAATTTTTTTTTAATCAGACAGCTTGATTACTGCTTCATAATCCGATCTTAAAAGCTCGTGGACGATGCATACGTAATCTTTTATTTTTATCCGGAATGCTTGGTGACATGACGTGGTAACCGAGGCGTTAGTCACTTTCGACGTATCCGTCATTCGATGTTTATATTTCATTCGAAGCTTTCGACTATCTCTTTTTTCGATAGCTTATTACAAAGTTCGAAGACTACTTGATTCCATCCGAATGGTCGATTATTCCCTGGCAAAGATTGGGATACCGCGCATGAATTCTCGCGACCGGACACGTATGCCAGCTGTCCAACTTCTTGTCTCTACCGCTTGGACAGCTGCAACGAAAACGAAAAATCAGAAGTGGAATGAACGAGGGAACAAAAAATCCACCGCCGAGTGGAAAGATCTTGAGAATGACGGAAGGAGAAGAGCGAGAGGAGAATGTGTAGAGAGTACGGAGAAGTTAGGTAAGTTCGTTAGTTTTTAAACGGCCGCGATACAAAACTTGGAATTCAATATAGCGATATGTTTTACACGCGATTACAAACGAGCATAGACGCTTTATAATCTCTCCTGCTCGTACGTTATTACGATTTTCCAATAAATAATTTTTTAGTTTTTAGTTCTACGTGTATATGTCCTTTTGAATTTCAGTCTCTATTCTTTCTGCCTTATCGAGGATGTTGCACGAACGTTTGGTTATGTAGTTTCCATGAAGAAAAGGACAGGCGCCACCAGACAGACAATTCACTGTACATTAGCGATAGTCAGCTTCAGGCTCTTTTTTAAACGAAGGTAAGTTACCGACGGAGTTAGAGCTTTATGTAGTCAACCAAATACAAGTTAGTGTTTACTGAAATATTTCGTAGGATATTTTTTTAAATTTTGACCGAGCTCTTTGTAAAGTTACTTAGGAAATTTCCTGTCAGTTGAACAAGAATGGAGATACAACTTGGTTTCAGGCTTTTGCAGAATTCATCAAAGTCAAGATACCTCGCATCTTCATGAATTAAAATCATTTCGCTAGCTCCAAAGATCATTTTTTACACGACACGTTAAGACTTGAGTCGAAGGTTCGTTATGTTTTTATTCGATTACATCGAAATAGAGAAAAAGGTGTTAATAACGTATTACGATGAACTGTTAGATATGGTATATTCAACGTTAACTATAGTCGTTCATAATTATATATTAGTGTACTTTATAATTGTATTATGTATATAGAGAACGATGTGGCAAATGTACAATATTTGACAAGGCACATATTATGCACGATTCTTTAAAATAATATTAGCACTTGTATTTATATATATATTCTTGTGTGTTTATTATTATTATTCGTACGTATAGTATTTATAAATTTATACATAATGACTTTGGTCCATCCTTGTCTATACGGTCGAATACGATAAGCGGTAAATGTACTAGTAAATTGATAATGGTGATAAGGAATGAATATATAATTAGAAAAAAAAGAGGGAGAGAAAGAGCATACTCGTTTCCTCCGTTCTGCGAAGTGGATGGACCACAAGATTACGTTTAGTTACATGCTGTTTCAACTAATACTCAAAATCGTCTCAGACCCTGCAGAGAGCTCTACCACATTCATATACATTTGGAAAGACACTTGCAAAATATCTTTGCTCTGAAAAAGGAAAAAAAAATATATCTATTCGTATATTATATTTTATCGGATCTGGCCAATAGTGTATGCGTGACCTAGATTGTACGGTATGTATGGTATACTGTAGTTGTGTACTTTCCAATGAAACAAATGAATAATGACGCGTTTAATCTCTTTGCTACATTACGCAGCTCCATACCGAAGAACCCTGTACATTTGTTACATATTTATAGATGGCAGGTATAGAGAATAGCGAGGAGAGTCTGTGCACCGAAAAACGACTCGGGTTTTTCATTCAAACAAGATTTTGAAAACGTTTATTTATTAACGCCTCAATTTTTTTTTTATCAAAAATCAGATGATCGATAAAAGATCATTTTTTCTATTACATTTTTATTATCCAACGTATTCATGTTGGTAAATAAATCGGTTGAAAAGTAAATTTAATGTCGAGGCGTTATAATAAATCCAATTTCGAAAGAGTCGATAAGTAGATTTTATATGTGTGTCGAGGAATCAGATATTTTGTTTTTTCTCGGTGTAGAATTATCGTTAACAGGTGTAATCGAAGCAAGGATAATAGAAATGAATTAATTGTTCGTAAAAGTTGGTTCGAATCGAAAGATCATTTTTGTTGTCGGAGATACAGAGTTCTTCTTTATGTATTCGTCGAACAATTATGAAAATATCATTGATTTACATTCCCACGGCTATCGTACAATATTAATCATTTCGCGAAACAAACATTTCGTTCATCGAGTCAATAGTATTTTATTATCAACGAGATACTACTAGTGGATAGTGTATAGGCAACTACGGTGATATGATTGAGTTTTATTATTTTTCTTTGTTTATTTCACATTGCTGTCTGTTCGAGTTTACCGTACAAATAGATCAAACGTTCGACTGCTTCAGTTTCAAGAGTTACCGTCATTATTGATCCGAAAATTATGATTTATCGGCATATTCGTTCTCGATCCAAATCATTGGCTGTTTATGACTATCTTGGAATCATCACCCCGCTATCGTATTATCACTAAAGATTGTCATCGTTGCGATTCGCCGGTACTGTTTCCTAGTTTCCGTAATTCCAATATCGCCCTATATTTATCATTATACTCCTCTCGTTATCACGTAAAATCGATTGGTCCTCCTGAAACTAGACCAGCCTCATACGCGTGTACTCTGATCATTCGGCGATGTCAGCCGTCTCGATATAAAGGGACCATTGTGAGAAAAGAAAGAACGAAATCTATATATGTAAATACAACATCAACGATCTTTGATAGATTCGAGTTATGTCCTCTTCGTTTTTTTTTTTTTTTGAGTTTTTGATAGATTCGATCCCTCAAATAAACGTTGCTTTTTTTGTAATCGTGTTATGCAGTTTTGTCATTCTTTTTGGTCGAGAGATTTGTCAGTGCCTTTACTTAAATTCACTGTAACCATTGGTCACACTGGGCTTTTCAACGATGTTCACAAATATTATTCATACTCGCGTCGCACTTCCCAGAATTTAATTTAGTCATTATGTTATTGGTCCAAATATAACTTTGTCGTGACAATTCGCAGATAGGATTATCGATAATTTATTACCATTGAACGAAAACAATTGGGATCGATCCGAGAGCAACGAAACGATAGGTACTTGCGAAGTAGCGTTTGAGTTATATCTTTAAAGTTTAAAAATAAAGCTTCGCAACCGGAAGGAAAAGTATCAAGTTTTTTTTGTTTCTTCTTCTTCTTCTTCTTTGTCTTATTCTTCATTTTTTGTTTGCTCGTTTGTTTTCATTTCGTAAGCGTTATATATAAATCATCACGAATATCACTGAGCTTAAGGCTCAACGAGATAGTAGGCTAGGTCGATTTTGAAATTAAAAATAATCGACGCACGTGACCATATGTCAACTATACTATACTGACTAGCAATTCACCAGGTGCACTAGTGGACCGATCGGCCCGGTTTGGTACGTATTTTTACTATTATTATTGTTATTATTATTGAAATTTCATCTACTTAATTTATCGAAATTTGCATTGACTATATGCCCGATACCAATACTCTAATCTTTATCTAAAACGCGATCGTGTTATTATTAAATTATACTACCATTATCGATAAACAAACTAAGAATTACTCGTAATGTATTTTGTCGATGACGTTATATTGCGCATACAAAAGCTTATATCATACATCCGAGGCAGCTCTTTATTCTAAACACTCTCATTGCACAGCAACAGAATTGCATACACTTGGATGAGAAAATAGTGCATTATGGGTTGCGCGGATATGACGTTTCGCTTAAAAACCATTTTCTTTTATCTCGATTGATCTCTATACTTAGCGCGATACGAGTATTTTCAAAAATTACATTCAATGTTCGTTATTACTCGAGATTATTAATATCCT
Organism: Netelia fuscicornis; assembly: GCA_946811545.1. NCBI lineage: Eukaryota > Metazoa > Arthropoda > Insecta > Hymenoptera > Ichneumonidae > Netelia > Netelia fuscicornis. Next base: position 15,235,596 of record OX328011.1, on the reverse strand, counting down.
TACACGAACCGAATAAAAAAGTAAAATGTCCGAGAAAAAGATTCCCGAAATATTTATGAATCTGATAAATCGATGGTCTTGAAATTTTGCAAATTATAATACGGAGTTTCTTCACGAATTTGATTTTTGGATCTCGCTCTGTCGATTTAATATCACGCGTTTTACAACGACGATTCTCGAGTGTTTTCGAATTTTTCAAGCTCCCTCGGTTTATACGGCTAGTACGAGGCGAGAAATTTACAGATCTTAAAAATTAGAGTCGTTCAACGTTATAAAATAACGTATTTTTTTTGTCGTATTTCCTTTTTTTTCTTCTTTTGGTAAATAAAGTGACGCGTCGATGCAAACAAAAATCGTCAGTTGTTCTAAAACTCTGATAAGAGAGCTTCGAAAGATTCATCGGAGAGACAAAACACGTGGTTGAATAAAAATGATTTACGTCCACGTTGTTTAGTTATAAATCCCGTGTGATTATCACATTCTAAAGCTGCGAAAAGAAGAGATCTTGTAAATTGTTATCTCGATCGACTACGGCAATTAATTATATATGCGATTATTACCGTATCGCCGTGTGTTACAGCCCCATTATCGTTTTACCTGTTCTCTGAATTTCTACGCGTGAATACGCTAATCGAAGTACTCGAATGGACCAATTGCTGTGCCTCAAAATTATTCCCGTACCTAATCCTCGTTCCTCCATTCAAATTTACGTTTCCCCGTCTCAATTTTTCGTTTCAAATCTCATCGCGAGGAAACAATTTAGTATCCATAATTTACGATAAAAATTGTAATTCATTCAATCTTTTGGCCGATTCACGAACACTACTTGCTTCAAGTTCCTTCTTCGCTTTAATCGTTATATAAATTTTTACGCTCATGCGATGATCGCGAACTAAGAATCTCCGTATCTCGATCATTTAATGATCGAGCGAATCTAAACTCTATGATTTGCGTGTATTTAATTTGAAATTGTCTCGAATGAACTACGAGCGCGATTATTCTCTGTCACCCAAAATTTTGAGTCTCGCGAATGAAAGAAAAGAAAAAGAAAAGGAAAAAATACGACGAGCCTACGTTACCGTCCGATTCCATACCGTCTTATATTTTAATTGAATGTTGGTCGACATCGTTTGAATATTGTCAATCTGACGCGAATCAAAACACTCTCGTGGATATTTTCGTGTATTTCAAAATACGAATCGTGTAATCGAGCGAAGAATTGATAGATCGAATTTCGTGAAAATATACATAGACCGTTCGCGGAAAAATAATGTTATCGATAGAAGAAGAATCCTTTCGTTTCGAATATTTACACTGTCGACTCTCGCGCGAGTGTAGGTATTCGTTATTCGAAACGATCGGCGAGAAATATAAATATTCGTCGTAATCGTATGCTGCTGTTTTATACCTTAAGGTAACGTTTCTTCGTGTTTATCGTAACATTTTGTTTTCGATATAATCAAATGTCGATTATGTATACAATACGCTTAATCAAATTATCGAATAGTGAGAGTAGATTTAGTGACAGGCACCATAGAGTATTCAAAAAACTGCATTTACGTTATTAAGCAGTGTTATGTTACAAAGTTATGATTATTACCTCGTAATCTGTGCACCTGTATTGATTAATTAGTAATTCATTATTCGGTCAACTCCGTGGAGGGATTATAAAAAAAAATATATATGTATATTACATATGAGAAGTAATTAACGAATGCCATTATTACTGAACAATATATGTACATCGCGCAAACAAAAGTATAATAATTTTTATAAAGCAGATCGAGTATCGTATCACCTCGTCAATATTCGTATATTTCGTGCCTCGATTTTCGACTTTGACGAATGTTAATTAAATATCGTGCGAGAACTTTCATGCGAGAGTTATATATATATATATATATATACACGCGTATATATATGTATATATATACCGTCAGCGTGATATTGTTTATAATAAAACGTTTTATGACGATTTGTCCTGTGAAATATGATCTTGTCGACGATCGAGTCGAATATATTATTTATTTTGGACCCTACACCTATTAACATAGCGATCAATTTGAATAATAAGAATTATTAAAAATTATTATTATTATTAATATTATCGTTATTATTATTATCATTATTATTACTGTTTCTGTTATTTTATAGTTTATTGTGTCTGCGAGTGTCTTATTCACGTGTTACGGTGTATATATTTACATATGCGTCTTTATATCGTAAAAGCAATTATTATTACGACTTAAAGGGTCGTAACTGAACGCGAGCGAGTCGAGAATCATATTTCATTTGTTCCTCTCATGATAAAGGCTGTTATCCTCCACGTGAAATGTAATTAAATACACACCCTCACACATATATATATATATCTATGTGTGTGGGTGTGTGTGTGGGTGTATATGTGTATCAAGATGTAGGTTGCAAACACAACTGCGAATGTTTGTATACTCGACTCGAATACAATCAGTATTATATATATATAGAAATTACACGGGTCATTTAGAAGGGAGGGAATTTGTGAATTTTCTCGTTTGAGGAAATATATTAGTTCCAAATGATGTGCGATATATCAAGTGATTCGTTATGATCACCGAGTTGAGTCATATATATGTGTGTGTGTGTGTGTGTATGCATCCATGTATAACCGGAAACCTCTTACATTTGAACAGACTTTGCTCCACGTTACCATTCATTCTCGACAATTCCTTATCCACGTTCTGTATACGATTGCTCAACGAACGTTTGACGTTACCGAGCTTCGAGAAAAAAAAAAGAACAACGACTCTCCGACTGCAATGATTGCGTTCAACCTCTCGCGAGTCATTTGTCATCGCGACGTGGTATGTACATGACAATATGCTCAATTTTCTTTCGACAACATTTTCATGTGCGTATCAACCGTTACTCGTTTAGTGCAGTTCTTGTAACATTTTTTCTTTCTTCATCGTACGATTCCTCCAATTTGTTTTCTTTTTCTTCTTTTTTCATCATCGTTTCGGAACTGTTTTCATCGATCGCTGTGACCAGACTTCAGCTTAAATATATCTCGATACTCGAGATACGAAGTAGAACTTTCATGCGACAAGATTCTGTTTGAAATTTGTCGCAACGACGAAATTTTTACGCCCGTGACGTTTCGCATGGTCGTTGTTTTTAAGGAGCTTCGCTGAACGTTTCCGGGACGACGGTTGTTATCGTGAAACCTGGTAGAATAACGGGTGGAAAGATTGTTAACGTCAGACAATCTGTGGCTTTCGGTTAAACGTCGTCCTCGATGCTTCTTAGCGGAATCTGTTGCTTCTGGGCCAAAGCGTTCAGTACGTAAACCAATTGGTCGAGCTTCTTATCCATTACGCACAGCTGTTGGAGAAAATCGACTGCATGTCTCGTAATTGTTAACGTATAAACATTTCGTACGAAAAAGAAAGCAAAAACAAAACGAAGATGACGTCAAACGAAGAATCAACCGAGATAAGATTGTTAAAATGTGAACGTTAATTAACGCGATAATTTTAGAGTGAAATTCATGTGTTTATGTTGGAGCTTCACTTTAGGCAAAACTAGAGAAAATCCGAAAGAATTATTGTAGATACACAGTTCGTAAAAGATTTTCATAGAAGAATTTTTTCTTTTTTTTTTTTAATTGGAAAATAAAAAGGTTTGTCAAATATTCCGGAGACTAAACATTTCTTCATCGATCGTAACGTCCGAGTTTCAATAAAATTAGCCCGAGGAACGACGTTGAAATGGAGATCGAATTCATCTTCCGGTTCTTTCATGAACCTCCGTGGAAATTGGATCGGTGACCATCGAAAAAGACTTTTCATTCGCTTTGAATGAACGAGCTTAAATTTTCCAACATAAAGCCAACGGATTTATCCTCGTATCTCCTTTTCCACGTCTTATTCCACGCTACGAACGAATGAATTGATAAACGAAAAAGAAAAAAGACAATTTTTTCAAATACATGTAAGAAAACTTATGATTTTATCAAGAATTTCTTATCCGATTTTGTGAATAGGAAATGAAAAAAATATTTAAAAAATACCCAGTTATGTTATGTAATATAATCACGATGAAATTTTGTTCGTAATGCCAACTATGAGAAGAAAACGAATCGTGTAATAGCGAAGAACGAGGAAAAAAAGTGACTGTTTAAATTCGGAATAAAAAAAAAAGTTGCTTCGTGCGATCGTTGGTTTCGTTCGTCGAAACGAGCTATATCGCGGTTCTCGTATTTGTCAAGTGCGGTGCATTCTATATCGCGGGGTATGATTGTCGAGAATTCAACTAGATGGAGTGCGAGAGCAGAAAGTGGCGATGATTTGGTAACCGCGAAATCGCGGCGAGTGTACATGTATTGACGCCGCACGTATAACGATGCTTCAATAAACCACGGTGGGTATTCACCTGCTGCTCGACCCGGTACAGGCGTGCGCCGATCGTCATTGGTTTTACGTTGCCAGCTCGGTCGATTCCTGCCAGGTAGCTGCCTGGTTTACCCAGGGTCTGGTCCAATCTTCTCTGCAGTTCCTATAAAATCAGAGCGAAGCGCGCGACCGATACCCGGCCAATGTATACGAGTTAATGAGACATCCTCGACCCATGCGACATATTGCGCGCGAAGACGAATCAAATGAAACGAAATTAAAATAAAGAAAATCAAACGAAACACGAAGCACAAATTCTTGCGATATACACGATGGGTGATCGAGACAACGAACGAACGTAATAAGTACGAGGGTGCGAGAATTGATGCGACTTTCGTCGTTCCTGATATTTCGGGGCGCGGAAATTCTTATCTCTCCCCGAAGGATTCAAACCCGACCTCTCACCCCTGAGCAACTTTATTCGAAAGAGGTCGTGACGTTGACAAACCTCGCGTTATCTTTCTCGCAAACACCGATCGAATATACAACGCGGCAGCCGGTAAATTGTCCACGGACGAATAAATGTTTTCTTTCCTCGCCAGTTTTCCCGTTTCTCTTTCTTTTTCTAGACAATGAATAGCGAATATTTCTTCTTTTCACGACAGATTTCGCGCGAGGATGATAGATCGATTCTTTTAGAGAAAAGTGTTTACCTTGATCCGCACCATCATGTTCAAATGGCCCTGGCTGTACTGTTCGATAACGTCCCTCACGTCGTAGGGTTTTCTCGCCTGTTGAAACTTCCTCCGTGCGACGAAGTACTTAATCTTTCGTATAGCCCTTATGGCGTTACGATGGGCCTCGGTGAGCCTAGGAAAGTTATAATTTTAGTTAGTTGACGTTTCTTGTAAATCATTTATCTTATTTCTACGCAAGAGGTACTTTGGTCCGCAAAGTTGTTCGTTAGAGTTTTTATTAATATTCAACTGCAACGTTCCGCATAGTCGATCAAGGCGGATAATAATAGAACATTTAAAAAAGGAAAGTCAAGAGGCTCCGACTGCACGTCTGGCGGTTGGTCAATTTTAGGAAAGCTGGGAGAGTAAAGAGGGACGGGGGAGGGCGGACTATAACGAGATTGAGACGCGATTGAAAAGAGCACGCCTCGCAAAAGCCTCTGATAAATCGGGCAGACTGATAAACTCTCATTTTTCCAGTCGAAAGAAGGTTCCAAAGTTCAAAGGGCAAGACTGACGGGGATAAATCTCTTGCAGATGCATCGATAAGCCATTTCGTCGGTCGGTACTTCCGTCGATACATCGCCTTCTTATTCTTCAGGATGTATTTATAGACGAATGCACCACCAATCGCGATGATTTATTAAAACACGATGTGACGAACCAAAATCAACTGTAAATTTCGTCGTTTTTCCAAGTTTGGAGAAAATATTTCTTTTGCAGCGTATCTGTACAGTAAGAAAGCGAAAATTGTATTTATCTCCCCCCCCCCCCCTGCAAGGTAGATCATTAGGCTTAAAAAAGTTACTTTTTTAAATTGGTATTTTTAACACATTCTCAGAACTTCTAATAACAAATTGGCGAATTGTTTTCCCCTCGCATAAAAATTGATCCGCGAAAAGTCTCAAAAACGTGAATTTTTCTTATTATTTTGATCAGCCATCTGTAAAAATGTTATATCGTCGATTAAAATCCTCTAAAACATTTCTTCCTACCAGACAAAAAAACATGAATGTTACAATCGCGGTAAAATTGAAAGTTAATTAGAGACGCAAATAATAATAATTTTGTTCAATAAAAAAATCGATTTCCCTAGACTGTCGGTCGTTCGGCAATGCCCTGAATGCTCCCGTTAAAAGCCAGACTGCTTGAAAATTCGATAATCAATCAGTCAAATGTATTATCACGGCGGTCTATTTTTGTTGCAAAGTTGACGGAAGTTTTCAAGCTTCTCGAATCAGGCGGAATTAAATTTCGTCGAGCAGACGGACAGCTGAGAATAATAGAGGCGGTGGGGGTCAGAGGTACGGGCGGGCGAGGGATGGGAGAGAACGACGGAAGGGAGGGATGAACGAGATGACGTATACTCACGTCGTGACTCTTTGGGGCTCTTCCATGTCAATGTCGATCTCGTCACTGGCAGCTTCCGTAACTGAGCTCGTTTGCGACGTGAATAGGCTGCCCCTGCCAATCGGAAACACACTACTCACACTACCGGAAACTAAACTCTTTGTTCGACCGCTTTGGAGACCGTCCAGATTGAGTGCCCTCTCAACGCTACGAAGAGGCGTGAAGAGTTGCGAATATTTACGACGAAATATTTTCTTCTTCGCTTGTATAAAAACGATTTATGTATATATCGAGTGTATATTAAACCTGAGCACTCAATCTAGAAGATTGGGCGGCTTTTTGTAAAATTAAATAAGGACGATGTGGCCTAGAGGAGAATTTTTATTCAATGGAAATGATTAAAAATTTTTTTTTTTAATAATAATATTATGATAGAACGTACGATACGAGAATTGATAAACTTACCGATTGTCGCGTCTCGCTCTATTGGGAGTGCCTGCTTTTGGCTCCTCCATGTAAAAAACAACATCACCGTCGTTATCAATACGTCCTGGATCGGTGGTCGGACCAGCGGCATTCGTACCACCGGAAATAGTTACCGGTGGTAATGCCGGCTGTTGAGGCTGCTGTATTTCCATCCGATTCCTCGATTTTCGTCTCTTCAGCACGCTCGCCTTCTTTGCCACCTGGATCATCAGAGACTGAACCCCCGGTGCCCTCCCATTACAACACGTCGAACACAGCATGCACTACCCTACGTTCCCGTTTAAGATGGAAAGCCGTTGCGCTCGTGCAATTTTTCTTTTGGTCTTTTCGTAATTCGATTTCCTCTTTTGTTTTATCTCTCGTTTCCTTTTTTTTCTCGTTGGTCTCACCGCGTCCAAACCCTTCTCGATGTGTCGAAACTCTTTTCTCTCTCTCTCTCTCTCTCTCTCTCTTTCTCTCTTCCTCTCTCTCTCTCTCTCTCTCTCTCTCTCTCTCTCTCGCTCTCTCTCTCTCTATCTATCTATCGTTCTCTCTTTCGATCGAAGACTCGAGCTCGTGAGCCAACAAACGAAAATTCGTCGCAAGCGTTGATCCCTTCGTTCCAATTCGCTCTGTCAAAATAGACGGACCATCCGCTCGGTTCGCGTTGCACAAATCAGGATAATTGGCAAAGGGGAGAAACGCGCGGAGAGCGAATTTTCTAGTCATTTGTCATACGGCGAGCAACAGAAGTAGCGACAAAAGTAGCGAGCATACACATAGGATCAATATGAAATGCTTTCGATGAAATTCTTCTAATGTTTAAACCGCGCAATCATCAACTTCCGAGTTAAACATATTTTTTTTTTGTAACAGCATGAGAAGCAATTTTATTTAAAGATGAATTAATAAAAATCTAGTCTCAAGATGGCCGCTAAGAACGAAAAATCTATTTTCAAGCATCGAGAAGCAGGTATTCCGTATACGAATTCTGTTTTACGTTGACAACTTGAAAATCTGCTCTGCTAATTTTTCGTTGCAGGCTTCGAGCTTCTTCGGTCGGTTTCTCCGTCGTGTTATGTTTTCCCACCGTTGATTGCACACCGAGCGATGTTTGCGTGAATACCAGTTACCACAGACTTGCCTCGACGATTATGCCACGCAGAGACAAAAGCGCAGACTTCACGAGAAGCATTGAAGATAAAAACCCATGCACGCATGCAGCAGACACCAAAATAAAAACGTAATGATACTGATAATTGTGTTCAAATTCTTAAGTATCCAATCGCGAATCATAAACAACGAAATTATGATATTCCTCAATTCCGGCGAGAGAGACTTGAAAAGAGAATGGATTTTTTCGTTTAAATAATATTTTGATTCGAATTTGAGATTTTTCGAATGTACGAGGAGCAGAATAATTCAAACTGTACGTATAGAGATAAGCGTAATGATAATCGTTTATTTCTTGCCTCTGATCTAGCTATAATAACGCAGCCAATTCTTTTTCTCGTATCTTTGAGTCGATCGATAATCAAGATTTGGATTTTTGTGTGTTCGGTAATCTAAAAGATCTTTTTATTCTTCGATTTCGTTATTTTCTTTTGTATTTCTATATTTGCTTGCTGAATACCACGGCTGATAAAGTATTATTCAGGATTCGTTGCACGTCGTAGATATCATGAGGCTTTATAATACTTATTAATCGAGTTTTCGTCCCGTTCGCCAGTTTCCCCTGGTCGTTTAATTGTGTTGTACGATAACACGCCAACAAAGCCGGACAAAAGTTTTGACATGAGCTCTTTGCATACGCGCACTTTCGTAGCTCTTCAGTGTTTTATAATGGTATTGCGATCATGTATATAAATATATATATACACATATATATATATATATATATATATATATATATATATATATATATATATATATATATATATATATATATATATATATATATATATAGTATAGATATTGAAAAAAGTTTTTGTTGCATCAGCAGAATAGTGATATCGGTGATCCGTATTGTACATAAAAGTTATAATTCTCGTGTAAAGTGTCAGAATGAAAAGAAGAAAAAAATGTTGTTTTTTTTTTCATAGAAATATTAACGGAAATAAACATGCAAAAGAGAGAAAGAGAACTATAATAAAAATAAAGCTAAACCATTTACATACCATCTTCTTTACACAAATCAACTGAAATACATTATGGACGTTTTATATCAATTCTGGCCTACCAAACAAAATTAACCCTTCAACCGTTAGGTGGCTGAAACAGCCGTAAAATTTTTTTAATAATTTTTGCAGCCCCAACTGCATTTGCCATCGTAACGTAGAATATTATTTTGCTCCTCGGTTTTTTATTGATGTATCAACTTTAGTCAGTCAGATATTTAAAAATATTTTGTTTTGTTAGAATATTTATTCAATTATTTTATCAAAATATGATTTTTATTCGTTTATACTGATAACTCTCTTTTTATTGAAATTAAAATTTTCTCATCAAATTTCCATATGATTTATCTCGAAAATTGAAGACATTTTAATAATTCTCGTAAGGAATAAATGTTGCTAATGTTTAATGTTTCTTATTGAAGTTAGAGGGTTGATTATAATTATCCTAAACTATTGTCATTTTGACAAAAAATCGTTTTCTTAGAATTTGTGAAACATTCGTAAAGTGAAAACTTTCTAATGCAAACGACAATTAGGTAGTAACGACGCGGAGGTGTAATCCGATGGAACAAGAAAACACGCGTGAATTGTGCGCGACGAGCTTTATTAGCCGATTACAACGTAAAATGAAAATTTTGTGCAGTGGGGATGAGTAAGCTCACCACCTAAGGGTTGAAAGGGTTAATATTCATTACGTTTTATTTCCAATAAACTTATTACTTTTTCCATTATTTTTGCTACTTCAACAAACCGATTCGAAAGACAAGTTCTGATTTTGATCAGATTTAAGTTTGACTTCGATTCAATCTCAGTCTAATCGAGGTCTGGCTTTGGTCATATTTACTTGCAAACTTTCGGAAAGCTCATGCCCCGTGACGAACATCATTTTCGATAAATGAATTTTCGAGAACTCTTCAGCTATGATCCCTGTGATTAATGGCGACGGGCACCGTGAGTTCGTAAGTTGAAAACTCACGGTAATTAGTAGAGAGCGTTTTTTTTTTTTGGATTTTTAAATAATTTTTGTTTTTCGCCAGTCGGAAAAATTATTAATTGCCACGCCTTCACGCGCAATATTTTGTTTTTACCCGGTGTGCACGGGCTAATTTAATCAATCGCGATTCTGTGCCGAATAAAACTCGAGAAATATTGATAAAAATAAAAATATTCCGTTTACACAAAAACCCTCCAGACAATGGAATGGACTTGTGACGCAAATTTCTCAGACAAAAATCATCGAATCGTCGTTATCCCTCGATAGAGTCGATCGAGTGAACTCGATCGTTTCCAAAATATGAAAATAATTCGAAAGAGAATGAACGCCACATTTATTTTCCATTTTTCCTAAACGTTTGAAATTCCCTCAAGCTGACGCGAATGAGAATCAGCTAGGGACCTTTCGATCGATCCCGGGCATGCGCCAATTGTTGCCCGTACCCGCATCTTATTTTTCTCTCGCGAGACCACCGATCGTTGCGCCCATTTACGTACGAGCGAGCATGCTCGAATATAAACGAGATCGTCATCAATCCGAGCGATTAACAATGACGCGAGGGAACTCAAAGTTTGAATATTAATTAAAACAACGCAAACGGCTCTCGCAAGCTCCCTCTTTCCAAATGTAATCCAATGTGTATGCCCTCTCGGGGGATGAAGAGTTCACGGTTGTTAGAACACGCGGGATTTTCTCTCCTCGTACAGGTACGATTAATCCCTTGTCGACCATGTGAAATAATTTACGAGTCGAGTCTCGCGTTGATTGAAATATAACGCGATAATAATTGCCATTGGTACGTGGGTTTTTATCTCTTGGTTTATTTGTTTTTCCTCGATCGATTCGAACAACTTTTAAATAAAAAAAAAAAAAAAAGAAAATTCTATCCCAATGGCGTTTTCCAACGGCAATTACAAAAGCAACATATTTCTCCAATAATTCTGGGCGCAAATACATGAAAAACAAAAATTGTCCCAACGACCCGACGTCTTACCATTGACGTCGCGTCGTTAATATATGTATATATATGGATACATATATATATATAGCGTAACACATCGCAACGAACCGTTCCTCAGTTCAACGCTCATGGAACATCGGAAGCAACTAAGAACATTGACAAGTCAACAGCTAACGTCTACTCGTCGATAACGAGACGTGAATATAAATTACTGTCCGTCGATTCTCACCTTTCCAAGTGGCGTCGATGGCTGACCGGCAGGAGCTGGATCCTTTATGTATATGTCCCACGTAGCCACGCTGTTAATTGCTTTGTCAGCGGCGTAACACCGCCATAGACATTGTATTAACATCGCCGCTGCTGGTATTTGACGATTGAAATGCTTCTGTCTTTGTTTCTGTTGCACTTTCAACGCAAAACCGGAACCAAGAATTCCCTGAAACGATTACGGGTGCGATGTGGTACAATGTTGTATACAAGACACAGGATCGTACTTCAAACGTATCGAATACATTCTGGACGGAACGTGCCGTTTCTCGCGATTCAATTTTACCCAGGAATCCATTCGCGCTGCTGCAACTGGCGTTCGAATGGTTTTGGTACGAAATAGTTTTGGTCGTTCCAAATAGTTTTGGGTAAGTGCGAAAAATGTAGAAAATGGAACTTACTCGTGGAAGAAATTCGCTGGTTCAATCATGATAAAAAAAAAAACGATAGAAATATTTCAAAGTTTGCACGAAAAATTGTTCAAATTTGATCATAGTTTATTTTTATCGATAACGTTTGATTATTGAGAAAAATTAATTCAGAAGATCGAGTCAAGCATTCTCGTATCGATCAATTGTCTATTTTATTGTTTATCAATGGTCTAGTTTATTTTTACCGATAAGGTTTGATTATTGAGAAAAATTAATTCAGAAGATCGAGCCAAGCATACTCGTATCGATCAATTGTCTATTTTATTGTGTCTATCAATGGTCTAGTTTATTTTTACCGATAAGGTTTGATTATTGAGAAAAATTAATTCAGAAGATCGAGCTAAGCATTCTCGTATCGATTAATTGTCAAAAGTTTTCGATATTTATGAAGGGTCGTTACGTTGTTAAAGTAATAGAATATTCCGAAGCAAGTCGGTAGTTCCTTTCTTGACATAATTGAATTGATCGCCTCGGGATGTTAACCGGAACTTATATTTTCTTCTACTTCGGCGTAACGAAACTTTGTTAACTTACGGCTGGAAGTGCGAAGAAGGAGATAGCGAATACGCTGAAGCACGAGGCAACTATTTTTCCCATCCACGTTTGCGGCACCGTGTCACCATAGCCTATCGTTGTCACGGTTATCTGTAAGAGAAATTTGTCATCAGAATGAACACTTGTTTAGCAAAACAATCTTGACAGTCGGTGTGCAAAAAGCCATTCCAAATTATTTGATGAACATTTAAGTTACAACATTTTTCTCTAGAAATAAATACGTTCTTTCCCGAACGCTAATACTTTACGCTGTTCCCTTGTAGAACGCGTTGTTATTATTTAAAACAAAATACAAAATTAAAAAAAATCAATTTCTCTTTAATCACGTGTTTTTTTTTCAATAATAATGAACAATTTTTATTCTTTTTTTACGGTGTATCGGCAATGTTCGAACCTCCCTGAAGGTAGAAGAACCCCATGATTCATGACAAATTAATTTCTCAATATTTTCGAACAGAACTGTCGATTGACGATATTTTCTTTAAAGCATGAAATTCTCGTATTTCATAAATCAACAGCCTCGCGTTTACCGGCGCTACGCTCGCGTCACCGGCGTCGCGATTGTTCCACATTGAGGTACATTGTTGGGAATAATCCGATCGAACGAGCTCGCCATACTATTATGTTTGGCACAAAGGCAGGTTGTATTAAGTCGAGACGGGTATGTGCCCACACATCGATCGTTCTTGCGTACATCCTCCCCGCATTTAGGACATATGGGTCTCGATGCATTCCTCGCACAAGAGCTCTTTGGCAAAATGCCGAAGCGAACGAAACGATTATACCGGAAGCCCACACTTGACACTTGTCGCAAACTCCAAATCTCTATAAACGTGCGAGTGCGCGCAAACGTGCGAAAGCGTCGCAAGCACTTGCGTCAAATTTTCTTTGATTTTTGACAGAAAATTAACAGTCGCGGATCGGCTACAAGCGCTGGCAAACCTACGCAAACCAAGCCAAGCAGTCTATCCACACGTTTGAATTTGTGAAGGCTTGTTAAGGCTTGCCAAGCGTGCGAACCCCAGCTTTAAGAGTCAGTATTACATGCGACGAGTAATTCGAAAATGCGATTCGTATTTTCTTCGAAACTGAGCAACCGATCGCGTTAAAATTTTGAAGGCATCTAAAGAATTATGGTAAAAAGTGGTTAAACGTTGTATTTTTCCAACATTGTTGCTATAATTCTCTAGAGACCATCAAAACCTTAACGCTCAATGCCGGAGAAAGTATGGATAGCGTTTTCAAATCATTCGTCGCAACAATATTGTCAAAATTTTGGAAAAAAAACAGTTAGAGTCACTTTTTGCTATAATTCTCTAGATTCCCTCAAAATTTTAACTTGGTTGGTTGCTCAGTGCCAGAGAAATTACGAATGGCGTTCTCGAATCGCTCGTCGCTTGTAACACTGACTCTTAAAAACTCGTAACGATGATGATGCTGACGAGATTGCTCGTGCAATTGCGTTTGTTTTTTGTGAGATAAATTTTTTTGTTTTTTGATTTTTGTTTTTTATTTTCGTACGTACCACACCCCACCATAAAGCATCGGCGTAGCTGGAAAAGTCCGTTTTTCCATCGGGTCCGACAGCGTCTTTTTCGGCAAGATACACGAAATAACTGCTGAAAATAAGACCTAGGAACCCGATGTATAGCGTCGTTATGAGTTCCTGAAATTAATCCGCAAGAAAAAAATCCATTTTTCGTAAGTTTAACGCTGTACGCCACAATGTCACTTTGTCGTTTCTCGCGTGAAAAAGAAGTGCGCGCGGGTAGTATCTAGCAAGAGCGTGGCAAAATTGTGAACGGTTGTTCAATTTTTATCAAATAATTTACTCAATTAATATTTTTATTTTCATTGTTTAATAATTTATACAATAAGTAATTAATTTTTTCATTCATAAATTGTTTTATACCGTTTTACGAATTAAATATTCGCGACCTTCCCATTATTTGGCACACTTTTGCTAATCCAGAAGCAACAAGAGCTTCCTGCACGCGCTAAGGGGTTGCCGGGAAAACTCTGTCGCATTCGATTAATGTTGATCTGTCGAAAACAAAACTGTCCCCGAAACTTTCGAATTCCTGTTTTTATCGATCAATTGTTATAAACGATTTTCATCCAAGTCCATACGTCGATCAAAACGACCCAATATTTTTTTGGGAAAACTTAAAGCTTAACTGTCGATACAATAAATTAAATCGTTTATAAAAATTGAACAAGATTTCTAGAAATCGGCCAACAGATTTCAATATTCGACAGATCAGTAGTACACCAATGATTCATCGGATGCGAAAGAGCCCTCACGAAGATCACAAAGTGCGCACAAGAGACTTCTAGTTGCGTTCGGAACGTAGCGCACGGTAATCGCGCACTTCTTTTCCCGACGCGAGTCTGGCTGATTCTAATGAGTTGTTCACCTGACGATGAATAAATACAACCGAGCCGAGGAGACGCCAGGTTCCACCCTGCCGATCGACGTGGAGCATCCGGAGTATCTGTAGGAACCGGATACCCCTTATAGCCGAGGTAGCGAAGACCTGACCGTTGCTCCCAACTGACAAAACAACCATGGACGCGACAACGACGATTAAGTCTGTAGAAAAAAAAGGAAAAAAAAAAGATTTACACATTTCGAGTCAGCAACGACTAGAAATGTTTTCGTCGAGGTGGTCGACGCCTTTTCTGCCTCGCTCTCGTGATATTTTTTTCGAAAACGTTCGTACGAGATCCTTCGAATGTTCCAAATTTTAAGAATAATCCTATTTTTACATATGTATACAGACAGAATTTTTAAAAATGTGGTCGAGTGCGTGGCTTTCATAGGTGTGTGCTCTTGTATGTGTGCGAACAAATTTCTAATATTTAAATTTCCCGAAGGAAATCTACGAGAGCTCAAAATTCTTTTAATTTCAAGCTGACGAGTTACAATATTTGTACACGAGCGAAAACTAATATTAATAACGTTTGATGTCGATTATTTATTAACAAGAAATAAAAGTATATTTTATCAGACGAACTTCGGAATGAAGAATCGCTCGATAATGCGGAAATGTCTCTACCTCGATGTTTGCTCGATATTTTTATATTTCTCGTGGGAGTCTCGAACTCGTAGCGACGAAGACATTCTAGGACCCTTCAACGTGTCTCGTCTCTCTTCGTAATATTTCGTCCGTATCGTAAATATGGGTTTGCAACTATGTGAAATAAGTCCGTCGCATACCGTGTAATAAATACTTGAAACATCAAAAAATGTGAATGGCTGAGTCTCGTGACAATATCAAAAACAATGTCAACCTCGCATTCTTATACGTCTCGATATAAGAATCTCCGATATCTTTTACAACGTGAAAAAAAAACCCTGGTTGCGAGTTTATATTTGAGAAAAAGAATTGTTTGTATAAATTCACGTTCTATCTCAACATCGTCATAGAAAAAACAAAACGAGAACTGCATTCCTCGGGGAAAATCAACCTGGGAATGTTATAGCCGTAGTTTGACATTTTCTGCCATCGATGAGAAGAGAAAATGGGTTGAGGGTGAGGGTGGATCTTTCGCGTTCTTACAAGAGAGAGAACGGATCTCCTTGTATAAGCTCCCTTTCCTACAAGCACGAGTTCTTGCTCCTTTTGCTCAGGGAAAGAGATGGAATTGAGAATAACACGATGTTGGAAATTTCTAGCGATCGTTCGCATCAGACTCGTCGTTACACGAGAAACGGATATGATGCTCGAGCGAGTTTGTTGACGACGTTGTCGTTACTTGCTTTAACGACGTCGTAGTTCGAGATTTAATTGTAACTCGTGAATTTATTACCCAGTATTGAGAATTTGAGGGAACACGATGTATCGTTTGAGCAGTTATGCTCGACTGCACGATTCTACGATACAGATCGTATTTGCAAGTAGAATGAAAAAAAAATTAAGTTTTGTACACGATCGAGTCCTGTTGTGCATTATTAATGAATTCGGTATATACAATGTGGGAAATGTTGTATGATGCTGTAAATATCACAAGCAATAAACTGTTTCATGGTCTTCGGATGCAAATACATTAAATTGTTATTAATACATTATTAATAATATGTGGAATCAATTAATGTTATTAAATAAATTTCTTCTTTAATTATATTTATTAATTGAATAATGAAATATTTACGTATACTTTGCTAAATGTTACGACGTATCTTACCTATTATACAAATGGGCTTTCGTATGAATCTGAAGCGGCCGCAGCAGCCCATGTACTTCGACCTGCATCCTGCACTCCATAGCCTCACCAAGTATTCGACACCGAAGAATACTACCAAACATATTTCCTAGAAAATTAAATTTTCCAATTTTTGTAAGACGCAATTGTTTTTTGGTCATAACTATATTATTTTATAAATTATTTCACTAGGTTTATATATGCAAAATTGCATTTTTATTAAACGACGAAAACAAATATCGCTGTAGCACTGGTCTAAAAAAAATGTTAAATCTAATTAGGGTCTTGCAAATAAAAAATTAGTACTCGAATGATTGATTACTATACTTTTTAGAAAATTGTACAAAATTTACTTCTGAAATAAATGTATACACGCTCTTTGTATAAAAAAAAGTTCGTTGGGAAGAATATCACCAAACATGTTTTGTAGAACATTAAATTTTCTAATTTTTGTGAAACGCAATTATTTTTTGGCCATAACGATATTTTTCTATAAATTATTCGACTATGTTTATATATGCAAAATTGCATTATTATTAAACGAGGAAAACAAATATCGTTGTAGCACTGGTCTAAAAAAAATGTTAAATCAATTATGGACTGTCTTGCAAATAAAAAATCAGTGCTCTGGCTCGAACGAGCGATTACTATACTTTTTATCAATTTGTACAGAATTTACTTTTGAAATAAATGTACACACGCTCTTTGTATCAAAAAAGTTCGTTGGGAAGAATATATCACCAAACATGTTTTGTAGAAAATTAAATTTTCTAATTTTTGTGAAACGCAATTATTTTTTGGCCATAACGATATTTTTCTATAAATTATTCGACTATGTTTATATATGCAAAATTGCATTATTATTAAACGACGAAAACAAATATCGTTGTAGCACTGGTCTAAAAAAAATGTTAAATCAATTATGGACTGTCTTGCAAATAAAAAATTAGTGCTCTGGCTCGAACGAGCGATTACTATACTTTTTATCAATTTGTACAGAATTTACTTTTGAAATAAATGTACACACGCTCTTTGTATCAAAAAAGTTCGTTGGGAAGAATATCACCAAACATGTTTTGTAGAAAATTAAATTTTCTAATTTTTGTGAAACGCAATTATTTTTTGGCCATAACGATATTTTTCTATAAATTATTCGACTATGTTTATATATGCAAAATTGCATTATTATTAAACGACGAAAACAAATATCGTTGTAGCACTGGTCTAAAAAAAATGTTAAATCAATTATGGACTGTCTTGCAAATAAAAAATCAGTGCTCTGGCTCGAAGATCGATTACTATACTTTTTAGAAAATTGTACAAAGTTTACTTTTGAAATAAATGTACACACGCTCTTTGTATGCAAAAGGGTTCGTCGGGAACGCGTCATGGTACAAAACTTTGACGATAAGCGCGAGAAAAATGCGTGCAGATTTTCAGAACAGGATGTGACGAGAGGATGAAAAATCAGGGACTCGGAGGGAGTCGGTAGAGAGAAACGGGAGCGTGGAACGAAAACGTGGGTTGCAACGCTCGTTTCGGATGGCCATTAAGCTTGGAGCTTCTCAACGTCATGCTGCAATCTACCCACGACGGCACTGGCTCGCTCGCTCTTTTATTTTCGTCGGCATTTTTTTTCACTTCTTTTTTTCACGGTGTCGCCCTGAGCGCTATAAAACGATGGTAATAGCGAGCGTTGTACATGTTCCTCTGTATTTTCCCTGTGCATAACCATCTGTATGTGTGTATGTGCGTCAAATGATGCGCGAGTACTTCATGCTCGAGTGCTTCGTGGAAGAAAACGAAAAAACGAGTGGAGGGGATGGTATTGAGGTGGATGAAGGGAGCGATAAGGTTCCTCCTTCGTCTCTTTATTGCCACACGACGAAGGATAATATTCATGCTCCGGGTATAAATAATACGAGAGAGTAAATGAAAAAGCGACCCTCGAAAGCGAGGGAGGACTAAATTTGTATAATAAGTTATTCAGAATGTTTTCCGTGTTAAGAACTCGGGGCTGTGGTGAAAGTACGCGAACTTATATCAGGGTCGACTATTCCATCGCTGCATACTTTTATACGCGTCTATTGTATTTTGCACGGGTCAAGTTAAACGCAAAGTCGAATTTACCGATTCTGCGATGATCGCATGTATTATGGATAAACCTCAGGTTTGTTCTCAAATTAATTCAAAAATACCTAGTCCTTGTAATATAAACATATATATCTTATAAATAGGTTGCACGAAGCTTCTTATTACATGTCGTAAAAATGGGAAATGATCGATAAAGCAAATACATCGAGGTAAAAGAAATATTAATTTTTGTCGAGCAAATTTGTACCGGTGGCGCAGAGTTTTCGAGTTAATTTACGTAGTAGAGATTTTGGCTTCCTGTAGAAGTTGATTATTCTATACCCGTGTACTCTCGCAACGAGTTTTAAGAAGGATATGAAAAGGGAGAAATTCAAAACAGACCAGGTTGGCAACGGATCGTTCCGCCTGTCGTACTTAAGGGGTGAATATACGTGAGAGAGAGAGAGAGAGAGAGATAGAGCTTTATTAATTAGTACGAGTTTCTTGCTCCATTCCCGGAGGCAAAGAAATTCGCGTACCTACAGAGACGCGGTAGAAAAGAATTTTTAAACCGCTCGCTCCTTTCGCACTTTATCACAGAACTTTCGAGCTTTTTCTATTTCTTCGTTCTCTCTACCGCACGTTTGTAACACGCACTTATTTCGAATTGAAAAAAAATTCTTGCCGTGCTGAAGCGTTTTTCGTGGAAACGAAAATTAATGTAGATTTGTGTCCAAACGTTTTCTCAACAACCGAAGTAATTTTGCATGTAGTTCGATCGATTGCTCGACGAATATTTTTTTTTTGTAGAAAACAATGTTTCGTATTTATTATTTAGAGGGAAACATCGTTCGCTGCAATTTTTATCGACACGATTAATTAACAAAAATCTATAATACAATGAAAATAAACGTATAAAATGAAATTTAAACTTACCATCCAAAACAAGGTTTCATTTGCGAAATTACTGTATTGATCTATCGTGGACAGAACGCTAAATATGAGGCACACCAATACCACCATGAACCTGAAAAATAAAAAACATAGATAACGGTAAGTATCCCGTATGAATAAACATATATTTTCATTAATAATTAATGACGTTGCAGAACGATTAAACGTTTTTAAAAAAATGTTCATATTTCTTTTATTTTCTCATTTATTAATTATAAATTATAAATAATCCGTTGGTGGAAAATTTATTTCGATTCATTTTACCGTTCGGATCCAGCTCGTTTCAGTCCTGGAGGTAAAATATTTCTAGTAACAAATATTACGTACATGGAAAAAAATAAAGGGTAGCTTAATATTACGGGGCAATTGGGGGTTGGAGTGATAAATAATGATATCGAGCTTATCGAGCGGCTTATTAAGCCCATTACGTTCGTACGGCGAGAGCGAATAAGCCCCTTTATTCTCTACATGTTTCGTAATATGTTCCAAGGTACAAATGCATGGGGTGAAACTAACATGGGAGAAATCTCAAGACAATTTATTGGATATATTGTAGGTTAGACGAGAAGCTTTTCTAAGACCTTGTGCTGTACGAGGAATCGATCCAAGGCGAGTAAGCACTCAAAATTTTCAACACGCACGAGTGCATGATTTATCGTTTTCCTCGAATTCTTTGCACATACGGTGGGATAGAAAAGAAGTTGTTGATTCGAGCAAGGTTGAACAACGCACCCCCTCGTAACACACACGCATACATATATATACACCTACGTATCCAATATAACTTGTACAAAGTTTAGCACACGATTAGGGTAGCTCGGTCCTTATATTTCCCCCGACTCGTTCGCGCCACAAACTTTCGCCAAAATTTACGACGAATAGCTCGTTATCAAGACGTCGACGTTAAAACATTTCAAAAAGTTGAAAAGTTTATGTCAAAAAAAAGTCATGTGAACTTTTTAATCAATTCATAGGAGAAGAAAGAATGCAATTCGAAGATCGTGTGGAGAAAATCGAGGAGAAATTACATCCAAGATTTCTCGATGCACATCGGGGTTATTTATCGAGCCACGTGTTCGTTTTCTTTCTCTTCCTATCTCTCATCCTCCTCCTCCCCGCCGTCAACCCACCAATCCCTCACTCTCAGCCTACACGTGCAGAAAGAAAGAGAAGCGATGGGGAAGGACGCTATCGTTACGCCAAGCGTTAACAAAGGTGGAGGGTTGTAGGTCGTTACGTTCAAACCCTCCGACTTGAAAGCTTAAGAGCGCACCCCCAACCACTTTCGCGCCGCGAATCCGCCGAATACCGCGAAGAAGATCGCATGTCGAGAGCCCATAATTCGAGCGACGATGTATCCTCTCTACGAAATTCTTACGGGCGCTTACACCGGGTCACCTTCCGCGACCTACTACGATAATTGTCTTCGTTTTTTTTCTTTTCTCGTCGTAGTTTCGCTCCTCGCATTCTTTCTTATCTCTTCGCTTTCTCCGACCCAGCGTTTACTCTTCATCTTCTCGTTCCTTCCTTCGTTACTTTATCGTTATACCACTTTGTCTTGTTCTTATCCGTGATAAAACGCGAGAATACGTTTGAACAATTATTCGTTGGTTCATATCGTATGTATATTAGAGCTTAGACCTTAAAACATCAAAGTCATATACATACCCCTAATTCCGAGGGATGAAAAGAAGCCTAGGGATGGAAGGATCATCGTACTCCCGTTCCATGGAATAAATTTATCAAAAGCAAAGTCCCCGTACTCGCACTCGTGAATGGGGTTTAACCTCGTGAAAGGGTCAAAGTTCGCGCGACATTCGGACACACGAAGATCCGGGAGGGTGAATGGCGAACGGACGGGAAAGTTTTCGCAGAGGGGACTAAAAAATTGGATGAATAACGCTCGTCTCGATAGCGATTAGAATTATTTTATATAGATTTAAATTTATATTTTTTTGATGGCGTTTTAACAAGTGTGAAATTGATTAGTTGAATAAAAGGGGTTGTCGCTCGTTCCAGCATGATTCTCGGAAAAGTATCAACCTCGATGAGTCTCGTCGAGAGTAACGGAGTCTCGTTCATGTACGCGGTACAAGTTATCAAACGAAAGATTAAGTGGGTCAACGTTCTCTCGCGAACATGCATTAAACCTCTCGTGCTTGCGATACCCGCGACTACCCTGGCGCTCTGCCGCACAGACGAATTTAATCGAATGAGACCAGAAGCGGTATGTATAACCAGATATCCGACCTCGCCCGATCTCTCCGCCGTATGTATTTCCATCTAACCAACGAACTCGAGGCAAACTTTTGATGAATTAATATCCGGGCATCGGTTTATCGCGTATCGAACACAACGTGTTTCGCGTTTCATTGTATTATAATTTCGCGTTCGTAAATTTACACTCGCGAGATTCGAGCTCCTATTTATCCAACGAGATTCGAACTCTCGCGTTCGCGAATGTAAACAATATTGAATGCATTTCATATCAAAAAAATAAATAAAAATCTAAAATGAGAATATGCGCATCGATATGTTTCTTTATTTTTGTACTTTTTAAAATCTTTCGTCGAAACAACTTGGACGAAATTTAATAAAATGTTGAGTGACAGCTCGATCACAATGGAACGAAGACAACCTACTGTTTTCCATCCGTTTCAAACCTCCGCTCTCTATGGCGAGAACGTTTTTTTTGATTATTATTTTTTATCACGAAAATAAAGTTTCACCCGTGAACAAGCAAGTCTGAAAGGCATAAAAGCTTTTCATTGTGAAAGTAACACAGTATTATGCATTTTTTTTTGCACCGGGCAGGTACTCCGCTCCCGAGAGTTTGAAAAATATTTCCCGCATGCAGAGGGAGAGTCCTTTTATGCGCTCACGCCAAAAGCTGCGCCAAGCACTGCGTCTCTGTTTCACCGTTTACGTTCTTTCTTCACGCTTCGTGTTTCGGGATAATTTTCAAAAAAGGTAATTCAACAAACAAACGAATAAAACATCAGAAATAATGAAAGCAATCGCGTATTCTCATTATCGTATTGTTCGAACGAAACGCGAGATTACAGAAAGGTCATACCGCGTTCGAAAATTCCTATTGGGGAATGGACTTTTACGTCGGGAAATTATCTTCATTATACGTGATTACAGTACTCTCTATTTTTCTGGCGTTGAGTTATATTTCTACGTATGAACGAGAGAACAGTGAAAATCGAGAATAGAAGAGGGATGGAAAACAGGGGTTTAAATTAGCAGCGTATTCTCTCCTGAGAAATTCAACGACTAGGTACATTTTGCTTGAATGTGTGTTATAAATACTATTAGTTCGACACACTCGCGTTCTATTCTCGATACGAGAACGTCGTGTATATGCGAAAACGGAAAATAGTCTCTCTCTCTCTCTTTCTCTTCTTCCTTTCTTCTTGTCACGAAAACCGAAACGAATTTTCGAAGCATAATTATCGTGCAAACGTCGAATTACCAAATGGCTTTGCGTGACTACGCGTCGAACCCGAGCCAAGGACGTTAATGAAGACTTGGAAAGCGTGAAAAAAATGCGACTCTCTCTATTGATTTATACAACTAAAATCTACCACCGCGTTATGAAAATTGTGTTAATTAAATTATTAAATTTGATTAAAAAATATAATTCCGGTGAAAACAAAATTTGAATTCAAGAATTTTAATAATTAGATGGAAATAATTGTCAGATTCCTAATTTTTGTCCAATGCTCGATGAAGCCTCCTGTAATCGTGGATCGTGACAATTTTCCAGCTTTAAATATAAGATTAACGATCGAATCTTTTATTACAAAAGTGTTCGATCGTTTGGATAAAAAATGGCGTCGTTAAAACAAACTCTTCTACAGCGATAGATCAAGGCGCTATAATCGTTGATCAAATAAGTCTTCGTGGGTGACGACGAGTGTACTTACGAAGACTCGAGCAGTGGCTTACAGTTCTCGACGTCTTTCACGCTTTGGTAATGAAACAGTGATCGGATAAGCTGTCGGGGGGTTAACGCGACGAGGCGAGGGAAAGGAGGAAGGCGTATTGGTTCATTGCGCATATAGCTCTGGTAACAGTTTGCCCGAGCAACCAAGGGAGATTATATTTCCGACTCGTGCTTTCGCCACAGTCCTCTGTAACTCTTGTCTACTATTGCCACGATGCAAAACTTGAACGGGATTAGACGAGAAACTGCGAATAATCTCGAGAGTACGAAATTATACTTATATACATACATTGCCCGGACGAGCGGGTCGAGAAAAATTGACAGAATTTACTACTCGGTGATGAGCTTTTTTTTTTTCCAAGGATTAGCATTTGAGCGTCGATGAAATAACGTTTTAGCGGAAATTATTAGGGAAAAAGATGACGATGAAGAAAAGAAAAAAAAACGATTGGGGTAAAAAATGTTTTCGCGGAGGACTTATCTTGTGAATGGTGAGAGAACCAAGAACGATGATACGATGGAGGGACGGGCGATGAGATGATAACGTCGAGGTAGAAATGAAAGAAGCTTCCTTGGCAATTTCCGATGGTGCACGTACCGGGTGTTCCATTTTTTAAAGCGTAGGCAAGAAGGAGGACGATCGTTTGGAACGATTTCTTTTCGATAGGAGCGTCAAGGTCACGCGATTATCACTATCGCGATAATAAATCGCGACGCGTTATTTATTCCCGATAAAATCGTAATCAAAATGCAAGATTCGATTTTTATCGATTTCACATTTTTTTGTACTTTTAAATGTTTATAATAAATTATAATAATAACAAAATGTTGCATTTTATAGCAAACAAATTATTTATAAAAAATTAAGTACCTCGACCAACTTCTTAGATTAATGGTCAACGATTATTATCGATAAAAAAAGATTATCGATCATCGAGTGATCTAACGCGATCGATTATTGCTAAATGTCATCGCATTTTTGTCTTCGAGCGTCAATTCACAAATCCGGAAACACATTTTCATAATTTGTACCATTAGTTTGTAGACCTGCCATATACCTGCTATGCTTCAGCATCGCCAAAATTATCACCCGGTATATATTTTATTCCCTTAAAATTGGACAACTGGAGCATCGAAGGGTGAGGTTACACCCCCCCACCCCTCCCTCACCATCCTTTTATTATACAGGATGCTGACGGTCTACATTTATCATATAAATGCGATATAATACACACAACTCGTATTATGAGTTAACGATTTTAATAAACAAAAGCTAGGTAGTTCCGCTCAAAATAAAACAACATCGTATGTGGTTATACTGGTTTTCAATTACTCTCAGCAACCACATTGGCCTGCGGAGAAATTGAATAAACCAAGCCTCGCTTTTTAATCTCGATTTATTTATTTATATATATGTGCCACGATGACGCATTGGAACCATTACAAATTTTTATTCAAATATTAAGAAATTAAAGATATACGAAATTCATTTTGAAGTTATACGAATGGAATGAAATACTTTGCGAATGAAATATGTAGAATTTTCATTTAGCAAACTATTTCTTATTCCATATCATTCCTGGATCAGCAGTAAATCTGAAACTTTTATCGCTGAAAAGAGAAGACGAAAAGAAAAGATGAAAGTTCAATGTTGCTACTTCTTCGTGATGTTTTATCCCCCCCCCGGCCCCTCGTGACTAACTCTCTCTCAAATAGCAAGTAGCTTTTTCAAATTCTAACTTTTTTTTTCGAGAGGAACTTTTATCAACGAGCGAAAATCACGAGGAGGAAGTTATGCCCAGCTTTTAAACGATTATAACGGATGCGTAACGAAGAGAGGAGTTATTCCCAAAAGCTCAAACACCGCATACTCCCTTTCCACTGTACAAATGGACTGTTCGATTGCTCGTTATTTTGGATGTTTGACGGGAGTAGAATAGCGATAGTGTGGAATACGGATAGAATACGAAGCGAAAAATCGATGCAAAGGAAATGTGTGGATGGACTGCGCAATCTCGGTACAGTCATTTGCCAAGACGGCCGAGAGCCGTCTTTGCTTTTGACATACTATCGTTAGTTCGATTAGTATACGACCTGTGTAATAAGTATTTTTATTCCTAAAAACATCATCTTTATCGAAAACAAATTTCATCAAATTACGAATGAAAATAAGAGTACCGATACGAGATAACGAAGTTATCGATTCACTGTGGCGTTTGACGCGACAGTTATTTTTTATTCGCGTTTCAACAACATCGGAGTAGTGAAAGGACATGGTATACAAGGTATTTAGGTATCGCGGAGGAAAAAAGGTGAGCTTTATCAGGGTGACAAGAATTTATCTGAAAACAGTCGAAGGCGATGAGAACTTGCGTACCCTCGCTTCGTTCGATTACTATGCGACGTGTGTTATAAGTTTTATTCCTAAAAACATATCATCTTTATCGAAAACAACTTTCACGAAATTACGAATAAAAATAACAGTATCGACACGGAATAACGAAGTTGTCGATTCACTGTGGCGTTTGACGCGACAGTTATTTTTTATTCGCGTTTGAATAACACCGGAGCAACAAAAACAATCGAACGTGACGAAAGCTTGCACACCCTCGTTTTCGTTACCACGAATTATCAACGTCGAGACAAGGACGCTTGGTCACTCGTCTAGTTGTATACGTAGGAATTCGATACAACGAAGAGGGTGGAAAATTGAACGCGCACAAACATTACGAAGTTACGAATACGCGAATCGTCATTGGGTATCTCGATCGAAAGCTCTGGTATGATTTGGTGATAAATCACTGGGGTCTTGAATAATCGATCATTCCGTTAATGCTCGAGTCAAAAAGGCTAGAGGGGAAGGCGAGATTATGACAGTCCCGATACTGGAGAATGACCATCATCCCTAAAAGCCTGACATATGGCTCGGTACCCACGGTGGTGACTCAGGGATGAAAAAATCGTAACAGAAATTCGGGAAATATTCGACTTTAAATATCGTCGAGTTCTCGTTTCTCTCATAGAAATTTGGTAGGATCGTTTTATTATACAAAATACATATATCGATCTGAGTAATCGATCTATAATATATCGATCTATCGAACGGATTCTTAAAAATCCATCCATCCCCCAAATCCAATTTGTAGGACAAGATCAAGCTTTCGTGTACGATCTTGAATTGAAAATCCGAGGTAGGACAAAAACGTATATTAATAAGGAAAGTTCGTATACTTACACAGTGCAATGATAGACGAAGCAGAGCCAGCCACCAGGGTGCTCGAGGAAGACGTACAGCCGCTCCTGAAAGGTCTTTCCCTTCTTGTGATGAAAGACGTATTTGGCTTTGAATGCCTGATCGATAGGCAAATAAATGGGGTAATAAGGGTCGGGTACACCAGCCGGATTAGGACTGGGTAGTTCCTCCTCGTCCTCTTCCTCGCCGCCATTAACATCGCTGTTGATAATATCGTTCTGATTCTTCTTTCTACGATGCTTCCGCTTCATCGGTGTCGGTACTCTCTTGTGATGCGCCTCGCCGAAACGAGGCGAGCGAAATCTACCAAGAAACGTGAATCTCGTCGAAGCTTCCTCCAAGGGTGCACCATTGTCCGTGTCCTCGGTCTCGCTCCCCGGTGTCTTCAAGGCGAGATCCTCGGATTCGCCAGCGACGAGCTCGTCTTCGCTGCCTTGTAAGGCAGCGTAGGCGGCTGCGGCACTGTAACGCTTCTCCGTTAATCTCGAGCATTGCTCCTTGCCGGTGCTCGAACGCGGAAGACTTTCGTTGTTGTACGCGTGACCTGAGGGATTCAAGATACTGCAACCTCCTTTACTTCCCAACGACCTTGACGTAACTTGACTTTTTCTCCTCGTCCTTTACGCAAATATTTCTCTCACAAGTCGCACGAGCAGCCTTTGTCAGTTTACGAATTTTCACGCTCGATTTAATCGCGACATTAACATTTTTCTATTTTAATATTAAAAATATCGTAATGTCGTTGATAATTTTGTAATCTACCGATAATCGATAATTAATTAAAGATAGTACAAAGAGGACACTCATCGCGTTCGGTTCGCTGCTGGATCGTGTCAATATTATTGATAGCGACGTTAAACATTCATCGGAACGGCGAGGATAATCCTACGACCCAATGCAATAGTGAAAACCTAGGAATCTGATTAGTACGGGTGGAAAAGATCCGCTTGCGACCCTTATAACCGCGAGGTTCTTGGCTAACCTTACAAAATAATATCCTTCCACCCCTGGACCGTACTCTCGCCTCTCATGAATTATTCATCACTCGATCTCGACGCGGTTATGTTAGCCTCTTCTCTTAACCCAAAGGTCCTCGATGCGATGCTTTGCTTAGATACTCGAGGGGAAACCCTAATTCCATTGTTTATTCCAGTATCAAGGGACCATGTTTTCTCCTTCATTTTCACTTGCCCTCCGCCTAAACACCCTTCTCCTCTCTTTGCGGTTTACGTTATTCTATTTTAAGAGCGAGCTACGAAATCTACCCCGACTGTATAACTATTTCGAAAACCTGTTTCCATCACTCGTGGGCTATCTTGATGCCTAACATCATCCCTGTATTAAGGGAATGGGACATAAGTACGCTATTACGTCGAAATAAGATGCGGACAATTTAGTGAAATGGGAATTTGGGGAGAGATGTTTCGTAACGTATTATATATGCGGTAAATAGACAGCCTCTGACTAAAATTTATCCCTCGAAATTCTTAAATTCTTCCCACTCACTGACATTTCTCTCAGTCTTCTCTTGATGGTTTCAATTTGCAAAATTTTGTATTCTTTTTATCTCATTTATTAAAATGCTTTTGCTATCTTTCGTTTGTCGAGCGAGTCTGGTACAAAACTACCAGCCTTGGGCGGAGATGTATCTAAGAGATAGTAGAGGACGGAGTATCGGGTGACTAATGTGCACACAGCTTCTCCCCTTTGCTGGTAAGCTCGGAGAACGACATTATATATACAGAGGAGCGCCGTAGATTCTCGCTCGCTTAAATATTAAATTGGGTACAACGATAAAATATCTAGTGGATTGGCCGCTCGGGAGAGGATGGGGTCGATAAAAATGGACTGTCGACCTTTCTGCTTATTCGGCTACTTTTGACTATGAGCACGACGAAGCGAATGTCGTCTAGGTCAAAAATCTTTCGTTTCATTTATAATCAGTGATTTTTGAGATTTGATAGCAAACTATTCAACCCAATCACCAACCCCTTGAGAAATTAGCCTGTCAATTTTTAGACACGGGGAGATTTAATTCCAGACTTAGGAATGGAAATCTGGTCGAAATTTTTCATCAAAGTTCGTATTCGTTTTAAGAGACAGTGTAACTAGCGACGAGCTACTTGTACTTCGAAAACGGTATCCGTAAATTGTCCGGCACTGAGCAACCGATCGCCTTGAAATTTGGAGGGTACATAGAGAATTATGGCATAAAGTGCACGACAGTCTTATTTTTCCAAAATTTTGGAAAAAATTTTCCGGTGGTAACTGAATCTGCAAAAAAATTTCCAAAATTTTGGGAAAATAAGACTGTCATGCACTTTATGCCACAGCTCTCTATGTACCCTCCAAATTTTAAGGCGATCGGTTGCTCAGTGCCGGACAATTTACGGATCCCGTTTTCGAAGTGCAAGTAGCTCGTCGCTAGTTACACTGTCTCCTAAAATTTCAAATATTTTTCATACACAATTATATTAAATTTGTCATTAAAATATTAGTTTTGTCATGGATGAGGACTTGAAAAACAAATATCACACTAACAATCTGTTCAGCGAGGGATTGGTCACTCGGAGATTCGGCGAAGTAATGATTTCCAAAAGGAATCGATTTCTTGCGACTTCCCTTGTGATTCCCGTCGTTTTTAAAGCAATAAGATAGCTCCAATTTCTCGAATGACTAACCCCTCCCTGGCCACCGTCTACCAGGGTACGTCACGAAAGTACGAATATCGTCAAGTTGCAATTTCTCAAATTATTATTATTATCGTTTTTTTTCAAACGGATGAACTGTGTCGGAATATCGCTTCGAGTATTTCGAGAATAAAGGAGTCGCGCGGTGGATGAATAGCGAAGGTATATGAAACGATGAAACGGAAGTACGAGCAGCACAATAGTTATAAAGTTATATAGCACAGGTCTGGCAAGCGTTCGAGCGATAAAATTCTATATTGTACACCGAATATTCAGCATATAGTAAACTGAATTACAGCTATCGCGAATAGATAGAAACTGTTAATGACTCGTGGAAAACTTGTCGTGGGAGGAACGTCTGATTCGTCCAGAGAGAGAGAGAGAGAGAAAGAGAGAAGGAGAAAGAGAGAGCGAGGGTGAGAAGTGGGAGGGGAGAGAATTCGTTAGTTTTGGTGCATCGTTATCTTCGTGACGTTTGACTCATTTATGACACATCGCGGGTGAGATTGCCACGCTAGAGGAAGGGTACCTGTCACGGTACGTACGTACGAAGTCAAGAAAGTTTCGTCACCGGAAGAATCGTCGGGTTTCCCCATTTCGCCAGACCGGCCTCTACCCACGTCAACGAGTTTAGTTCCTATATATACATGTATATACTATATATATAGAGAGAGAAGGAAAAAGATAGGGAAAAAGATAGAGAGAGAGAGAAGGAGGAATATTATATATATATAACTTGCCCCAGCTCGTAATATTCGTTTCGGCACGTTAAACTCTTGCACTTCTTCATGACTAGGTTTCTGTACAACTTCCCTAATGCTCTGGAAGGTTTAGACCATTCGCCGCAAAATATCTCGCGGAGACGTTCTATAATAGTAACACAAAAATCAACGTATCGCGTCAACGACGCTAGAGATCAATACTGAGTCTAATCGAACTAAACATTTTTATTAGATAATTCTAAGATTGAAAACTGTTAAGGCGTAAATTTGATTTAATAATCAAATTTACGCCTGCCCAATTTTTTTTATTATTAAATCAAATTTACGCCTGTCCAATTTTTTTTTATTATTAAATCAAATTTACGCCTGCCCAGTTTTCAATCGTAATCCGAGATTAATTTCAACCTTTGAATGAGATCCGATTTTTCTCAAATTAGAAAAAGAAACTGAAAAACGAAACGACATTACAAAGTTCGATACGTTTCAATGCCGACTTTCTGACTTTTATCGATTAACGTTGAGAATTGAGAATTTCTTTTTTTCAAGTTTCACCGAGGAAATTGACAGGAGTCACGATCGACCTCCATTCTTGCCACTCAATTCGCGAGCCTGCCTCTACTCCGGGTTTACTCTCCTTCCCTCGACACGATTTGGTACTTTCAGAAATTATTGGTAGACAATATTATGTCGCTCATCGAACGAGACTATGCTAGAAGGGATGTAATCAAATATTTGGGCGAATTTAAGAGAGAACGAGAGCGGATACTCGAAGAAGTAAGAGGATGAGGAAGACCGAGCGTGTCGCGGATTTAATTTGAAATTGTAATAATCGAATCGTCGATGTCCTGTTATCCGCGCCGATATCATTAGACCCGATAGTGTTTTATAAACGTAGATAATCGGATATCATATATGACTCACGATACTTTTTGGTCGCTTAGAAAATAGCCAATAGTTTGTAAACTGTTCAAAATTGATGTTTCAAAAAATTTGTGTATATACTTGAAACGTGTTAAAATATATTCTAAAAATTTTGAAGTAATTGCTTTATTAGATTTCTTTTAAAAAATTCCCAATTATCACGTAGTTTTAAGACGGTTACACTAATGGTGCCCCTTAACATAAAGGTAGGTATCGTATAAAATATACTCAGGGGAGATGAAAATTGTCAATTTCACGGTTGGTCGAAAGAGTATTGCGTTATGTACATATATAATACTTTATGAAAAAGGCATATAGCTGATACGAATCTGGGAGATAAGGTGCAGTTACCCCTTAGCTATTTGGACGGAAGTCGTGCAGGGTGGATTCCTTCTATTCTACATTTTGCCTCAAGAAGGCAACCGTCTCAACCAACATGCAAATCCCGGACTGCGGCAGTTGGATTCATAAATTAAGACCGGATAGCTGAAGGGGTGAACCGAGCTAAATTCAAATATAAATGTGATGAGAGAGAACGACGATGGGTAACGTAAAACGTGCCAACGGTTCAAGGAGACCGACGGTCGTTCGTATCGTGACTGTGAAGTTTGTGGTTTTGAAGAAAATTGTGATTTAATGAGACACGGTAAAGAGAAAGAGAAAGAGAAAGAGAGAGGGAGAGAGAGAGGAGAGGTAGGCAGATGGATAGACGGAGAGAAAAGTATGCTACCGAAAATTGTTGAATCTAGAGTTTTGGCTAATCGTTAAAGTTATAAAAAGTCTCAGCCTACAATTTAAACTTAATTCGTGACCTTTCAATTTTTCCACCGTCGAGTAATAACAACGATTTAACTCCAACCCTATTACTTTTTATGACATAAAAAATAAAAAAATTAAAACAGTCACGCAGATGCCAAAGATCGGAAATGAAACCATGAGAAAACAGTCGTTAAATTCTCACGAACTTTAACATTGTTCCGCCTATTATTTTTTATAACATAAAAAACATTTTTTTTTCGTAACACAAAAAATAAAAAAGTCAAAACGGTCACGCAAATGCCAGTGATCGAAACAGAAGCTGTCAGAGAACAGTCGTAAAATTCTCACGAACTTTAACATTCTTTCGTCTAAACTTTATTAAGAAATTAATCTAAATGAAAAAAAAAAACAATTTGTATCGTTTCCGAATGTACGAGGAGCAGGTTTCCTATGACGAGCCAAAATATCGGTACTGCATTCCACGTGATTCGTACAAGGCAGTACCGATATTTGGGCTAAGGCAATAATGAGGTTAATGACCCCACCCAACGCTCCCTCTCCAAAAGCTTCGTATTATGCGATGCCCTTCTTGTCGCTTCATTCGTTTTCTGATTAACCACTGCACGCTCCTCGACATGTTCGTGTTCGATAAGCTCTGTAACATCAGATCGTAGCATCCGATCGTTCGATAAACCTGGACACCTGATCGTTACACACTAATTGCTAAGTGACGTAAACGGATCCGAGCAGAGTCCCTTCACTACGGATAAACGACTCAAGTATAAGTTACACAAAGTTATATAAATATAAGTGGACGAGACGAAAAATGTACAATAATAATAATAATAGTGATAATATTATTTGTTGGCATTTTTAATTCGGAGTTCGATACGTGGGAAAGCACTCAAGGATCTTTCATGGTACGTAATTTGCATCCCCCCCCCCCCTATAATAATAATAATAATAATAATAATAATAATAATAATAATCCCGTGTCGGGTTGCTGCATCCCGCATCGGGCGCCTCCCCAGGTGGCGGATAGGGGGACGCCCTCCAGATATGGAGGGTACCGAGAATCTCGGGGTGGACCAAAAACACATTACACGCACACACACACAGACACGTACACAAACACGCTCGAGAGACACTGGGGATGTAAATGATCAGGAACCCTATAAACGGGGCCCTGAGAAAGTGAGTGGCCGGAGCCTCTATAAACGGGGCTCACCGGAAAGCGAATGACTGGGATCCCTATAAACGGGCTCTCCCGAGGAGTGAATGTACCTGTCTCTCATATGGGCACTCATACCCACGCACACACCACAAATAGGGAACACCACACACAGGGGGGGACACAAACCGCAGGGTGCGGGAGGGTGTAAAAACCCTTCTCGTCGGGAAGTGACGACCCCGTGGACACCCAGTAAGTCTAGGTGAACTGAAGTCGGGCATATACCCGATGGAGGCCCACCTAGGCGAACACAAATAACGAAACAAACATGAACGGACATGGACAAAACAAACTACCCCAGGTGGTAACCCCTACACAGGGGGAATCCACCCTGAGTTCCGATCGGGTGCAAGCCCCGGTGGCTCAAGGCAGCAGCACGGATTCTGGGGGCTGCAGAACATGCCACACAACAAACTCGGACGGACAAAAGACGAACGAGAAAAAGACGGTCACAGGACAAACTAAACAACAGTTTGGCGCAGGGAGGGCGAGGCTCAACAGCGCACCAAGCGTTGCGGCTTTCGTCAGCTACAGGACCGCTATTGACAAAGGACAACCCACGGACGCGATCACGAAACCGGAACAAACAGACCTGCGAATCATTGACGAGCTCAGGAATCAATTAACGAGAATCCTCGAGCGCGTCAGGATGATGCAGGAAAAGACAGGCATACAGAAAAACGTGAACAAAGAGACAAAGGACGGCATTAAAATTGTTTTGGAGGCTGCTGAGGTCGCTCTGAGTAACTGCGGAAAACTGAGAAACCTAAGAACAGTCAGACACAACGAAAAAACATCCACGGACCAGAACTCGAAACGAAAACGCGACACAGCCAGCATTAGCCCTCCGCAGCAAGCAGCAAAAAAACCGACAGTGACCGAAAACGTACAACGGACAGATACGCTGCAGCGAGAGGGAGGCTGGCAAACACAGACGAATAAAAAGAAACGGAAACAAGGAAACCAACAGACAGACACGGCGAAACGGACAAACGAAAACAAGGAACTGCAGAAACGAGACAGACAGCGCCCCGCGCCTCGGGGGACGGCTGTCCTTGTCAAACCCCAACAAGGGAAGACGTACGCCGACCTAGTCCGACAGATGAAGTCAAAGGTAGACCCCGCGACGGACAACGTGACGGTCAGGGGATACCGTAAGACAAAGGACGGAGGACTGCTGCTCCAACTACAGACGGGACCTGAGGAGAGCCAAAGCTTCCAGCGCTCCCTCCAGAGCGCTATCGGACAGGAGGGACGCGTCCGGGCCCTGATACCCAGTACCTCGCTGGAGATCATGGATCTGGACTGCATCGCGACTGCCGAGGAGGTTGCGGCTGCCCTCGAACAAGAAACTGGACAGAAAGGGGACACGAAAGTACATGTTTTCGGCCCAAACAGGACAGGACAGTGCATGGCAGTGTGCCAACTGGACGCACACAAGGCCAAAGCACTACTTGACAAAGGACGAATAAAGATCGGGTGGGTAAATTGCCGCGTCAGACTAAGGACGACGGTTACAAGGTGCTACCGGTGCCTTGGCTACGGCCACACGAGACGAGACTGCAAGGGACCAGACAGGACGAACTCTTGTTGGAAGTGTGGACACACGGGCCACGCCGGCAAGACGTGTAACGACCGACTGACTTGCTTCCTATGCGTGGAGGCTGAAAGGCCGGAGGCGGCGCACAAACCGGGCACCGGGCTGTGCGCCGTATTCAGGGAAGCGCTGGAGGAGGCCAAGAAAAGGACTAAGACATGACAAAGGTACTACAGGGAAACCTGAACCGGAGTCAAACGGCACAGATGCTACTACCCCAAGTAGCCGACGAACTTGACGCTACGGTACTGATACTCTCAGAATACTATAGACAAATGACAACCCCGGCGTGGCTCTCAAACAACCGAGGCACTTCCGCCATCTGGGTCAGAGGGCAGGCCGCTTCCCGGTTATCGTCTCGCGGTGTGGCAGACGATTTCGTCTGGGCTAGGGTGGACGATGTCACTTATGTCAGCGTCTACCTGACGCCAAACTGCACCGCTGAGGAGTACGGGCGGAGGCTTTCCGTTCTCGAGGATCACCTCAGACAGACGACGGGACACATAGTTGTTGCGGGGGATTTCAACGCTAGAGCGATCGAGTGGGGAATGACCATGACGAACAAACGAGGACGGTTACTGCTGGAGATGGCCGCAAGGCTCGATCTAGCAGTCGCCAACACCGGAAATACGCCGACATATAGAAGACCGGGCTTTGGAGACTCCATCCCAGACGTAACGCTGACGTCCGAAGGTATCCTCCCACGGATTGGGCGGTGGCGGGTGGTCGAGGACTATAATGCCAGCGACCATCAGTACATTGCCTTTGAAGTGGAGGAGAAAACCAAAACGCGACCGCAACAGACGCGGCGGCTCCTGCGGTGGAACCTCCGAAAACTCGACGAGGACAGGTTCGCAAAGGAACTGATGGCAGCACCAGCTCCGCTGAGAACCATACCTGACGAACTTACTGGAAGACAAAAGGCCGAAAGGCTAATCGACGAGACGACGAAACTGGTACAGCAACTGTGCAAAAACACAATGCCGAAAAAACGCTACGGATGTAATCGAAAACAACAATACTGGTGGACAGACGAGATAGCAGATCTGAGGAAAGCCTGCTTTGCCTGCAGGAGGAAACTCACTCGGGCAAAGGGAGGAACGGAGTCGGAGATGCTTAGAACAGCCTACAGGACGGCAAGGAAAAAACTGACGACGACAATCAAAGCCAGTAAACAAAGGTGCTGGAGAGGGCTTTGCGACGAGGTGGATAGAGACCCATGGGGTACCGGGTACAAGATTGTGACCGGTAGACTCGGGTCCCGAACTCCGCCCGGCGTAATGGACCCTCAAACAACACAGACAATTATCGACGGACTCTTTCCGACACACGAGAACAGGACAGAAACAGAGGACGAAGAACACCCAGGGGAGATACCGCTCTTCACCGAGACCGAGCTCTTAAGGGCAACCGCCTCGATGAAGGCCGGGAAGGCCCCGGGACCAGACGGCACGCCGGGAGAAATCCTGCGGATGATGGGCAACCTGAGGCCGCAGATTCTCCTAGACATGTACAACACATGCTTGACGACAGGGACTTTCGGCGAGCGGTGGAAGGTGGCTAGGCTGGTTCTCATTCCTAAAGGAAAGGGGGACCCTCACTCGCCATCGGCCTATCGCCCGCTTAGCCTACTCGACACGACAGGAAAGTTGTATGAACAGCTACTGAGACCGAGACTGACGAGTGCAATCACAGAAGCTGGAGGACTATCGGACAGACAGTATGGCTTTCGGAAAGGACGATCGACGATTGGCGCGATACAAGACGTGGTGGCGGCTTTCAACCAGCTTGAAAGCCAATGCCACGGGGCTCGCTCGATCGTATTACTGGTGACACTGGACGTACAAAATGCCTTTAACTCGGCAAGGTGGACTGACATCCTAAAAGCTCTCAAAGGAGACTTCGCGGTACCGAAGTATTTGATGAGAGTGATGACCGACTACCTACGAGACAGACGGCTCACATACGAAACAACAAAAGGACCCAGGACCCGGAGGACCACGGCGGGGGTCGCTCAAGGATCAATACTGGGACCGGACTTTTGGAACGGAATGTATGACAGCCTGCTGCGGCTGGAGATGCCGCTGGGGACTTTCTTGGTCGCTTACGCTGACGACGTGGCGGCCGTGATCGTCGAAAGCGATACATCTCTGGCCCAGCTCCGACTAAACCAGGTGATGAGACGGGTAGAAGGATGGATGACGGACCACCGACTCCGACTGGCTACACACAAAACGGAACTGATGATTTTGTCGAGGAAACGGATACCGACGATCATTCCTATGACAGTTGGGACACAAACGACGACGACCAGGGGGGAAATCAAGTACTTAGGGGTCACCCTAGATACGAAGATGACCTTCTGGCCTCACATAAAACGGACGGCCGAAAGGGCGGCTGAAAGGGTAGCAGCTTTGAGCCGCCTGATGGCAAATACAAATGGACCGAGGCCGAGTAAACGCAGACTATTAATGTCGACGACTCACTCGATCCTTCTATACGGGGCAGAAATATGGGCGGACACACTGAACGTCAAAAAGTACAGAACCGCAATGACAACGGTACAGAGACGCGGGGCACTCAGGATTGCGTGCGCCTACAGGACCGTCTCCGCAGGAGCGGTCCTGGTTGTGGCGGGCGTGGTCCCGATAGACCTTCTTGCGCGCGAGCGTAAGAGGATCTATGCCCGAAGCAGGACGGACGGACGGGCGGACGCGGCAATAAGGGAAAGGGACATGACCATCCAAGAATGGCAAACACGATGGACAAACGAGACGACCGGAGCATGGACAAGACGATTGATACCGGAACTAAAACCGTGGATTGGAAGGAGAGGCGGGGAGGTAAATTTTTACCTTACGCAGTTCCTGACGGGACACGGATACTTCAGACGTTACCTACACAAAATGGGGAGGGTACGGACTGCAGACTGCAAGTACTGTGGACACGACCAAGACGACGTGGAGCACACGTTTTTCACATGTGACCGATGGACACAGACGAGACGAAGACTAGAGGCGACGGTGGGAACCATCACGCCAGACAACATTGTTAGCGTGATGGCCCAAAATGACGAACGGTGGACCCTTGTGGCCACCTACATCGAAACTGTTCTTAGGAGCAAAAATGTAGACGGATGCTTGAATGATTGAGCAAACGAGAGGGTGACTCTTCAGCAGCCTAGACCCGACAAGAGACCACGTAACAGACAAATTTGACTTGGACAGGACTACCCGACGGACGCATGCGAAAGCAGTACACGGACGGGAAGCGGACGGAAGTGGATTTCTCTCGCCTGATCAACGGTCAGGGGAGGGAGGGTTTAGCTGGTAGGCATCTTACTCCATCGGATCGAGAGGGGGCTACCATCCCTCCGCTCTGCCCAGTGGAGCGGGATGAGAGTCCAGCACACGGGCGCGGACGCTCCTCCTGGAATTGGAGGGCAACCCCCAACTTCGGGCGTAGCGGAAACGCCTACGGTCTATAAAAGATTTTCCCTATGTTTTTACCACGATAAAAAAAAAAAAAAAAAAAAAAAAAAATAATAATAATAATAATAGTGAACGAATTTGAGTTGGATAGTTTACCCTCATATAATCCACCCTCATTCGACAATGGTATATGGAGGTAAACATCACCTCGTCATATCTACCTAGACGATATTGTTTGCTCAAAGTTCCTTTATGCCGATCTCGTATACCGATAACACAACTTCCTGGCGTCCATAATACAAACCGATCGGTAGATAGCCATACGACCATCCTTCCCTCGATACCCCCCCCCCCCCCCCTCCCACTTCAATAGTTCTCAGGACGTTCATAGTCAATGACAATAAAACGTTTTATGAGCAAACTTTTCATTCTCGATCCGAGCGTATCGCGCATCAACGTTCTATATTGAAAACTTCAGGAACATTCATCGGAGGTAATTTCGCTTCTTCTTTATTACAGCCTGTCTCACAAAATCGTATGTATGACTATTGTATCTATACGTGGCAGCGCAGGCGCATCGATGTATCCGCATAAAAATAAAAAATAAAAGTAGGAACGAAGCATAAACGCGAGAGCTTAAGCACCCATTGCAGTCTAAGTGCATTCTATCAGCGCCCTTTATGGCGTTGGAACAAAGTTTTGCGCCAAAACTTTCTTTACACGTAGGCAGCGACTCGCGTTCACTCAACACGCTTGTGTGGATCGTGCACGATTCGTATGACTAAACGTTAAACGTGACAAAGGGAGAAGAAGAAAAAAATTGCTTTGTTCAAACAAAGTTTGTACGAACCATTTTTGAAAACGTTGAAAATTGCGCTTCTGCCTCATACTTTTCGCGTCGCGAATGGACAGTTTATTAGGTTGACGAAAAAGTCGTTGGTTTTTTTGTTTTTAGAATATATCGACGTAACTGTCTATATGTTATAAACGCAATGACTTTATGGCCAACCTCCGATATTGTTTGGATCACGTAAAACCATTTTATTTTCTCGATACAGTTGGACAATATTGGTTTGTGGTTTGTAAATTGTAAACGTTCGCTCGCGATTTCACAGATATAACCAATAACCTGCCCGCATATAATCAAAGCTACCAGATAGGACACGTAACACCGTGGTGAATCGACCTGCGTAAAGCCACTGAATTATAGATATACTACAGAGATCGGTGTTCCATACAGGTAATGTCGTCCAGAGATGTGCGAGAGCTGGCCAAAATTGATGAGGGTAAACTGTAGGCAGGGTTAGAAGTGAGATTGGGAGGATTCTACTGGTAAGTGGCGTATCGCAACGGGAAAGTTCACTTAGGGGTGGTTTCTACCTACACAGGGTTCTCATCGCGTGATTTATCTATTGATTCGAGGGTTTTAAAGAAATTGTAACAATGAAATAAATTAACAAGACCATTGTTAATTAGCTATAAGCTTTATCCGATCCAACGACGCTGGAGGAACGTAAGCGTTTGACCACATATTGACTCGCACTACTAGTTACATTGCCACGAGGGTTTCCCTGGTATTTACAATACATTTTTTTTAAATAGTAATAATGGAAGGAGTGAACGAGGTCATTATATATCGCACGTAAGCTTTACTCGATCTATCTTTTCGTTGACATTTGCTCTTGTTGAACTGAATATTGACTCGTACTACTAGTTATATACCGCTACGCGAATAAAGCTAATATCTGCAATTTTCTCGATTTTTTAACCTCCGGTTTATATTGTTTTTTTATGTAAAAATGAGAAAAAACGTCACCAACATCGACATGCTAGGAGAAAAAAAAGAGCTGGCCAAAATTGATGAGGGTAAACTGTAGGCAGGGTTAGAAGTGAGATTGGGACGATTCTATTGGTAAGCGACGTATCGCAACGGGAAAGTTCACTTAGGGGTGGTTTCTACCTCCAGACGGTTCTCATCGCGTGATTTATCCGTTGATTCGAGGGTTTTAAAGAAATTGTAACAATAAAATAAATTAGCAAGACCATTGTTAATTGGCTATAAGCTTTATCCGATCCAACGACGCTGGAGGAATGTGAGCGTTTGACCACATATTGACTCGCACTACTAGTTACATTGCCACGAGGGTTTCCCTGGTATTTACAATACATTTTTTTTAAATAGTAATAATGGAAGGAGTGAACGAGGTCATTATATATCGCACGTAAGCTTTACTCGATCTATCTTTTCATTGACATTTGCTCCTGCCGGACTGAATATTGACTCGTACTACTAGTTATATACCGCTACGCGAATAAAGCTAATATCTGCAATTTTCTCGATTTTTTAACCTCCGGTTTATCTTGTTTTTTTTTATGTAAAAATGAGAAAAAACGTCATCGATGTCGACATACTAGGAGAAAA
Organism: Netelia fuscicornis; assembly: GCA_946811545.1. Classification (NCBI taxonomy): domain Eukaryota; kingdom Metazoa; phylum Arthropoda; class Insecta; order Hymenoptera; family Ichneumonidae; genus Netelia; species Netelia fuscicornis. The sequence goes on along the minus strand of OX328011.1, from coordinate 15,195,075 downwards.
AAAAATATGGACGATTTTCAACGAAGCGCGTGTGGTATGACGTAGTTTTCAGCTCGACGTTTGAAACAAAACAAAAAAAACCCGTAGAGCCTTTTAATGAATAATTAAATTACCCCCGGGGGAAACCGGGTCATTGTTACTCCGATGGTTGAGTGTACGAGTGGTGTGCTTGTTAATAAACGGAGTGGATGTATGCTCGAGCGAGAAGGAAATTGAATGTAATGCCTGAAATGGAATTTACTCACAATGCGTGTATGTCAGAGATGGCCATGTCTCGGTAATGTACTTTTTTCAAAAGATTTCATAATTTATTGGAATATAATTGCTTAACCACCCTCTTGGTAAACTGCATAACGTAACGTGCATTTTGTAAGCGTTCTTTCAATAATTTACCAACAAAAATTTTCGCCAAACGTCATAATGAAGAATAAAGTAAGAGTAATGAGAAGCAATTACCAAACAACAGCAACCTTCCCTAATTACACCAATTACATTACATATTTAATATTTAAAACGTTTTTTCTCCGTTATACCAGCACCATCTTCTCTAAAAATAGAAAAGAGTGCTGATAATTTTGAATACAATGGAGTTTCGCTTCTTTGAAGCTCGAGGGTTGTAATTATTTTTCGTAATTCGCTTTACCATTAATGTATTACAACAGAAGATGCGGAAGTTACATATGCCCTTGTTACAATGATGAACTTTCTTAAATTTTGATATCTCTCCACATGTCGTGCCGCTTAATTATACCTTCTCTCATAACTTATTTCATGGCCAAAGCAAATCGTCAAGATATCGATCGAGCCTCGAACTTTTACGAGTGTCACAGCCCGCGCAGCGGCTCGATGTAACACGACTCTCGTATAACCCTCGCTCTTTCAATTCGCAATTATGATAATTTTTCAAGAATCGTGAATTTAGTTTGACAGGAAAAATAGTTCGATAATTAGCGGACTTATAAAATGTTAGGAAAACGTTTAGATCCGTAATCGATGAATAATTTCGTTGATACTCGATGGCTGATCATCGATCGAAGATATGCGCGATGAAATTGTTGGGTCTTCGAGCGTATCGTATACGACTTAAATAATACCCTTAACTCATCCATTCTCGTATGCACGCCTCGTTTCAACCCTAAACAAGAATAGAACAATAGCTCGCTATTGAATCGACTACCAGGAAATGTTTCGTCGTGTTCACCGAACTACGAATTCCTCTGATCGAAACTAACGACCAGCGTGAAAATCCATCCTCTAACGTCCGAGAAATAATTTTCTGTTACCTCGTCGTGTAGCCCGGTTTACTGTCTTATTAATATTCATGGAAGTATTAATATTCTATGGAAACGTGATTTTTTTGAAAAATATTCGGAAGAAGAAATCGTGCGGACTGAAACTTCCACACTGCCTCGTCATCATTTTTCCCCATTAACAATACTTCCTCTACGGAGAAGTGACAGATGAGAAAGATACTTCCTCATGGAGGAAGAATTGCGAATAAAGAAAAATAAGTTTCCATTTATTTTCCCTTCCTGTATAACATACTCTTCGTAATTATTTGCGTCCAAATAACGATCCTGGAATATTCTTTGTATCTAGCAAACATATTTTTTGAAATCATTAAACCTAGGATAAAATTACAAAATTTGAGAGGTTCTCAGGATAATTATTCCATAGATTTAGCGATTAAAGCGTACCACCTAAATGTTTTAATTCAAGCCTAACCTCTCCCGATTATTCGTACTATTTTCTAGACAATTGTACCAATGTACGAAAAATAGCGAGAACAAGCAGCAGCGAAACGAACGAATCGTGACACGAATCAATATTAAAGAAAAATCATTTTTAACAAAAAATTGAAAAAATAAAATGCCAACCTGAAGAGTAACACGAATCGCTACCTAGATAACTGCATCTTAAACGTAATATATAATTACGAAATTTGAGAGTTTCTCAGGATAATTATTCCATAAATTTAAGGCTTAAATGGTGCCACACAAATTTTGTAATTCAAGCCTAACCTTCCCCGATTATTCGTACTATTTCCTAAAAACTCGTACCAATGTACGAAAAATAGCGAGAACAAGCAGCAGCGAAACGAACGAATCGTGACACGAATCAATATTTAAAAAAAAATCATTTTTAACTAATAATTGAAAAAATAAAATGCCAACTTGAAGAGTGACACGAACCGCTACCTGGATGACTGCATCTTTTATTGTTCTGATGAGCCTGGCAGTTGACGTGATGTTCCTGTGTATGAAGATAATGCGGGTGACGATAGTGGGGCGCGTGTTGTTGTTGCTGTTGCTGTTGTTGCTGCTGACTAATAGGGGCTTTGAGTACGCTCAGAACAAGATCGTCGCGCGACGGTACAATACGCGTCATTTGGCGACTCTGCCGAAACAGCGTTTCCTGTTCGTCGCGATTCATCCTGTAATGTGGCGGACGTCGTAGTTGATAAAAACCGGGATAACGCTCTCGTCTCCCACGTCCCGGTGCGCTACCTAGCATAACAGCCTGCAGCATTCCGATTGGCTTTCTTTCGTTAACGTTCGCAGTGATCCGCGTATCGTACGGTCGATATTCCGCACGTGCGGTATAACCGTTGACGCGGATCGTGAGACGTTCATCGATATCATGATCGTTGATCTGTTTTTGTATTTTTTTTTTACTATTTTATCCAAACACTCGAATCTGTCGTTTTACACGACGAAGGATAACGTCGATTCGAATATCTTCGTCCCGAGGACGAGTCCTTGGAGCCTTTTGTCGTTATCGAACAAGCGTGTGCACATGATGTCGATCTCCTCGACGAGGGTGACGTAAAGCCTTAGGCCTTTTCCTCTCTCTCTCTCTCTCGCTTCGAGAGCACTAAACCAACATCACTTTATACATATCTACATATATATATGTTTCTATATATACGTGTATCCCATATTTTCAAATGCGACCTTTGTCTTCGACATCCGTTTCCGCTTATCTATAGAATTGAATCGTACTCCAGGTGGCTTTATGCCACCCCTATCGATTGCATCTGCCGCAGTATAATATCCAATCCCCGAGTGTGGGTCTCTCTCTCTCTCTCTCTCTCTCTCTCACCCTCCGAAAGCTGAGTGCTTCAGCTCGATGCAGAAATCTCACAATTTGCGTATAGTTTAAGACCCGGGACGACGAGTACCTTGGGACAGATGAAACAAGGATCCTCCGGGGATCGAAGGATCTCGAACGACGTCGTTGATGCTTAATCGGCAGTTTCGAGAACTTTGAGAAATTCGCATAACCATGTGGGTTTAATACGAAACTCGTATGCGTTCGCTATCCGTTCCCAGAAACGAAAAATGTCGGACAACCGGTACGAATGTATTCGACGAGATTGTTATAGCTTCGAGTTTCCACTTGGAACTCGAGAAATTCTTCAAATTTCTTTCCAACTACACTCGCGTGTATTCGTATCGACGTTGCTTTATCCGCTTTGGAATTTTTTTTTCTCGACTGGTATCTTGACAAATATGTTTTTTATCAGTCGGTTAGTTTCGGAATTTTAGAAATTCCATTATCGTCCAACTTTCTCCCTTTCGCGATTTGCTTTCGAAAGAGGACAAATCTTACGTAGCTTCGCTCGATATCTTCACGAAAGCGAATAATCCCTCTTTTCACTCCTCTTTCTTCAATCTCGATGACACGATGACACGAATCGATGATTCATCTTTGAAAATTGTGATTTGCGCGATGCCGAGAATTTCGTTCTCTTACCTCAAAACTTTTTTGCATAGATCGCACCCCACGATTATCCGATCGAGTCTCGACCCCGTAGCCAGCATTCTCGGATGATCCGAGAGGATCAATAATCGACGAATTTCCTGATATGATATCATTTATCTGTTACACCGTAAATTAAAAAGAAGAACGAGAGTCAATGAGAAACAAAACAATAATATTCTTGTATCGACGACCTCGATATTCGCAGGTCGTCTTCGTTTCACAAAAATTAAATGCAAATTACAAGAAGATTCACAGTTACACGCACCAGCCCACCTTGATCACGCGTTTCGACCCGATTAACGAGCTTGAGTATTTCAATGTCGTAGATGTCACCAAAACTGCGATAACATTCGAACGATTCGATGTTAACGACATATTATAAATATTAATAATTATGGTTTTCTTTTTGTTTCGCTTATTGCGAAATCACCGAACTGTCTTTTGAGTTCACCGAGCACGTGGCTGTATTAAAACTGCACTTTTAAATTGCTTTAATTCTTAATTTCACCGTTTATTGCTTTTCGTTACGTTATCGAGGGTCGTTAATCACGAATTAATCGGTTCTAGGAGGATCGATAAGAATGGAGTTCCAACGGCGGTGTGACGGTTCGGCTCGGGGGCTTCCCCGTATTTTCTATCCAAGGAGATGACGAAAGCTTTAATGATTTTTGTACACACATATACAATATATATATATATATATATATAGTTTGGGTGTATATATACATATTCTCGTGATAAACTCTAGCATTCGTAATTATCGGTTAGATCAGCCAATCAAATGATGAAAATGATCGAGCATTTAAGTACCCTAACTATTTCATTTATCGATCTAATTAATAGCTGGTTCTTCCAACTACCCTCTCTTCTTCGTGTTCACATCGGCGCTCGAGCACAAAATTGAAGAGCCTCGGGCTACAATTACGAAAATGAAAGGATTCGATAATTGTTTGATTTTTTACGAGCAATATACTCTAAAATAATTGTAAACAATTTAGAATGATAAAATTATCGGAAGAATTTATCAATGTTTATCGTAGATGCGTGTTGTCAATTGACGATCTGTTATATTTCAAAAAAATTCTCACGAACCGAGAGCAATTTAATTTACTGAATCAATGTTGATTTTCACTTTCCCGAACGATGGTTTTTACAAAGTTGTGCTGTTTTTTTAGTCGTTATATTCACGATGAAAAATATCTGCAGGTGATTGAATGAAGTAGAGGGTTGTCGGATCATTCGCGTTGAGGGTAGGTGAACCCTCGTTCAAAGTGGGGAGTAGAGATGGACGGACGAAGTGTGGGTGAGACAGCACACTGCCAGTTTCAAGCATGCTTCAGGAAAAAAAAAGAGTCAAGAAGCAACTTAAAGTTTCGTTTATGTTGGAGTCTTTATCAGCCGTCACAAGTTCGTCCTCTCTCACTCGATTATTGGAATTCGATCGAATTGAATGAAAACAAGAAAATAGTTATTCTTAAAAACCTTGCAATATTAAGAAAATAAAAAATACGGAAATGTACGAAAATATTAAATTTTTTATTTCAACCTGATAACAGGCTAAACGATTGATAAAAATGTATAATAATTTTCATCGACGCTAACAATCATTGTATTTAAATTTTAAATCCCACTAACAAATATTGGTTTCGGTTCCACACGGGATTTTGTCTGAGCAACGATAATCGCATTCAGTTAATAACACATGAAGTCGTTATCATTCAGCCCGAGTCACGGGAGTCTACGAGATCCCCAATCTCGAAAGTTTAAGCTCAAAGATTATGACACATGGTCCGTAACACTGGCTCTCATACGTACATATATATATATATAAAGCGAATGGAAATTACGGAGATACATTATCCGCTCGAGATCCGCGAGAGCGAGAGATTTCGTGATCCTCCGCCCCCCGGCCACCCCTCACCCCCTTGACACGTTGAAGATGGCGGGGGTTTCTGTTCTGCGCGGCTAGGTTTAACGGGCGAGCAACGAACGCGCACTCTGACCTTTTCCACGCTCGCTTCGTGTGTATATGAAAAGCCCGGCACACCGTAATATAGGCGCGAATGGAAGAACGGGAAGCATCACAACCGCCATCACGTCCATTTCGCGTACTTCCATCACCGCTACATAGTTATAATAAATAATACCCGACACGTACAACACGGTAGGCGCGTCTGGCGAAGTGACGAGAAAACGCGACAGGGAACACTCCACGGGAAGCGAAAAGATTTTAAGCGAAGTGAAATTTTCAAACGAAAGGACAAAAAAAACGTACAGAAATAAACAACAAACAAAAAAGACACTTTTCGTCAAAAAACAAACAAAAAATAGGCAGAAAACAATTTTCCATCGGGTCGAGGAATTTCGAAATTACGAGTATGTGAAAAATCTTTCTTCCGAGAGGATAAAGCAATCGTTTTACTTCCTGGGAAATTTTTGCGATTTATAGCTTACGAATCTCGCGAAGAGCTTAAGGTTCTGTCATCCACCACTACGATCTGCCCCCTTCGCCCCACGACCTCTCGCCACAGTTTCTCCTTCAACCCGTTTCCCTCGACGACATTATAATCCTACGGTTGAAACACAACAGCTTATCCCGTCTCGTCTACCTTACGTTTATTTACCGTTTAAATGACGCTTTCGTCCATGCACAGCTTGCGCATTTCTAAAACGTTACGTAGGATTATATACGTGGCAGGAAAACGTATATTCGTATATAATGATTCGACTCGGGAATATATCACGAAAGGTCATCGCGATACAGATGAGTCGTCGCGTGGGGGATGTTCCGGCAAGGGAGGTGAGAGAAAGGGATGGAAATCGTAACGTTGGTATAGTTTCCACGCGGTTGAACGCCCCCGTTTGGGGGGTGGGATGTCTTTGTGCGTCGGTGGGGTAGAATAACGGTGAGGGTGCTAACGGGGGCTTGCGGGGGTAAATCTTGGGTTAGAGAGAAAAGCCCGTTGGGGGTTTCCGGTACGACGTCGCCTTGTGTGAAACCGACGAGAAAGATGACCAACGTACATACATACATACATACGTATATATATATATATATATATATATATATATATATATATATATGTGTGTGTATATATGTATGTATGTATATTATCACGGACTCACTTTTTTTATAACGCGTTACATCACGTTGCACATACACATACATTCATTCGAATTTTGATATTTGTGTGTGTATGTTCATATACTCTGCGTGTATGGATATATACATATATATATATATATATATATATATATGTGTGTGTGTGTGTGTGTGTGTGTGTGTGTGTGTGTGCGTGTGTATTTGTATATTATGATTATTATAATATTACTGTTGTTATTATTGATTATTTATGTTACAGTTATTGATGTTATTGTTATTTTATAATTATTTCACTTCGAGTTAATTTTGTGTCAAACACCGTGTCTCAGAGTTGTAAAATATCACGGTGCCTTATGACAGATAGCGCGGTGCACACAGGGCGAGAGCCCGCAACCAACTGTGGCTCTTGGCCACCGCGCAGTTCCGTTCTCCTATCCCCCCAAGACCGCCCGACGTCGATGGCCCCGCGCGCACGCGGGCGGTCCTTCTCGCGATCGTATACGATCGTTTGCAAGGTAGATATAAACATAGTATGGGTATATGTGTGACTCGTTTTTATCACCAACCACCAACCATCTAATTTCAAATATCGTGTACTCATTTGTCATTTTCCTCGTTTAAATGTGTCGGCTAAAGGGGCAATTTTCACCCCTAACTCGAAGTCTATGTTTCATGCTAGATCCATCAAGCAGTCGATCACTCTCACTATATCTTATTCTTTATACTTGCCTCTGTTTATCTCTATCTTTCGTCTTGTCAATCTTTTCCTCTACCACACTCTTCCAACCCTAATTAACTCACCAACCGGCTGACAAATCTCGATTTACAAAACGATAGATAAAAATGGACAAAAGTCGACTAGATCATTGAAAAGTTTCTGGAATCTGATGGGATTTTTAGTAATAATCGTTACGTAAAGATAATTAATTTTTGGACTATAAGACATCGTGGTTCATCACCAACCACCAACCATTTAATTTAAAATATCATGAACTCATTTGTCATTTTCCTCGTTTAAACGTGTCGGATAAAGGGGCAATTTCCACCCCTGACACACGAATTCTATGTTTCATGCTAGATCCATCAAGCATAGTCGATCGCTCTCACTCTCTCTTATTCTTTATTCTTGCCTCTGTTTATCTCTATCTCTCATCTTGTCAATCTCTTCCTCTTTCACACTCTTCCGCCCCTAATTAACTCAACAACCCTCTGACAAATCTCCATTTACAAATCGATAGATAAAAATGTACAAAAGTCAACCCGACCATTGAAAAATTTTCGGAATCTTGTGTGGTTTTCAGTAATAATCGTTAAGTAAAGATAATCAATTTTCGGATTATAGGAGATTGTGGTTGTCGAATAGTGGAAGGTTCGTACTCGATATGAGTACAGCCGAAGCGCGAGAGCTTGAAATGTAGATAGTTCGAGCGGGAAAAAGAGCAAGATAACACCGACGACACGCTGAGCTAACCCATGCATCGTAGAAAGCACGAGGCTGCCATTCCCCACTCTCCATTAATACTCACCGCAGAGACCGATCGATGAAACCGAGCGCGCACTCGCTCGGTAGCCCGCTTATCTTTTGTTTGAAATCATCCGAAATCGATGTACTACACCGATCGTACGGTTCAATGCGTTTTTAATCTATATACCAAACATACCACGTTCCCTTTCGTCTTATCCACAAATGATTTTCTTCACCGAGCACAAATCGACTCTATAGATCGAAAAATCAAGCGCGACTTTCCCTTTCTAACTTCCCTTCGGTCCTCCTTACCCTACAAAAATATATCTTTATCGATACAAAGATTACGAAAATGCGAAATATCCCACGTTAATAAATCTCTTTGAAAAAATGTGTTACCCAAATTTTGATTAAATGTAAATTTGATTAAGAACTTCGTACAGCTATAACGTGCAACGAGACATTACTGCCATTTGATAATTATCACTTCATGACAAACCTGTCTCGCTCACATCCAGTCACTCCTAGAGCTTGCCCTACCTACGATGCGAGAGAGAGAGAGAGAGAGACAAAGACGAAGAACAAACCATTATTCCATTTCCCACATTCATTCTCACCCTCTGCCTTTTTCCTTGTCACGACATCCGCCCTCCATTTTTACAGACTGTGACTTCAGCTTGCGATTAGAGTCGTCCACTCCCATCCGCTCTCTTTTTGCCTCCCTCCTCCCTGCACTGTCTAATGTCTAACTTAACGTCTAACCCACCATCCCTTGTTTCAAGGTGACGTAAATTTTACGCTGCAAGAAACATCTTCCTCCCTCCGTCTCTGCCTGTCCATCCTCATGGCATAGACACCGTTTATGTTTATTCGTTACACCTCGGACTCACGCCCTTCTTGCTCGGATTTGCCGGAAACTTAAATGAAATCGTCGAGACTCGTAATGCGTTGTCAATATCGTGAGAAGCGTAAGTATACCTACCCTTGCTTTTTTTCTCGTTGTTGAATTTGCACGAGAACTAGACTCGCCGGCAGACGGCGCCACGTACGTATGTAAATCAACGAAGAGTACGTATAGGGCAAAACATAACTCGATAGACAAACTATATCTCGCTCATTTTTTCCCGCTGTGGGGTGAACATAACGCGGCGACCTTTAGTATTATTTCCGTCCTTCTTCTTCCCCCTCGCACATCCTCTCACGGACTATAGACTCGGGTAAGAAAACTTTTTTCCTATCCCTCCCTCTCTCCCTCTCACTCACTCTCTCTCTCTCTCTCTCTCTCTCTCTCTCTCTCTCTCTCTCCATACATTCGTCGAGTGCCTTGCAATAACTAGAACGTGACATTGCACATCTCATTATCTACGTATCTTTTACCATTGGCTAAAATTGATGTCCCTCGGACGTTTAATGTTACGTTGACGTACCGACAGAAAAAAAACGAGGAACTAACGCGCGCTAACGAGTTTATCTTCAAAATATCCCTAACGATGTTTTTGTTCTATTAACAAACGAAAAGAAAAGGCTTAAACAATGGATAGAGTGGCGGGAATATAAACGTGTAGTAGAAGCCCTTGAGTCGAGTCGAGATCCTTGGCATTTCTCGAGGTTGTTTCGATGTAGCGACGTGAATTAATGTTACGAAGATACAAAGCGCTGAGAAGGAACTTCTTCGAAATCCTCGAAGCGTGTACTTAGTCGCCAATCATGTGCAGACGGCGCGGTACCACAACTTTATCGCGAAATGCTAAATACCGTTGCTGACGGGAAACGCGCGCGCCACTCGCTGACACACACACACAGACACACACACGGACACATTTTCATACTCTCTTACTGTCTTCTATTTATAGAGAGGGGGTCGGTCGATAGAACGTAGTATAGAGCGAAAGCCGGAGGGACTCCCCCCCCCCCCTCCCCCTCTCTTATGCAACGCTGCCGGCGTCAATTCCATCCTGCCATTTCAACTCCGGGATCCGGAAACTTGAAGTCTCGGGCCGTATACGGCAGATATAGTTACACGGTAAATCTTACGACGACCCTACCGTATAACGCCACGATCCTTCAACGATTATCTCTCTTTTGCTTCCTTCGCTATTATGACCGTGCTACCCTTTTCGTACCTTCGCTCGCCACGATCCCTTACCCACCGATCACAATTATCCTTAACTACGAAACTAACGAGGGTTGATTATTCAACGAAATATTACTGAGGGATTAATTATTTTTAAATGATTATGATTGAACGTTTGCAATTATTTTTTAAATGAAAATTACGGTTTTTCGTTTGATATAATTATGAAAAATTGGGATGGCGAATTGGTTTTTGTTTTGTCTAAAGGATTTTCATCTATGGAAATGATCTCCGACCATTGGCATATATATTGATTTAATACATGCGTCGTATAGCGTATTTCTATGTTGGGTTGATGTGCAAAGGTCCATTTTTCTTGATACGTTGCTGGTAAGATCGAGAAGTTGAAACATCGTCGTTCAACGATGTGATAACTTGCGTCTTTGCCGAAAGTCTGACCTCTCGGAGTACCGAAGTATATAACGTCAGATATGTCCGTCACATATAATATATATGTACATATATATATGAGTGTGTATTCAGCAGAAGCCGATGGAGAAGTCCCGAGGGAAAACTCAAGGAAAACGTTATACCTCGGAGACTCCTGGCCTGTCGCATGTGCCAATTTCAAATGTATCTGTATGCAGTCTAGCATTTGTAATACTCGTGTCACATCTTTGTTGAGAAAGTAAGTAAAAACGTAGCGACATTTTTCGAGCTCGAACGATTCGTCGCGTATTTTTTATTATAAATTTGTTGAAATGAAATTTCTAAAAGAACGAAAATATTTTTTGATACATTTTTAGAAAGAAAATAGATAATGGTAGAAAAATTGTTCAGCCAAAGTGTCACTAGTTCACGAATGGAAAATATCATTTATTTTTATTTTTTGGAAAGAAAACAGACAATAGTTCGAAAAATATTGACAGCAATAGTGTTACTAGTTTAAAAATGGAAAATGTCATTTATTTTTTGGAAAGAAAACAGACAATAGTTTGAAAAATATTGACAGCAAAAGTGTCACTAGTTAAAAAATAGAATATACCATTTATTTTTATTTGTAGGAAAGACAACAGACAATAGTTTGAAAAATATTGACAGCAAAAGTGTCACTAGTTCAAAAATGGAGAATGTCATTTATTTTTATTTTTTGGAACGAAAACAGACAATAGTTTGAAAAATATTGACAGCAAAGGTGTCACTAGTTCAAAAATAGAAAATACCATTTATTTTTATTTTTTGGAAAGAAAACAGACAATAGTTTGAAAAATATTGACAACAAAAGTGTTACTAGTTCGAAAATGGAAAATGACGTTTATTTCATTTTTGGGGTTGTTTTTAGCTCTTGTAAGATTGTTGTTGAATCTGGCCATGACATTATTTACGTAGTGCGTATGTGTATGTAAGCCGAGCTCGCTGACAGCACGCTCAAGCACCCACGTTGTCATCTACGTCGTTACGATACTCAACGCTGAGTAAAAGCGGGAATAGCCTCGCGTGACTTTCCGACGTTGAAGTTCAACATCCGTCGTGAAACGGACATTGAAGTCCCACATTGTTACGTGATGAATTGTTTACAGTATGAACGTTTACATTCACGGTATGTTTATTTTTTATTTCAAGTTTGCGCATTGTCTTCTCGTTGTTCTATCAAATTTATAAAGTGTATTTGCCTCGCTAAATTTAATAAAAAGAAAAAATTCAACTACCTCGCTCGTTGTATATTCTTTGTAGGTCGAATAAAAACTCGCTCAGATTTAAGGGTGGGGGGTTGGTCGATTCGCGATAAAATTCCTCGTACAAACGCGAATAACGCTCACCGTTAAGCACTGACAGTAGTGTTGACGATACAGACGGGCCCATTAGCAAACCTATTTGCGGACTCCAGTGCACTAGAGCACACACTTTACTCGCTACCTTGCTACACTTCATCTTAGAAAGTTGACCTCGCGCATCGAAGGGTGAAACAATTTCAGGGGAAAATCTTTCTTCGGAACCCTTGGTCGTGCCCATCCGTCCATTATCTCGCTCGACTTGACTCGTCGATACGTTTTTTTCATTATCACTCGCGACAATTAACACACAAAAAAAACATATTTTTCCGTCGTTTCGAAAATAAATTCTAACCCATATATCGCACATACGCGATATTACTTCGATAAGAATCGATCGATACAGTTGGTAATGGGAAAATAAAAATAGCGAGACAAAAAATATACAATTTTGCGACGAACGAATGTGTGGGAATTTATATACTAGGATCTATATATATCGTTTGTGTGTTTGCAATATATACATCGTACATAGATATTTACTAACTCTCGTGTTATGAATTAGTACATACATCCTTCCACACAGACATCGTCGTTTCGCAGACGTTATACTTTGCGTTAGAGCGTGGTATTGCCCACTGGTCGCCTCCGGCCAGTAGAACGAATCGATATTAGTCGGCCGCTCGATATTCCGTGACAAGGCCGCAGCCACGACCCTTCTACATTATTGATGCGAGACGGACGCGTTTATGAAATGAAATATTTTTTTCCGTGTCTTTCTTTTTACTACGTAGCATCAACGGTATGTTGCTCCATGTACACGTTACTATGTACAACCGCGATAGATAGTCGCGATATACTACGGGCTCGCAAGTAGTGTGTATCAACGTATGGAAAACGGATCGGACACACCAAGTACGGCACGCACACGATTTACGAGTACCGGCCAGGCGATTGAACGGGCATGTGGAAAGTTTTCATTTTTCCGTCGGCATTAAAAGCGTTATTATTTTTAGCGCACGATCTTTTTCTCTTTCATAAATTATTAATAACGTAAACGGGTATACACGCCGAGCTATTTGTCATTCCGATTATCGCGCCGTTACTGTTAACCGAAACATAAAGAATGAAGGGACGGAACGAGATTCTTTTCGTGTATAATAAATATGTTCGATGTCCTCGGCTGTATGAATATTGTTTTTTTTTTCTTCTTTTTATTTACAACCTAAACTTGATCACTGAGTTAGCCATTCTGTTACACCCTCCAGCATATCGAATATAGAGCTGAGAAAATTTTCGCTGGATTTTGTACCCTTGCTCCTCGTGGGGAGACTCGTGCGTGAAGATTTATTACTTTATTATCGAAAAACGTTGAAAATAATCGATAAAACCGAGGGAAATAACGGACGTCTACCGGAAGAATTATAGTTTTTATGTTTTTTTTAGTTTTCCTTTCCTTTTTTTACTTGGTAAGTTTGTCGCGTGTGGTCGAAAACGATTACGAAAACAATTTACGATGGTTATTTTATATCGCATTTTCGGGAAAATATTAAATATATTGGAAATAGGGGTGAGTGTACGCGCGAGGGTTGCGGTAAAAAGAAAATCGAACGACAACTTTTATTTACCCGCAAGTGGTAGCACCGATCATCGTTCACCCGTGGTGCGAGGTTTATGAACGATAGCAAAAGCGACGAAATACTGCACAAACATAAATTGCCTCGAGTCCCCCTGCTCCTCTCTTTCAGTCGGAACGTCACAGCTTTTCTCAAGATTACAATAAGATCGGAAATTCTTTGTCGATATTCGCTCATTATACCGGCGAGCATTCTCGAGCGTGACTTCACATTTCTGAAGAAACCTTTACCGACGACATCTCAAAGTGAGCTCGTGATAAATGGCTTACACGGATATTTCGAGATGTAAAACATCCCTGAAATGCTCGTGTCAATTTTACGATAATTGCGACAAAGCTTGACTAAATTAGTTTTCTGGACTTGGTTTTTCCAAAAAATTATTCCAATTTCGAGTATTTCTGAAAATATGAATATTCAAACTTTCTAAAAAATATTGCAAGATTGAAATTAATGTTCGAATACGGAATCGTAATTTCGGTGATCAAGAAAGGACGAGAGGGTCGAAATATTGATCTCTACACGAATTTGATACGACGACGAAGTGTTTATCTTTCACGTCGAGCAGCCAAAATCAATATCGTTGTGCCAAAGGATATTATTCAGTGAAAATGGCTATCGGTGATTAGACACGACCTAGAACGTCCGTATATCGTATGTGTGGATGCAGTTAGAAATCGATGCGCTAAGTACCGCGAGGAAGGACGACTGTACAGGACTACGTACGTGCTCGTATTTTCATCCATTATTTGTAACGAAATCTCATTCATTCGACAAAAATTCGAATCCGCTTGTTTTCGAATCGTTCATCCGAGAAATGATTCTAAGAAATCCAATTGTCACCGAAAAAAACCGTTTAAATCCATTTCGATAGAAAATCACTCGCGAATAAATATTTAGAAAAACACAAAAAAAAAGCGAAAAGTTTCGACAATGGTCGTGAATATTCAAATCTTGTTTGCACTGAATATTTCTCACCGATGTTTCGAATATTGTTTGCTTTTGGATACTTTTCGATTCGAACGATATTTATCGTTGACGAAACGCGATTAACGCAATCCGTGTATTTTCGATGGCAAATCAATCCCCAGGCTGGCGACACGGTCGTGCGGAAGGGTAGAGTGAAAATAAAATTGAAAAAAAAAGGAATGTGTAAATATGAATCAGCGTTTGCACTCCGTTGGATGATCGAACGAAATCCGATTTCTGGAGAAACGTAATAACAATAAACATGCGTATATGTCTAATACGCGGAGAGGAGGACGTCCCATTTGTTATCGAGTTAACGTATGACACCGGATATTTTCAGATAGAGATCTGACGATTGAATGTCATCGCGCGTATTGCGAACGAGAGGGGGGGGGGGGGGGGGGCATTATCTGAAAATTGGGAATATACGAAGAGCGAACGAGAGCGAAGAGTGATCGTGTGGTTAAGCGCAAGTGATAGCAAATTCGAGAATGTCAATCAATAAAGTTTGACGTACCTAATCGAATGCTACAATAATCGAGTACTGTACGGACACGTATACCAATATGGACAAGTCTCTGCGCTTTTTCAGGAAAGTCTAGACGTTATGATTAAATTCAAATTGAAGTCCCGGGCTTAACGCTAAACCTACCGAAAGGTTTTAAAAAAAGGCTTATATTTTTACGTAAAAATGAATCGAAACGACCAGTCGCGATAGATTTAGCGTTAAAGAATAATATAGAAATCAAATTTTCAATAAAAAAACATCAACGAAATGGAAATTTCGAGTGACGTAAAGCGCTTTTGTATGTGGAGAGGTGGGAAAATTATTTTGGACGGGCTCGATGCGAAAAATGTTTCACTAAAATAAATATTGTTTACCGGAATTAAATAAGTCTGTTTTTCCCACCATGTGTATGGAAATGTTAGGGGTGAATTGAACATCTCCTGCAAGTGTATACACGTTTCATCCTAGATGAGTGAAGTATTTTCTTAGCCAGAGATCCGCGAAATATTGTTGCCATGGGAAAAATGGAACCTCAAAGTCGATGAAGTTTTCAGCAATAATGTAAAGGACAAGTTATTAGCGAACGAGCTCCTATCAGCTGAATCTTATAAATTGTTGCGTTTAGCGAAGGGGCACTTGGCCTAGTGGTTGTATAAGTAGGTGTGGACGAAGGGCTCAACCATTTTCGCTAGGGAGGATAGTGGGCATCCTTTAATCCCGATCCACTCTGCCGGTTATCTAAAGGTATTGATCTGAGAATAGAGTAGAATAGCCAAATAAAATCAAGGAGTCAAATATCTTTCTTAATTGATTATTAGCTGGTTACTTTCGCGTCATCTGAGATTGTCACATTGTAACGAATGATTCTTTTACATACTGGATACCATTATCTACTACATTGCTAAGTTACTATAATACATTGTGCTACTATATTACTAGGCTACTATATTACACTCTACTACTATATTGCTATGCTGTATTGCTATGCTGCTATATTTCCATGCTACTATATTGTTATATTACTATACTACTATATTATCATGCTACTATATTACTAAATTACTATACTACTATATCACGCGGCTACCATATTACACTACACTATATCCAATATGCAACTATTTTACTATATTACATCTATTGCATATACTAATATATTACTATGCTACTATACTACTATATTACATTCACTGCATCTTTCACGTACTGGATAACATCAACTGCTATATTACTGCGCTATTATATTACACTCTACTATTATATTACTATGCTTTATTGCTATGCTGCTATATTACCATGCTACTATATTGATATATTACTATACTAGATACTATATTATCATCCTACTATATTACTATATTACTATACTACTATATCACGAGGCTACCATATTACACTATACTATATCACATATGCGATTAATTACTATACTATTATATTATCATGTTACTATATTACTATATTACTATACTACTATATGACTTTCACTGCATATACATGTACTATACTGCATATCACATATACTGCTTACTATACTATACTACAACAAGCTGCTACGAGAGCACTACAAATTCCAATAAATACATACGTATAACTAACGTAATCCGTACTATGCTAGTCTTAAGTGTGCTATTAACATTTGTATTTATTACAATTTTTATCTAGATTGTCCCATAGCTTGCTAGGGCATAATAAATGTATCACTTGGATAGTCTCTCTCTCTCTCTCTCTCTCTCTCTCTCTCTCTCTCTCTCTCTCTCTCTCTCTCTCTCTCTCTCTCTCTCTCTCTCTCTCTCTCTCTCTCTCTCTCTCTCTCTCTCTCTCTTCATTCGTCTCCGTCTATCTCTAACTCTCTCGTCTCTCATTACGACTATAACATCGTGCCATAAAATGTTAATGAACGTATCACAGATGTTCGCAACTATAGTATGTAAACCAGGGTCGTTGCAAGACTCGTAATACTCTTGGGGGCTCGTATGCCACTATCGTAAAAGGAAACCTTACATTTTCTCCCGTTAATACGCGCTTTTTCCTCCCCCCTTGCCTCTATTCACGAATGTACAACGTAAAATAAATTCAAGTTCTCCAAGCACGCACTGCCTATACAGCAAAATTTTATTTACTATTAACCCAAGGTCATCGAATCACTACAACCACATTACCATGAATTATTAATTATTTAAAAAATCAGTCAACCCCACCAACGTCCAATTTTCACACAGACCTAAGATTGTAAAAAAAATGATAAAAGTACGATTAGATCGTATCAATTAATCGCGACACCTATACGTCGATGACCGAAGCTCGTTAGAGATTTGTCGTTCGATTTCGTGGAAACGAAAACGACAAGTGAGCATGAAGAAATTTCGTGTGACAAAAATTTGTCTATAGTCGTGAAACATCGATCGCGTATCGAAGGGAAAAAAGAAAGAAAGAAAAAGAAAGATAGAAAGAGAGAGAATAATGCCTAGACAATTCCTTCATATAAGTTCGAATGATCGAATGTGTACGCCCTTAACGAGATACACGTTTTTTTTTTATCTGCAATGTCACAATCAACCGCCTCTATAGTACACACGCGGACGATATATTTCTCGTTTTACGTACTGCCGACTGACCGAACGCATTACCGAGCGATGTATATATTAAAACGGAGAACCGAGACAGAACGAGACCATTTTTAGTCACGGCCGCACAAATGAAAGTAGGTTGCCGAAGGGGCTTTATACGACGGTAACGTATATAAAGATACAATACGGAATAAAAAAAAATAGAGAACAGAATGAGAGATAAGTATCACACACACACACACACACGCACACACACCCACATACACACAAATATATGTATGCGTGTGTGTGTGTGTGTGTGTGTATTCATACGTGGGTCTGTACAAAAGTGAGAAAATCAATAGCCGGCTTTATAAGGGTGTGCGTGCGTGCGTTCACATGCGAGGGAGAATGTGTGTGTCTGTGTGTGTGTGTGTGTGTGTGTGTGTGTGTGTGTGTGTGTGTGTATTTCGTTTTTCTCACACCTCTCTTATCTGACGACTATCTTGCTCTCCCTCTATTTTTGTTTCCTTCTCTCTCCCTCTATCCGAGATTCTCACTCCCTTTTTCATCCCTCTTACTGTCCCCCTTCCCCTTGGCCATCCCTTCGTCCCCCACCGCATGCACCCTCCCATCTCAACCGAGCTCGTCGTTCACGATCGCTCCTACCGGTCGTCGTAATACGCGACTTCGCCCTTGAACTTTGCTTCGAGCCATTAATCGAAGTTTCCATTACAGGAGCTTTTACCCTCTACCGTATGGCGATAGTTCCGACAGAATGATCAAGAAAGAAAGTAACCCCCCACTTTCTTCTCAACGACGAGGAATCAACTACCGAGCGAGGCATTCCTCGAGAAGGTCTGGAAGATAGGACACGAATTCTGCTCATAGCACCTCGATCCCGCACCAAGCTTCGTTCTTGCGTGATAAGTTATGCAAATTATGTATTCAAATTGGATCGTGCGATATCCTTATACCGTAGCATGTATGTCAGTGTGTCTGTGGGGTATTTTGTGCATGTTCGTGTGTATGCGTGTTAGCATGGTCACGATTCGGACGGTATTGTTCACGTGCCGTCATTCTCCCTCTCTCTCTCTCTCTCTCTCTCTCTCTCTCTCTCTCTCTCGGCTTTCTCTACGATACGTTTCCATCGCATTTTTCAATGTTTTTGTTGAAAAAGTGGCCTTCCCCACACAGTCACTTTCTACGCCATATATGCGATGGACGAATGGGCAGAACGCCAGCTCGGAATAACCCGTGGGGTATAATGTTAATTTCACATCCCCAAGAAACACGAGGGTGTACATTTATTTCTCCTACCCCATTTGCTTCCTCACGATATGTTTCATCAGTGGGAGAGCGAGGTTCGTGGCTTGTTTTTTTTTCCGTTCAACCAGAGAGGGTGTAGTAGGAAGGTGGAAGTTGGTATAAATTTGGGGCAGCCAGTCGATTTGGCCTACTTGCCTTTTTTCGTGTTCCAGGGTGTCTTGGTACAATGGTTATCCGTTTCCTCCATTAATAAGAGATGTTTCTTCCCTTAAATCTCAATTGGATGCGATAAATAACTGATTTATATTTATTCGATCCATCGTCTCTTTAATTCGTTAACTCCCCTTGACTTCGTAATAGAATATTCTAGGGTGAAAGAACTCTCGTCATTAACGTTTCAATTTTTTTTCGACTAAGTATTAAATACGACGAGACATCAAACATCCTCGACGATCAAGATATTATCGAAGTGATCTTCTTCCTGAAATCGAACCGGAAGTAAAGTTTTCACTCGATTAGAATATTCCAACAAAATATGTTTTTCTGTGTCAACTCGATATTACACGCCATTGTTATAAATATT
Source organism: Netelia fuscicornis (assembly GCA_946811545.1). NCBI lineage: Eukaryota > Metazoa > Arthropoda > Insecta > Hymenoptera > Ichneumonidae > Netelia > Netelia fuscicornis. Next base: position 15,175,384 of record OX328011.1, on the reverse strand, counting down.
TTATTTTATATTTTATATAAAAATTAAAACCATAACTTTGTATTATACTCGGCAATTTGGTTGGAAATACTCCTAGGGATAATCGCTTATTAATTTAATGGCCCTTGCCATGGTCTACCTCTCGTTATACCGCCAAGATTGCACAGTGACTGGAATGAATTGCATTGATGCACGCGATACTAGCTACATCGATAAATCAGTTGCTACGGCAAATTCGCGGGTCAACGAGCTCACAATTTTCGTTTGGACAGCCTCGCGTCCGGATGACCCACGAGTGAGGGATGAAACGAGGAAACAAAAAAAAAGAGAAAAAAGACATAGTAACACCGATGTAAAGTCGATTCACGCGATAACGCTATTATAACGGTGGAAAAGTACGGCTTATACCGATTGGCGACTCGTGCCCATCGTGTGCATGTGTCCCAGTGGTTTGAGAAAAATCGATGTCACATGGAGAAAGTTAGCGACGAGACAGTGGGCTCAACACCATGCCGTATGATGGATCGAATTTCATCCACGGTAGACACATGCTCAAACCCGCGAGTCAAAAATCAATATGTAACGAGGGAAACTAATTGTATGATCATTCTGTGGAACGTGACACGCGCTCGCTAGAGAGGCCGTTTGTTTTTAACCGAGCTTTAAAACTACTCGAGAATATTTTTAGACAAGACAAATTGCTTCGATACACCAACATTCTTTCTCATTTTTAAATAAATATTTTATTACGCGTATAAAAAAAGAACAATTACGCGATATTTATTAATTAAGAAAGGTATCATATATAATCGATCGACGCGACATCTATTATCGAGGAAAAAATAAATTATACCTTAATCGGGATGAAATTTTGTCCATGTGGGAAAATGATGTTTCATCCAATTTTAGAATCGAGAAGAAATGTTGGATAATTTTTTTTTTCATGTAAGAAAAGGTGTACCATAAATCGTTTCGATTAGAGATGAAACTACTTGACCACTCGTGGTAGACTCGGCGTACTCCGACTTCCCACCAAACGACGCACGGCGAGGCGTGAGGCTCGATAAGTAGAGAAAGCAACGTACCGACCAGACACGAAGTAGCTATGGTCGATACGCAGACCGCCATCTGTTCGTTTCTACTTAAGACTCTATAATATTTTGGCTAACCCAAGAACGTACCACGACTATTGTCCGATCCGATATACGAATGAGAAACTACCGTTAATCGATTCTACGAAACTACCGTGTAAAATATTTTTGCAGACACCCACGATTAACCTATTTCTTATAATTATTTTTATTTTGCCGTGGTACGAACGTTCCACAATTCGTGTCGGCCGGCTGTCGTAACATAGAAAGAATTTTTTTTTTTTTCGAAACAATGTCGCGTTCTCCCGCTCGTACTACTTCGCATTATGTATTTTTTGTTCTCTTTTCTTTCATTATGAAGATAAAATAGTGATGGACACGCTGTATTATTCACCTCTCTCTAACGCGTTGCCATAATACGGAAAGTAAAGAGCGAATGAAAAAAAAGAAATCGTTCATAATGGCACGATGTATTCTATATTTTATGATTCAGTTAAAACTCGTATAAAAAATGGAACGAGGGAGAATGAGTCGTATGGAAATTATACCATATCGAGTAAGCTATCGACTGTGCCCTTATTCTGAATTTCAACCGAATACGCGAAAAATGATAACAATTTATGAGAGATAACGACGTTCGAATTTTTAATATTTGATCAGCCGCATCGATTTTTTTAATTTATAATTTTCTATCTATTAAGAACATCTCATCTTTATGTATCAGGGATTATACATTTACGTTCGTTCTATGAATCACATTGAAACGGAAGCTGTTGACAGAAGTGAATAAAGTGTTCAGAAAAAAAAAATCTTTATCGTGTTATTTCGATTTCGAATTTCAACCGAGTGCGTGAAAAATTATGTAATTTGTGAGAATTAACGACATTCAAATTTTTAATATTTTATCAGCCACATCGATTTTCTTAAATTTATAATTTTCTATCTATTAGGAACATCTCATCTCCCTGTATAAAAGATTACACATTTTTATATATTCGTTCTATGAATTACATTGAAACGTAGGCTGTTGACAGAATTGAATAAAATGTTCGGAAAAAAGGGCTTTATCGCGTTATTTCGATTTCCATTTTGAATTTTTTATTTGCCATTCTTTGCACGAGAATGACACGGACACGCGATATTTTTCCTCCCTCGGTGGTCATGCTAAATGGTCGAGCATATGTATTGACAAATATTTGTTCGAGCGTTGGAAATGCTTGAAGCACCATGGTCGAACAAAATTATCGCTAAGCAAATCGTACAATAAAATAATATTTTATGACAATGTCCAACGGCATTGATGAAACAATTATGTATATATAACTAATAGCATATATATATATATATATAATGATTTAAAAAGAGAGGCAGTGGTGTAGGGGATAGCGTTCCTGACTCACACGCAGTGGGCCAGGGTTCGATTCCCGCACTAATGGATTTTTTTCTATGTGCTTTTTCTCTGCTCTTGGTAGTTTGGAACTCACCTAAGAAAAAACTGCACGTCCACCGGAATGGTTGATGGTGGAATGAGAGGCTGAAAATGTGTATGAGGAGAAGATGGAAAAGGGCGAAATACGCCGTACATTGGAATCTGTGTATACAACCACCCCGGTCTAAGAGCTATATGCACCAAGTTACTTATCTATATAACGATTCGTAAATACACGTACATATAGGTATAATTCATGTATTACGATCGTGTGGAAAAAGGGCTGGTGTAAGTACAATATCCATTAATGGCAAGCGTTAAATAACGCCATCGTACAAATCGAAGAAAGCCTCCCCCAGTTCCCCCCATTGAGTACGAGAAAAGCTCGTCTCTGGGGAGCTATTGACAATAATGCGGAGTGAGTGAATACACGCTCCTGTTTTATCATCGTTCGTACGTTCGGTTCGTCCGCTATCGATCTTTTCCCACGACCTGAACCTTGCATATAATACAGCAGGGGAGAACGGAGTCACACGTATCGTTTACAATATTTTGGCAATTTTCAAGACGAGGGTGAACTGATCGATCGTCAAAATCACGATTGATTTATGAACCGGTATTCTTCGATGTGAACATAACACGTGCGTGTGAAAAAAAACGAATATTACTGGAAAGTACGAAATATATTTTGAATTCATCAATCTGGGAGATTAACCTGACAAGACGCGGTATTATCATACGTCGCTCAACGAAGGTAAATTCATGAATATATATTTTTTCGCAATGCGAGGAATAATTCGACTTGCGTCGAGTCACCTCTGTCCTAAGATCGAAGGGCGTTTACTAAAGTCATCGATCTTCTCGCTATCGACGCACAGAAGATGAACGATTTATTACAATTTTTTTTCCTCCATTTTCTCGATAAGCACCTCGACTCTTTTTAAAGTAACGATACATTTTTCCCGCAACGTTCGTCGTAGTGAAAATATTTTATCGTTTAAAGGGAGGAAAGGGCAGGAAAAAATTGGAACGAAGAAGTAAATAAAAATGTTTCGTGCTAGACGATCGTTGGTACGGTACGACGACTAATCAGCGTCGCTTTATCGTCGAGGACGAAACGTTTGAGAGGAGCGAGTAGCTCGTTCTCCAGATATAAGCTAGACTGTAATTTATGCCGAGCAACTCGAGTACACATCCCTTCGAGACTCGAGAACAGATCGAATGCAAAACTTTCTCGATCCGATAATAAAATGCGTGTGATAAAATGTAAATAAAGTTACTTACACAGAGAAGTGGTATAGGAAGCACTTCCAGCCGGTGGGACGTTCGAGGAAATTGTACACCTGACCCTGGAAAGTCGCCTTTCCGGCGCGACGATGTTCCTTCACGTGGTAACGGCCCTCCCACGTATTCCGATCGCCGCATCCGGCGATACCGCTCAAAAGTAATCGCGGATCGACACCTGTGCCAACCGAGAGAACAAACAACAATAAACAAGTATTCTCTCGTATTAACTTTCGAAATGAAAAATATCCTTAAAAATCAAACATAAAAATAACGAAATATCTACCAACGGATTCTCGTTACTTTTATAATTTTGAAAATTCATTTTTATTCCCCACCATTTTGTCAAATCCCGTTTATTTATATTCAATTCATTCGTTACATCCATAAATGCGGGAGTATATTTATTTCCACGAAAAAAAAAAATGAATTTCCGTGACAAGGAAAATAATTAAATTCCTGACATATTTTCGTTGACCCGGATCCTTGCGTGTAGCCTCGTATAGCTCAGAGGGTTGGTAAAATCGAAGGAGGCGAAGTTATGCCAAGTGAGTTTAACGTCGTAAACACGAGGAATGTGTCGGATGCGGTAAATACTGACAGTCGGCAAGCTTAATGGGGGTGAGCAAGGCGTTCGAACTGCGACAACCCCCGATGTAACGTAATACGCGCGGGAGGGGGATGAATATGATCCCTTCGAAACGAAAAGTGTCGACGTCCATGTACACAGAAGCTTTTGCGTGAAAACTTATTCCCCTTATTTGTCCACGCGGTCTTACATAAATCGCGACCAATGAACGGTTTAACGAAAACTTGAAGTGATTCTCAAAGCTCGACATTGAAACGTCCACGAGAAGCCCAACGCGAGTCCAATAACGTCAAATCCCGTGTCGTGTTCACGATATCACTCGATTTCATTGATTCTTCAAAACCACGAACGAACAGAAACGACAAATGAGAATTTTCGATACGCTACAATTACAGAGCGACGCTAATTAATCGATTTGATAAATGTATCGTTCGATTTATCGAATCGATCACCATGTGCGTCGAAGAGTGTTTCTGAGGGAGAATAATTTGGTATTATCGTTACGATAAAGAAATCATCGATACCTACAATTGATAATATTTGTCCGATGGACAAAATCACCTTTTTTATTATTTCGATATCTGGCCAGTTGCTTGTTACGTAAAACCGAGAATTTGTAAGGAGACTGCAGCCTCGCGTGATTCTTCTCGTTGTTGTTACCATCGTTTTCGCAATCAATCACGAATACCTCCGGAGACATAACATTCAACATAATATAAATTCTGTGTTACTTCGACGCGAATTCCATAATAACGTCTCGATGCAGAAACACAGAAATTCAAAATTCGGTGCACGAGTCATTTCCGCATTGTCGAATTCGACTCGTAGTCGCCTGTTTCATCGTTTATTTTTCGAGTGAAGACACTGTTTATCTCGCGCAGATATATCGACGTTTGACATATCGTTGTTTAAACGTCGAGTCATGAATTAGCAATGAGTTTACGGGAGTTTTAATGGAAAGAGGCGAATTACCTCGTGACCTCGACTTAACGGAAAAATCAACGAAAACATTTAATTGTTAATATTTAACGAAGCGACTCGTTATCTCGTCCGTAATCTTCGTTGCGATTCTTCGATCGCTGGAATTTTATAGAGAATTGCTTTGATCGACACGTGATTTTCCGTGAATAAGAAGATGACGATTTTGTTTCCTGTTAAGGATTATCTCGTAGATAACTTTGCACGAAACTTTTATTTTTCAGATCGTTTTCACTTGATGGAAAGAGAGACTGATATTTTCGAAAACTACGATGATACGAAGTCGAGCCTTTCTCTTTTTTTTCTGAAAACTTGGGAAAATAACCGAGCGAGCACAGCTCTCACAGTTGACTCTCGAAGACCGTGCACCAACTCTCGTAAATAGCTCCGTTCTTGACCGAACACCGGGACAATCCAATTATAGTTTGCGAGTAAATTTGCAGTGTGTGACGTTAAGCCAACCGCAGGTGGGCGACTTTACGGTGAGAAGAAAAAAAACATTCTTATAGTCTTAAGAACATCGATAATATCGCCGGTCTTAAGATGACCCACTGCGAAACTTGCAAAAATGTGCATTCGACATTTTCTTTTTTTTTTTTTGAGAAGTATCTATGCGACAATCATAATTTTTATTTGACAACATTTCGCACTCGAAGTATCAATTTTATCAATTTTATAAAGCAAACTCCAAGAACTGATGAAACAAAATAATTTATAGAAGAATTTTGTTGGACTTTAATATTGCAAAAAGTTATTCAGCCACCTTGGAAGAATCTGAGCTTTATCCCGGGGAGTCGCGGGCAAGTAGGTAGTGCATGGTATAAAGAGGAAACGTAACTTCGACCGTGGTGTTGCGATTGAAGCCGAATGAGAGTACTTGGACAAACTCACGAAGAAGTGGTAAAGTCTTTCAATGGTCAGACAAAAAGCTTTCGTCGTCGAGTTAGAACATTGCCGGACTGACACGGCTTTGATCGTGGCTTTTTTTTTGAAAACCACTGTGCGAACGTCTAGCCTCGCTTCCTAAAAAGAAGCAACGGGTCTGAAGAATTGAAATTTCTTTCAACGTTCGAAAAACTCGAGACGATAATTTCGTGGAAACAAAATTTGGCAATTTGGAAGATTTTGTCAATTTTTCAAATATTTAAGTTGTAAATAGTTATCTACTTTTATAAACAAAAAGCTTTCGTCGTCGAGTTAGAACATTGCCGGCTTTGATCGCGGATTTTTTTGAAAACCACGATGCGAACGTCTAGCCTCGCTTCCTAAAAAGAAGCAACGGGTCTGAAGAATTGAAATTTCTTTCAACGTTCGAAAAACTCGAGACGATAATTTCGTGGAAACAAAATTTGGCAATTTGGAAGATTTTGTCAATTTTTCAAATATTTAAGTTGTAAATAGTTATCTACTTTTATAAACAAAAAGCTTTCGTCGTCGAGTTAGAACATTGCCGGCTTTGATCGCGGATTTTTTTGAAAACCACGATGCGAACGTCTAGCCTCGCTCTCTAAAAAGAAGCAACGGGTCTGAAGAATTGAAATTTCTTTCAACGTTCGAAAAACTCGAGACGATAATTTCGTGGAAACAAAATTTGGCAATTTGGAAGATTTTGTCAATTTTTCAAATATTTAAGTTGTAAATATTTATCTACTTTTATAAACAAAAAGCTTTTGTCGTCGAGTTAGAACATTGCCGGCTTTGATCGCGGATTTTTTTGAAAACCACGATGAGAACATCTAGCCTCGCTCCCTAAAAAGAAGCAACGGGTCTGAAATTTCTTGCAACGTTCGGGAACTAAATACAATAATTCCATGAAAACGAATGTAGCAATTTGAAGGATTTTGACAATTTTTCAGACAATTAAAAATCCAGCTGTGAACATTTATCTATTTTTTGCAAATGAGAACGTATTTAAAAAAAAACATCTCAAATCCTCGAATTTACGAGTTCTGTATTAAAAAGATAGAAGGAAGACAAAAAATAGTTCTTACCCCCGGTAAAGGTGTCATTGTTGTCGGACTGTAGTGTCGCGCTAGTCTCGGAAAGTGGTGACGGAGACGGCTTGAGCTCAGCCGGTGGTTCCAAACCCAATAAGTCACTTCCAGCTCCGCTTCCATTTCCACCACCCACCTGTACAATAGTAACGTTCAGCGGACCCCGGTTACCTGTAACATTGAAGTAAACGACAAAAGGATTCTGAGATTAATCGATACGCGCAGGGGCGTCGAAGAGAGAGAGAGAGAGATAAAGATTGGCAAATATTTCATTGCATCCGGTCTTTGGGAAAGGGAGCGAACCGCGAAATGGCTCGAGAATTCGATAATTGCAATCGAAAAATTATTATCGGCCGAACGAAGGGAATCGACGTTGCGAGGATATCGGCGTTTCCTTCGTATTCGTAAAGGTTGTCTCGGTTGGTTCGATCGCTCGAAGTAACATAGCGCTTTGCTCGACGAGGTTTTATTGTCTCGTCGCAGTTGCGCGTTTGCGAAACGACTGTTCTTCAATTATACGACTCTCACCGGGTGGAATAAGGTACGCTTCGGTTGTTTTAGTTATTCGATGTTATTAGTCAACAATATTCTCGGAGCGTATACAATTGTTTATACGCGAACCCTGTTAACGAAAAGTTTTCCAAATGCACTGGCTCGTACACGCTAGACATTTATTCGGCGCGACATTCACAATTGGCTCTGATGAAACTTCGAATAGACGATGAATTAAACCTGGCAGTACCGTGTATGACGTTTGCAACGAGAGTTTACGGCGTTAATCTCATAATAGAATATCTCTCGTATACAAATTTCGTATGGATGGACAGGCAAAACGATGTATTTGTATAATTTTAGGACTCTCAACTCCTTGATAAATCCGCATTTATATCGTAAATTCTTTATACAATACGGATATAACAATTTTATTCTTTGTTTTCAACGATTTATCAATTACAAAATTGAAAAAAGTAAATATTATTGTTTTTCCACCTTAAGAACGGTGAATTATGTAAAATTGAGAATAAGGATATTTTATTCTTGACCTGTGAAATATTTCCGGTCGGGTAAAGCCGCAAAAGTTTGAAAAATAATCAAAAATACGAAAGTACTCATTGTCAGATGAGTTTCACGAAACTGTAAAAATGTCAAATTCTCGAGGGCTTGTAACTGTAATTCTTTTTAAGCGCTTCGGATTTCAATGGGTAGCTTTTGAAAGCCGACACTAGGATCTAGACAATGGCGTTGGATTCGTCCCGATATCTACATTTTTGCGATGACGAGGACGAGTTGAATATCACCAAATTCCTATGTAAAGACAATGGAAAAATTTCCCAGTATCAACCTACAAAGTTTGAAAATTTGTGAAAAATTGAAAAATCATCACAGGCGGGAATTCCAAGAACCATTTTGAAGCTCGAACGGTTATCTAGCGAATGACAACAATCTCTAATTGCAAGCTGGAAGCCCTATCAAAATTAAAATTAAAATTTTAACAAAACTATGAATGTTTGGCTCGTAAACAGAGATGGTCACATTTTGTTTCGTCAAAATAAACACCGATAGAGCAATTATATAATCGACAATTTCTCATAAAGCATAAATAAAGTAGCGTTGTTTATAAATAACATTTCAAATGATCCTCTTTTGTTTTGTATGTTTAACTTTTTTATTCTTTTTTATTTGTTTTCCAACAGAGTTGTATTTAGTTCCATTTAGGTTTTCCTGTGTGCAACGGTTGCGTGGACGAAGCAGACAACCCACGGGGTGTTTCAAACGGTTGCTTAACGTTCAGCAAAAGCAAATAGTTCTACGTTCGACACGCTACTGGCCGTTTTTCAATTTCCGAGAACACAAATATACAGAAACGAACTTTCGATACAAAGAGAACAATCGCCTTTCAACCTCGGTAACAATAATTAAATATGGTGGATATAATTGGGACGCTTTAATTCTTTTAATCCTTCCAAAAATATTGCAAATACAACCAAACAAATTGGTATTATCTCAATAAAAATCCGGATAAAGCTTCGAGGATGTTTTATTCTTTACCAATCATTCCCTCCTCCTCCGCCGTTCTCGCTAAATGGTAATTAACCTCGGTATCGAAATAACCCAGTTATCTAACCTTTGCTCACATTTCCGATTTACCCATCGAACCGAACGAGAATTTAAGCTCCAGCGATAACCAACGAAGGAAAATCGGCCACCCTATTTTCGTCCTAATCGCGATTGCATCCAAAAAAAAGAATAAAAAATTATAAGAATTTAAACTTCCTCCAAAATTGTCGACAACTCATCCCCTAATAGCTCTCATATATTCTCAATGCGAATGAAAATTTTGAATTCCTCAAAATTTAATTTCTCTCAATCCCTGTCAAGTTCAGTGTCGACCCAATTGCATTGTCGAAGGTCACGGATAAAAAATAAATTTTCATCCAAGGTGATGTTTGCATTAAACCAACCAATTTTCTAAAATCTTGGCACGAGAAAGCACCGAGTAATCTTCCCTCTGTTTCAAAGCGTCCTCCGTCAGAGAACAAAAGGGGTGACGGACGTGCAACACCCGAGGGAGGTTCGAAGTTTATCGATTCGAGTTTGGCTCGTCACGGTACACGAGAGATTCCGTCCGAAATAATACAGGAAAATAATTCATCAGGACTATATGGACAATACGACCCAATCGACGAGTCGCGCGTTCTTCAAATATCACTAATATGCACAACGGTAATTCGGATTGATTGATAGACACGTCCGCGAAAGTAAAATAAACCAGAACAAAAATAAAGATCGGTGATTGCAGTTTCTATTCTCGTAACTGTCCCCAACGACGAGAATTATTTTCGAATCCCGTCTTCGATAAACTCGTTGCTGACCTTATAAACAATGAATTAATAAATAAGGAGCGAACGTCGTTCCTCGTCTCGTGTGCTCATTGGCGATGCCATCAGGAACATCCGTACTACGAGCTATAACGCAACGCCCAGACCACGAAATACGATGGTATACCTTAAGCTATAATATTCCTAACGTCGTAAATTGTTAACGCCATCCTCTACGCTCTCAGCTGCGTGTGACCCAGATCTTCAGGATGATGCAGCGACTCGTCCGGCCATTAAATTTCCATCCGAAAAGCAAAGCCGATTATTAAAAATGCGCAGGAGCAGATCGAACAAATTTATGAAAAGATTAATACGAAAATGTGAACGCGGCATTATTACATCGCTTTAAAACGGATCGTCATTTGACCGATTTGTTTTTTGATTTTTTTTTTCAAATACAATCGTGTAGGAATATAAGAAGGAAAATATGCAGAAAAATGGAAAAAAACGAACCTGGCCTGCACGGTGGTGGCAGCAATCCTTGAACCTCTTCCAGGGGCATCGCCTGACCTTGATGATCGTGATAACGAGGACGATCTCTCATGCCTCCTCGCCGGTGCAATAGGATCTATCGTGCCGTTTCTCAAGTGTCGATAGTGACTCGCGACGATAACGAGGATAGGGATCGGGATTGGGATAAGGAAATCGGTCGAGTCCTTAGGGACTCGTGGTGACGCCGGCGGACGGTGATAAAGCGTCATCGCCCCGCCGTCTCACCTACGACCATGCCCCGTGTTCACCCACGAATTTTTTCCAATTTTTCTTTTCTCGTTTTTTTTTCACCACACTCACCACGCAACTACGACAGTCACCTTTGCGATGACAACTCGCGCTCCACGTTCGACGATTTTTTTCACCCTTTCTCACACTTAATCACACCGTCTCCTATCCCTTATTTCGTGAAATCCGTTTCGTTCTTTTTTTTGTGGTTTTTATCGGTTATTCGTCACGACTCTTCGCTCTTCAGTTTCGACCTGGGAACAGAAAATAAAACAAGCACGTTACACGGGAATTTCGATAATTCGATGGAAATTCAGTTTGGTAGATTGATCGAACGTCATGGTGGGGGAAATCGAGGGAAAATGTATATTTAATCGTTTTTTTTTTTGTTGATTATCGAGAGGGTAGTCTCTCATATTTCGCATATCACGAAAATCCTGTTTAACGTACGACAAAACATATTTTCTGGGACGCTTGCGAAGTAAAGATCGACTAATGGGGGGTCACTGAAAAGAATATGCGTAGACTCGTGTCTGCCATTCGCAAAACTTTTCGCAAAAAGTAGAACCGAGCGAGTACAGCTAGTTAGACGTAGTGAAAAAAGAAAGACTCGAAGGTCTTGGAGTAGAGCGATTGAGCTATTATTTATTACAAACAAAATAAAAGTCGCGATTAGCCCCATTACTCGTGTTCGAGGGGCAATGGCAGTCACCTCGAATCGTAGCGTTATAAAATTGTTAGATAATTGTGATAATCGTGCTGGACTCTTTCAAAATTACACAAAAACGATTATTTTTCGATAACATAACTTAAAAAAAATATCGGAATGAAATTAAACGTTTATATTTTATAAAGATCACTTTTTCTTCAATTTCTTTTTTTTTGGTTATCGTAAACGTGACCCTTGTTACTCTCAACGACTTAACATCTCCGTAAATATATTTAGCAAAATTCGTGTTAAGAGACAGTGTAACTAGCGACGAGCTACTTGCACTTCGAAAACGGGATCCGTAAATTGTCCGGCACTGAGCAACCGATCGCCTTAAAATTTGGAAGGTACATAGAGAACTGTGGCATAAAGTGCATGACAGTCTTATTTTTCCAAAATTTTGGAAACATTTTTGCATATTCAGTTACCACCGGAAAATTTTTTCCAAAATTTTGGAAAAATAAGACTGTCATGCACTTTATGCCATAATTTTCTATGTACCCTCCAAATTTCAAGGCGATCGGTTGCTCAGTGCCGAACAATTTACGGATCCCGTTTTCGAAGTGCAAGTAGCTCGTCGCTAGTTACACTGTCTCTTAAGGTAGCTCTATCGTGACTTTAAAATTGAAAAATTATTTTTCAGTTTTTCTCACATACAAAATGGTTTGCGGGCTTAAGTTAATAAAGAAAATGTGTTGCAAATTGACTAAAGAACAACATACTCCAAATTCAAGGTCATCCAAGGTAATATGTACTTGCTGTATAATTACAAAAATTGCGAACATTCTTTTCTTTAGATTTTTTTTGAAAAACTAAATAAAGCTTCTTTGATGTTGCATAACAATGTATGCAAAGTTTTAGAAGGCTTCACCGAGTAAAAGCCAAGATATTTATGGATGAAAATGCAACTTTTAACACGCGCTCTTATGAGAGACTACCGAAAATTCTGATTTTCACCAATAAATATTTCAACTCCCGCGTGGTAAAACCTTCCAAAAATTATTACCCACGTACATATGACATCAAAGAAGATATATCCAAATTTTCAACCAAATCTTAAGAAAACGATAAAACGATAGAACTACCTTAACCCTTTTTATACACATTATAATTTGCCCACCTCCCTAGACACCCATGGGCCCCACCGTTTTTTTATCATACTTAAACTTGTTTAAAAAATCCGAGAAAATTCAAGAGAATAGTTTGGAATCCATAGAAAGAGACCGTGGATTGAGTAATGAATAAAAATTAATTTTCATTATTGTTATTTAATGAAAATCGATCGCTTTATAGAAACGGACAGCACAGACCCAACGGAGGATTAAGGAGACGAAAAATTCGAAATATTTTCGTAGATTTACGAGGAAAACGAAGCCCCGTGTCGAGTAAAACGGGAAAGCTTCGGGTCGATAGACTTCCATGTTGAATAAATAGCGTTCGTATGAACGAGAGTCGAGCAGGTAAGTATATGATTTCCATGCTGGATTCGCAGACGAACCAGCAACTCGCCACTGTTGCTGAAACTACTTATGGATCGATGAGCGTAAGCTATTCGGACTTGTGTACGTGTATCTGTTGATATCATGTCTCTCGGTCAGTGGGTCTAGTTCGTTACGCGTTATAGTCGCAGTGGTTCGCAGCTGACGACGTTTTAAAACGAATGAAGGGACGCGAGAGGCTTTTCGTTCTCGAGTCATCGACACGGACCGATGTCCGCGCACGTTGCTATATGTGTACCAACTATCGTTAAATATTTAACGCGACTACATTTTTTTAATACGTATATGGACTAAATGGTATACACGGTGCAATTGCCTTTCACCCTGTCGCGTGATCGACAATATTTATTTTTCGAAAAAAAAGAAAAAAAAACAAATTTCAACCCTTATCTTCTCAATGGAAAAAAAAAAAACGTTCCGCTCAGATATTAAAAAAGCCGTTTTTTTTAATAGTTTATATCGATTTTCCGAGAATATATACATGTGCTTATATCGCAAGTGGACGCTCTGCCGTTGCGCGCCATTTGTGTGGTTTATAGGTTAGGTTCTATAAGCTTCGCGGCTATCCCTCTGCAAAATGCATAATTTTAAATTGAAGCGGCAATGGTGTACGCATGTTGAATTGAATATTAAACTGGCTATCCTTCCGATCCGCTTCGAAAGCCACTTCTCGACAGTTAATATTGATATTTATTTGGTTGTTAAATTTATCTCAATTATTTGTAATTTTTAGAAGCTTCTTTATATTTATTTTACTGTGTGTAAGTAGGTAGTGTTCATTTTTTTAAAACTTATAACATCGAATCTGAAAACAATGTTGCGATTTTAATCTTAACAAACGGAGAAAATTGGAATGAAGCAACGCGGAGGTTTCGACTTATTTTTTTATTTTCGCTTAATTATTTATATTTTTGTCGATTAACGAAAATAAATTATAGGAAATTATAGGTAAGTAGTAATTTACTAAAGGGTAACTGCAAATAATGCTCGGACCGTCTGGAGCTTACGCCGCGTCGTTGAACGGCCGATAACAGTAATACCCGAGGTGTACGCGTGATTCATGAGGTTCTTGTTCCATAATTCGGGCCTACGGTAATACTTCATGCTCCCTCCCTCACCCATCTCGAGCTTTTAGTTCGCACGAAGAATAAAAGCCATTTTTCTTGCCACACCCAATTTCCAAACCGAGATCTCTCCGTTCTCTGTCTGTCTGTCCGTCTCTCTCTCTCTCTCTCTCTCTCTCTCTTTCACCCTGGCACTCGTACGCTCGAACACTCCCAGCAATAAGTTCCTCATAATTGCTCGCAAGCTTTCAGATTAGTTTAAGGGTGCTCTGCATCAAGAGCACCTTCGCGTTTAAACGCCCCTTTCTTTTCTCCTTAATCCTAGCGAGAGTTCATATTTCTCCCGGGAACGTCACAACGACGCGTGGTCGATTTCTTTTCCATCCGCCATTTTGTTTTAGCCGAAGGCAACGGATACTGAAAGAATGAAAAAAAAGAAGCGTCTACCCGGCCACACGTCACGAGCATCGGGATACTAATCGATGAAAGGAGAAAGACGAGGTAAAAAAAAATTGCGATACGTTAATAAAAAGATAAAATAATAAAGCCGGTATGCGAACGACGAATCCAGAATATCGTACAAATATAGACGATGGTACCTAGAGTGGCCTTCAAATGGAGTATCGAGAGGTAACCCAACGACGCGAGGTCCGAGCATGGAGCATGTATAACGGAGGACCTATACTTAGTTCCTCAAACGGGTGTGGTCTACTCATCTACCGTAGAGCTTCAAGAAAATTGATACGTATACAGTTATGAATCTATATATGAGCCCTCGAGCTTGCGTGACACTGGCCTTCCACCAACTAGTCGCGTCCATTTTTCTTTTCTATGTATATCGGTCTGTCCACTTGGCGTTCGATTCGTTCGCGCACCTCGACGACATCCAACCGCGTGCGGAATTGTTAATATTTTTTTTTCTTTTTTTTTTATATATATAAAAATTCAACATTATTATCTAGATGGAGAGCGTAGCGCGTGTTCTAATTTTTCGAAATTGCGTGAATGCTGAAACGGATTTGTGAATAGCGTAATTTATGAGAAAATGGTTTGCATTTCGTGTTTTTCTTTTCTTTTTCGATAGATACGTGTCATTAATTATGTATCACACACGAGTGTAGTTATCGTCCTATCGAATTGAATAGATCGACGCTCATCGCGAGGGTGAATTTGACAAATAGTTCGGTGTCACGCACGATCGGAGTGCCGTACGGTTCATTGCCTCGCACTTTCGTCGACATTTCGACATGAGACTTCGGTCATAAATTGCACGTTTTAATGCTATCTCTCTCTCTCTCTCCATCCCTCTTTCTCTCTCTCCCTTTCTATACATATAGAGAGAGAATATAAGAGAGAGAGAGAGAGAGGGAGAGACCGACACGCTGAACTTTAATAAAATCGTAAGAGACATACCACGATATAATACAGAAAAGTCAACATTTTCGAGGTGGCCCCGTTACGAAATGGTTATGATTATGGAGAAAGCCACGATAATTTCAGGGTGAAGCAGTTTTTTTAAAATGCAAACAAAGAGCCTCGTTCGTGCTAATGTGTAACGAGTATACAAGAGCATAGGTACGAAGAGAAGAATGGCGAAGCAACGAAAATGCTTGAGAATTTTTATTTTTTCACTTCGACAACGAACTCTCGTGGATCCATGTCTCTCGAGCTACGATCAAAGTTCAAAAGGCCAACCTCTACAGTGTTTAATCGCTACAATAAACACCTCTTTTTTTTCATCATTAATTAGCTCTTGATTGTTCCATTAATTACTTGGTTTACTTAAAAATACAGAAATCAAATGTACAATCAAATCTTTGGAAATATATATATTGATTAACCAACGAAAATTTATCTTTGACAAAATTTGTTTATTGTTCATTCCCAAAAGAAAAAACAAAAAAAAAAAAAACAAAAAAAAATATTGGCGATATTGAAAAAAACAATTTAACATTTTTGGTCTACGCTGTTTGAACAATGCATATAAAAAAAAACATGTCCGACCATCGAGTTTCTTGTTTAACATAACCAACAGGGCTAACGGAGCGAACTAGTGCGGATAACCACGTGGCCCGAATGTTAACTAGCGACTACACGCAGGTTTACATTATCAGCAAATATTTTCAAATCAATCAAAAGCGTGGACAGCGTGTTTATTTTGCAACGCTTGTTTATCCAGCACCCCTTTACCTCGACCTAGGATCGATATATCGTTTTCAATTTTAACCTCGTTCCCGTGTATAAATTATATATATCCTTCATTGTCTCAAAATGTCAGAGTATTAAAATGCATTATACATATTATTTATTATTCAACCGTATCTGCTTATAAGACTATAAATAAGTTCGTCGTGGGCTGTCTCGAATCGTTACGCGCAATCGTCTGTACTCGAGTAACGTTGTGTTGCATCTGACCCACTATAAAGAATGAATTGAAAATTTTTCAAACATTTGTTTCTCTCGTATCGGTCTTAGGCAAATTTCTACGGGCTCGGGGGGTCGCAACTTTTTTTTTTTATTCTTTATCTTTTGCTGGCTAAGTTTTGCGTTGGCCGTTCCCCGAGAATTATAATATTAAATTTTACCACACTGGAAAACTGTCGTTTATGTCGGAAGAACTTTTTGATGAATGGATGATTTAATGAAAAAGTGATTTAACTCCCCCCCCCCGGTTACACACTGAACTGAACTGAGCCAAAACTTGTTTCCATTTCGGTGCGTGTTACAAAAAATCACGGTACATTTACGTATAAAAAACGTAACTTTACACCTTTGCGTATAATTCATTGAGTTTTCGTAAAATATTTTCAATTTAATATCGTAATTACGTTTTTGTAATCTCAGGATTATAATAAATCTATAGAAAATATTTTCAATTTGATATCGTAATTTCGTTTTTGTAATCTCAGGATTATAATAAAACTGAAATAATTCGAATTCTGAAAGTAATGATTACCCTATAAAACATTTTAAAAAATACAAAAAGTGAAAATGTTTACTCTACATGATGTTTTGTGGAGGTATTTTGAAATTTACACCGCGAAAGGAAAATGTTTCCTTAAAAAATACGTACAGGAAAAAAGTCACTTATATTTTTACATTAAAAACAGGCTATCTGACTTTTGGATTGAATTAAAAATATTAATATAGGGAGCGATAAGGGGTTGGAAAAACAGGTAAAATATTAATTTAAAAAAAATCTGTAAGCCATTTCTAGTATCTTTTAAAACGTGTAACAGGTGAAAATATTTTAATTTTCTGTAGAATCTCCCATATATATATATATGGGAGATTCTTATTCTTATATTATACATATATATATATATATATATATTATTCCTGACTGAGTGTACGGATATATATATATATATATATATAGCCATACACTCAGTCAGGGGTAAAAAATTTCCCATGGGAAAGATATATACATCCTACGCCCATGAATATTTTACATTGTACATGTATACACAGAGAGTCTACTCGTACACTGGCAAGCCCCAAATTTCGCAAGTGTAGGAACGAGAAGCAAAAAGAAAAGCAGAATGGGGAATAAACGAAAAATCGCATACTTGTTGCGAGATGAGAATCTCTCCCGGCGTGTTCCCAGCTACGAACATCACGTTGAACGCGCGTATATATGTGTGTGTGTGTGTGTGTCTGTCGCGTCACACTTTCACGCTTACGTGCGACTTCCGTAAATTTTCCCAGATCCTTGGTCACATATTTGAAGAAAAGAAGATTAAAAAAAAAAGAAAGTAGTCAGCATACATGTACGTATCTCTTTCTCGTTCCCTGTCTGACTTATCTCCGTTTCTATCACTTGATATTTGCGATAAAACCCGATTACTCGCGATCACTCACTCGTTTCACAATTAACCCGTCGAACGTAACGACGAACGATTTTTCTCCCTTCGGGTTCAACGATACTCGAACGTAGCGATTGAAACTTTGTATTTTTCGTTTGTAACTTTCATCCCCCTGCCCCTGTGACCCCTCTCACGCCTCGTCATTCTGAAGTGGTTGGTTCGTTACACGTGTGCATCGTCCTCTTTTCATCATTCCATAATTCAACTTTACAACACATTTTTTAAATCTTATCGTGTTTCATCATCGTCGTCGCGATTATTATCCTTCTTATTTTATAATCAACGATATATTTATTATTTTATTGTTGTTGTTGTTGTTTCTTTTTTGTTTTATATACTGACCCAGCGATGCACGTATTTTGCTCTTTTTCGTTTAATCGAACGCTCGTAACCTGCGTCAACGTCGAATTCGTCCGATATGGACTCGATTTTAATTCACGAATGTTCACGAGACAGGTTTTATCACGGGTATATTATTGTGAAAGAGCGGCATTATCACTATGCGGCACGAGTATCCTGCAAGGTTCGCGAGCACACGGTCCGCGATAGAGAACGCGCAGGATAGACACGCGCGACCCGTGCCACGGCGCAATCGACTGTGCGCCTGAAAACTATATAATGATACGGCGATGCCGAGGTACAGGGCGAGCTGACGAAAGCAGCTTGGACGACACACACAGCGGTACCGTGCTTGCCGGCCTGCACGCCGTTTTCACCCCCTGATGCTTCGCCCTGCTCGATGCTTTCTCGTTCGCTGTTGCCTTGCCTGCCCGAGGCCTATATTATACGTTATACCACATTGATACAAACGTACATTCATCCTACATATACACATTTACGTATATATGGCTCATTCCACTTTTAGCCCCCGGGCCACCCGACGCCATACTTTTTATTCACCTGCCATTTTCACATCTAGTTTGCTGTTATAAAAATAGATCGCCCTCGGAAACTCGAATCTTTCTTCAAACGTATGAATTCTCGAGAAATTCAAGATTAATCCCTCTATCTAGGAATAGCGAATAACATTAATGTTTCATCAAAAGACTTACGGTTTCGCTCTCATCAGTTTCGCTAATGAGTTGAAAACAAGTTCGGAAATCTAGCCGGAAGTTTAACTTTGTGCCGGATGATTTTGTATAAGGTGAAAGTCGTGGACTATTGAAAAATTGAATGTCTATACTCGTGCAGGAGTTAGTGATGGAATAACATATACGTTCGTGTATACGTTTTGAAACAATTCTTCAAACGACACGAGCGAGTCAATTCTCGACGGTTTGTCTGCCTTACGTATTGCGGTATGGCGCAGACCTCGTTCTCTTTCTTCTCAGCGCATCTAACAACTTCAGCCTTAACACACGACGGTGTACAACACTGAGCGAATTCGAGTTACGAGTTCACCATTGACAATTTCGAAGCGTGACACCGACGTCGCGCGCGATTATCGTGATAACCGAGCTTGTCACTTAGGCGAATTAAAAATATAAAGACAAAGGGTATAAGTGTAAGAACGCGAATTGTTGTTCCGCCTCATCCCTCACCTCCATTCTCCATGTGCCCCACTCATGTGAGTTACGACTCGGTATATGCTAAAAGATGGTTGCGTGCTGAAGGTACCCTCCAGGGCATGAACCTGCAGTAGTCAAGACATCAACCCTTTGACCCCTAGCAACCCTCTCGTACCGTATCTGGAATCGACTACCACGGTGAAATTATCAAGCCACCTGCTCGCAAATTTGTTCCATCCTTAACTCTAATAATCGAAAACCATCTCTTCTCTCTTTTTAATTTCAGAATTAAATGAGAAATTACTCTAGTTTTGACTCGAACATAAAATCCAATAACTATCGAATCGAACGAAAACATTTTTTACAAAAAATATTGTTTAATTGTGCAGCTTTATCGCATTAGTGACAAATAAAAAAAATCACTCGGGATCTACGAAGTATTAGTTTAACTCGGATAAACCCGTAATCTATTTTTAGTATATTATTATTATTAAATCGTCCAGTCCATTTTATTACAAAAAATGATAATATTTTTATGAAAAAAAAAAACGACGATAAGTAACATATCGTGTTACAAACTTCGATAAATATATACCTACGAACGAGAAAGCCGAGCAACGAGAACGACGGCGACGTCCATATCAGTACAAAGCCGGCCGAATCGATATTTTAAGCTAATCGACCGAAAGAAACGCGAAACCGACTATGGCATATATTCGAACAATACAAGTATGTATATATATATATATCTACACGCCCACACACAAATACATATATAACTTCTATATATATATATATATATATACATGGCATATGAAACATTGTAGAGAGTAAAGAAGACGTAATCGTGCATCATTGAAGCGGTTAACTAGATGTCTGCCACAAGCGAGGGGAGCTCTGACGTCACACACTTCATACATACACACCAGAAGACAAGAGGCCATAAGAAGCAACATGATTTTTCTCGACTCGTTTATAACACGAAACCAAACATGGAATAACTTTTTAAACCGACCCTTCTGTTTATATATTCTACAATGTACGCGAACTTATTGAATCACTTGTATTTTGCTCGACTCGAATTAAAATAGTGATATTTTTTGTATATCGAAAGTTTTAATGACATAAGTTTGTAAACTATTCCCGAGCCACGAGTCATAGAAAATTACCCTGAAACTCCCAAACATCCGACTAATGCTCGTACCAGTAAAAAACAAATTTTTATTCTAGACAATGACAAATACTAAAAATTGAAAGTTTGAAAAATAAGAAAAATGTATTTTTTTTTTGTGTTTTAAGAGGCAGTGTAATTGGCGACGAGCTATTAGCACTTTGAAAACGGGATCCGTAAATTGTCCGGCATTGAGCAACCGATCGCCTTGAAATTTGAAGGGTACATAGACAATTATGGCATAAAGTGCATGACAGTCTTATTTTTCGACTCGGAGACTGGTAATCGAATTCCTTCAACTTGAATCGTCTACTACTTGTGTATACATACCTATATATTTTATTAACGTCACCCAAGGACCCCAAGCGCGCCCAGCAAACGGACAGAGGCCTCTATAGTACGTAATATACGCATAGTATATATTTGATCGATCACGCTAGGCCACATGTCGTCATATATCAGAACATTCCGCGAATAGAGCAATACGATTTGTCGAATTAATGGCTTCGATTCGAAGAGCGGGCGTAAAACTAAAAAGAAAAAAAGTTAAATTACGAGACGAAGATGGGTGGGACACGATCTGTCACGTTGAATAAAAATTCAAAATTTCAATTCCATCCTATACGTCTGCGCTCCTTCAAACCGACACTCACTGCGTGGAGTAATATGAGAACGGAAAATCTTGATATTTGATGGAAATAAGAATTTTTCTTCCTTACGGAATAAATGCAATAATTGATTTTTTTTCAACTCTGAATCGAAAAATTGCCTATCAGGTGTTTTTGGACGTAAAGTTAATTTGTTCCCATCCAAACCAAGCCAAGTCGCGGAATTAAATATCACATTTTCTTATTTCGGGTTTTTGTAATGTGCCCTTAAAAAAGAAAAAAAAACGTGAAAATTTGATTTGTCGAACTTTTGATTTGACAAATTGAAACAAAATCGGAATTATAAATGTGATATTCGTATTATACGCCAAATTTATAATTCCCTAACCACCTATATAGTTGTTTCGAAGGGAAAAAGAAAGCTTACCGGCGCTATATGTCGGTGGCCCAAAGTTGATGATAATGTTGATTCATTTTCAGGGTTCACGGTGGATCGAACAAAAACTTGTTTCCTCTATTACGTTTGCGGTAACTTAATCTTTTTTTTAATCATTTACTTATAACTGCTATAATTAAATTAAGTAATAAATATTATTATTAAGTAACTATTGATTACTGTAATTGCGCAGTCAAATATTTGTATGTAAATATTGTGAGTAAACGTAAATTTACGTGATTAAAATTTCCGATTGTAATATCGCAGCTCTGCCATCTTGCTGTGCTTCTAACTCCTTTTTCCGCAGGTGATATTAAAAGTACTCCTATTTCCACCCACAAACCTTTAGAAGCGGAAGAGTAATATTTTATTCAATAGCGTAAAAATAATTCATGACGTATTCCTATATTATTACGTACATACTGAAAAATCCTCGAAATATTTTAACATTTATATTGTTTTTTTCATAAAAGTATCGCTATTACTGTCAGCTTCCTTGTCTCGCATCTCACGCATGAAGATACTTTATGCGAAAACGTCTGTATAGATACTCGGCTAATATTTGTCGCTGTTGGTGAAAAGGGAAGATTGCGGATGGCGGAAGTTCCTTTGAAAGGGTAACGATGATACCATAGCTAGTATCGCGATAAAAGCTTTTGTTATTGGGACATATTGACTATGTCACGCGATATTTCCCTTCGTTTCATATCCTTTCTCGCAAGACAGAACGTAATTGCGAAAATCGAAATTTTTTACTATACAGCGATGTAACGTGGGCGATTCGAACTGATACCTCGGAGAAAGGCAACCATTACAATCGGTTCTTTCAACCAATCAATACAGATAAAATAATTGATTTATAAATGCGAAAATTGTAACCTGACAATGTAACGATGCTGCGATGTAACCTGAGACGAACATTTCCATTTTATAAAATGCTTATTTTTCAATAAATGTATTTAAATAATTTTTTTTTTTTCAAATACATTTTGATGTAAAAATTGTACGATAGAAATACAAACAAATTTGTTTAGTTAATGTGTTTGGTAATTCTGATCCCCTGCCAAAAACGCTCTATCACGATACCTATCGAATTACCAAGATCATGTTACGAAAATGAAGTCGTTGTCTGTGAGTAATCGGAGATGCATCAAATTTCCAAGGTTCAACGGAAATACTGGACTTAGGCTCGTGGCGATCCCATATTAAAGGGTGCAGTTATACCAGTGAACTAACAATCGAACGAGTTAAAAGAATAATTCTGGCTAAGTTTAGTTAATAATGTGATACAAATTTCAACGACATAATTACGTGTAATAGTTATTAGAATATTGATCCAATTATGTTGGACAGAGAGGGATAGGGAATGATATTCCATTGGCAATTTTTTGAACTCGACCAAATTCATTGTTAATACGTGGGAGTAGTTTAAGCGAGCCAGTAAAGCGTTCGGTGGTCGATATATGGGGGTGGTTCATTTGTGAGGGAGAAAACCATCCTCAATAAGCTGACCGCATAATTGAAATAACCCCTCCCTCGCGGCACACGAATTATCCACCATAATTAAAAGTTGATTTTGCTTTCCTATACAGGAAGCTACAGGATACTAACAAATTTTCCATCCATGTTACCCCGATATAAATCGTCTGCCTGAGCCCCTGTTCTTATCCTAGTCGTGCATATGCCCTATCTACAGTTAATCTTGGCTGCATCGAGGAGAAAACGGGTGTGTCCAATAAACTAAGCTAAAAGCCAGTTTTCATTACACGCCTTTGGGCATCATCGTTTAGTCCATGGGTTAGTAACAATTAATTAAAACTAACATTTTTCCAAAAGGTGAAAAATCTTACGACTCTTAATTTCCAAAAATTCATCCGCATTTCGCATGAGAGAACGTAAATAATAAGTTTCGTTGAATGATAAAAAGAAAGATTGGACGGAAAATAACTATTTTGTCGTAAAAAAAAGTCTGCGATGAAAAAGAAAATATGGAACACACTTGGAAAATTAATCGTGTCACAAGAAATATTGGGCACTTCTTCAATTTTGGTATCGGCCTTCGTTTGTAGTCGAATACATCGGTTATCGCTTTGCCAAGATTGTCGAGAAAGTTATTTCTATGTCGTACATCACTG
Organism: Netelia fuscicornis; assembly: GCA_946811545.1. Classification (NCBI taxonomy): domain Eukaryota; kingdom Metazoa; phylum Arthropoda; class Insecta; order Hymenoptera; family Ichneumonidae; genus Netelia; species Netelia fuscicornis. The sequence goes on along the minus strand of OX328011.1, from coordinate 15,151,445 downwards.
CGATCGAGAGATTTTTCGTTTATTAATATGAAGGTTATTGTATTATTATTTTATAAATGGTTTCGTGAGTATTACATGTTTAATAATGCAGATGCGGAGTTTTCACCCGTTCGTACGTAAGAGACAGGATTACACGAACCGACAGAGTGTCGCAGTCTATTGGATCGTTCGTCAATGTCTGTCGGCTCCTAAATCAAGCAAAACTCCTTGGACAACATTTTGCCTCTACCGACAGCAAGTTGGAACGATTTGTTGCTATCGACTGCCGCAACAAATTATTGACCGTCGTGAGGTACGATACCAGCAGAGATAAGGGGGGATATTAGCAACGTCCAAACCCAAACCCATAGGGCCCATAGGACCTACAAAAAAATGCCTAGCCGATGAGGGCAAATTTTTGTTTGCTCCAAACCCCATTTATTTCATGATATTCGTATTACGCGGGAAATTTCCGATTCAGAAATGATGCTACAAAGGCTTTTTGGACGAAAAAAAAAGTTAACCCTCTCCGGACTGCCCAAAGTTAGGAAAGTAAATCACGAATGCCGGCTATCGGCACCGGCCGAGGGTCAAATTTTTTTCCCGGCCAAAAAGCCTTTGTAGCATCATTATAAAATCGAAGCGATATTGCTTCCAGGGTAATATTCGCTATCGATAGGGAAATTTTCTATGGGAAACCATACAAATTTGGGTACGAGATAATTGTTTGATATAATTTAAATAAATAATTTTTGCGTTTGTGTTACCTCTGAACAGTATTTTCTGATATAGCACACATGCGGATCTTTGACGTATCATTCGCTCGGATTTCGGAAGATTCGAAAAATTCATACAAGCCTTGAATATAGACATAGTTCATCATTGCACCGTTTATCCAGGTTCGTCTCACAATCAGTCGTGAAAACGCTTGTGCCAACGGCCAATTTGTATACCCTTAGCCAATATATGACTGCGATCACTTGCAACCAACGCGGGTACAAAATAGTTCATTCTTTGATCGCAAATATGTCGCTGAACTAACTCTCGAGGTTTCAACTTTAGTCGAGTGTTGCTCATCTCTTAATCTGTGATATTAAGCCATTTAACTCCAATCCATTCTTTGCCATGTCATTCCCATTCTGTTCCAGTTTGCGAACTTTTACAAAAGTTGTTGGGAAAACTTGTTTTTGCCATGCTGACGTTGCTATTATTTCGCGCTGAAATTTAATTGAATAAAACAAATAAAATATATAGAATAAATAAAATAAATAAAATTTAAAAATTAAAATAAATAAAGTAAATATATATATATATATATTAGTTATTATTAGTTATTATATATATATAATACATATTTCTGAATGATTGATATATATCATTCTTATTGTTTGATTATGCATGATTGATGGTATCAATATACATATATATTCAGATATACCTATCTGATATACCTATCTGAATATATATGTATATTGATACCATCAATCATACATAATCAAACAATAAGAATGATATATATCAATCATTCAGAAATATCTATGTATCTACACATATATTCTGCCTCTATATATATATATATATATATATATGATCTCTGATCTGAGTGTATTCATATATATACATACATATATATATTTATATACAGTGCATATGTATGCACGCATATATACATATTGCTGAATGGGTTTGTATGTATACACAGATATCTTTTCGAAGAATCATATTATTTTGTAAACAGTTTTTATAAATAACAATTCTCATAATATGCATGACCAAAGCTGCGAGATTAGTTCGCGCGACTCAATTGTTTTCGCTCCGTCTCATTCCCCCGAAGGGCAGTGCGGGGGAAACGCGGGCGGCTGGATATCGCTACGAGGCCTCGCCGCTTGGCCTGTCTTGTCAAGTGTCATATTAGGGCTTCGTGGCATACGCGCGCCATGCCATCTAGTGGTAGGCGGCGGCGGCGCTTAACAAAATGTTACGAGCTCTGCACTACCGACTGCTGTCTGAAATTTCCGCTGACTTACACTGCCTCTTAAATGCCTATGTTCTTTCCGCAATATATACGCCGGCGGCGCCACCTTCGCGTCGAAGGCACGAAAATACCCACAGTTTGTACTTTGACCGTTCAGATGTCGTTTCGTCGGACAAACTATAGTATAACTAGCCTAAGCATTGTTGCCACCGTTACCGCTATTTTCCACGTTTCATATTTAGTTTTCGTATGTTGGCGAAAGAATCTAACGAACTCCAAATAACAAGGAGTGGGGGAGCCGGAGTGTCACCCCCCTGCTAGTTATACTATGTCTCTACCGTGATCATTAATCACAACGCTATTGAGTGGGGCATTTGTTTCAAGTAATTTGCGATCATATCGAGAAGAAAATTTTCGGCGTAACGTGTTACATTTGATAGCACAAAATGGTTACTGGACGAGCATTGCATTTTGTATTCAAAATACCTGATAGAAAATTAACAGCCAAGTTTTATCGCGAAATTCTTGGTATGAAGGTTAGTGAAAAATTAAACTGCTACTTGTTGCATTAAATGCATATACATTGTGTAATTAGCTGGAACTTGGAAGGGAGTATCCCGCACCGCCCGCATGTTACATTCCTTTTCACACTTTAACAAAAAGATTCATTGGTTATAATTGTAGTATTTATAAAAATGGATAAGCACGCACATCAAAAGTGTCATTGATTTGAATAAACATACTTCATTTTTTCCTTATATGTACAAGTCGTATTGCGCTGACGTAGGTACTCAGTGTATGTATATCATTTTTGCCTTGAAAAGAGAATGTTTGTTTATCCTTGTAATGCCAAAGTAAGATGCTGTGTCTTGACTTGCAGGTGTTGCGGCATGAAGAGTTTGCAGATGGATGTGATGCAGCATGTAATGGGTCAGTTGATATATATTGAAACTCAGACTTTACAGAGAGTACATAATGATTTTTGGATGAACATTTTTAAAAATATGAATAATTTATAGGCCATACGCAAATCGGTGGAGCAAAACAATGATTGGTTATGGTCCTGAAGATTCTCATTTTGTCATCGAATTGACTTATAACTATGGAATCTCACAGTACGAGCTTGGAAATGATTTCCGTGGTATCACAATAAAATCTAAGGAAGTCATAGAAAGAGCTCGCAAACATGATTGGCCTGTATCGATGGAAAATGGATTAACTCTTCTTAACGCCCCTGGTGGTTACAAATATTATATCATTGATGAACCCCAGCCTACTGAACAAGGTGATCTTTCTTTCAAGGAAATTTTTAAGGATTATAACTGTCATCTTTTCTGGAAAAATTAATTAAATTGCAGAATATATTATGAATTTATTTTTTTTCAAGACTGTAAGTAGAGTAATTTTTATGAATAATATACATCACAATATATTGTGTAGATCCGGTTCAAAAAGTTACCCTAGCAAGTTCGAACCTTGAGAAGAGTTTAGTCTACTGGAGAGATGTTCTGCAAATGAAATTGTATGAGCAGAAAGAACGCAGCATACTTTTGGGATATGGTGATCAACAGACTAAACTACAATTGGAAGATATTGGTAAAAATGTTTTGTCTTATTTTAGGTGTATGCCATTAATCTAACTCACCTTACATGAAATTTTCTGTTCTTGTAAACATACGTTAGATAAATGATAATTTATATTGTGAAAAATACATTACTGATTGTGAAACTCTCATATTCTGCCCGTAGGTACGAAAGTTGAACGTGCAAAAGCCTATGGTCGAATAGCTTTTGCTGTCCCTCATGCTGAGCAACCGGATATAAAAAAAAGAATCACCGATACGGAAAATACGATTTTAACAGATCTCATCACCCTCGACACCCCAGGAAAGGCATCGGTTCGTGTAATTATTCTCGCAGATCCGGTATGTACTTAGTATAAATTTACGTCCGTTTTCGCAACATTATATAGTAATCAGAATATCATCACGACAACTCAAAACAGGTCGAATATAGAATGAGAAAAATTGAATAATTAATATTTCAGGATGGCCACGAGATTTGTTTTGTAGACGAGGAAGGATTTCGGCAATTATCCGTTCCCGATTATCCCAGTGAGGCTATTCTGGATAGATTTATAGCTAAAGAAACGTCGGGAGCACTTGGCAAAGCATAAATGTCTTATTCCATCCATAAATATATTTATAAAACATTGTAGAAAGGTTTTACTTTCTAGAATTGTCGAGAAGGTGATGGTCATGTTATGTTTGATATTTGGGTGTACATAATTGATTTAAATAACAATAAAGTATTATGAAGATGAGATTGTTAAAATGAGTTTTAGTTATTACATCTTATTTATTGACTGAGTTTAATATTTTCTTAGCAACGATGAGTTATTTATGGGATTGTGCGAGTTGGAGAAAAAATAAGTTATTATTTTCTTCATAAGAACTTTTGGTTAATGCCTTGAGTCGTCTTAAGCCAGTACTTATACATTTATACGATATTTCTTATATGCATTAAAGCTATACACAGCTATCAAAATTAAAATTTTGTAAGACGCTCAGCGTCTTCCAGATCAATATGATTCAATGTAGGGTTTTTTCTCTGTTGTTCGTAGATGGGATGGCATGCATATATAACTTCTGTAAATGATCCTAATGATCATCATCATTCCACAAATGAAATATGAAACTCCCATCTAGACATGCTTAATTTTTCGCTACTTCAATAACGATTAATCTTTTCTGATATCTTTATGTCACTTACTCTGACATATCTCATTTTTTAATTAATTTACTTATCGATAATCGTTTCTGTTTCGCTGTACTAAGTTTTTTCTGTACAAAAAAAAATACGTCACGATTGCAGCCGAATATGTTTTACGTCCGTCGTTGGGTACATTCTCGTTGTCGGAGTGTGATTATCCGTTTGATACATTGATAATGCGTATTAGCCTCTTGCTTCGGTGAATCGGTTATGAAGTGATGACACTAAACACCGAGGGGTCACGTCGAAGATCACTCGGTATTTTTTTTCCTTTCCATCCGCGCCGCAAAGTAATGCTGTAAGCAACAGGAGGGAAATGAAAAATGGGGATAAAACTCAAGAGATAAGAAGAGGGTCAAAACGATATGTGAGAAAACAAGAACCGAAGAATACAGCAAAAAAGGCATTGATATATAATTACCGAGGGACTTCACAAGCTCGGCAGTTCAACTTTCCTCTCGTGTTGCGAGTATCAGTGTGTTCAATAGTTGCGTGACGATGACTTCGTCGAGAAGAACAATTTACTGCGCATTTTTGGCGATAATTGTGCTTGTGATTATCAATACTGGTTAGTGTTTCGTCACTTTTTTAAGTAACTGTAAAATTTGTTCATTGTAATTCTGATTACTTTAAGAACCGGTGTTAAAATTATTGTCGACCAGTCGACCAGTCTGCTCGATGATTTATTGTAGCTTCTTTATTTCATTATGAATTTCCTTGGACATTGATGGTTACATTTGTTTACATTTCATGATTTATCTTCAAATATTCTTTTTTTGGTTGCTTGAATTAATTTTCTTAAATTTCATTCTTGTCAAGAGTCGTAATAGTGACTTGAGACAAGGACATTTACCAAACTTATTCAAACTACCATACTGACATACGGCCCTGATAACTAATATATAATAGTAGCCATAAATAATAATAAACTTTTCCCTAATGTTTCTGTGTAAATTTGTCAGGTGCCCAATTTTTATGTCATAATTAACATTTTATTTGTGTCCTCCAAACTTTTACCACAGTTACCCTGAATTATTGAAATTAATTCGACCACTTTATTAGTCTGCATTCTTACAAAGATTTATTTCATAATTTATTTGATTAAAAATTTGATGTGATATTTCACAAATAATTGTACGTGATATCTATTTTGAATGATTTTTGTAATATAACTGTAGATGCAGAGAAATTAACAGATGTATTATGTAATTGTCCCAAGTTTTTTGTACAGTTGACATGTGTTTTTGAGGATTCTTATAACTGACACCTGTTCATATAATAAGTTCTACTATCTTATGTATTCGTGGGATCGTTAAAGTTACATTTTCACTATCGGTTTACTTTCCACGTATATCCAAGTTATCGGGCCAATGGGTCGAAGAGTGATAATCTGTGACCGAGTATAAAAAACATTTTCTCGTTTTCCGCATTGACGTTGGATTTCTTCGAACTTAAATGTGATAAAATAATGATCGTTCAATTTTCTTACATTTCCTTAAGTTTCCGTCGACGCAAAAAGAACAAGCGGTGGTAGATCATGGAGCAGTGGAAGATCGTGGGGTCGTTCATCGACAGGAAGCAGAACATCCGCACCAAAGGCACCGGTCCACGTGCCCAAACCATATTCTCCGCCACCGAGGCATAATCCACCACCAATACAACATTTCCCACAGCCTCACGCACCTCATAATTCTGGTAAGCTCCAATGCATCATTCCGACCATCTGTTTCAATTTTTAACTGTTTCAAATTAGTTTCACTCTATTTGTCCACAATTACCATCGATCCAAATAATCCTGGGCTTACTTTGTTTTGTTAGGCTCGATTCACGGCAAGGACAGTAGTCATACACTCATACATGCCGAAGGAGGTGGGCGACCTCGACCAGGTTTGTCAAAGATTTCTGAAATCACATTTTCATCAAATCAGACAAGATTAATTATTCAATTATTTCTCCACTAGTTAACACAGTGAATGATCAAAAGCAGCAACCGACTCGACATCAACCTTCCGCGCCCTATGAGCCAGCTCAGAAGGCCACTGTGGGACATGTTCAGAGTGAAGGTAATTTATGTTCATATCTTAAATATTTTCATATACGACGTATTTTCTTACCCAGCTCAAATAACTGATCTGTTTATGTGCAGAACATCATTAAAATCTACGTATAAAGTATATTTCGATATTTATCTTACGTACAGTTTATCAATGTCCAAAACTTAATGCATTTTAATATTCTTCTAGGTCCGCCGAATGCGGGTGGATCTTATCCGGCCTGGGCAAATCCATCGATGGGACCTCACGGCGGTACAAATCCTCACGCTCCTTTTCCTAACAAACCAAGTGGACCTCTAACGTCTGCTCCTTATCCTCCGACTCATCCTGCAGGTCCAATTTCTCATCAACCAGTATACCCGATTCATCAAACGAACCAGAACAACGCTATGCCACACGGAATGCCAATGCCAAATACTCATTCTAATCCATATTCTCATCCAAATACACCTCATGGCATGCCACCACCGCCGTATCAGCCACCCTCATCCCCTTATCCCGCCGGGCATCCTCAAGGAATGCCAATGCCAAACGCACCTCATGTTGGTTTTGGTAATACAGCTCATAGTGGTAGCGTTCATCAGCCAATCGGTACACCACACAATTATCAACCACTCGGTTCTTCGCCGATGCAGCCTCACGGTGGAATGCCCCAGCAGACGATAGTTCACAATCATTACAACAGTCCTCCGATCGGTACTCCACAATATCCTGCTGGACATCCAGTCTACGGCCACCAACCGGCTTACGGTGGTGCTTCAATGGGCCAGCCCTTTGTTCCTGGACAAACTCTCGTCGTTCTCCCCAATCAACAGTCTCATGATAGCGGTCGTGGAATGGGTCAGATATTGAAAGAAGCCCTCGTCTTCTCTACTGTGAACGCCGGGGTCAACAGGCTTATCAATGGCCCATCGCATTATCATCACGACAGTACCCCAGTGGCACAACCTGCCGCACCTTCAGCAGCAACGGCGTCGACCTCAACAGTTACAAATACCGTTATTTACAATAATCAATATAGTAATCCAGTCCCTGGTCCGAATGGCATTTCTCTACCCGCACCAGCGACTCAGGGAGTTGTAAATCCCGGAAGTCCGGTGACTTATCCAGCCGGAACGACGAGCAGTGATTTGAATCCTCCACCGAACAATGCTGGAGTTCCAAATTCCGGCAATGTCAATCCTCCTAATCCTGGTGTTCCTCCGTCTGTTCCTCATACTCAAAATCCGAGCCAAGTGCCATGGGGTACGCCCTCTTATTCACAAAATCCGAGCGAACCTACGAGTGGCACTAGTCAAACCGGAATTGTCCAAGGAACTCCCGTCGTCGCGAACAACACGGGCAACCAGACTGAGCAAGCTCCTCCTGCTCAAGAATATCAGTACTTCGTTAGCAACGAAGAATTATGGAATCTTACCGAAAACTTGTTTGCCAAGGATGATATGAACGCGAGTCAATACATAACGATAAATCTACAAACTCGCTCACTGAATCCGAATGCCACGGACGATGCTCCGGGACCGTAAGTTTTATTCTCGTAGGCTTCCTTATATAGGAATATTCTTTTTCCTCCATTCGCTTAAACTCTGAATAATTTCTTTCGCAGACTTCTTTCTGTGCAAAGCGAAGCTTACGCTATTCCAACCATTCAGGCTCTACGTGATATTTTCGACAATTATGAATTCGATTCGGAAAAGAAGGAAATCATGAACCCGCATAAACGAAGAGAGGAGAATGTAATGCTCGATGTATTTCTAAACACCAATGTTATGACCACCGCGATGAATTGGCTCTCGACAAAAGGCTACGTGGAACCCGATGATTTCGAATGGAAGGACACACTGCGACACATTTGGTTCAGTAAAGTGAACGGCGCTACATCCGGATTAGAGAGAATCTTCCTTGCGGAAAAATATCCTGGTCCGAGTATTCTCGGCGCACAAAATTGGATTTATTTCGATCGCGAAGAATCATCTGGACGCATCAACTATTTGAGCTACGTCGATCGAATTAAAATTAGTAATGTGAGTACAATTGGAAACTTTTCTCTATCATTGTTTTATTTCTTCTTTTTGTGCTATATCGATAGCACAAAAAGAAGAAATACGTTTATCGAAACGTTGATATTTCATTAACAAGATTTTCATAATAAGCCATATGTAATGATTTTTGTTTTTCAGAAAGCAACTCTCGTGAAGATAAACTTCAAAATGGCTGACGTCGTGAAACCAAACACAACAATGTTGATCGGTACACCGCCTGAGCTCGAAATGGCCCTGTACACGATATGCTATTATGCGAGACCAAACGACTTATGTACAGTCTCACTTGGCGGCGAAAAATTCAACGTTTATACTCACTCTTTTCGATACTTTGGCAAAGATCTCATAGATCTCGGTTTGATCATGTTCTAGCTTCGTTGGATCTTTAACATTGTAAAATATAAAAAAACGTACTCGTAATGTCGTAGTAATAGGCGTATGCGTGAGTGATGAAACAAAATGACTGTTGTTTCGAAACGATTGACCAAAATGACTATTCGATTCTTCACGAATATAATAATTTTTATGTAAACTTTACTGTAATAATCGAAAACAATAGCTATGTGGAAACAAAAGTATAACCGGAAAAGCTGACAAATCATGAACAGTCTTCAGATGCTTTGTTGCCTGGATTATTGCGCAACGGTGGTGTAAAAAAATGCAAAAATACCTTACGTCATCGCACGTTACTTGTTAATGATCGACGCAATTGATCACTTCGGAATATGCTATTTATTGCGAATTATCCGACGGATTTTCTCAAAACTGAAAAATTTAGTTTTTCCTGAAACAAAAAAGAAAAGAAGAAAACCAAAAAGTTAGTACTAGCTGCGATATTGTATAATACTCTGAAAATTTACTAGTGAGTATCTGCGAAACAGTTTGCCTGCTATGTATAACGTTTCCGGCATTCAATGAAGATAAATGGTAAAGATTATTTATGCGAGCATGAGCAATCACTCATTGCTACACGTATGTATAAAACCAAAAGTTAAAAAAAATCTCTTACTACCGAGAAAACAATGATTGCGCATTGGAAAATTATTTTTATTACCACAGTCGCTGGCCTGCGATATATCACAACCAGAAAAATTGTATACGGTGAAGTGTACTAAGATTTATAATTGGATTTACGTGTATAACTGCGTCGTTGAACGAACAGTTCTACGAAAGTATATAATGCGATACTTAGTTGAGTGTGGGACGAACACGAAAGCCCGCATGAATTATCAGATAAAATCAAATGTCTCGCATAATTTGGGATAAAACGATACCCGCATGACGATTGAATTTTTCGATACCTGAGTTTATCATGATTTTTCGTTTAAATACAGGTAGACCGATGAATACAAACTATGACGTAGAACGTTTCGACGAACTTGTCCCCACTATTAAGAGGATCAGTATCAAAGAGAAAGCCTCTTTCGGGGGGAAGCACATGAATCATACGTTAAAAAACCTCGCAAGGATGTCCAGCTCGGCTCGTAGGTAAGAGGCACACAATTTGCCTCGACTGACCAGTTAGTCTTCGACCGTGAGCTGAACAGCAACGACGTAATCGAGTTTATACGGATCACAAAGAGTGGAACGCGATGGCGTTTTCAAGATTCCTCGTCGGGCTTTTTCTCCTAGTATTAATCGTTTCCTGTAAGAATGCTATTGAATTATCATTCATAGATAAATACACGACAATGAAAGATATTCGAAAAATCAATTGTTGATAAGAAATATACTATTGCACCATTCAAATTGATAAAAAGTGTTAATTAAAATACAGTTTTGATGAAAATGGTTAACGTTGCATGGAAAATTCAGACGGTGCTCCGATTTTGTGTCACGTTTAATCGACTACAATCACAAGGTTTTATTTTTATCCGGGCATACGAATGAAACTCTTTGGGAACTTGCGAAGGCTAAAATGACACGATATCCTTCGAGACGAATTCTTTTGACAAATTATAGAAACGAAGGTTTCCTCGGACGTGTTTTATATTCAACGTTTATGGCTTTGGAATACCGCCAGTTTCAAGTTTCATGATTCGTCCCACGAATATGCAAATACGTATGAACCTCCCGACATCATCCGAAAAGACTATGAACGTTCGTGATAATTGTTTGAAGACATTCGTATTCACCGATCTCATACGCCAATGGTTTTCATAGCGAGGGAATGGCACTATAGTAAACCAAGCCTGTATCATTGTTGAGAAAATTGGACACCGTTTTACACGACTTAACGGTCAGCACGAAGATAACGTGACGTGATATTATTCACTTCTCGACATCTAGCGCAATTTGAGACTCTCGTGACAATTGGCTTTGTACATTCAACTGTAAATACGCGTTTGTTGTCAATGAATTGGGGGCCTTTCTGCAAACATATGATCTGTATTCAACTTTCAATTATCGGGCAATCAAACGTCGTTATGGAATCTAAACATTTTAATGAAAAGTAAACTGCAACGCAACGAAGACCTTAAACTGACAAATATAGGAAGAACAAAATAGCACACTTATGCAAACTCACGACTTTCTCCAAACTTTCTAGAAACGTTATATTGTACAAATCTCTCTTAGCAGATAATTGCGAATAATTCTGCGAATACGGAAAAAGCTAGTTTTTTTTTAACGGTGTTAAGCGTTACTGTGAATTTGCAGGTATCGATGGCCGGAGGACAAGCGGCCGGAGAAGTGGAAGTAGTAGCGCTTCCCGATCCACATCAAGGGGAACGTCAAAGCCAAAACCACAAGGTATTGAAAATACAGTTTCTTACTGAGACTAGAATTCTCACGATCATTCAATCGTACATGGAAGCAGAGAAAAGCGATTTATCGATTCCGGAAATCCGTTAAAGGGTTTTTTTGTAAGGTCATGACTATTGCGTGATTCTTCCTGGAAAACAAGATCGCCCAGTAAAGGATGGGACGTTTTAGCATTTTTTTTTAAAATTGGCGTACATGGAGATCGTTGTCGTGAAAAATTTCAATTTTTGTTTCTATTTTACGTTGACTATGATTTTTGAAGCGAGTCAAGCGAAAAAGGGACAAGAGTACAGGGACTGGGCCGCCAAGTTAACTGGTGCCGGTAACGAGCACAGACCCAAAGTAGGTGTAAATACCGGTCACCGTGTCAAACCAGGTGAGAGACAGAGAAAGAATACATGACCGAGAAAATAATCAAGGATAGGTAGATACTCTTTGCTTCTAACTGCACGAACAGGGCATCATCATCTCTCACGAACTAACGGTTAATGTTTCTCTCTTTCCCGAAGACATACAAAGTCCTATAATCACGCATTTCTCCTTGACAGCATCGAACCCAAGCCCTATCGGTTGGAACGTTCCTGCAAAGCAGCCAACCGGAGGAATTGGAGCAAAACCATCGACACCGGACCTAGCTACAAAAACGAGCGCGACGAATGTTCAATCCAGCCAGGGATACCAGCCTTCCGGTAAGACTGTCAATCCACTTAATAATTACTTAAAAACTGATACTTCTGTTTATATATTCATTGCCAAATAATTGAGAATTACACGTGCGATTTAATATCCAACTAACCAGTACTATTTTTAAACAATGAAAGACCATCTAAGATTCTATCACGATTTTTCTCTACAGGTGGCTACAACCGGCAGCCTGCTAGTAATCCAACCTACGGCCAATCTACCGGAAATCAATACAACCCTTCTTCAGGTGGTTATAATCCGCCGGTTGGAGGTAGTCACTCATACGGAGCACCACCGGCGTATAGTCCATCTCATGGTGGTGCACCACCTCCTTATAGTGCTCACGGTGCTTCACCTGCTTATAGTACGCACGGTGCCGCACCACCTCCTTACAGTGCTCACGGACAATCCTACAATCCCTCATATGGCCAATCACACGCTCCACCAGCCTATAGTCAACCTTATAATCCCTACAATCCTTCGTACGGTCAGTCCTATAGTTCTCATCCAGGTGCTGGTTACAATCCTCCTGTTGGTCATGTGCCACAGACCATATTGGTACAAAGCGGCAGCTCGAGCAGACCTGGTATCGGTCAACTCGCTAAGGAGGCGTTCGTCTATGCCGGTGTTAGTGCTGGTGTCAACGCCGCAGTTAACAGAATTCTTCCGGGTGGAATTTACGGACACAGTGGTGGTAGTGGCAGCAGTGGTAGCTCATCAGTCCCAGCTGTAGCTGGTCCAGTCAGTCATACCCAAATAACGTATAATAATTATTACAACAATGGAACTAGTCCGGAAGGAGCACCTGCTGCCGCTAGTCCAGCAGCACCAGCCGCTGCCAGTCCAGCAGCAGCTCCTGCGCCTCCCGCAGCCGCGAACCCCAGTGAAGTTTCAGCTAGTGCTTCTAACACCAATGCGGCACCACCTGCTCCTCCTCCAGCTGCGAACTCCAATCCTCCCGCAGATCCTCAAGAAGCGATAGCCCAAAATAATCCCAGTCCTCTCGGATTTATCATCACAAATGCCGACCTAAAAAAATTGTCCGAGGATCTTTCCACCAAGGAGAAGAACAACGCTTTTAAGCACATCACTATGAATCTACAAGGACAGAAAATGGATGATAGCGTTACGGACGATGCTCCTGAACCGTGAGTTAACATGTTGTCCTCATCTAAAGACAAATAAAATTTATCTATTGTAAAGGCAATTTTTTATGACTAACAATTTATGTCCGCAGACTTTTAACCGTGAAGGACGAAGCTTACGAGCTTCCAACAGTAAAGGCCGTTCTGGCTCTTCATGACAACTATGAGCTTGACGTCAAGACGAAGGAAGAAGTTACGTCTGAGGAACGAAGAGAGGAGAACGAACTGCTTGACAAATTCATGGAGACTGAAGTTCTATCCACTGCTATGAAATTTTTAGCTGACAAGGGTTACGTACCGAACGACGAGTACGAATACAAAGACGCACTGAAAAGAATTTGGTTCTCTCAATTCAAGAGAATCGACGGCGATGCATCGAGTTCCGGTTTTGAGACAGTGTTCCTCGCTGAACAATTCGAGAAGGAAATAATCGGTCTTCATAATTGGATATATTTCGCGAAGCAAGAAGAAGCCAAAAAAGCCAATTACCTCGGTTATATCAAGCAAAGTTCATTGGGAAATGTAAGTACACACCAATGAATGGACTTTTATGGTTTCCATGAAAGTTTCATTTGTGGCGGCAAATTTTATCGAATTTAATACTGCACACAATCTGACCATCAATGTTTTGCATGTTTCAATTCTAAAGACATCTTTTTTTTCAGATGGGAGCTATTCTAAAAATGCGTTCAACTCTAAACGATATAGTGCAACCGGTCACAACGATTTTCGTGGGAACGTCACCCGAATTAGAAATGGCACTTTACACGGTTTGCTTCTATACACGACCGAACAACCCATGTCCCGTAACAATCGGCGGAACAGATTTTGTTATAATAGCAAACAGGGTCAATTATTTCGGCAAGGATATCCTAGTTTCGGCCTACCCAGAGATATAACGATAGTGCTTGATCCTAATATTTTATCCCGTGGCCTTGTATATGTCGCGTGAAAAAACTCATCTAATTATAATTATATAATTTTTATTTTTATTGTTATATTTGCAAGTACTATCTTATGATACTCAAAGAATACTCGCAAAAAATAGGTATTATAGTGATCAAGCTTTTGACTTACCCGAATGGACTTGCGTTGATTTATGCTGTGCGGTGAGAGTTCCAGCAACGGTATCACCGACGGACGACCATGAGCGCAACGATTTGGGGCGTCGGTTTGTTTCCAATGAGACACGAGAATATGGCATTGTTCTCGCGTGAGAGGATCGCCGAATTTAATCGCACCTGACAAATAAATTCGATCAATATACCAATCATTTTCTTTTTTTTTTAGTCTGGTTCTTATTCTTGATCCTTTATCCATAATTACCGTGACAAGCCTCAGATGCAAGAGCATCGTGGATAGTAAGAGGAAGAAGTTTTTTGGTGCCATTATTCAAAGTCAAATCTTCGATGAGTTCTTGCAACATCTTGCCTACTGCGATCTCCAGTTTCGTTTTATCGACGTAAAACGTTTTCTTCAGAAAACATCGTGGTACGGCTAATATCAGCAAAGTATTCGCGTTACGATGCGACAACTCGAGACCGTATTTTGCCGGAAGAAAGCTATTAGCCATTAACAAGTTGCAAGTTCTTGTGGATAGATCAGAAATTATGATAGGATGCTGCAGAGTCACGGAAAGGACTTGATGATTCATCACATCCCTCTTGAATGCTGTAAATCATTGTATTGTAGATTGAAAACATTAACGATATTTGTAACGACAAGAAATTATTCATACCCCTGAGAAGATTTTCGTATCGGATTCTCTCGTGCATCGCGTGCTGATCGATAATGACCAATAATCTTTTGTCATCTTGTTTCGTCGATGCGACGATAAAGTTATGATTGACTTGATTCAAAACCTACATTGTAACGTAATTGCGTTATTATTATTAAAAATGTTGACCCGTCGAATAATACAAATTTCATTATTCACCTTCATCGATTTCAGCGATTCCACCTTCAGTTTAAATTCGAAAGTATGTCCCTTACAGCCTCGTACTTCAAGATCCTTATGACGATTCGGATTGAGATTAAGCAAAAGTTTGTCATTCTCCAGAGGATGTCTGCTGATCAGTTTTCTATTTCCGTATGGGATAAGAGCGTGCAATTTCAAAGGTAAAAATTTGCTGAAACGTTTCCAAATTATCGGATGATCTGCTTCGGACTGATTTTCCCTCTTTCTTTGTACTGTTTCCGGCTGGTAAGTCCAATTGGACCATTGAGATCCTACGTCGATTGTAAACATTTCATGGGTACTGTTTGAAACCTCTTCCACGCATTTCTGACTTATCCACGCTATATCGTGATTATTGTGAGCATGATGTTCCCTCAATTGAATCTCGCGCGGATTTTCATTTTGCATTTTTGTTACAAACTTTTCCGAACTAGTTTCTGTCTGTTCGATGCATCTTTGACTCATCTGCGACATGGTTATAATTTTGTCGAGACTCGCACGTTCCAATACTGGAAAATCTTTGTTCGCATCGCATCTAGTAACAGTAATATCGTCTTTTATCGGGTTACTAGATTTCTCGTTTGTTAATCGAGCTATCTCTCTCTTAACTCCCTTATTTCCAAGTTTCCTTTTGTTGGCGGATTTCATTAAGAACGATCTTTTCTGTTTTACTCCCGCAAGTTTGTTAGATATGCGAAACTTTAGTGGTGCAATTATCGGCTTATACTTCAGTGACTTCGATGCGTTCGACTTTATCGAATAATTCTCCCTGAGGAATTTTTTAAGATAGTTGACGATGTTGTCGTTTCGGTAGAATTCTACGTTCTTTTGATTATCTTCGATCCGGATTTTGTTTTCCAAGTTTGGACACTTGATGTATAAAAGAAAAAATACTTTTTCCAAGCTAAAATTTGAGGTTTCGTGCCCGAATTTCAACAGCATGTGTATTATGAGATTGTGAAGCAATGAGCAATTCACAGGTCTCAGATTTAAAAAGATTTGCTGTATTTTTCGAAAGTTTGTGCATTCAAATCCCCAAAAGAATTCCATTTCCATTGTTCCATAAACGGGAGGTTTTATATGGTATACTTGATCCTTCATCAACGATTTCTCGCATACGATTCTCAATAATTGTCTGTGCTTCTGGCGTTTTCCAATTCTCAGAAGTATACACCGGCTTGTGTCATCGCGAACCGAAAACGATACCTGCATCGATGTGATTTTTTTTCATTAAAAAAAGCCTTTAACTTTCTATAACCATGGGAATATAAAATGCTTACCTGAGTATTGACAAGAGCAAGAGACGCGATTAGATATCGAATCGCGAAAGAATCAATTTCGCTCCAATCACAGAAAACGTCTAATGTATAAATCGTTACGGTCGTGCCACATGAAGGACGGTTTTCTATTTGTCGGATATCCGAAATTTTGCCAGTAGCAAATATCTAAGAAAAACATGATTCCACGTTAAATAACAAAAACGACGAATTATTAGCCGAAAATACATAGCTCTCTTTACCTTTCCGTAAGTGTCTGAGGAGAAACGGCATCGGGACATTATAATGAGTATCGACGATAACTTTCGTATCTCTAGTAAATTTTGACCCCGACTCGACACCTCTTTCTGCGGTGATGGAAATTTATCCGAGATTTTATGATGTGTGCGATATTCGCCCACATATTGCAAATCGTTTTTTGCAATCCCACCACCATTGTCTATCACTTGAATTTTTCGCTTGTCCACGTCTGTTCTTATTGCGATGGCAGTTGCCTCAGCATTCAAAGAATTCAGGACCTGAAAATACAAAACAATTTTTAATAATCATACCTGGCTAGTAAAGATTGTGTCTGATTGTCATAATTTGCAGTCTAAAAAAATTGTTTCGCACCAGTTCCAAAAGACAATTTCCGAGCACCGAAGATTTCCAACGTCCAGCCATTTCTCAATAATATTTTGTACGCGACAATAGAAATATTTTTATCGCTCACCTGACCTCGACACTTATTACTTCACTTCTTCTTGTTCACTATCTTTTTACAATGTACCACACGACAAATGCTGGACTAAGAAAGTAGTTGGAAGGGATGACTTTGTTCGACCTCTCTCAACTTTGTGTACATAACACAAACAGAAGAATCAAGGAAAAAAAGGACAAAAGTTGTGATTCGTACATAGATGGAAGGTTAAGAATTTTTTAGACGTACTTTTACACAATACTCAATAGATTCTTAAACAATACAGTCAGTCTACCGGATATCGCCATATCAACGTCCTTGGGTCTTGGACGATTTCTGTGTCCTTGAGAGGGCCTTGGAAGTTGCTGTGGTGTACATGGAAACGGAGGTGAGTAAAAATAGACGTGGAGAAGAGCCTGTAAAATGAATCACAGTACATTGAGTGATTTTCATTGACAATGAAATAGTTGAGTTCCTTACATTCGTGAAATTCCGTTTATACATTAAATAAATTTTTTACAATTTTCCTACTCAACAGGTTTTTATAAATACCTCGTTAGCGGTCAATCTTTTCATAGAATTGTAAACAAGAATGTTTCTAATGAGATCGAGAAAGTCCGGAGTAGCATCCGGCAGTATATGCTCCCAAGGCACTCCCTTGTGATAAGGAAATGTTATTTTGTTGTAGTCCGGGAGAGAACTTAGTTCAGGCCACGTTTCGGCTGTGGGAGTTCCAAGATGTCTTAGTACTATCGCCAATTGCTCTATATCGGTTTCACCCTATAAAACTAATCGTTAAAACAACATCGACAGGATTTTGAACACATTCCTTTTTTTTTGCTATCAGTAAATAAAGGGAAGAAGTTTGAAGTACTTGCCGGAAAAAGGGGAGAGTTATTGAGCATTTCGCCGAATATACAACCTACAGACCACATATCTATGGATTCTGTGTAAAATCTTGCTCCATACAATAATTCCGGGGCTCTGTACCATCGGGTGGCGACTTGATGCGAATAAGCCTTTGACGAATCTTCCCACATTAATCTTGCTAGACCGAAGTCAGCTATCTTTAACAGTCCTTCGCTGTTTATTAGTAGATTTGCTGGTTTCAAGTCCTGAAAGAACAAAAATATTTTTATAAGATTAGTAATTGATCCAATAATGTGTGTAGATTTTTTAGATGTCGGTAGGACTCATAAAATTTGACAAAATTGTATTTTCTATCTTGTAGGATGTTGAGATTCGTTAGAAATCCATCTAGATTATTTTCAACAAAGGCATAACTAAGAAATTACTGCAGCAATGTCGTATCGAATTACCCTGTGCATAATGTTCTTCTGGTGCATATAGGCAACACCTTCTAGCAGCATTTTCATGTAACATTTCATTTGTGCCACTGTCAGTGGATTGTCGTTATCCTTCAAAGTCTCCCACAGTCCGGAAGGCATGTATTCAAAAACCATTACGAAATCCAAACCCGATGGAAATGCATCGAGCAGTTCTATTATCTGAATGAAAAAACAAAACAGTTGTTAGTCCAGAGATTGAAGTAATGTTTCCCAAATACCATTCTTCATTAAGAAATCTTACATAAGGGTGTTTAAGTTCTTGCAAAGTTTTAACTTCTCTGATAACGGACGTTGGTATTCCATCTTCGACTCTCTTCAGCAAAACCTTTTTGAGTGCCACTTCTTTGTCACTTCCGTTGTTGGTCGCTTTTAAAACTACTCCATGGGCACCTTCGCCTATTCGTCCAGTAATCGTGTATCTATCCATCGTGGTAACATTAAACTAATTTAACTTCAGTCCTTTGTTTGTGTCCGTCGCACCTTTTTCAGACTCTGGAGCCGTTGAATGAGGCTAAACAGGTGAGCGCTCGTCAAAGCGTTCAGGTGGAGACCGAACACCTGCCTACCTTACTCACATAATCAATACCATGCTATCTTTTTGTATATACGATTGATGCTTGAACTTGGCTGTACAATATCTTATTTAAACACTTGAATGAACAGTCTGAAGTTTTTCATTGTTCTTCAGTGGATAAATAATAAAAAGCCATGAAAAAATGAGAAATTGGCTATTACACTGTATCAGTAACGAAGATGATCAGCCACTCACCATTCATTCTTACATACGTTTGAGAAAATTAAAAATCTACAAAAACTTAATATTTCTGAGTCTGTCGCAGTCAGCAATCCACGTGATGTACAAAACAATGATGATGCTGAGGGAATACGAACATGACTTTCTGGGTATTTGGAGCTACACGACCTTCAATGTAACGAAAATCTTTGGTTTTCTGTTACTTCCAACGTTTGTCCTGTCTCGTTATGGACGTGAGTTCACGGTCCAATGTCTTATCATGCTTTTAAAGTAAAATATTTACCTTGCGTGTGAAATTTTTATTTAATTTGATTTTAGTGAACATTAAGATGTCCTATGTGAAATAATATTTTATACAGTTCTGTCTAAAACTGATAATACCTTGAGGTTACTAATATTAGTTTCTTTGGTTTCTCAGTACAAAAAACTCTTCGATATGGAATGCTTGCTTATTCCGTATTAATATGTATTCATTACGTGAAATTACTCGAAAGTTTGATACCAGTTGGAATACTGATGGGATTTTTGGCCTCGGCGACTTGGGTCTCTGTGCAGATGTATGTTTACAGATTAGCGAGAATAATGAGCAAGGTTTCCGGAGACGACCTTGAGACCATTATGCTGAGATTTTCTGGAATATTTTTTAGTATCTACAGATCGTACGATATTGTATGTTACATTCCGATTTCTTTCGGTCAGTAAGAAAGTCTTGTTTAATAGAGATAAATGGATAATACTTCTATCTTGTACAATAAGAATTATTTCTTAGTGAGAAATTATAATTTCAGTTCCTACGCCGCACGAGGCCTTAAACAATAGTAAATACAACTGTGGAGCAAGTTTTCACTTTGGTAATCTGCAACAAAAATGAATTTTTAATACAAGAACGTTAATGAAATAACGTTGTCAATTATTTATTTGTATCTTTAGGCGATCACAGTTCGCTATCAGAGTTCACTCTGCCACCGAGGAACGAAAATTCCTACGTAGCGAGCGTGGCTATCATTTTCCTCTCATTTTGTGCTCTTCTACTATCGGTTTTTCTTATCGATCCGTTGTACAAGTAACAAAGAGTCATTTTCTACAAAAGATATCGTTTTCCACGATATCAAAGCGAGTCTAATAGAACAAAATGTTTGTACAGATTAACTGCAACTTACTTGAGTCTCGAGGACTATAGTCCAGGACTATCAAAGACAATTCGTCTCTTCAGGCATCGAAGATTGCAGTTCATTATACCAATGAGTATTTTCGTTGGATGTGAAAAGATGATAAAATCTTATGACTTTACGACGGTCTGAAAAATTGTAAAAATACGAGTATCACTGAAACATTACGTTTTATCACTTATAAAAGATTTTTGTATTTCCAGGCATTTGTAGGATGTACAGAGTCTGCAGCAAGCGTAATTTATGTGTACTTTCTTGGATCTCTCGCATCGAGTCAAATGTCCTTAGCACTTGCTCCACTCGTCGAAGTGACGAGTTTGCAAATAATTCTTATGATTGCTGCAACGACTCATCTAATTTTGATTCTCATACTATTGTTGAAAGATGAAGCAAACCTCATAGGATATTATGTAATATCTGCCATGTGGGGTCTGGCGTCTTCAACGTGGGATTGTCTATTGTATGGTAATTTTGGGAAATGACCTTCTAAGCTCATTAATATTAATCGTTGAGCTAGTTTGATTAAATAAATTCAATCTAATGCATGTTTAGCACAAGATTAAGATTATCATTATTGTTTGTATTAATTGCTGTTCACAGCATATTATTATGATATCAATATTGAATACAAAATTAATCATTAATTCTTGTATATGCCAATAATGATACGTATTTCAGTTTTGTATGGCATGCTATTACCAGGCGACGAATTGGAGGCTTATTGCCATCTTGGATTCTGGTACTCCATAGGAGCTTTGAGTAATCTTGTTGTAACAAGATTAGTTACAGTGTCATTTAAATTGTGGATGGCTTTTATTTACCTGCTACTTGCGATTATTAGCATTCTTATGCTTCCTTACATAATAACCTACGCACCAAAAAAAGTGGGTGATTGATAAATTACATATGGTGGGCTAAACAAAATTAGCTTCTGATAAGTTTTAATCGATGAGACGATCGATCAAACATTTCAGGTTGCCCCTATTGAGAATGAAGTGGTTACGAGGATTGATAATTCCAAAAATGGTAGACAAGCAGAAATTGACGACGAAACTCATAGAGCGAGAGTGTATTCCCCCAAAAGTGCCGAAGATCGAGAATATTATTCTTCTGAAGTAAAATCTATTTTGACGTCGAGAATTCATCACGTGGCGATACCGAAAACGAGACCTCGATTCGAGTGAGTCTCGTTATGTTCGTATTTAGAATATGTGGGATAAATATGAGTGCAATTATTAGTGAATTATTAAACGATACCTAATTATTTTTGTTTTGAAGTCGTCACGAGGTCTCGGATGAAGGTGTTGACGTTTAACATGATGAATGAGCAGGCTTCGCTTCTGTCTGTCCCTTTGTATTTACAGTATTCTTAATTCGCAACATGTATAGAAAAGATAAGAATAAAACACATTTTTCTGTAAAGCATCGTAAACACGAGTTTTACAACAACATTTACGTACAGAGTAAGTAGTCAATAAGACTATTGATATAAAATTGTAAAATGGACGAATATTCTCTTTGTTTTGAAACTCTACCGGTATTGTTGACCTTGTTGCATTTTAAAAATGGCGGCCAAACGTCTATTTAAATGTAAGTTCACGCATATCACGTTAGATGGCGGGAGAGAGGCAAAGAACGCGATTTCTACATTTCCGACAATTGTCTGTTGTCTCTTCGGAACAAAAACTGACAAAATCGCATACAGGTTAGTAAGGAATAGACGTCTCAATCGAGTGCAAGTTCGAAAATATGAATAACGCAAAAAATTTTTGAATTCAATGAACGAGCTCGATTACTTGTCGCTCGATAATAAATTACCATTACAATTTATCGTAAAATGCCGACTCGGGATGAGAGAACGAATTTATTGCCGTTTCAAGATTCTCAACACAGTTGGACTGACGACTTGCCAGTTTGTAAACAATCCGGTCAGTGTCAACAATAAAATTACAATTTCTCACGATACAATCGTGAAATCAATAATAAATTATGAGTTTATTTTAACGCGATTGAAAATGTAAATACTCGTCCCTGATACATTTTGATAATCATTTATATTGATATTTTTCTCACATTTTTTATTCTCTGCTTGTAGGTGTTGGTTTTTCCACTAATCAAATATACAGAGAAGATGGCTACCGTCAAGAGGAACATTCCTTCGAGGATCGAAGTTTTCACTGTCATTATGATGACTCTACTTTCTTATATGGCGTTTTTGATGGACACGAAGGTTCTAAAGCGGCCAATTTTACACTACAGCGCATGGCAGCGGAGATACTGTTGGGACAGCTGAATGGAAAAACAAATGATGATGAAGTCAAAGAAGTACTTAGGTAACGATTGTAACAGAGATTTATCCAAACAAAGTTATGATAACTTTATCTTCATGATTGCATATAGAAATGATCTGAAATATCCTGATTATGAATAATTTGTAATATTCCAGACAAGCGTTTAATGCTGTTGAACGAGGATATTTCGATTCTATAGGCGATTTATTGGCTGAACGTGCTAGTCTTCAATTCGACATACCCGATGGTCTCAATTCTTATGAAACTTATCAAAAATTTCCACACTTGGTAAGTTTATTCATTAACCATGATTAGCAGAGTGTTGAACAACGTAGGATATTGTACAGCTCATTTTGTATTTTGTACATTTGACACTTCAGGTTGATAAATTGAATGCATTAAATTGCGAATTATCAGCTGGTACAAGTGCTGTTGTTGCGCTTATTCACAGAGGACGCTTATACGTTGCTAACATTGGCGATAGCAGGGCATTGCTTTGCAAAACGGACGAAAATCATGTTCTCAGAGTCATTCAATTGAGTATAGATCATGATCTGCGAAACGAGGACGAGCTTTTGAGATTATCACACTTAGGGCTCGATGTCGAATCAATCCGGCAAGGTGCGTGTCTTTAAAACAACTTTATAAATTGATATTTATAAGTTGTTGAGGTTCACTATTGATAACCGTAATTTCTGGGGCCTGCATCCAATTTTTTTAGTTCTCAATTAAATCTAATTAATATTAAAAAAAATGTTATGGGGCAAATGGAAAGTAAAATAACAAACGAAATCTATGATCTGATGATAAAATCCACAAATCTAAGGTTCTCATCTTGGAAACCAGGAGAACACTCGATGCTTGGGTAATTATTTGGTGAAAGGAGGATATCGAGAGTTTGAAGAATTATCGTCAGCAACCGCCGAACCAATTATTGCCGAACCGGAGATTCACGGAGGAATAGAAATCGACGATTCATGTAGGTTTCTCCTGCTAATGTCACGAGGCCTCTACAAATCATTGGAAGAAGCAACGGGGACCGATCAAGTGAATAAAGAACTGGCACTCATGGCGGTAGAGCAGGTAAATAGAAATATTTGTCGATAAAAATTAAATTCCAAAGACAATCATGAATTAACTGGATTTTTTATTTTCAGTTTAGAGTTCAGTCGACCTTGACGGGTGTCGCACAGGCTGTGGTTGACAAAATTGTGAGAATTCATCACGACGTCAGTATGAGCACGTCGCTAAGTTCGCCTACGGGTGGAAAACGTGAGGACATAACGCTGCTAGTGCGAAACTTTAATTTTCCGATTCCACACACGATCAAGAGTCCGACCGTACCATCGGTACGTTTTAATCCCGTCGTCGAGATGGCCGGATCGTCGTCGACGATAATTGATGATCACAGAGGATACTCGTCGATAGGCGCATCTATGTCCGAGGACAATTTCGACACGTCAACTAATGAAACATCGACTACTTCGGAACTGTACCCAACCGACTCACGACCCACCGATAGAAATGGGAAAATCAAACCGTACGTCAATTTTTCGGAATATTTCGAAAACGTGGAAAAACGAAAACTCGAAGGTACCCTTCCCGAAGGTATCGACTTTTAATGGTAGTAACGTTTGTATTCTAAATCAAAATGTGAATAATAATGCCTAGGATTAACAGTGGAAAAGTGTGAAGACAGAAAAAAAACGAGATAACTTTGTTGTAGAAATAAGTTGTACATAAATTAAAAATGAAGAACGACGGAATTGTGTAAGTTTGTCGGGTTAATTGTTTACGTCCGGTACGGTGATCCTTTCGCTGTGCGCAGGAAATAATCTACCACAGGTGTTTTTTTAGCACTGTTTGTGTATTTCAGTCAAATTTCTACCTAATAAAATCACGAATCAGATGTTAACAATGATTTATGGGAAACATAAATCAATTGACTATTTGGTCAGGGCCAGAATATTATTAAGCTATAATTTTGCTTGTGTACTTAAGTAAAATTTGGACTTTACAAAATGCGAGTTAAATGTTGAAAAGAAGTTAGAATCTTCCTGACAATATTTCGGACAGAAGCAAAGTCGTTTGTTTGACGGTCGATAATAAACTTTGTCTTTTAGTCTTCGCATTATCGAACTATTCGCTAAGTATTTTACAAATATTTTGTAGGCATGCACTTCAGCCTCTCATAAGCTGCTTTTTCGAGGCATTCTCTGTGATCCGGATGGGCTACTTCGATAAGAGCACACGCTCGTTGTCTCAATGTCTTTCCGAATAATTGAACCACTCCGTATTCTGTTACGACGTAATGAGCATGCGATCTAGTTGTCGTTACACCACCACCTGAAAACGAGAAATGTTCTTGAACGATCTCGAACGATTTCTAACAAATTAAGTCTCTAGAATAGAATAATCTCGCTAATATAATTATAAATTTTCCTCAATATGTCGACATTTTCTTGTTTCTTTGATCTATCAAGAAAATCCCAATAATAAATCCAAAAATGAAATATCACTTTTTTCTTCATGCTACCTGCTGTCAAAACCGGTTGAATCCTGCTCTCTCCTCTGCTCGTTACCGATGGTAAAGCAACGATGGACTTTCCTTTCCCATCACGACATATAGCCGAGCCACGAAGAAAATCTAATTGTCCACCAACACCGGAATACATTTTACAACCGAGACTGTCCGCGCATATTTGTCCAGTTATATCAATCTCGATGCAAGAATTTATCGCAGTCATTTTAGCCTGGGATGCGATCACTCGGGGATCGTTCACATAATTAATTCCCAGCATTTCTGAAAATTTATATCATCGTCTCAATCAATTACTTTTTACAAACAATATGTACCTAATTGCTTTATGTTTACAAATATAGACAATGACCGGTTTGTCATCAACGCAAATTTCTTCTTCTTCGATATTTATGTTTTGTATGAAATGTTTGAATATTAATTTAACAAAATTGAATCGAAAATAATTGGATATAGCGTTCTCTTTTATTTCCGAGTCTTACCAATCGATGGATTATTGTGAAGAAAATCGTAGAGCTTTTTCGAGCCGACAGCAAGAGAGCAAACCATACGACCTTTATGATTAGATTTTCGTCTGTTTGTGATCGCTCCTGATTCCACGAGATTGACCATACCATCGCTCATCATCTCGCTGTGAATTCCAAGATCTTTGTGATTGATCAGAGAGCACAGGGTTGCATCTGGAATGTTTCCAACGCCAATTTGCAGTGTAGCACCTTCCTCGACCAATCTCTGCGCTATTAACTTCCCGATTTCTGTCTCGATTTCATTTGGTGGCATTTCACTAACACAAGGCAGAGGACAATCGAATTTAACGGCGTAGTCGAAGTGGCTCGAGTGAATTGTCGCATCACCGAAGGTTCTGGGCATGTATTCGTTAACTTGAGCTGGAGAGAAAACAAAATTAATTAATAAATTCAACCATTTGATTCCATTTAGTAATGAGAGAATAATATTGTGTTCTATAATTACATAATTATTAGCAATAATTAGATTATACTGATATTTGCCTGATTAAATTTTAACAAATATTTTAATTCGTTGATTGAACGTTACTAAAGATTTAATGCAGCGTTCATTAACTTGTAACATGACTAACCGACGATAACTTTAGCTGTACAAATCGCAGCTCTGGTGCAATCCACGCTGGTCCCAAGTGAACAAAATCCACGCGAATCTGGCGAACTAACGTGAATCAACGCAATATCCGGAATAATTCCTCTCTCGTAAAATAATTTTGGCGTTTCGTGATTAAATATTGGTATAAAGTCGGCACGTCCCTCGTTCACTGCTTCTCTCATATTTGCACCGATATACAAACTTATGGATCTAAAATTTTCTGAAACATACAATCGTAGAGACGAGTTATTTCAATTTTTGTTTTTAAATATGATTA
The DNA here is from genome assembly GCA_946811545.1 of Netelia fuscicornis. Classification (NCBI taxonomy): domain Eukaryota; kingdom Metazoa; phylum Arthropoda; class Insecta; order Hymenoptera; family Ichneumonidae; genus Netelia; species Netelia fuscicornis. The sequence continues at coordinate 15,124,620 of OX328011.1, read as the reverse complement.
ATAATCAAGTAATTCGAATCAAAGAATTCAATTTAATTCGTACGATTAAATTAAATTTTTTAAATCCCAATTATTCGATGGGACATATAGTTTTTGTGCTTATTTGACTTTTATTTGTACTTTCAAATTCTGGATTGGCGAACGGAGCATCGCCTTCGAGTGCCATGTGCATAAGTCGAACACCTCGAGTGTTGTTGCAAATACCATGTTCGGTCATCGCCCTAACTAATTCTAAAGGGGTCGCTGCACCTCCCTGAATGAAAACGAGATGTTCTAAAAGAACAATGGGTCAATTTATATTTCTGTTATGATGGAAATTATCGGTGAAAAAATATTTAAGCTTTTGGTAAAAAGTTACTTATTAAAAAATCACTATAACTAAAAGTTTAAAAAATTTGCCACTTTTTCCAATATTTTTGTATTTTATTAACATAGGCGTGAATCAATACGCATTACCGGAATTGATAAATTTCACAGCGTCTTCGACGCAGACCCATCGTGGGCATCGTCTCAAAGGCTGAAATGGCTCGCGTATATATCTCAGGCCGCAGAGATTAAAGGGTTTCAAAGAACGAAACTTGTTGAAAGCCGATTCCAAGCTTCGAAACATTTCACAGATATCTGTGGTCTATTCGTCAAACGTTGAAGACCGGCAGAAACTTGATTCACGAATTATTTTCCCTTTTACAATCATAATTTGGATTATGCATGATAACAAATCAATGAAAATCTTGTTTTCTTCTGACAACATCAAATGAACTATGAAAAAAATACATGGACGTAAACTCAATTTATCTAGACGATTGACATTTGACGTGCCAGCGTCAAAATGTATCGTCAACTTATGCAGCAATTGTTTTTTTAATCATAATTGAAAAAATAAAAAATAAAAGATAAAGCAAAGAGTTTAAAAGCTGTAAATTATAGTTACTTTTGATATAATCTGTGGTTACTTTATTAATTTATTTATTTGCTTAATTTATGGTTAATTTATTTACTTTCTAGATATTTGCCCTAATTACACTGTTTGATTTGTTTTTGGAATGAAATTAATTAGGAAAGAACCGCTTGCTGGTAGAGTGGCCTTTGGAGATGGATCGAAGCAAGAATAATGCAATGTGCGAATTTCAATGTAGCAGTTGAAAAAGTAGTGAATTTATTTATGATCTAACTATACTGTTTAATTTGTTTTTAGAATGAAATTAATTAGGAAAGAACCACTTGCTGATAGAGTGGCCTTTGGAGATGGATCGAAGCAAGAATAATGCAATGTGCGAATTTCAATGAACCAGTTGAAAAAGTAGTGGATTTATTTATGATCTAACTATACTGTTTAATTTGTTTTTAGAATGAAATTAATTAGGAAAGAATTGCTTGCTGGTAGAGTGGCCTTTGGAGATGGATCGAAGCAAGAATAATGCAATGTGCAAATTTCAATGTACCAGTTGAGAAAGTAGTGGATTTATTTATGATCTAACTATACTGTTTAATTTGTTTTTAGAATGAAATTAATTAGGAAAGAACCGCTTGCTGATAGAGTGGCCTTTGGAGATGGATCGAAGCAAGAATAATGCAATGTGCGAATTTCAATGTACCAGTTGAAAAAGTAGTGGATTTATTTATGATCTAACTATACTGTTTAATTTGTTTTTAGAATGAAATTAATTAGGAAAGAACCGCTTGCTGGTAGAGCGGCCTTTGGAGATGGATCGAAGCAAGAATAATGCAATGTGCGAATTTCAATGAACCAGTTGAAAAAGTAGTGGATTTATTTATGATCTAACTATACTGTTTAATTTGTTTTTAGAATGAAATTAATTAGGAAAGAATTGCTTGCTGGTAGAGTGGCCTTTGGAGATGGATCGAAGTAAGAATAATGCAATGTGCGAATTTCAATGAACCAGTTGAAAAAGTAGTGGATTTATTTATGATCTAACTATACTGTTTAATTTGTTTTTAGAATGAAATTAATTAGGAAAGAATTGCTTGCTGGTAGAGTGGCCTTTGGAGATGGATCGAAGCAAGAATAATGCAATGTGCAAATTTCAATGTACCAGTTGAAAAAGTAGTGGATTTATTTATGATCTAACTATACTGTTTGATTTGTTTTTGGAATGAAATTAATTAGGAAAGAACCGCTTGCTGGTAGAGTGGCCTTTGGAGATGGATCGAAGCAAGAATAATGCAATGTGCGAATTTCAATGTAGCAGTTGAAAAAGTAGTGAATTTATTTATGATCTAACTATACTGTTTAATTTGTTTTTAGAATGAAATTAATTAGGAAAGAACCGCTTGCTGGTAGAGCGGCCTTTGGAGATGGATCGAAGCAAGAATAATGCAATGTGCGAATTTCAATGTACCAGTTGAAAAAGTAGTAGATTTATTTATGATCTTTGCATAATAAAATCATTTTTTAATGATTTGTTGTTTGGGTAGTGTCTATCCATTGTATCCAAGTAACCAAATAAAACTCTATCTCAAAGTCGCTAAGTGGAAACCCCCGAGGATAATTATTTTATTAGATCGAACTGTGACGAGAGTGAAATCGTCCGCACATATAACTCCAGCTAAATCCTCGCATACATCCAAGTTTTTACGTTCGCTTTGTATTCATCGTAGAGTCGTCATGGCAACCTATGTTTCGCGTCACAACTATCATGGCAGACCTCGAGGGTAAGTTTGTAACGTGTCAAATCCTCCAGTACGGTTAATTTCTCCAACACAATCAGGCCCTGCGGAATAAAAAATAAAATTAATATTTTTACCGACCTCGTTGCTTCAAAAAAAAAACTTCCATAAAATTTGTCTCTAACATTCTGTTCTGGTCGTTTCGAGTCGGTCGTTTCGCCGGTTTTCACGCGTCGCGACGCTTTTCCCTAGCGCGACGAATCGAGAAAAACGAAGTGGGAATTGTGAGGAATAGAAAAGCGAGTGAGGAAAAAACAGAAGTTATTCTATTATTACATATAGCATGGGGAACAGAGAGGAGAGAAATTTTCAGAGTGTTATATGTCATGCTGTATAACGTGCGAGTGAGTGAAAGAAGAAAAAGAGAGATGCTGAGCCTTTGCCGACCCAAAATAAATCCTTAATGTGAATCTGTGTTAGTGTGTGAGAGACAACCAAATTTATATATATATATATATAGATATATAGATATGTACATTGAGAAAAAAAATGCATATAGATAGATATTTACCTATATGTACATATTTCCCTATTCATGTACATAACTATATAATCATGTATATGGGGAATACCATGCCAATTGAGCCACCCAAAAAAATCAAATATACGCATCAAAAATTTCAAAATTCAGATAATATTGATGTGTACTTCAGTTGTAGAATTCTTTACACTCTTTCTCGTACGAATCATGAATGCATCTTTTTGCTGATTTCTTCTTAATAGTTAGTCACCTCGAGAACCTTCCATTCACAATAATTAAAAGTGAAAATCATAAATTGTGTCATAATGTATAAGAGAAAAATTGTAATCTGATTGGAAACAACAATATAAGATTGTTTAAACATTCTGTACTAGTACAAGATGTATACTAGTTTGGAACTTGCAAAGAATTTGCCATAAAATAGAAGTGCTGTTACTTACAAACTGTTACGAATTATTAAAGAAAAAGAAATCAACAAAAACAAGTATTTCGCGATTCGTAACAGACGGGATAGCTTGTTGGCACAGTTACAACTTAGCGCAACTATTCTATTCACATTGCACGAGCAGTACAAAAAAAATGTTTGCCCGTATTTGTTTTTTCGATTGCTCAAATGACTTGAAAGGGCCCATATACGTATATATATATAAGTATACGTGCATCGGCGCATAAAATAGTTTCGTGCATTCGAGTTGTTGAAGACTCTCCTCGTTCTTCGTAACTTTTCGCTCTCGTCGTGTTCACGTCCGACTCCCTCGTTCTCGCGTTGCCAGTCCGGATTCAGCAAGTCAGTCAGTTGGACATTACAACTCGAGTTCCTCGGCTCTTTCCATTGTCGTTCGATTATTTATATCCGTTATAGATGTTGTGTTGCGTCTCGAGGAAGGCTTCGGCAAGTCCGAATAACGAAATCAATCAAAATCTGCAAAATAATCAAAATAATAAAAAATCGATATTAAACTCCGTACCATCGTCATCCTCGTCGGGTTTCTCATCGTCGAGTTTCGACAGTAGCCAGATTTACGATTCTTCACTTACTTCCGGTTTCACTACGTCGTCGTCATCGTGCGATACTTCTGGCTATTCTTCCAATACTCGCGTTTACGCGAATTCGAGCTCCGAATCTTTTTCCACCGCCTCTCAGTTGACCGACAATTTCATCCAGAAAGATCATTTCTTGGCCCATTCGAACGTCTTTCATCCGGTGGCGGATTCCTCTTCTGGGAGAAAGGGTTTTCCACCGGAACCACCGAAACGGTTGGTAAGCTTCTCGCCAACCGCGAAACCTTCTAACGATGAGGTCAGTCAGGACTCGAGTGTAGAAAAATCATCTGTTAAAGGTAAAAATTGCATAGAGTGAGCGAGTGAAATAATTTTGCGTTGAATCTAAACAATTTCATCCAGATACTATTAATAATTAGTATCGAACGTTTAATCGTTGCTTCTACAATTATTCGTCAAATTCTAAATTGCTTTCCTAATTATTAATTAACGTTTGTATCACACCATATAATTAATATAAGATTGAGGTAAATTTATCTAAACTTGAACTTCTTGCTGAATTTTATTCTAGAAAAATCAATGTTCTTTGATCGTGGTAGCTCGACGGCGAGATTGCGAGTGTACGATTAAACATAGACGACTGTACAAGCGGCTTTCTATTAGAATTTTCTTGCTGACATCGATTTATGCATAAATAACGAATAAATTATGTTATTCTTAACGATTCTTCGAAGCTATTGCGTGGAGTACGTGCTATACGAGCGTGGGTCGACTCGTCTCTTCCCTCGGTTTCCTTCTCGCTCCATACACGATTCGGTTATACTCTCTTAATAAATATTATATATTAAGAACGCTATATTTATACATAATATTGAATTGTGAGACACATCGCTCGAGAGATTGCTCACGCCTCCGTTACTAATCGAACCTTGAAGGTGAGACACACCGTACGAGACCATAACGAGGGGAGTTTCACAGTCGGTCACAAACAAAAAAAAAGATCGGTCGTGATGTTCCGATCGCTAATAATACTTTCTTCTAAATCGTGGAAGAGACATCTCTCACCAACGAGTAATAATATTTGTTTGAGACTTTAACTATACGCTCGTGTAATCAATTGTCTAGTACAAACTAAATTATTACTAAACAGAGTTCAACAAATTTTATAATAAATGTACAAACAAAATCACGAACGCTATCGTTGCAACATTGAAAAACATATTACACGGTAAAAGATTGCTCGCGTGCATATTTATCCATCGATAGTTTGAACAATGTTTTCTAATTTCTGAACAGTCAAATAATGCATGACATTAAAAAAATTAACTTGATACGATATAAACAAAGATTTTCGATAAATCTTGCAGTTGTTATAAACTTAATAAAAGCGAAGATTTAAAAGAAATGGCGAGTACGAATCTACAAATTTCCAGTAACAAAAACGAGCCGTTAGCTGAAGAGTTTACAATAAAACCACATAGTTACAAACGCGTACTGTTCTCGTCCTCGTCGGATCGCCTGTAGAATCCTAAAAAGGAATCTTGTTCGTTTGAGTACGTAGGCGAAAAGTAAAAAAAAAACGCGTCGCGGGGGCGTCTCGCAACCTCGCGAGTGGTCTTGCTGCATAATCGTCTGTAACGATCGAGTATGTGAAAGAGAGCTCATTCGTTCGAGAGAAAAAGCGAGAAGGAATAATCGTCGCTCGGTATATCCAAGAGAGGAAATAGCCGCAGGTGTATCTGAGAACATACGCAGCATCGCAAAAGAGCGATTCCTTCTCTTCTGATTCGCCTCGTTCTCCTCGCTCTCTCTATTTCACACACGGTCGAAGAGTATAACTTAGTCGAGCGTTTCTTTACGAATGGGACGCATACATGTTCTCAGGTGATCGTTATTATTACACGCGAAGGCTCTCACGTCGCGACTTTGGCCTGATACGGAAAAACACCTTTGTACAGTCGAAGTCAAAGTGCCGGCAATCTCACATTCGATGAGCTGAACTCGACTATTCCAGTTCGATCGTTTTTACTTTCTTTTTCAACGCTCCTCGTTAAATACCGATTTATATATTTATTTATACGATTACTCGATTGTAGACTAGTTAACTGAATTGTGTTTTTTAAATTATTCATCTGGGTGTTCAGTGTTTACAATAAAAGTTGTCTGACCGCTATTGATCGTAAATGCTCCTAAAGCTCACGTTAATTAATCCTCGTTCGCGTGGTTTGACGGAAAAAGAACTAATCCAATGATAATTTATCGTGCAACAGTAACACCGGATGAGAAAACTGCTGATAGTGACTCTGGGAATAATTGTCATCGGATTACAATCGACTAAATGGATTCTGTGTTTGTGTACAATACGACCTAACAGTTTTTTCGTGCCTGAAGATTTTAAAACAACGCCGATTTAAATTGAAAAACATTGACGGTCAATTTCAGCGACTACGCATTTTGTTTCATACAATTAAACGATAATTAACAACGAAGATTGCTCGTACGACTAATTCTCAAAATGTGCTTCATGTATGCGAGATAAAAATCCTTCTTCGCGTAAGTTTGATGTAAAACTCGAGCGTGACGGGAATCGATCGATATTGCTAATTCGCATTTAAACACGGTTGTTTTTTAAATGTTTCCTCCGCACGCGACAGCTGATAAAAACGTTGGATGAAAAAAAGAGAGCCCTGTGTGCGTTCCCTTTTCTCAACTTGGCGGGTCAATGCAATTAACTCGTGAGCTCTAAGTGTCGCGAATTGATCGTCGACGTTGTTCGTCGTCGTGTGCCAATTTTCGTTGTTTTACAGTCGAGTATCGTCGATCGTCCTCGTTGGTTCGTTGAGCGTTGGCCGATCGCTGTAACAATTTAATAGTGATAAGAAGTTGATCGTCGATTTTTTTTAAACAAAGCTCGAACAAACAAATACACACCTACACGTTAAATGGCAACAGATGAGCCCACGGAGCTGCTGCCGTGCGCGATATGCGCTCGTACATTCAAGCCACAATCGTTGGAGAAACACACGAGGATATGCGAGCGCGCTGCGGTCAAAAAACGAAAACCCTTTGACTCGGCTAAACAGAGAATACAGGGAACTGAATTGGCCGAATTTTTGCCAAAAGAAACGATCAAGAGAAAATCTTCTCAGTCCGAAGACAGAGCGAACTCTAACGTGGACAAAGGATCCTGGCAACAGACCCGGGATGAATTGCGACGAGCTATTCGCGCGGCTCGAGGAGAAACAGTAAGTTTTATTCTCATTCAACGTTATTAACCTTTTGAGACCCGAGTACTTTCAAGCTTATGTGGTCCGCAGATGCATAGGCTGACGCATATATACGTCCTTAAAGCTCAAAGGGTTAATCTCATATTTGATTTTTCAAAATTGGTAAATCAAAGCAAAGTATTTTTTAAAAAGAATTAATGATCCGCTTTAATTTCTAAGTTAAAATGTGAACCTCGTATTGAAGACTATAAGGGAATTTTATCATCCATTCTAAATCTACATATACAATTTTATTCACCAGGTCAATCCAACTCCTCAGCGTCAGGTCGTTCCAACTTGCAACGTGACCGTTGGTGTGCCAACTCGTCCCAACGAAAAGGGAATATGTCCAACGTGCGAACGTCAATTTAGCATAAAGTCGTACGAGCGACATGTCGCCTGGTGCAAAGAGCGTGCGACGAGGGTTCCCATGAGCACAGCTACGAACATCGCCAAAGAGCGTCTCGAGGCTAGAATGAAGTATCGAGCTCCAGCGTTGAAGAATCGTCGTGTTACGACTCGTGAAAAATATTCTCCGTTATCAGCGATGAATTTGACGAGCAAGACCAATAACACGACTTTGCCGAGTCAACGAGCCAAGGAGACGGTCTCGACGCCGAGCTGCAACAACAAGGGTGGAAATGAGAACACGACATCAACCAGTCAGAGTCAAAAATCGACGGTTACCGGGTGAGTACAATTTTTCCTCTGATCTTCTCCTGGCTACGAGCCAACGACTTGTTTTTTCTCCTTCCTCGTTTTGCTCCACGTACCTCTCTCCTTACTGTTTCGAGACGTTTCCGGTCCAGCTGGGACACCAGTGCAACGCTCGGATACTCTTATGTATTATTATTAGTAATACGTATTTAACTTCGTTAAGGGTCCTCACGATCTGTCGCTGCTCCACTTTGCCTCGTAATGACTTGTGAAACTTTGTTCCGGATACGTCACTGTAAAGTATAAAGTAATAATGTAGCGCATGTGGAATATAATGAATATTTTGGTAATGCTGACGCTATAACTGAAATTTTAGTGTAATTAAAAATCTAGATTTCTGTAAATTATCATTGAATGAATATTTAATTAGAAGCAAGCACAGATTGTAAATTACTCCGAGAATTTTGAAAGATGTTACTCAAAAAAAAAATGTAGAGTATCCAATCTAGTTTTAGGCAAAAAGATAACAAAACACTGACTTGACTTATATAAATTTACCCCAAGGGAATACATAGAACTCGTCACGGGATCTATATTTGTCTAGGACGGTCTCAAAGCTGTTACAAGTTTCGTACCACCATTCGTCTCGCCTATATCTACCTAAACTCCCATTCGTGTAATAGGAACTGTCTCTACTGGAACAAAGTTTCCCGTTTCTACGCTTTTCTAAATCAATTGTTGCAGAAGGCGTTCGGGACAGGGTCGAGAAGGAATATCCTCCGGACCAATGAAGTCAAGACTCTCCGATCGTTCGAGCAGGTGAGAATTCTTTTTTATACCTATCTCGTACATTTTGCGGAACTACGTTTATGTTTTTAACTAGTCTAATGTTTCAATAGGCTTTACTATAAGATTAACATTATTCGTAATAATATTATATACAAAATTGTACGCTACGTGTTTTTTACCGGTAATTGATACAAGAAGACTTCATGAGGCGTCCATGAGGAGAAGGAAAAAGGGGTTTTCACGCTCTCGCGTAAATGCGACTTTGTTTTCCTTTGATCTACACTATTCTAAGCGAGAATTTTTATGGCACGATTTTCTTTGATTTTGCCTCGAAACGTCCTTCTCCTGATGACCAATCGAGACGCAGTGCCTATTCCTGATCCATTTTTCTTTTTCCTTCTCCTCTTCCTCTTGTAGACCCTCGTGCGAGATCGAATCAGGAACGACAGGCTCAAATTGTCCATCCGCGCGACAAAATTCCTCCCGCAATAGCAATAACGTTTTTCATCGTCTCTCGGGACGTTCACCGACGAGAACGAATTCTTCCAAGACCTCGAACTCGCCGATACGAATCGGGCGTATCATTCGCAGCAACGAAAATTCCAAGAGCCCTTTCGAAGATATCGATGAGAGTGGAGAAAAAATTGAAGATTCCGGTCATCGATCGAAAGAGACCGTTCAAGGCTCGCCGAGAAATCGTCGGCACAGACCAAATATCGTCCATGCACGAAGTTATGGTAATCCTCGAGTGAATGACGTGGCCATCAACGACATAGTGGCTGGTTTGAGCGTTCAGCCGTGCATCCCAAAGAACCTAAAAAATGAGAACGAAGAATTTATAACATGGAAAAAAATCGGCGAGAAAAATGTTGAAAATATCGAATTATTAAAAGTGAATTCAAAGTGCAAAAAGAGGGCTGCAGAGTTTGATGAGATCGAGAGGATGGACACAACGAGCGAGGATAAATTTCATCGCCATGGAGAATCGAGCATAGAATTGGAAAATATCTCATGGGCAAGTGGAATTGAAAAACTCGATCAGACTTATCTGATAAAGGAATCTTTGGAAGCAGAAACGGATTTTGCAAATATATTTGGTAGAAGAAAGCGCAGACCGGTCATCGACAGTCCGAGGGTGGAATTTTATTATGACAAAAAAACGATGGAAAAACATTTTTTTGGAAATTTTGAGCTCGACAACGTTCGAGATGGAATCACTGGGAAAAGTTGGGTGGGAAATAAGTCGGCAAGAAGATTGGACGATACGAAAAGCCACTCGTTTTCTGGATGTCCTAAACTCGAACCTTTGAATTTGTCGATGATAGAAAGTGAGGAAACTACGGAATTCGATGAAACTCACAGATCTAAAAAAAGTTCGAAATCTGTAAGAAAAAGTTCTCGTGACAAATCGAGTAAGCATACGGCAAAATCAAAGCCATCGTTTGAATCTAAATCTTGGCCGACGAACATGGAAAATCTTGAATCTAGTAAGGAAAGAAATTTTGATAATATTTTGACCAAAGAAACTTTGAACGATGTTGATTTGGAAATTTCTAAGGACGAAAATATACAAATTTCGGATCGTTCGAGATCTTTGAAGAGCGATAATCAGAAATTATTGATGGAAGAAACGGTAGAATTGAAATCAACCAATGGAGACGAATGTATTCTTGCTCGACCTTTAAGTTCAGGAATTAACGAAGATAAAAATCGTGTAAAAAAGAATTCCAATCCGGAAACTAGTGTGGACGAAACTCTGGTAACTTCAAACACTTCAAGATCATTAAGACATACAGCGACTTCGACAATTATCTTCGATGACGTACTAGAAAATTTAAATCGTGATTGTTACGAGAACAATAATGAAAATTTCACGACAAAGAAATCTTTCAACGACCTTGATTTAATAATTGATAACCATGGCGAAATAGGCATTTCCTCTTCAAGATCTTTAAATGAGACTTCATCACCTTGTTGCGAGTCTTCGAAAGAATGGCTTATCGAATCTGCGGTTGAAAATCAAGTTATTACAGATGAACAATTAGATTGCACATTTAATGAGATCGACGAACAAACAAAATCAGCTTTTAGCAAAGTTCTCGATCAAATCTTATCGCTATCGTGGATCAACGATAAGGATTCGAGTGAACAGAGAACCATCGAAAACTTTGAGAATGAAATATCTAATAAAAGTATAAAATCTAATGAAACAGTGGAAAAAAATAAAGAAAAATCTGTAGAGCCTGGAAAGATCCTCTTCAACATGGAAAATGAGACAAAAGCGAAATATCAGAGATGTGGCACTTACGTGATCGAAAAACCAAAGAATTCTAATATCGAGATTGTAAATCGATCGTCTGACGAATTTTTGGACGAAAAACCAGTCGAAAAAAAGCGTAAAATGGAACAAATCTCATCGACGAAAACGTCGAAGAAAGTTTCAAGATTGAAATCTTCAATGGAAAAGAAAACAGTCGCAATGGAGACGGAGGAAGAAAATTTGATAAGTTTCGACGAAAATATCGTCATTGTCCCCTTACAATCTAAACAAGATCTGGAAATAGCGAAGGAATTGCAAACCGACAAGAACAAGAATGTTCAAGAAATTCGTGAGAAGTACGTGAATCGAACGTTTAGCTACGACAGTGACGATACTCTCACCAATGAAAATTTTCTCAAACAATATGAAACTGCAAGTTCGTCACAAGTCGATAAAAAATTTTCCTCCGTGACTGAAACGTCGTTTTACGATTTACACGACAAAGCTTTTTCGGATTCGTGCGTACCGAGGGAAGCAACACCTTTCGACGACAGTTTTTTTAGAAAACTGAAAGAAACAGAAGTAAACAATTGCCCAGAAATGAAAAGAAAATTGAGAGAACAGAATTCATCAGAAAATTCGGTTTTGCAAGCATGGAAAAACGATGAAATGAAAAGGTCATCTGAGATGAGAAGAAAGTCGGGCGAAAAGGAATGTTCAGACAATTCTTTTTTGATGGAAGTGGAAACATCCGAGGTGCCAAAATCTTTGGAAATAAGAGAAAAGTCTAGAGAACGTTCTACGAGAAACTCTTCTTTGAAGGAGCAGAAGCAAACGGAAGTTAAAAATACCTCTGGTATCAGAAATAGATTGCGCGAAAAAATGAAACTGCTTCGTGGTAGCACGGACAATTTAATAACGTCGATCGAGACTGCCGATAGTGTATTATCCAACGAAAATTGTTCGGCCAACTTCGAGCCAAAGTCGACGTGTGAACTCGGTGAAGAGACGATTCATCGAATAGATTTCGGTAATGTTGGAAAGATGGTCAAGAAGGAAGCGAGCTTTTGTGGATTTTTGCCAGAAATTCCGATTGGTCGAATTATCGCTAAAAACGATAATACGAAAATTGACAAGAAATACGTGCCACTCGATCCTTCTTCGTTACTCTGGCAACGAGCCATGAAGAATTCCAATGCGAGACTCATTAATCTTGATCCACCAAAGTTTCATCAAGAAACCTCGATTCCATTCGCGAGGCTGTCGAATATTGGTAAACTTCCGCCAGTCGTCCAATTTGGAAAAGAGAAACGAAGGTAGATTACAATCTCGATTCATCACTGTAAATAAGACAAACAACATTAGATGAATCGAAACAATTTTCACGACGGTGATGAATTTGACGACCAATGCTCACCTTATTGCTTCTCAAAAAGGGCAAAAACTTGTTAAACGTCTGTGGAAAATCTTAGACATTACTGTCCTTTTTACGTTTCTATTTTCTCTTAAGATTTCTACTAATGCTCATTTTCAATTCCGAATTATCAGGACATAGGTAACGTCACTTGAACATTTGTTTAATGAAAATTTTCGTAGGATCTCCGATCGAGATTCTCGACCCATATGGAGCAATTACGTGCGCAGACATCCGGACTTTAATCTCGTACTAACGGGTAGAACGTAAGTCCTTTCGTCCAAAAATGTCGGTCGGTGGCAAAATACAAAAAATCGTTAGTCCGCTCCATGTGTTTTATCGTTATAGTTCGTTCTTTCGTTAGCATGACCGAGGATAAAAAATACGCTAGTATATCAAATATTTGCATCAAAAGATCGATTTTATAGCCCGAGCACACGCCATCGTCATCGTAGAAGGGATTCACCAGTTTTTCTAGGCTACATTTATCATACGATACCTACATGTGTGTACCCTTTCCTCAGCTCGACAGAGACTCAATATTAGCCTATCAATTAACAATTCATTAATTACCTATCCTTAATTGTTACAAATAATTGTTTGGCCAATATGTGTTCCACACAGAATATATATATAGATATATATTTAGCATTATCAGGCTCGAGCAACGGCAGGCTTCATCGCTGTCGATTCAATCAAAAAATCATATTCCATGCACCGAGAACAAAGATTACTCCGAATCGGTTTGGCCGCAAAACTTATTTATAATTTCATTATTTCAACCGCAAACATTTATTTTATGTGAAGAGAATCGAAGATTTTTTTCTTCGCGTCGACACTCATCGGACTCGATCTAGCAAAATCTTTCTCCTCGTGGCATTTGGTCGGTGGCTTTTAAAAAAATCTTCCAATTTCAGGCAACCTTCATTCGCATTCGCATATTTATGCCTTCATCAATCTTGCACGTCTCGCCACTCAAGATTAGATAAATGATCGAAGATACAAAAATCCCGTCGCATTAACGAGATTCAATTTTTCAGTGGAAGCTGCAAGGACTACGATCCCTTTCTAATCGCGGAACGTCAGATGAACGAACTTCTGTCGGACACTTGCAGCGATCAGTCACTAACGGACTCTTCGTCGAATCATCGCGGTTCCTTGTCACCCTCACTGTCTCATTTTCCTCTTTCTCATTCCTCAGCATTCGTCAAATATCCAGATTCCGTGACGTTGCAAAATCAAAAAGTGCCGGAAAAGCGTGTTTCCCTCATAGCACCACCGACGGAATTCGACGATTTGGCGACCGATTTTTCGTCCGACTCCACCGAGACAAATTCGATATCTCGCGAGATTAACGGCGCGTGCGACAGTAACTCACGAGCTCGCGATAATTCTTGCGAGAACAATGATAAACGAAAAAATTCACGCGATCATGTGCTCGGTAGACGCGTTATAATCGACAAATCCAAAGCTCTCGGTACGAGCGAAACCGTCGACGATTCCGCCTCGATACGTTCGAGCTTTGGTAACTCGCACACGAATGAGAAAGCGCGAAAATTATTCGAAAGAACAACGCCAAAAGTTTCACGCTCGAATTCTGTACGCATAATCTCCTCGTTAAAAGTCCCCGAGCCAAAGTCAAATAATTCGGTTAAATCTTCGTCCAACAAAAACGACACGAGTCGCAACAATAGAAACAATAATTACGCGAGTTTGAGCGGTAGCAACGTTAGTCTAAGTTCGATCGTGTCGAGCGAAATCGACGCCAAAAGATCCAATTCAATGTTCGACGAGCTCGCGAGTTCCTTCGAGGACGATATTTCGGGTATCTATCCATCGTTAAGGTCGTTACTCAAAAATGATTCCCTCTCCGTTACCAGTCCGATCCAATCGAACGACCCTCGGAATGGCCAGATCAGCGACGACGAATTCTCATCTCCGGACAGCTACAAAAGACAAGAACACAACAAACTCAGCGCTGATTCCGCTTATAGCAGGTTCGATTACGATATAAACTTTGAATTTACCTCGTTTCTCATTCATTCTCTCGTAAAATCCAACGTCCAAGTTTTGACCCAACTATAATTGGACTGTAATCGCACTTATCTGTAAAAAAAATTGTTATTTATTTTGTCACTTTCGTAGACTTTTTTCACTTCGTCTCTTCTGCTTTTATTAACTTCTAATGAACTTCAAAACTTCATAACTTTGCTGTATTTAATTCCTAGTGATAATTCAGCCAATATACATCCATTATTTGGTACATTTTGGTCATTTTCTCATGGTATAATTGAATTAACGTCAAAAATCAATTCGATATCTTATTTTCGGTAATTCCCTCGTAAATCGTTTAAAAATTGTTCAAAAACATTCATAATTCTTATTGTACTCACTGCGCTCCCTCGCATGGCCTAAAGTCCCATCTTCGCTCTCTCTGTTCCATCGTCCAGTTTAAATCGCAAATATTCCAACCACGGACGCAGCACGAACGACATGGCAGGACGTCACGACGAGGATTCACCACTGCGTCGTCGAGAGGTCGATGTCAGTTCGGTAGTCAGATCAAAAATGTCGAAATTCTGTCACGAGTGCGGCTCCAAATTTCCGGATACCGCTAAATTCTGTTGCGAGTGTGGCATCAGAAGGCTCGCTCTCTGAAAGAAGAAGAAACGAGATGAGAAAACGAACGACCAAGATCTGAAGAACCAAAAGTTGCCAATGAACGTACAGCTCGATTTGAGAAATAAGAAGCTTCTCGAAAATACCAAGACGAGTCTCAAACCGATACAATGATCTTTCTTTTTGTTATTTTCTTTTTTTTGTTATACACTCGACTATTTAAAACGTGTATCTTCCGTTATTTATATACATATATATATATATATATTATTCAGGTATATTTATACATTAGCTTGGAGCTTGACGATTACGCTACTATCTGCCTACCTGTCTATCTCTCTTTTATTTTGTCATTAGTTGTTCACCAGAAATTAATGATTTTCTAAACGAGCGCCACTTTCGTCCAAGGTACAAAGAAGAAGAAAAAAGATGTCTTTGGTGCGAACAATCTTCCTGGATGTTCTAACACCAGAGACGAGGCAGGCACGACCCATCTTTATTGTGAACTTCTTTTATTTTTCATGCGAATGAATATAGTACAAAAATGGTCGAATTTGAAAAATGCACAAACCATCTTATTTTGCCTGGATAGATGAGAAGACATTTGCGTGCCTCATTATAATGGAGAGTGCAGGATAATTGTTACGAGTAAGTTTACGATTTATGCATTGATATTATGCGTACATGCCTGAAAAATGCAACGTTTTTGGTATCGAAAAACTTGATGATTTTTGTGCATAAACTCAGCGGCTTGAAGAATAATTCATGATAGCATGCGGTCGAACAATGTTTATAAACGTTTCTCCATGGTACGTTGGCAGAACCAAAGTGAACTTTTCGTAATTTCGTATAATTCGTATACTCGAATGAAAAAAAAGAGAGGTATTTTACAACCGGTAAATGTGAGAAATATAGTCGATCAAAATTGTCATTGGGAATCGTACATTTTGTTTTCGATGTATGTACCAAAATGAATGCGAGAGAAATCAATGTGTAATAAATTAAGATATATGTTGTAATAAATCTCGTATCTTTGGACCTGTATTTTTGCAATTGCCATCGAATTATGCTTTTTGCAAAATTTTGGTAGAAAAAGAAAAAAAAAAACAAATGAAAAATGTTTCGTGTGTATGTTTCTGCAAATAACCTGTACTCGATTCCCACAAACGTCGAGTGTTTTAGTTAAGAGAATGACAAATGAATTTTACAATTTTATGTCACGTGGGATAAAGACTCGATGACATTTCGTGTATAATTTGTTCTATTTGGAGATTTTGATGTCTTATCCGAGTAAACTAGCCAAAATGACGTTTTTAAGAAGAATTGTCGGAGTTACAATGAAGAAGAACATGTTGTATTTCACGAATCGGCAGAGTGCCGATTTTTCATCTTTTCTTTTCAAATTTCACGAGATCCGGGTGCTCGATCGTCGGAATTTGCACATTAACGTCAGTTCTAGCGAAAAGGCTCAATGTAACGTCGACAACACCAATAATGTGAGAGAATCTCAATATTATATCGTCGAACTTGAAAAAAGAGCTATACAGATTCGACGAATTGGAATATTAACAATTTCCGGTTTTCCTGTCCAGAATTATCCGTTGATAGATCACTGTTACGATAGTGTAATCGTCGGGGCAGGTGGAGCTGGCTTGAGAGCAGCATTCGGTTTGGGAAGCAAAGGCTACCGAGTCGCAGTCGTAACAAAACTATTTCCCACAAGATCTCACACTGTCGCTGCCCAAGGTGGGATAAACGCTGCTATCTGCAATGTCGAGCCTGACAATTGGCTCTATCACATGTACGACACAGTGAAAGGTTCCGACTGGCTCGGTGATCAGGATGCGATTCATTTCTTGACAAGAGAAGCGCCGAACGCCGTCTATGAATTGGAAAATTATGGTTAGCTACAATTTTGCGACAAATTCGTATCCAAATAATAAACTCGTACCTAATACAATAAACCAAAGACCATAATTCGATCAGGTTGTCCATTCAGTCGCACGGAAGACGGCAAGATCTATCAAAGGGCATTTGGAGGTCAATCCCTAAAATTCGGCAAAGGTGGCCAGGCTCATCGCACCTGTGCAGTCTCCGACAGAACCGGTCACGCAATGTTGCACACACTCTACGGTCAGAGCCTTCGCCACGACGTTCACTACTTCGTTGAATACTTTGCCCTCGATCTTTTGATGGATGGAAGGAAGTGCCGGGGCATCCTTGCATTGGAACTCGAAACAGGACAATTGCATCGTTTTCGCGCACATCATACAGTTAATCACTTATTTTATTTCTAACGAAGCATTTATTTTGCTACGACGAGAACGCGATACTACGCGCCATTTTGTATATTGAACTACAGGAGCGCCCCCGCTTGGTTATCGATAGCAAGCTCCAGTTGGTGGCGCCACCTGCAGGGTCGTATTTGTCACTATCGCGTACCTAACAACATAACGGGTGTAAAAGAAATTTTATATTTTGCATAAAATGCGAGTGTGGCACAAAATAGATGAAAATTACAGTAAAATCATCCCAGAGGATGACTTAAATGCGCGAATATGTACATACTTCGACTGCAAAACACAAATATATTCTTTCGAGACTAATTATGATGAAGATATTTTCGTTTAACAGGTATTGGCAACCGGCGGCGCTGGACGCTGTTTTTTCTCGTGTACTGCGGCTCATACGTGTACTGGCGATGGCAACGCTATGGCATCCAGAGCCGGTTTACCTTTGCAGGACATGGAGTTCGTTCAGTTTCATCCAACAGGTCGAAAAAATCAACGATATCGCCATGCCTATAATGCTATGACAATAACATTCATAAATATAACAATTTCTTTTAGGAATATATGGAAGTGGAGTTCTCGTAACCGAGGGTAGCAGAGGAGAGGGAGGGAAACTCGTTAATTCTTCCGGTGATTTTTTCATGGAAAGATATGCTCCGAGTGCTAAAGATTTGGCGTCGAGAGATGTAGTGTCACGAGCGATCACTGTCGAGATACTCGAGGGGCGGTTAGTGATACGATAATTTTACTATATCCACTTAATTATACCAGCAATAATGAAAGTAATCAAGGAGTTAAACTATCAGTTTCCTCGAACATCCATTATAATACTTTCATTATACTAACACCAGAGGTGTTGGCGAGAGAAAAGATCATATGTATCTTCAGCTCAACCATCTTCCTGCTGAAACTATACGCACGAAATTGCCGGGAATATCGCACTTGGCCTGGGTATTCGCTGGTGTCAATTGCGAAAAAGAGCCGATCCCTATTATTCCCACGGTTCACTACAATATGGGCGGCATACCCACTAATTGGCGAGGACAGGTGAGAGATTTACTCGAGTAACTCAATATTCCTTTAAATCGGCACTAAAATAAACAAATGTCGCTTTGTTAGTAATTATGATGAAAAGAGGTATAAATAAACGTAATGAAAATGATAATTTTAAGGTTATTACGCGAGAGAACGAAGATGACGTTCCAGTGGAAGGTCTGTGGTCAGCGGGCGAAGCTGCTTGTGCCTCGGTACACGGAGCAAACAGACTCGGTGCGAACAGTCTCTTGGAGATAATTGTGTTTGGTCGAGCGGTTGCTGACAACATTGATCACATAACACAACCCGGTGTACGCCACGAAGATTTATCGCCTGTAAATATGACTGTCGTATCATCGTTGTCACTCAACGTTATGAAAAATCCACATTGTAAACCTGTGACGATTCTTGTCTCGTCAACGCTTTCGAGACAATACAGTTATTCGTAATCGCAACTTTTATGATAATTTAGGAAGCCGCGGAACATGCGATATGCCGTTTCGACGCGACTCGTCACGCCGAAGGATGTGTCCCCGTTTGCGATCTTCGCGAGGAGATGCAGCGCACTATGCAAAGTTTTTGTGGTGTTTTTCGCACTTGCTCGATACTTCAGCGTGGTTGTCGTGAAATTACGAGACTCTACACGTGTGAATTACCGGATATTTGTGTTGGTCTTCGCGATTGTTTGTCCAATTTGTTAACAAGATGGCGTTGTATTTAAAGGTTATGAAGTTACACCTTTTTTCTGAAATTTTTGCACAGGTTCAAGATCGTTCGCTTATATGGAATACGGAACTTGTGGAGGCTTTGGAACTACAGAATCTGATGTTGTGTAGTATGCATACTGTTTATGCGGCGGAAAATCGCAAAGAGTCACGAGGAGCTCACGCGAGAGACGATTTCCCGGTAATGACAGTTTGTATGCAAGATGATTCCATGTTCGGCTCACCAGCTGTTCGCTTCGTTTGTTGCTTCCGCTTGCGCAAATCTATTTGAACAATGGAAGCATTTTTTTTAATTTGATACACGTGCGAAAGTAACGATAAAACGAAACAAAATGGCGAAATGAACATGGTGAACAATAAAATAAAAACGATACTATCTTAATGTACATTGGTAATGACAAAAGTATCAAATTTAAAATCATTGCTAATGCAAAATATAAAAAGCAATGTTAATTTCATGACAAGGACCATTTTAACAAAATCATGTACACCTTTACGACATAGGATCGCATGGACGAGTACGATTACAAAGAACCTCTGGAGCAACAAAAAAAGCGTTCGTTGAGCGAGCATTGGCGCAAGCATACGCTCTCATGGGCGAATGCTGACGGTTCTGTAAGTAAAAATAATTATATTTCTTATCCGTTATATGAATCGGAAATATGTCGGTAAATATCTTGTCAAAGAACTAACGATAAAACTTTTATGTACCATATCACGATTTCGAAGATTTGTATCTCATATCGTCCGGTTATCGATACGACATTGGACGAGTCAGAGGCAAAACATGTGCCGCCGGCCATTCGGGCTTACTGACCTACGTTACCGGCTGCTTGGATGTACACTCTCTGTTGGCTCTTGGCCTCCTACGACTCCTTACCTTTTGCAAGGCATAGTCACATATGCGCCAAGAATTACAAATATATTGCAGCATCTGCATATGAATACGTCTGTAACGTGTTTTCTGACGAACCTGCGAATTATATTTTCTTACAATTAATTCTAATTAAATAAATTCAATAACGACTTCGTTTCAATTCGACTGATATTAATTGATTTATTCTGTCGATAACTCTGTTATCCATACGTCAATCATTCACGGTTGTCGAGGATGATGCATTTTGACCCAACTATGCTATAGAAAGTAAAATACTCTCGAGATGAACGTCACCTTTATTCCTGTACAATTGTAGATATATATATCCATATATATATACTTCCTTATGTACATATATGCTCACAGCTGACTCAGGTTTTTTATTATCGTCGTTGCGCACTCCCATTGGAATAATCAGCTAAGCAATCTTTCGACACGAGCCTACTGTCAGTGGATAACTTGAAACTGACAATGAGTGTCGAGCCTCCATACTCCCACTCCATGTACGTGAAAAGAATAATACTGGGAGAGCCTCGACTTCTGCTCCGTGACTATGACGCTTTCCTGTTGGGTTTTATAAAGAGCGTAGAATATGAAGATTGAGAAGGTAATCACATAAATAGCAAGCCTTCCGATTATCGATACGAAAATCAATAATAATATTATAAATATCGTAATGAACGTTATCAATCAATAGAATTGAGAAAACGTGAAGCAATATTACGTTAAGTTTCGACTAACAGACGTTGATCTAAGCCTTACTTAAACTGTAAGCAACTGGAATTTCACATAGGAATCTTAAAAATGTTGAATTGGGAAACTGCGTCACATTTTCCTATTGTTATCGCGGGATGATTACTGTGTCTGTGTGTACACTTAGGTTGTATTTTTTGTGCTATAAGTTAAATTCGTCACTGTGGTGTGCCGGTGTGACGTCGCGGCGCTGTTATCGATCAATCATATTTCTTGATTGGGCACCACTGTCGTCATGCTTATCTTATGCTCGAACACTTGGCCAACCTTGGAAAGAGAAATCACTGATGTCGTTACTACTCACATTTGCGCCACACTCTCGCTGTAGCGACGTAGTAGCAAGGTCCGGTTCACAACTCTATGAGAAATAATTAAGAGTTTCGAAAAACATTGTTTGCATTCCATTTTTCACACAATCCTCCCGTTATTTTAATAAGTTCCGTAAAAAAAATTGCTCGCTGATCATGATGAAGGTGGGGATGAGGACTTGTTGTGGTAAGTTTCTTTAGGGATACGATGGTGGCAGTACTGCAACTCACCGTTAGATCGCGCCCGGTACTCAACCAGCGATGGAACATTCGCGTTCACGTTGCCGTACGAGAAGTGCGCGAAGTGACGATAAATTCTTTCGGGCGCGCATTGGGTTTGCACATTCGGGGTTAAACTAATATGGGCTGTCGGCAAAAAGGCTAATTTGTGTATAAAAACAATCGAAACAAAAGATTAAAGAACCGACGAATATTGTAAAAAAAAGAATATTCAACCGTATAATCAAGCTGTGGACGACAACGTGGCAGCGTCAAAATGAGTGGAATACTCAAGCTCTCGTGTCTGTTAACGCGAAATCCCAGCGTTGCACTGGTACGAATAATTCTCCCAAATATATGTCTGTATATATCGTCAAATTATTTTTCAATCGTGTTATATAATTCTGGAGATTCGAAGATTATTTGAAGGTGTGTGTGTGTGTTGTGTCTGTATTACCCTTAAATACGCAATTCAATCGAATGATTTTGGTATTGTTGCGAAAGAAAATCTTTATCGTTACGTAAGATCACCTGGGAGAACCCTCCGAAATTGGGCGACTTTACTATTTCTTCTTTCCCCAGGAACTTTAAACCCTTCGATGATATCATCCCCCGGTCTCTCGAATGGAACGACGAGGTCTGCAAACGTTCGATATTCGAACAGCGCGCAACGGCTGGAAGCCGCGTCCACTATTATTCGCCTTTTTTCACTATATATCCATGGACACTCGAAGCAGACGACAGTCGACTTTTCTGTTTTTCCCTTCTGCTGACGATACACGCTCGTAATATTCGTTTTCCGGGCTGTATTTTTGCGAGTCTCCAAAGAGCTTGGAAATTGAGACGAAAAAGTGATCGATATTTGTTCGATTAGTAAAATTCTGTCGTACATTTGTGTGCCTTGGTGGATTTTCTTCTCTGCCTCCAAGAATTCAATTTTCTGGTCTGGCTCCAAGGGTTCAATTCTCTCATGTGCTTATGAAAGTCTTGCTTGACATATGTGTTCCACCCGACGCCCCTCGAACTCGTGCCGTTGGTTTCTCGTGACGAGAGTAGATCGGATCACATGTACGCGTTACCTAATGCCCGGATTTCGCTCGTATATGCGTAGGTTAAACCGAATACACATACTTGTAACTTCTGATCTCTGCCAAGGAATGGGACGATCTCTGACGATCTTGTTCGAGATTACGCAAATTTTTGTTTTCAACCAGTTTTGGAAAGTGGGGAGAGAGCATAACACGCGCTATGCACGGGGATATAATAAATAACGAGGCACATCTGTGCCTTGCCTCGTGCACGATTGAGTTGTAGAATTATGCCAAGATAAAAACAATTTGTCAATATCATTATTATTTTCTGTCTTTCTGAGTAAATAATTACCGTATTGCAATATCAGCCACTGTTTAGACAGAGTTGTAATCATCCATCAAATTATTTTCAAGCGATAAAAATAGTTATGAAGTTCCTCTTGCAGCGTTTATATGAGCCGCCGTCAGTCGGGGTCTTGAAAAACGCTATTGTATGCGTAATATATCGCAGTCTAGCCATCGGTTGTCTTGTGAGACGGCCGGTTATGCTAAAGCATTGCATAATTCTGCATTTTCCACTGATATGATTAACGGGGGTCGAACACCTAATTAACTCATCGACCATGATTTGTCTGGGATCATAAAGGGCATTGATTGGTGCCTTTTGATTCACTTTTCTTAAACGTTATTTTGTTCCACATTTTTGTATAGAATCTCATTACGCTTTAAATATATGAATTATGATAAAATTTTCAGAAAAGAGTGGGATTACCGGTTGTGGCAAATCGTAAATTTCACTACACCCCTAATGGAAATGCTGCAAAGGTCTCTGAGGCTATATCCAAACATTATCCAGTGGTAGATCACTCTTACGATGCAGTGGTCGTTGGTGCTGGTGGGGCTGGTCTCAGAGCTGCCTATGGACTTGTCGCGGAAGGCTTTAAAACAGCGGTTATCACCAAACTCTTTCCCACGAGATCACACACGGTGGCTGCTCAGGGTGGTATAAACGCTGCCCTTGGCAACATGGAAGAAGATAACTGGCAATGGCACATGTACGACACTGTAAAGGGGTCGGATTGGCTCGGAGATCAGGATGCCATTCATTACATGACTCGTGAGGCACCCAAGGCAGTAATTGAATTGGAAAACTGTGGTATGCCTTTCAGTCGTACCTCGGATGGTGAGCATTCTTTTTTTGCATCAATTAACCAGAGAATCTGTCACAAGCATACTTTTATTTCTATCTTTTCTCGTAAAAAGTATTCATTATTTACTCTGGCGCAACAGAACATGAAGCATGTATTTTTTAAACATACAATTCGTATTTTGTTTACGTCGACTACCGTGAATAATTTACGTCGGGTTGGTTATTATAACATCTTTAGCATTGATGGATCAAGTTTTTGATTACGTTACACATAACTCACATGCTTGCGGTTGATATCTATCGATTCGTTATCACGATCCACTTATTTGCAGAGGCATCTGTCTCCGAATCGTTATCGGAGCGGATTTTCTCATTATCATCTTTATCACGATTATGTTTCCGCTTTTTTGTAGTTGGATATTGTAGATATATATTTGCATGTCTTATTTTTGTTTACTCTTCTTCATTCAGGTAAAATTTATCAACGTGCCTTCGGTGGACAATCTTTGAAATTCGGCAAAGGTGGTCAAGCTCACAGGTGTTGTTGCGTAGCTGATCGAACAGGGCACTCGCTTCTCCATACTCTTTATGGTCAATCGTTGAGCTACGATTGTAATTACTTCGTCGAATACTTTGCTCTCGATTTGCTGATGGAAGATGGCGAGTGCAGAGGCGTGATAGCACTCTGTCTCGAGGATGGTACTATTCATCGTTTCCATGCGAAGAATACAGTTCTTGCTACAGGTGGTTATGGTCGTGCATACTTTTCCTGTACTTCGGCTCACACTTGCACTGGCGATGGTACCGCTATGGTCTCAAGAGCTAATCTGCCTAATCAGGATCTCGAATTCATCCAATTTCACCCAACTGGTACGTTACAATAATCGGATAAATAAAATTATTTAACACTAGATGAACCCCAATTTGAGAATCGACAAACCCATCGAAATCTTATAATTCTCATTAAAGACTAAAAAGTCAACCATTTTCATAAATTCTTCAGGAATCTACGGAGCTGGATGTCTTATCACCGAGGGTAGTCGTGGTGAGGGTGGTTATTTGATAAATAGCGAGGGCGAGCGTTTCATGGAACGTTATGCACCGGTTGCAAAGGATCTTGCATCTCGTGACGTTGTTTCGCGATCGATGACTATCGAGATTCGCGAAGGTCGGGGTGTCGGTCCAGAAAAAGATCACATTTATCTGCAACTTCATCATTTGCCGCCCGCGCAATTGGCTGCTAGATTGCCCGGTATCTCTGAGACTGCTATGATCTTTGCCGGTGTTGATGTCACACGAGAACCGATTCCTGTTTTGCCTACGGTACATTACAATATGGGTAAGTCGAAGAAATTGGTACCTGGGTATAAAAATAATAAATGTATTTAAATATGTCTTGTTCAAAAGACAGAAACTTGCAAATTCATGTTTTTCTTTTAAACTATTTTTACAGGCGGAGTGCCTACAAATTTCAAGGGACAAGTTATAACGTCACAGAACGGCGAAGACAAAGTGGTACATGGATTATACGCCTGTGGAGAAGCCGGTTGCGCGTCTGTTCACGGTGCTAATCGGCTGGGTGCTAATTCTCTTCTCGATCTTGTTGTCTTCGGGCGCGCTTGCGCTAAAACCATCGCCGCTGAAAATAAACCGGGTGAAAAAGTCGGACCATTGAAGCCTGTGAGTATGGACTAGTTAATTCCTCAGTGTCGAATAACATTTATTTTATTCGGACAAACTTTGGCATGGCGAACAAAATAGTTTTAATCGCAAATAAATTTATTTTACGATATATTTCAATGAACGTTACGGCGTTGAAATCTGGCTATTGATATGAATGAGTAAATTGCGAATGAAACAAAATAAAGATGGTTGTGTCTATTGCAGAATGCTGGTGACGAGTCAGTAGCGAACCTAGATGCTGTCAGAAACGCAAACGGAACGATCTCGACCGCTGAATTGAGATTGAATCTGCAGAAAACTATGCAAACGCACGCAGCTGTTTTCCGAGAGGCTGGAAGTCTTGCAGAAGGTAATAATAATTGCGAATTACATGTCTTAATGTACAATAATATTTCTAAGTATTTCCGTCTCGTCTTTCACATATCTCTATCGTATTTCATGATTATTTATTCGCATTTAAGGATGTCGAAAGGTGTCCGATATATACAAAAAGCTCGACGAGATTAAAGTATCGGATCGTTCCTTGGTGTGGAATTCTGATTTAATCGAGACGCTCGAACTTCAAAACCTCATGGTCAATGCCCTGCAGACGATTTATGGTGCCGAAAATCGCAAGGAGAGTCGCGGCGCACATGCGCGCGAAGATTACAAGGATAGACTAGACGAATTTGATTACAGCAAACCATTGGCAGGTCAGCAGCCAAAACCGCTTGAACAACATTGGAGAAAGCACACCCTATCTACTATCGATATAAAGACAGGAAAGGTTAGTCATTCATAAATGATCACATATTTATTATCAGAAAAAAAAACGATGGCTATATTTTAATAACGTTTCTTCCAACATTTTTCGTCAATTTTCACGATTTATTTTCTTCCAGGTGACGTTAAATTACAGGCCGGTAATAGACAACACGTTGAACAAGGAAGAATGTGCTACTGTACCACCCGCGATTCGTTCCTATTAGATTCTCAAGCTTCTAGTACCTCATAACGTTAGTAATCCACTCCGTCGACGAAAACATAACCGACGATTCTACCGCTAACGTAAAATCCTCGCTCGGCAACGAAAATTGTGAGAACGACATTTGCTGGAAGTAATCATGAATGCTCGCAACGTAAGAGCAATAACTTAATTTATTTTCCTCGCGAGCGAGAGAGAGAGAGAGAGAGACAGACAGAGAGAGAACGGAGTTTAAAAAAGTACCAAAGTCCTTAGTCGCCATTTTTGCTCCGTCTCTATTGTCTCGAGAGACGAGTAAGAAGAATAAATCTTCATTTTTTTTCTTTTTTGTAAAGAACGTTGGTGCCGAGAATAATACAAAGATGTTGTGTGTATGCTCGCGCAATATTCGCATTCTCTTGTTCGATAAACGTTAATAATTCTGTAATTATTATAAAGGAACCAAGAGATTCATGGAAAAAGAATGAACGTCGACTTTGAACATCGAATTTTTTGTTTTTCACAAAGTATGATTTGCCGATCAGCAACGAATTCCATCGGCATACAGTTTTGATTTCTTTTGTTTTTTTTTTTTCTCGCAATTCCGTTTCTGCCGCTCCCGACGTAACGCGCCGTTTTCACACCTTTGGTCACAGAGATAGTTTTCTCTTTTTCATCCTACCTCGGCAGACAACTCGGTACTTAAAAAATCTCGGCAATCGCCACGACAACGGCGAGTTCTCTACGGTGTTTTCTAATATCTTGTGCTCGAGTCAGAGGTTCGCATTTGTATTGTAACAAAATTTATTTTGCGACGTTATTTAAAGTTTATATTCCAAATTTTTTTACAAACGGGCGTAAGACCTTAATTCGCGATTTAGTGAAAATGTATATTAATTATTAAGGAAATCAATGTCAATCTTTTATATATCATTATTTTAATGCAAATTTGTCGAGCTCTGGTCTCCGCGCCATTGAATTATTTAGTATTATCGCACTCGTGAATCTTTGGCGAATAATAGATTCGATTTTTAGACAACGCGTCAATTTATTTGTCAAATTTAACGAAAAATATTCCGGTGAATGCTCAATTTTCTTTCCTGATAGTATTCTATAGTTTCAATGGCGTTTGCTCATCGGTTTTCTGCGCTACGAAGTTTCTTAACCATCCAGTATTTTGTTTAACGTCATGGTCGATGTACGAGTAGGTTCGTGTCGGAATTCGTTTGAGAGAAAGCTCTTCTTTCCTTGTTTCCTACGTCACTCGTTACCGAACCTTACTTTGAAATACAATTTTTAATTTACTCAATAATTTGTTTAACAATTATATGGCGAAAGTGTCATCGTTACATGGACAAATTTGTTTGTGCCAAAATAAAAAAAAATAAAAGAACATAATTAGGATTATCGAAACGATACAACACAGTCAATACTTTTTTACGATTTTTTTAAAAAATGTTCTTTGGTACAAAAACATTAAGACGTTTAACGATGAGTCGCCATATGAAAAGTAGTTAAATAAATTATATGCTACGAGTAAATATAAAAAGTTTATTTCAACGAAGGACTCAAAGTTTCTTGCTTCGTGAGCTTCGGATAAAACAGTCCCACGTCACAAACTTTAAGATACCGATTACACTTTGGGGCAGAGAGACAAAACATTAATAGCTGTTTAAAAGTTCGTCGATGTTATACACGCATATGCATGTAGAAAGGTGGCGATTTGTAGATAGATGAAAGAAGCGCTTACAACCAATTATGTAAATATGATTGAGTTTTGTTCACCAATAAAAAGTTCATACAGCTTTTATTACGTAGTAGGACGTTACTTCGGGATAATGAATGGAAAGCGGTACCGAACAAGGAATGGAGAATGTTTTAATAATAAAATTACAGCGAAGAAAGCTAAACTGCAAAACGTTCGTCGCTGAAACTAAAAAAAAGAAAAAGTCACGGTTAATATTTGTCGACAAATATCATTTATTAAGCCCACAAAAGTTGTTCTTGTTTCATGGTCATAAATAATAATTTTACAAGTTTGAAATAAAAACAGTTGTACGGCATAAAAGTCCTTCGATTTTTCCAAAGTATCGCTACTAAATGAACTCACAGAAGCGGAGCTTTCTCCATTTTTTATCTCCCTCTTATTTCCTTTCTTTTATCTCGTTTTTTCATTTTCTTTTCTTTTTCGTGGATTCTTGTTTATACATAATACTTCAGAAAATCTTTACAAATTATCAATTCTTTAACTTAAATGGGGATGAATTTGATGATCGAATGAATTTATTTTTATCATTTTCACTATCATACTTGGAACAACTGATAATAATCGCAAGTCGAGTCTTTGTTTTTTTTTATTATCGTCATCGTTCTTCGTTTCTTGTGTCCTCGCGAGTGTATGAACCGAGAGAAGAAAGAAGAATTGAAAGAAACGATAAATGTTATAGTTTTTTTTACTCTTCGCGACGTAAATGCTTCATAAATAATTCCGTTTGAGCCACTAACGAACAGCTACTCGCTACGATACGTAGTTACTTGTTTTCTTTTTCTTCTTCATTTTACAATGCATCTAAATAATATTTCCCACCATGAGACATTTTCGCGTTCAATTGTCGAATTTGATTAACGAGTCATCTGGGAAATATCATTGCTTCGTGCTTGCTAAATACAATAGCCTTCGTTCTTCCTCTTCCTCTTTCGAAATAACGAGATCTAATGCGATAAGCATTCGCGACTTTTTGGGCCCGCGCGACCCATCGTTACTTATTACCTACTGTCATTTTTATTTTATTTTTCCCTTCCCTTTTTATTATCCTTCCATTATCCTAATATTCACAATAATGAACGGTTGGCGTCTGAGAGTTACACACCTCGACGCTCGTGACAGTCTCGTCAGGCAAAGAAAATGTAAATTTTTTTTTTTCGTTAAGTCTTAAATATTTTCCTTATTTTTGGCCGTATACGAATTTTGTTTATCTTCGAACCCGTCAACTCCTTACTCACTTATCTAAGAGTGTTGTCGACCAAGTTTCAAATGCTTTTCCAATATGCGCGGTTGTGTTGGCTCATTTATATTTCCAATAATAATAATAATAATAATAATAATAAGGGTAATAAGCAGTGCTGACTCATGTCCCAATTTTGACAACACGTTGATTCGTCAATTGACTCATTATGTCGTCGCACGAGTCTCGTTTCTCGAATGTTGGACAGGCTCGAAATTTTCCTCACTTCCATTTCTTCGGTATTGAGATCATGTTGTTTG
The DNA here is from genome assembly GCA_946811545.1 of Netelia fuscicornis. NCBI lineage: Eukaryota > Metazoa > Arthropoda > Insecta > Hymenoptera > Ichneumonidae > Netelia > Netelia fuscicornis. The sequence goes on along the minus strand of OX328011.1, from coordinate 15,095,164 downwards.
CCGTTTTACTTGTTTCCACCGAAGAGTGAGTAACGCGCTAATTCCAGCAGTTTTCCGTTTCAGAAATAACCGGGTGTTCTGTTTCGTAGCTCTTGTCTTCGGTTCTTTTCGCTTTTCCTTTCGTTCTCGTCTTTACCTTCAACTCGGCCGGTCATTGTCAAAGAAAAGATCCCAGCAGATTCTTCTCGTAGTTCCACATTCATTCGTATCAGCGCATTCGCACGATGATGTTACGGGGGTGAGTGAACGCTAATGGATGGTGATAATGTTGTTGTTGTTGTTTTTTTTTTTTTCATTATTTTGTTGTTGTTTTGATGGGTTTTTGTTTTGTTTTAAGTCTTGTGCATGTTTGAGGCTGAGCAGCCTTGTATCCCTTCGGGGACGAGAGTTCACGACGTGGCTCGAAGCTTTTCAAGCGTTGGTACAAGACTCTCCTCGAGGGATGGTCCACAACTGAGACCGCACTCGCCGGTCCATCTTGCCTTTCCACTTTCATGAGACTGCAACGAGAAAAGATGAATCATTAGGTAACTGGTCACTTAACCCTTGACTGTTTTAAATTGCTTATTGACTATTGATTGACCACGTGGTATAAAAATATTATTTGCAACAGAAAACTTACAATTCTATGAAAGTGCAAGGCGTGTGGGATTCTAAGTTTTCTGTCGCAAATAACATTTGTAGATCAGTTGATCGATCAGAAACGAGCTTGATTTGTTATTCTCTGTTATAGGATCTTCTAGAACTTATGTGAACAAACGATATTCTTATAATCTTCTCAAATGCCATAATCATGGTGAGTTTGTACACCGTGAATCTGCGATCATCACTATCTGGTATGTAAATCATATTTCGCAGCACAAGCTACTATAAATTGCGTGTACAGTATAGTAGAGCTAAATATCTATACTATAAAACGAGTTTTACTATCGATGGCGATGTGTAACGAGAACGGAATGAGTGCAGTGGGTCGAGAGCTCTTCGTTCGCTATAACGCCCATCAGCTCTCTCGGTTGCAATTGCATTGTTGCTGAGAGGTCTTATCGACTCTTGCGTGCATGAAGCAATGCCGTGAGCGAAAAACTCACGAGCGAAACGAAATGTTCTTATCGCGAACGTGCTTCGTTGTTAAAAGCAAAAAAATAAAACAAAATGGAATATCAACTCGTGCTCGTTGCGACCTCCGCATCAATCCCGACAGTTTCAGCATCGCTGGTAGATTTTATTTGTTCCGGTTTTTCGTTTCAGATCCCCCGGTTGAACTTCGCATTCACGTTGGAAATTGTTACAAAAATATAGTGTCTTATCCAGTAAGAATGCATAGTGCAGAGTACAAAGACCGAGCGGGGAATGTTGTAGCGGTTCCAACGACCAGAGACAATTATAGCTAACTGGATAAGTTCAGTAATGTTTTCTTTTCATAATGAGACTTAATCAATAATTGATAGTCTTAAACGTTTGTACACTACATCTCGTCACTGTCAATACTTAAACTTTATTACTTATTATGATCATCGCAAAAACTTTCTTTCAAATAAGATAGTTTCCTAGAGTTTGAGGTGTTTTCGTTTGACATCAAAATTGTTTTTAGATCTACATGCAAGAACCATCAGATTGTGGCTTAGAAAATGAATTCTTACCATGGTCACATCCCGTTTCCATACTGTATGACAGCGTCCGTCACAAAGTGGACACGGCCGCTTCAGGGAATAACCACCGCACTCGCTGCAATCGAGAGATACATGCTCCTGACTCCACGATACTCCGCATCTACAATGGTAAAGTCGAAGAAACAAAATTATTAAATGTCGTCTCTTACACAATAAAAGTCAGATAGTGTCTAATGTCGATGCAATGGAATTATCGGGACGCCGATCTAGGACATAGTTGAGGCTTTTAAAATATAAAAATCAAGTTGTCGATACAGAAATTCCAAACGTCCACAAGACTAGTCGTACTCGATGATTCGTGACAACAGCCATGATCAATTATTTGATATTAATTCGTTGGATAACGGTTGTGATCGCTTAACTCCGGATCATTCCAGATCTTATTGTTCGTTCATTATGATCGGGATGGCTCGATTGCGCAATGACATATGTGAACTTTTGATACCGCGATGCAACGAGTGTATTGCTATTATGTGTTAACGTGATTGGTCTCTTCTGCTGTTTGCTTGCAATTCAAGTCTGTATAGAGATGATGTATCTATTGTACATATGAATATCACAATTTTCTTTTTCAAACTTCCCTATGTACTTTTGCAGAATGTTTTAGAAATATTGAAGGAAAAGGCCTTTAAAAAGTATATGACAACATATTTAATTATGTTTCAGATTATACAGTTATCATCCTGAGATTCAAACTCCATAGGACTTTGAGTGGAACGCGGATGGAAAATGGATGGACGATGGTTTTTCAAACTTGGAAACGTACAAAGAGCTTTAATATTAGTACGATTCTAATTCTCTAAATTTTCATTCAGTCTCGCTTACAGATGAAACTGTGTACGGGAGACAATCTTAAAGGCAGTAATGCACTCTGAGAATTGAATGAATTCTTAGCATACTACCGGAACGAACAGATTTTTTCTCAGCTATAGTTAACCATCCACGTGTCGTGTGTATGACAGTCAAGTGAACGTTTTAAACATAAATAAGTGGTCGGCTCGTTGTGGTTTCTCGTTAAAACGGTGACTCGTACTGAATGTTGGCGTCGGGGCTGGGACTGATTAATAATTCAATGGACCATGGCACAGTTTAATATTAGCGCAGGATTCTTCAAGAAAAATTTCATGAATACTAACGTAAAGCAGGAGTTGAGCTCGGCACGAATATCCTCGAGCGTGATCATGGCCTCTGCATACTCTGGCGTGGCCATACGATGAATAGTGTTTTCGTCGCCACACTGGCAGTTGTAGCCGAGGGAAATATTGCTTCTGAAACATTAAAAAAATTAACATAATTAATCACCGAGTTCAAGCGATGATATAATATAGTTATTTATGAATTAAAGAAACTTATTATACGATTGAATTGTTAACCGAGTTGTCGCGAGAAATTATTTAAAAGTATCTTCGTTTAGTGAAAAAAACCAATGCTTGTCATTTAATTTTAATTTTATTATTTATTGCTAGAGGATTATAAAGTAGTTCGTTATAAATTTTATAATTTTTTGGTTATGTGTCGAGTTTTAGTTTAATTGCCTTTAATATTCCTTCAATTCAGAATGATTCTGCAATTCATGTGACTCATCTCTATTTCGCTAACTCTCGATGAATTGTCGTGATATCACGTTTACATCTGATAATCGAGCCATTCAGTACCGCGCAAAGACCCTCTTTCGGTGTGGCGACGTTACGACGTACGCGAACCCTCCTTCAAACAACTGATATTACCTACACGAGATTCATTCACGACGAGCTTCCGCTTGCGTAATGCACGAACACGATCATGTGTCCACTAACCGTTTCGAGAGAGGCACAATATATAATTCAACAGAATGACGTCCTGTTCGTAAGAAGCAAACGAAACGATGTGAGGATTATCGTAAATAAATTCTGTTTTACAAGAATGACCGGATGATAAATTCGAACTTTGCCGCCCCTTCATGAATTTATTCAGTACCGGCAATATATGCTAGTTAAAAAAAATATATTCCCTAGGGCGGTATTGTTTACAGACTGCAGCGCCACTGCAGTTGCAATTTTGCAAGATGGCCGTCCACCCTCGCAGTGAATCTTTCCCGCGCATTTTATATACTCGAGGAAGCGTCCTTGAACCTGAAAAAGGATCTTAACACGCGAACCTTGGTAATTTGCGTACGACTTTTATCATTATTATATATGCAAAGGTCGCCCACGAGCAAAACTCGCCTTCGATGCGTGCTTATGGTAATACACCACGAGCACCAATAAGGCAGTGCCATTGCTTTTCACGTGTCGCCAACGTGTCGGGCATTTCACTGTGTTGTGTTGGTTTGTGTCTACTTGACGTTTCTCGAGTTCGGTTTATAACATAACGTTTCAATCTTTATCGCTCTCTCACCACGACGTGTATCAAAGAACGATCTCCGGAAAACCGGTGTGTGGTGGAGAGTCGTAGTGGTTGCGGTGACGATGCAAGAGTCGTGGACTGATAACGACTAAGCTTTCCAAACAAGCATAGTTCATTTTTTCATTCATTCGTTTCTTATAACAGAATGATGGATTGCAGCATTTCTCTCATTGCCACGCCTTTAGTATGTTAAGATCGATCTTCGTGCTTCAACCATTTTGAAAATGATCGATGATCTTACGAGGTTAAAACCAAACCTAACCTCACTCTTTTCCTTCTAAGAGTGTATAGGGTGTATAGTGAGAAAAATATATGAAATTGAAGGATATGGTGTGATAACATAGATCACAATTTGTTTTTACAATTATTGTAAAAATTGCATTTGTTCATTACAAGTTTTGTTTACATAATCATTTGTTCTAGTATATTTTTTCAAGGTAGAAATATCATGCGATATTGAATATTTTCGATTTGAACATTTTTCTACTCTATTAACCCCAAAATTGCAGTCGGACGCTCAAAGTCGCGTATTGAAGTTGGTCGCTTATTACGCCTCGGGTAGTGGTAATGCCCGTAAGTTCTCGAATTCGCCACCAGAGGGCGGCGAGAGTACGTCGCTCCAATATGGCCGCCGCAGTACGAGGGAAAACATTCTTCTTGTCAGTGCGATTGAATCCAATGTACAAACGAAACATATAATTACCTGGTACTATGTGAAATCCACTATATGGTGAGTGCAATAGTGTTTGTGCATGTAATGATGGGAAGATAAAATTCTGCGAACTGGGATCGTGAAAGTCCGGTACGTACAGTTATATGGATGGCGACGATGAACAGACGAGACGGAAAAAAACTACAGGTTAGGTTAGTCATTTTACCATCAAAATAAAGTATCATGAAATCAGGACGAGCGTTCTCGATCTCGCTATCACTCTACAATCGAAAGTCTAAAGAAATAAGTTCATCGCTGATCGCGCGACGGAATGCAATATATCAAGGCTACAGACGGATTATGTCAGCCTGCATCGCAGTACAGTAATTTTTTATTTTTTCTAGAAAGAATAATCCAACGCTACCCAGTGGATGAGTCATTCGTCGTGATAATTTTTTTAAACGTAACAACGAGAATACTTCGATCGAGAGTGTTCAATACAAACGAGAGAAGAACGGAAAAGGTCGAGGAAAAAATAAACAATTTGGTTTAATCGATACCGAGAAAATAAACACTGAGGTGAAGTAATCGTTGCCATTCCTGATTGTGTCGATTTGGTGCACTTATCGACCTAACGATGATGATTCATTTTTTTTTTTACAGCTAACGCCGGGTAATATAGCGAGACGCCAGAGCGATGATATAACTGACGAGAGAAGGAAATCTTGGGTATAAGGAAGAAGAATAATTCTTACCGGCAATATAAACACTAACATTTTCTTTTGTGTATAGGTAACTTGATTTTGCCACGGGGTCCAAGAGACTATAAATAGGTATACGTGTAAATATAATTGTCATTAATTCATTGACCCTGATTATTTTTTATTTTTATCATTTTCATGGCATATACAAATCTTTGGTCGATATTGATCTGAATAATTCTTTCTATATTTTTATCTTCTCTCTGTCTTTAATATGTTTTATGATTTTAATTCGATTATCATTACGTAAGAATATTTGATTTTTATATAATTATAAACTCCTAATTAATTAAGTACCATTTATTCGGGTAATTATATTTCACAATATTTGAGATACGATCGATTAATCATTTTCTAAACGAGTTATGTATCAAACCGGAACGTAAGGAAAAGAAATATAGAGCAATAATTCTATATTCGTATAAAAATTCAATAGTAAATATTGAAGTAGTAATAACTCATTCGTGGCTGTATATTTTAATTGCTACTCCGTTGACGCCGGTAGGTATTTACGACGGTCTCCAGTAATCGGTCTAATACGAGAAATATTTGTGGAGTCTTCGCGCCACCCGAGGTTATACTTACACGTGCCTCGGCACTTGCAGGAATCGAAATATTCTCGGATCATATATTTACGCTTCAGAAGCGATGACGCTATACCATTGCTATTATTTACCCAAATACTATTTATGTTATTAAAGGAAGTTGAAATATGGCAAATCTCTAAAACGCGGATCGATTCGAATAGAACACAATCAATTAAAATTTGATCTCATTTCAGGCTTTGAAATTTTTTCTATTTCCTTTAAAAAAAAAAAAAACAATATTCATTCAACGATAAACTGTTATCTCATTATTTTATGCATTGAATGCATAAAAAAAAAATAGAGCGCTTTTACGTTCAAAAGGGATTTTTTAATTTCGAATATTCGCGACAAATTCGTTCTATGACTAATATCTCGGAGACTATCGCTATTAGCTGCTCCTCCCTTTTTGAATCGTAGAATAGAATTCTCCGGATCGATAAGTTGGATACAAAAAAAGAAATCTCCGTGAGTCACGCGTCGATTATTCGTGGGTTTCGAGAGGTCGAATATAAATTTATTTCTTTCTTTTAACAGGAATCTTCGAGAGTGCCTAGGAACTTGGACAAGAGCGACGGGATCGACTTACCCGCGTGGAGAGACGCTTTCCCCGAGTGTTTGAATCGCAGTTGCAGACATGGCTCTTCTCGTTCTACCGGAAACTGCGACAGAAGCTGGAAAAGAAAACAAAAATGTTCAACGTTGGATTACATATTTTTCTCGTATATTTCTAGAATAATCGATCGAAACTGGTGAAAGCGAGTGGGTAAATCGACGGGAGAATCTTTAATAGGATTTCGTGAATTTTCGCTCGCTTCGACGCGACCTTGACGTAGTCACGATATCGCGATTTCGAGGCTTTCCCTTTCTCCGAAAGAAAGCAGACCTTGTTCTCGTTCGATCTCGTCCCAGGGACTTTCTTCGGTTCGCGTGTGTTTTGACTCGCTGACGTGCTGTTAGAGATTTTTTCAACTCATCGCCGATCGAATTATCGAAAGGGAGACTCGTGAGAAACTAGCGTGGAATTCCGGATCGAATCGATGGTAAGTTAATTTTTAATTGAATCTTTTTTCCCCTGAAACATTTCTTTAGCCAAACGAAAAAGAAATATTGAATAGAGGATAAAGAAAACAAATTCATCATCGAAGTTTGAATAAATTACATTAATAAAAATTGCCTCGAGTCAACTCGGTGAGAAAAAAAATGATCGAACATCCTTTCTTGTGTTTCAGGAGTTTGGTACACGTAGCAGAAGTTCAGTGCGTGTGCACGCATCCATCGAACGTCCGCCGAACAGAAAACGTTTTACGAACGTTTTCAACGTCGAGGGAAGCCAAGGATAAAATGAAGACAAAGGCAAACCTCGTCGAAGGGCAAAATGCGTCTGTTTACATTCTGACTCGTAGCAAAGCTGTTTCTCTTTCCCTTAAAGAGTTTAAGCGTTCTTCGTTCCAACGCTCTTTCAAGGTTTTCCTCGACTGCGTCGTGGACACACGTTTTGTCTGTTTCTTTTTTTTTACTTCACCGCGTGTAATTGAAACAAAAAATACCTCGAAATAATTATTTTTGAGAAAATATTTTTGATATAAAAAAATAATTATATTAATATTCGTTATACAGAGTAGAAATACGATTGATTATTTCTGTTTACTGTTTTTGTTATAAAGGAAACTGTGATTAAAAATTCTTTGCTAAGTTAAAAATTTTAATTTCGTATATAAAAAAGGAACGAATTGGTATCTCGTTTTTGATATTAAGGGGAATCGAGGGCGTTCCACAGATGATAGGATGATCGAACAAAGTGTGTGGGAGGTTCTATTAATACATTGGGACTATCATCGCATGCCTTGGTACTTTTAATAACTTGGTAATCCAAGAGTAAAGAGAGCGACAGAGGGGGAGGAGAATTGGGATCACGAGAGGATGATTAATATAAACGGGATATGCGAGGGCCGTAGAAAATTAGAGGAAGATGAAAAAATGCTTTGACGTCATTAGAGTTACTTAGTCTATGCCGAAAGCTAACGTGTTATTATTATGACCGTGTCTCATTATCAGGTCTGCTACGTACATATATGAAACGCCGTGCAACTGACCTCCGGTTCGAAATAATTTTTCCAGGAAATAATCATTTTAGAAAAAAAAAACAAAGAAAATGAAAAATTTGAATATCTAGCGACCCTGAATCTTTATTCAAATTTATTATTGTTATCGTACACGATAATTATGACATTGAAACGTATTTTAAAAACCTCATGCGATAAAAATATCGTTTCTTTTTAATTTAACATTTTTGATAATTCGACGTTTACATTGAGATTTGAACGAAAAGAAAGGAAAGATAATTTTTTCATTTTTCTTTTTACTAAAATTTGGCTTTATATCTGGGATGAAAACGAGCGGTAAAACGCAGTCCAACGAGACTCGACGAATTTATCTTCGTCGTTCTCAAGATCGGCGTAACTTCGCGGTTTTCGCAATCTTTCGTAATTACGCGAGTTGCATAACGCGAGAAAATAAGGCGAGAGGAGGGGAGTGAGGTCGATTATATTTCTGGCAAGAAAAGAAAAGAAAGAAGGAACGAACGAAGCATTATAAAAATTAATCTTTTTATTCCAATGTAAAAAAGAGTTTTTTTATTTTTTATTTTTTTATCGCGACGAATTGTGACGTTAATTAAAATTTATGAGCAAAAACATGAAAAATGTAAATAAAAGAGAGAAAATGTAATATCGTAGAGTAACAATTGGAACACGACCGGTGGGTCTCGTTAAATGCAGTCGCTTTAAAAATAAATGCTCTGCCCTGAGAGTAGGGACGCGGTGGTGGATCGGTGGTTCGACCTAATTTCAATCTTACGATCGTATCTCTCTTAGCCTCTCCCTCTTTCTCATCGTTAGTAGGGAGAACTCGATGAACGAAGATCGAGAGATTGTCCCCACGAAATTAATTATCGGATTAATCGAGGCGTAGACGAATGTCGAATTTATAAATAGCACGTTGTTAATATTTGAATAGAACGCACGAAACGAATTTACGAAAATAGAAAAAAATACACATCAACGGGCAATATTAGGTTGGTCAAAAGGGAATTAGGTCTGTCTGTCTGATTAATTCACTCGAATCATTTGATAATTCTGTCTGAGATTCAACAAATATTTTATGTATTTATAAAAAATATGTATCATATATTTGTGTTCTATACGCGAAATATTTATATACAGGGTGAATTTCATAAAGTGTAACAAGGCTTTATTCTAAGGTAGATGAGATCATTACAAACAAAAGTTGTGAATATACATTAGGGATATTTTTAATAGTTTGCGAGATATACATTTTTAAAGTTGGTCCAATCAGAGCGCGCCGAGAAGTATTGGAGCCGCTCACTCCCGCCTTAGCCGTATAGATAGCACAGACGCGCTCTGATTGGACCAACTTTAAAAATGTATATCTCGTAAACTTTTAAAAATATCCCAAATGTTTATTTGGAACTTTTATTTGTAATGATCTTTAGAATAAAGCCCGAGTATTTTCTGTATCCTCGTGGTTACCTAACGCCTTGAATATAATTACCTATATATAAAGGACTGTTTTTAAAAATATTCTTTCCTTCTGATAATTTTGCGAAATATTATCGAACTTTAGAGAAATATGAAATTGATATGAGAGAAAATAATATTTGTCGAAGAATTCGCGAAGTTACGTGTTCGAGGGTAAGTGCGATTGCACCGGAAATACCAGCCACGCGTGCGACCCGTTTTCGATGAAATGGCGGACACGAAGGACACGTTAACGGGATTCAAAGACGCGGACGCACGAGAAGCTGCAAAGTTGAGATCTCACGTGGGCGTATTTACCGGTAGGATTCCTGTTCAAAACTGATATATACAGGGTTGTCCACGTAATGTGTTCATTGCTATAACTTCCAAAGTCTGCGTCGCAGGAAAAAATTTTACCTATTTAAAAATGTTTGTTATATAACAAAAGTCACATAATCATATGCAGGGGTGCATGTAAAAGGGTGCACTACGTATTGCATCAAATTTTTTTACAAGTCGAGCCGTTTCGAAGATTTGAAGGACAGCTTTTTTTTTTAAATATAACCCTAGATTTTTTATAGCAAAATATGGTAGAGAATAGAATTCTGAGTAAACAAGTATTGACCTTTATTATTAGCCCTAAACCCACTAGCTAACGAGTAATTTCACTTTATTATTTGAAAAGATCTTCGCATCAAAAAACAAAATTGTCCTTCAAATCTTGAGGAAAAATTCAGGCATTCAGTCAGAGAAAATTTGAAAGCTGGTCGAGTTGGTTCGAGTGGAGTCGAGTTCAAATCCTGATCGACTCACGATTTTGTTCTCGCTGGTTATAATCGAGAAACCCTTCGATACAAAGCTCGTTCAAAGTCGAGTTCAAACCCTGGTCGAATCACGATTTTTTTTCTCGCTGGTTATAATCGAGAAACCCTTCGATACAAAGCTGATTAATCGTACATGACACCTCGAGGGTCAAATTGGCCATCGATGACCGACGATACACTTTTGACGAATGTATCAAAAAATATAAAAGTAAATAAACAAGAATAATACTTATCGCGTTTCCGAGTCGACGAGAATTAAATTTGGGATCAGGTTGAAAAAAAGGGAGCACGAACGAAAATGTGTAAATACGAGAATGTAGACCGGTGTTAAGTCGAACGCGTGGATTTATAAATGAAAAGCTTGTTGCGCAACGAGTCGAGGGAAGAGTCTCGAGGTTGACGTTACGTTAACGAACGTCTACGACGTTTGTAAATCGTGAAAACGTGACGAAACGATAAGCCGGGAAGTTTTTACCTCGACCCTAGTTTTATTAACGACGAGCTTTGGACTTTTGTTTATTTTCTTCTCTTTCTTTTTTCAATATTTTTTCATTAAACTGTTTGTCTCTTTTTTTCAGAATGTATTAAAGGCCTCGCCAGCTACGACGTCACTCTTTATTATTCTCCGATGAATAACGCAAGTCGATCATCACGGTTGGAAAATTGAATAAAAGTCTGCCCAGGCTGTGACGTCTTGATGGAAAATTGAGAGGGGAGAAACGGGAGGAAAAAAAAGCAATAATTTACGACGTAGGTCCGACCAGGCGAAACGATGACGTCGTCATTTTCCGTACGTTCAACTTAATCGATAGCCACCTTTCGTATTACGTCGTGCTTTAAAGGTCCTCCGTCATTTTCTCGACCTCCCTTCTCTACCCTCCAATCCGTCCTTTATCCATTATGGATACGTTACGTATGACGTAGGAGGACGAATCTCGTCCAATAATCGATATAGCGTGAGAATCTGTGGACCTTGATAAACCGGCAAACCTTTCCCCTTTCACCCCTGGCGAACTTGCAACTTTACTCGATTATCGTCTATACCAAGAAAATGAGATTATGTTAGGAATAATTAATTCACCCGGAAATAAATCCTATCACGGGTCAAAAGGAATTTATATCGACCCTGGACTTATAACAGAAATACACTTTTTAACTCCCAGCAATTTTATAATAAAATAGTTTAGAAAATTGTTAAATTACCTTGTGTTAATTAAAATTAGGTTTCAATAATATTTGATTTAATTTTAATCGATCGTAGAAAAATTAATTTATTAGAAAAATTATCTATTTATTTATTTCGAATTAAGAACGTTGGTTTAATTATTTCCATTTCGTTAATATCGAAAGAAGCGAATAAAATTAATTTAAAAACGATTTTTGTTTGTTTGTTTTTTTTTTTGCTTTTTCCTTATTTGTTTTGTAGACTGCCGTAAGCGACATCGCGTCTTATGTATAGGTATATAACGTGGGTAGATAAGCGAGAGGGTCACCGAGCGTCCGGCCGTAGTTTCGTATGCGCACAATGAGAGCTGACGCACTCGACAGCTTCGAGCGCATATTAATTACGGTCGTTTACCTCGTCGAAGCGCGTGCCAGAGATGGATAATACTATCGAATGCACGTATACGTATCTCATCTATCGACGATCATCCGGATATAAATTCGATGACGCCGGAATTCCTGCGTGATTTAACCCCTTAAGTACGAAGCAATAAATCGCTGCTAACGTTTCGATTTCTTTTTCAGTATGTTAACAACTCTTTTTTTCAATTGCTTTGCTGTGTGTGATAACAAAATATACGTTTGCGTTACACGAAAGATATATACAATTACGAATCAAAATTGATTTTGAAAATTAATAAGAGAATTCATTTTTTAACAAGATTTTTTGAAACTGTTTCTAAAATGTTACATCCTTTATTTTGGATGATAATTTTTCTAATTTTGACCTCAGATCTGTGATCAAAATTAAAAAAAAAAAACTATATAAGAAAATTTTCACACAAAATAAGATATAAAGGAGAAATGTGTGTTTCGATGGGCATAAATATTCAAATTTCTATAATTAGCCAAAATGTGATTGACTAGAAGTGTTGGAAATGTGTTTAGCATCGCGTGTTAATTTGGTGAACGTTGAAAGTGGTAAATATATCCTTAAGGTAGTAGCACTGCAATGACTCGAGCGTGGTATGGATCGCGAGAGTCTAATAATCCTAAGTTTAGAACGTCTGCTCGGTCCGTCTCGTGAGTACTATGTATACATATGTATAATATATATATACAGGGTGAGTTTCATAAGGTGTCTCAAACTTTATTTTAAGGTAGATGGGATTATTGCAAACAAAAGTTTCAAATATACATTGTGGATATTTTTAATAGTTTACAAGATTTCAATTTTTAAAGTTGATCCAATCAGAGCGTGCCGAGAAGCGTTGGAGCCGCCCACTTAACGCCCTGACCCTTCTCGACGCGCTCTGATTGGACCAACTTAAAAACTTTATATCTCGTAAACTATTAAAAATATCCCCAATGTATATTTGCAACTTTTGTTTGCAATGATCCCATCTATCTTAGAATAAAGGCTGCTACATCTTATGAAATATTCACCCTGTATATATAAAGGCAAGACGTTGAGAAGGCAAATCGTGCGACGGTTGCTGACCATAGAGCTTACTGAACGCGTGTCGGTAACGGGAATACGGCTCTCGGGACAATAAAGCTTTTGGCAACTGTCCCAACGGTGTCCTAGTCATATATATGTAAATAAACTATAGGTATATATATATATATGTGTGTGAATGTGTATGCATATATAAAGAAACGGGTATATTTAAACCCACGAGACTCGAAGCACAGGAGAAGGGCAGAGGAGGAGTGAATTTTTCTACACGATTAGAAGTAGCCAAAGACGAGAATAGAATAGCAGCAAGAAAAGAGAAATCGTCCATACATCGAACGTTGCGAATCTCGTTAAAAGATTTTAGCCAAGCATAAAACTTTTCGTGGAAAATCCGTACAATAAACGGCACGAGGCAAACTATCGAATTTCATTTCTCATGCTAAAAAGAAAAGCACGCTCTTTTTTTTTGTTCAACTCCTCGATCCTTTTTCGCGAATAATCGCTTGGCACAATTGCGGGGAATATAAATGACCGAACTTCCGGCTTTCTTTTGTTTGTGTGCGTTGAATTAATATGAAAATACAAAATGGATGAAAATAAAGCGTATTATCGTTTCCCTGGGGGCTTTGAGCGCGAGGCGTTTGCGCAGTTTGCGATGATAGGTGGGGCGCGCGCGCGAATCCCCGGCTAGGGAGAAATCGGGTCAACAACCCCTGCGGTTCGCCGCATGACCCAGGGGTCGCGAGGAAAAAGCTCTCTCTCTCTCTTTCTTTCTCTCTCTCTCTCTCTCTCTCTCTCTCTCTTGTTTTCGGGGTCGCGAGCTTGCGATTTATATCGAGCGACGACCGACGGCAAAATCACGAGATCCGATATTATCGAATATATTTTATTACCATATATGAAATAACAATAATAACAACAGCAATAATAATAATAAAAATAATATTCTCAGAAAAATAATAAAATGGCCATAAAAGTAATTTTTTAAAATCTCCTATCGCGCAAGAATCGAACGTTCATTATTTTTCAACCACCGGACGGTATCGCCTAGATAGGAAATTTCCGGGAATCGTTTATAGATATATAGAAGGGTGGTCTCGGGAGCGTGACCTCTCCCTCTCTCCCTCTCTCGTGGCTAGACGGGCAAAATGTTCTGCGCGCGCGACAACGCAACTTCATACATAGATATATCGCGTCAGTTTTTTTATCCATCCGACAGACACAAGCACATAAACACACACATATTAATATATATATATATATATATATATATATATATATATATATATTTATATTTATATATTCATACATTTATATATTTATATATGAGCAGAAACGTTGACACGCGCATGCAGTCCGCACGTTTTACGTAACGAGAATGTACGCGGCGCGGGTATGGTCAGTCCGACGAGTCCGAGAACGAATGGGTAAAAACGCGCACGCACCATTTATTGCTATTCTTCAAGGCTACGTATTATTCTCGTTCTATTATCGCAAGGTCCTTGTCGTTCTACACTATATAGACATACAAATGGACGACTTCAAGAATCGATTAGCCGTTCGTATTAACAATATATATATATATAATATTATTATATTTATATTGTATTTATTACAATACTATAACATATATAATATAATATTATAATATATATAATATGGTTATGATTATATTATATATATTATAAAATTATAATATATATAATATAATTTGAAATAATATTATGTATATTAATATAATATTATAATATATGTAATAATATAAATATATATGATATTATAATTATATTAATATTATAGACATACACATGGACGACTTCAAGAATCGATTAGCCGTTCGTATTAACAATATCTATATAATATTATTATAATTATATTGTATTTATTACAATATTATAATATATATAATATATATATATATATAATATAATTATAATAGTATTGTGTATATTAATATAATATTATAATATATGTAATGATATAAATATAGGTATATAATATTGTAATTATATTAATATTATATTAATATGCATAATATTATTATAATTATATTACATATATCACATATATTACATATATATTTATATGTATATAATATATAAATATAACTTATATAATATATATAAGTGCATATGTATACATTAGTGTGTAAGGCGCATTGGAGTTAAGCGCGGACGCGATGCAACTCGAATGCCGGAAATGTTCTAAATCGATAAGAAGCTCGACGTTGGAGTCTCGCGTAGACGGTACACACCCTCGTAAGACATTCGAGCCAAGAAATATTTCTTCCTTTTCCAGCGTTATCGGAAAATTTACACGCTGACTACGAGTAGATAAAAACTGGGTTAAACTCCATTAATCAAAAAGAGGAATATTTTATTAGAACAAAATTTTTTTTAATTGTTTCTTTTTTCTTCTTCTTTTTTTTTATTGTTTTAGCGAAACGATTATCGCGGTACATTCAAGTCTTTGGAAGGAAACAAATATACAAAAAGAAAATTAATATCGATCGAGAAAAGGGAACGATGTGAATATTTGTTTTGTTCAATTTCGCGGAATGGAATTGTTAAATCGCGAATAAAACGAGGCGGACAAGCGTTTGGTTTGTAGAACCCTCGGGTTAATATCGACGTACACGCTTCGAAATGGCTTCGAGAGAAGCCATTGTCCTCACGCCTGGTCCTTTTATATCTCTCGATTTACGATTCGAGAAGCTACCTTGATTCGATTATATATAGCTAAAACGTCGCCACGGTATGAAATTACATCTTCTACCGATAGCTGCGATAAGTGGAACGAGCACAATGATCGTCATTATATCGGAGCAATCACGACTCGCTGCTTTCAAAATTATATCCCCGGCTTCTTCGCGCTGTATTCCTCTCGGTGGGAAACAAACAAAAAACAACCCAATCGCAATTATATCGTGAAAAAATTGTAGATAATTTACAAACTCGAACTTTTTCATAAATTAAAAACAAAATTCATTAACTATCGTAATAATCGAGTAGGAAAATATTGAAATTATCTAATCGACGAAAACATTGATTGCGATTAATTGTTTCCGGATAATTAATAAAAAATCGAACGGATCGAACGGTAGGAATGTTAAATCGAATATTTACCCGATTATAAATCCTGCTCTTAATTCTCGTTAAGATTTCGCGAGCCTGGTAGATGAGACGATTTCGAGATCGAAGATCGATTAACGAAAAACGGAAACATTGATTGCGATTAATTGTTTCCGGATAATTAAAAAAAAATCGAACGGTAGGAATGTTAAATCGAATATTTACCCGATTGTAAATCTTGCTCTTAATTCTCGTTAAGATTTCGCGAGCCCGGTAGATGAGACGATTTCGAGATCGAAGATCGATTAACGAAAAACGGAAACATTGATTGCGATTAATTGTTTCCGGATAATTAAAAAAAAATCGAACGGTAGGAATGTTAAATCGAATATTTACCCGATTGCAAATCTTGCTCTTAATTCGTCGTTAAGATTTCGCGAGCCCGATAGATTCGACGATTTTGAGATCGAAGATCGTTTAACGAAAAACGGAAACATTGATTGCGATTAATTGTTTCCGGATAATTAAAAAAAATCGAACGGTAGGAATGTTAAATCGAATATTTACCCGATTGCAAATCTTGCTCTTAATTCGTCGTTAAGATTTCGCGAGCCCGGTAGATTCGACGATTTCGAGATCGAAGATCGTTTAACGGAACACACGGGCGTGGGGAGAGGCTAACGGAGACGAACGAAGTAAAAGATCGGTAGCGGTGGAACGAACGGTATGACCAGAATGAGAAAGAAAAAGGGAGAGAAAGAGAGCTGGAGCGATTGCTGTGGGAATTTCATCCCAGCAGACCTGACCTCCTTGTCGCTCGCTTTGCCTCCAACGCCCAATACACACCGCTATTTAGTTTGTACCGTTGCGAATATTTCCCTCAAGCCACCCGAGATACAAATTTATTATTCATAAAAATCCAAGAATAAATATTATCAAAACATTTCCGGCAAGCTCGCATAACGAATGCAACTGGGAACAAGTTCATGATCCGACCTCAAACTCTTTGAGCGCTTGGTCCAAAATCTCCCATTGAACCACCTGCCGACTAAAACCTCCATTTTTCTTCCCTCTGACAATTCCCAATTTTATAGAATTGATATCGTCAAGCTCTTTGAGATATCAAACTTTAAGAAACTCAAATTAGCAGCACAAACTTTGATCCCTTCCACGACAAGAATTTCCCTCGAAACAAGTTAGTAACTTGTTTCGCAAAAGTCGTAACTTTAGTGTAATAGAATTGACAACTTCCTACCGTCTCAAAATTTCGTTTCTATTGACAACGTGGTGCAAATCCAAGCGCAACATGCCCAAGCGCGGTCCTTGCTCGCGGTGCAAGGACCTCCACCCTAAGGACGCTGGTATATCGACCGCGCCGTACGAGGGCAACGACTATATACGCCTCCATACAAAAACATGTCTATACACATACATCCAATAGCTATAGCACATCCAAACGCTTGGTGAAACGGGCGCAATGCCCGTCCGTTATATCCTTCGTCCCGAACCCACCCGAAGGTTTTCGGGGCGGCTGCAACTTTCTTTCTCCTCGACGCTCCGTTTGTACAAGCCGCTTAGCAAGCGAGCGCGAGCGAGAGAAGTATTGATTCTGATAGCGCTACGCGAGGTCGACGAATAACCGTCGCTAGAGCGGTAAACCTGCTACCTAGGAACTCTATCTATAAGATACACTTATATACATGTTATGTAGGTACGTTCAAATGTTGTGGGAGAGAGAGATGTACTCACTATCGATTAATCCATCGCATTTGTAATTCACTCACAGACCAGTATCGATACCCACACACACACACACACACACACACACACACACAAATAGATATACATAGACGTAATAGCAACGAGAATTTATACATAAGTATAGTTTAATATCCCTGTGTATACCAACTTATGTGTACATGGGCAATGGAGTGTACATTTCAATTCGAGAACGGTTAGATGCGAATTTATGAGCCATCTTACTGGGGTTAGTATTACGTATAAAAGGGAAGAATCAATCATTTAATGATCGTCGATGTTGGTCAGAGTGCAATGTGTGCAATTGTCGAGAGTCGATCGTTTAGTTTCTATTTTTTCCTCTGTCTCTGTTATTTCTCTTTCACTTGTCCTCTCTTGCTTCAACAGTCACGCGCATTGTCCGGGTTGTCCATGTGTGTGTGTGTGTGTAGGTTTGTGTGCGTAGGGAGTTATGAAAGCTTCGTGGTGAAAGCTGTCCGCAGTCGAGTCTGAATTTTTAGACGTCTGGGAAGGTCGATGGGCAATTGAGAGTCGTTAAAGAAGATGCAATTTGAAGATTGCTCGTTTTTTCATTGTTTGCAGATTTGAGGAGAATTATTTTTTAGAGAGTTGGAGTAATGAGAAGGAATTTGTAAAAGTAAGAAAATTGTTTGTAGTGTTTTTTATAAATTTGATGATATTTTTGGTGTACGAAAAGTTTATTGTAAATTGTGTTTGGGTAGAATATGTCATTGTAGGATTCTTGACAAATTTAGATCAATGTTGTTCGACGTTGTTATCCAGCTATTCTTTCATCGACAATTTTTTCTAAAAATTTTTCGTTCCTTTCGTGCATCGACACTTACGTTATTAGGAACGTGTTTCGAGGGCACAATAATACGAGAGTCTCCACTTGACGTTGCTCGACGACGTTTAGTAGACACTGTACGCGTTCACACTCGTGTAAATATCGCGATTTTAACGCGGGACCTCCAAGCGTCCGTTTTTGTTTATTTGGATAAAATGGATTCTCAACGACGATAACGACGCTATTAATCGTTACTAAAGACAGAAATCGAACGTCGATTCAATGTCTCGATTAGTCGCTTCGTAATTCAGCAAAGTTTGTAATATTTTTGTTTTGAATTGACGAGAATGTGTATTGAAAGTTTTGAAACTATTGCGATCCAGTAACCGCAAATGGATTCGGAGTCTCACTGAAGCGATGCCACCGCGCAGCGAGGCTTATATAAACGCGGTGTGGGCGGGGTCATAGAGTGGGGCTTTGAGAACAGGGAGGGGGAACGACGCGTCGACGCTACATAGGGACACCGCGACTTACACAAACGCGTCGCGTTTGTGTAAGTCGTGTATCGTGGTCCAACCGTGTACCGTGGTGTACGTGTGAACGTAATTCCATACAGGTAACTTTCTTCGCACGATCAAGATGGCTCTGAACACATGTATAATGGAGATACATGATCAACTATCGTGGCTGTGTAAGGCTGCAGCAGCCTGTACGAGGTAACAGTTGAAACGAGCAGAAGGAACGCTGAGAATCGAGCATCGTGGTGGGAAGAGCAGCGCCACTGAAGTGGAGCGGCAAGAAGGAAAGTCACCGTCGACTTCCCTCTCCATTCGACCTCCCAGCTATACCACCAAGTAACTTTATATATAGATATATATATATATTTATTTCCTGAACATGTTATAGCTATAGACACCAGCTACTGGACATCCCCATCCTAATACGGGGGTAGAGACACAAGCACGCACACCACACCATGAAAATTGCATCCTCGAGTGTTGAAGCCCAGTGGTTCTCAATCAAGGCGCCACCGTCGACTGGAAACCTCGTTTTTGTAGTTCTCTATTATCTATCGATGCATTCGAAATTCTAATACAAAATTCCACTGGAGTAATTTCGCACGAGGGAAACGACAGTAAAATTAGGTAAGAGTATGTTACGAATAATTTTTCCATCGATGGAAAACCGGTTGTTATTATGTCTTGCAGTTTATCTTTTTCTTTTTAGCTTGGGTTAAGGATTCGAACGTTACCATCCTCGTAGCCAACAGGAACAAAGTTTGCGCCGGATGAGAGCGAAACGTGGAGCCACTAGGCTGAGAGTTTCATTGTTCCAGTGGTTCTCAATTGGTAAAGAACTGGAATCTCGTATTATTTCGGTGTTTTCGATTATTTATAGTGTCTTGTTGATGTATTTATGATTTTCGGGGGTTTCCTGACCACTGAATAGGTGAATCAGTCCATTTGCTTCCTGATAGACTTTGACCGTGTTAATTCGTGCCTCGAGGCTTTTTGGCTGATGTGAGCAGTAAACAACGCGGAGCTGGCAGGACATCGGTGTCGCCGAGACGAGTCAAGAGAGAGAAAGAGAGGAAGAGAGTGGCAACTGGTGAATGGTGCGTGGGGACCCTGAAATATCTATATATATATATACAACCATAGCGAAAAAACTATTCATAAAAATCCATCGAGGTGCCCCCGCACCAGACAGATGTGTTTTACCACGAATCCGAAAGATTTACTTCGTTCGAACTTGTATGAGTATATCCAGGGGTTCTCAACGGGTGTATAAATCTTGCTATCTCAAAGAATTTCTAAAATTGTCAATGCTCGTAAAAAAATTTATTTATTAAATTATTTTATTGTTTTTATTATCGATATCATATAAGTCATTGCAATTGTTTATAATATTTAGTTAACCGGTTATTTATCGTTAAATCTTTGAAGTGATTTATTCTTCATTCTCTAGTAATTTCACAACGTTTCCTGAGAAAATTTGTCACGTTACCTCGTTCCAGAATTTTACTCGAGAATGATTATTATTTATTGTTCTTTATCATACGTTATTTATTTATGAATTGTTCATCACTCGTCAAGTATAAAAGTCGTTGAATCGTTGTAATTTATTTTACAATTGTTCTTTACAAAGATCGTATGGAAGGCGTGAAGAAATGAAAAAAAAATGTGATCGAGGAAGTCGAACAAAAGAGTTCGAATGTTTATTTTCTTTTTGTCTTATACGCCCGTTATCGTTTCGATGGCGCGATATTTTTCACGATCATTGTTTACGGCTTTGGCTCGCGCGTCGTTTCCATCGGGATGTTATTGTATTAATTTTTCTAATTAGACAGTTGATTGTGTACATTGCATACACTTGGCACTTCGTTACAAATATTTCACAAGTTGACAACGAAATGTTTAAATAGTAAGAAAAAAAACAACAAATACGATCTCGCGAGTATTACACAGCGCATAAAAAATAAAAGAGATAATTCTTTCAGTTTCTCTCTCTCTCTTTCTAGCTATCTCTTCTCACATCGATGAATACACGTCGAAGTGCGTCAATGATAACAAACTTGTGCGCAAAAATATTGTCAACTGATAAGTGAAGGAGCGCGCGAGTCGGATAAATTGGCCAACGTTGAACGGGATTTTCATTGCACGTTTTCGTAATATAAACGGACACATATACAAAAGTACAGGGTGACCCATTTTAATTCGCCGATTATGATAAGTCGAGAAAATTCTTTGGTACGAAATAAAAAAGTTTCCCGCGAAAGTTTTGTGGTTTCAGGAGTGACGTACGATGATTATATTATAACTTTTTGTCTATCGAGGTCGTTGAGGTCACACGAGAGTAATCGTCGATTTTTAACACAGAATCCTACAATTTTTCGTCCGTTGTATTATAGGCGAGATGAAGACGAATACAATGAAAAATAAAAAATTATTCTAATCCAAAAAAATGACGGATTTGTGGGAATTTGAATTTTTCAAAATTTATTGGAACTCGTTTTGCGACGACGAGGGATGAACGGTGGTGTAAAAGGAAACACAATTACACAGTCGGATCAAGAATGTGCCACTAAAAACCTATCGTGTGTAGTCAGGACTCATTTCCATCGATGAATTAAAATGGGTCGCACTGTATATGTGTGAGTTCCGAAACTTACGTAGAGACACGTGACACGATATAATTGGCCTATCATTCGAGAAAACTCGTGGCTCTGTTGGTACGTATTACCTCGTAATAAATAGGTGGAACGAGACTGAGAAAACGAAGGAGAGAGACAGACAAGGAAACACACGTGTCGCGACAGCACGAGATACGAGCAGAAAAAACAATTTGCGAAATATCCCATGCGCCTAAAAGTTCTCAGGCTTTTCACATAGATATTGATTTATTCTCGTCGTGACGACAATGAGATAAGAAAATTATCGAACGCAAATACATATTTCTTATTTTCGATCTATTTGTTAATTCTTGAACCGCTCGTAAATCTTTCGGACATCGCAGCTTTCGTTCGAGTACAGTGCTCACCATGTCGATTCAAAAAATAGTGAGAAAAATATGTAATTTTTTAGAACGTTTGACATTGATGTTGGATCAATATTGATTCATTCGTTTGGAATAAACGAATTTCGAGTCGAGTCGAGTTAATAATTTTTCAACATTGACAATTTCTTACTTCCTAATTTGAAATTTGGGTCAACGTAATTTATTTGAGTTGTACAAATTATTTTTCTTGTTTATAAAAATAAGTTTCATTAAGCTCGAATTCACATTGCCTGCGAGTCGCAAATTTATTTGGAAGAAAATCGATTTTTCGAGTGATAACATTTACCAAAGATTTAATTTTTAGAAATCGCTTAAGTAACTTTTTGTTTTCTGAAAAGAGAAGAAGAAACGTCGGCGCGGATGTTCGCGGAACCGGAGACGGAAGACTCGGTGTTTCTTGGTGTTATTTCTTTTTTCTCTTCATTTTTATTCCTACAACGACCACCGTAGCGTCCATGAGGTAAAGAAAAATTTGCATTCAGGACCAATGCGATTGACGAAGGCTGTTCTATAGCTAAATATATGCAGCTTAGATTCTCGGTAAGGTGAACGCGACAAACGTTTCATTATCCTTCCACTTTCTCTCTCTCTCTCTCTTTCCTCGTTGATGTTCTTGCGATATCAAGAATTTTATTCGCATCGTTCGTTCCCTCCGTGTGCCATTCTCCTCCAGGTCGCTTGAGGTCGCGCGGAAAACCCAGAGAATCGTATTTTTTTTACCCAAATTCTGTTCTCACCGTCGATGATAACATTCGATTACCATATCTGCCAAAAATTTTGGCAATATCGTTCGATGTACATATCTTGGTCAGATCCTTCTCTCCTTGCACGATCAAACGAACATCACCCGTGCAAAAAAAAATCGTTACATAAAAATCGTTAATTCGAGAATTCGATTAAACGAAATAAAAATGTTCTCAAAAAATGATCTTTCGCAACAAATCGATGATTCATCGTGAAAATTAGGAATTCTGTTTGACGTAAGTCTATTTCCTGGTGGCGTCGGATGTGACTACGATAAATAATAAGTGATATATCGATATATATCAATATTTATACGTGTTTCCCAGATAAAACCGATAAACCCACTCGCAGCTCATAAAACGTCATTAACCGAGGGATTTGTCACTCGCAAATTCGGTGGCACAACGATTTCCAAAAAGAATTAATTCCTTGCGATTTCGACGGCGATTCCCGTGGCTTCCGAATTGATAAGATAACCTGCGATTCCACGTGATTTTTAGTGATTCCTAGCCTGATTTCAGACGAAGTGGTTTACTGATTTCTCGAGTGACTAACCCCTCGTCATTAGCTTAGCACAAGCGTACGTACGCTCACACGTGTTGTTGTCTATTCGAAGTTTCTTGTAGGGTGGGGAGTCTCGTTACGTTCCTCCACAGAATTGCGGCGTAACTTATTAGTTACACCGCAATTCTGTGGTTCGACTGCCACGTGGAGTTTCTCTTGTTTTTTGTTTACTTGTATAAAAACGTCCACGTGTAACAAAATTTACGGCTTCTTGCGAAGGCCGCGTGACCATGATAACGATTATGTTGACTTATGGGCTATATATAGATACACATGTATATTTATAGCTATATATTCCAGATTTATTTCTATAATTTCCTTTGGTCGTAACGAACTCGAAATTGTACGTCAAATTTTTTGTTTTATTTTTTCTTTTCTTTCATGAAACTTCTATCTATAATTAGAATTCTAAAGTGATGAGACTATGATGAAAACAATCGAGCGTTTAATTAATCAATCTTTGATCTTTGGTTCGATCGATGTTTCCTTTCTTCGAGGAGTTCAAATTGTCCCAAGTTTTGTTTCTTTCTTTCGAGGCTCGTTTTATTTTTCTACGAGTCGTGTTACGTCTCTGTATTTTTCGAGTCGTTCGCGAGATAACGTCTGGGCTCGTTGACATCGATCACCTGCGTTAATAACAAAAGAACACTACCGTGTTCTACCAGACGGAGAACTGGCGCCACTAGGACACTTTAAAACTATCGGTTTTATTTTGTATTCGATCGAAATTGAACAATTTACTTAGGTAAAACGTCGCGAACGTGCTAGGAACGGCTCAATATTTTTGTACCCTTTTTAATTAACAAATATTTATCAAATTGTCATTTTTCCTAAGTGTTTTCTCACTCTTGCGTTAAGTCGTGGAGCGTTCATTGTTTTCGAGATAAAGGCGGGTAATTATCGATAACGAGGATGATCAAGGCTCTTCGTAAATGACGATTCGATACCAATAACTCGCTTATTGTTAATTTATTCGCGCTTTATCTATACACAATATCCGTTTCCTATTCGTTGAATATTTACACGCGTAATGAATATCTTGTTATCAAACGGACGATAAATTATACCAGAGTTCGTTGTACTCTTTCGCATTGTGCTCTTCGTCTCGATTCCATACAGTTCTCGAGTATATTTACTTTCATATCGTGGTCACTGTTTATGACTCGTACGACGTTTACCCAAAATCGACGAAGCAAGTGATCCTGCGGAAACACGAGTTCTAAATTTCAACCGTAACATTACCCGTCGTAAAAATTGTTTTTTTGGCCAAAAATTTCCGTCATTGTGCAAGAATAATATCGTTTTTAACACTAGATTTACCAGCTATTTGCATATACCTGTTTCTATCTAAATATATTTGTTACAAATATATATAAAGTTGTATTGAGTTCATTAAATATATTTTCTACTTACAGCTACAGAAGTCATAACGTCATTTCAGAAAACAAATGTTACATGCAGTAGGAAGTTTTAATTAAAAATTGCACGACCAGTCAAAATGACTGGTCTGGTAAATCTAGTGTTAACAATGGGCTATTAATTTTCTATAGTCGAGTTAATTTTTTCATTATTTTCTTTCATTATTATTATTATTATCATTTTAGAAATAGTTTACGTTTAAATTATACCAGAGTTCGTTGCACTCTTTCGCATTGTGCTCTTCGTCTCGATTCCATACGGTTCTCGAGTATATTTACTTTCATATCGTGGTCACTGTTTATGACTCGTACGACGTTTACCCAAAATTGATGAAGCAAGTGATCCTGCGGAAACACGAGTTCTAAATTTCAACCGTAACATTACCCGTGGTAAAAATTGTTTTTTTTTGGCCAGAAATTTTAGTCATGGTGCAAGAATAATATCGTTTTTAACACTAGATTTACCAGCTATTTGCATATACCTGTTTCTATCCAAATATATTTGTTACAAATATATATAAAGTTGTATTGAGTTCATTAAATATATTTTCTACTTACAGCTACAGAAGTCATAACGTCATTTCAGAAAACAAATGTTACATGCAGTAGGAATTTTTAATTAAAAATTGCACGACCAGTCAAAATGACCGGTCTGGTAAATCTAGTGTTAACAATGGGCTATTAATTTTCTATAGTCGAGTTAATTTTTTCATTATTTTCTTTCATTATTATTATTATTATCATTTTAAAAATAGTATACGTTTGAGATATTTCCGAGTCAAAGCTTTGTAAGTCGGTAACATTAATGTGTAACAAAGATGTAATTCGAGTATGGAATAACGGGAGAAATAACTCGAGCCTCCTTGACCTGCTTCTCGATGTTTTTTTTTTCATCTTTTTCGTCGACGATGCAGAAACGTTTTCTCGCGATACGCAAAAGAAAACTATATATGTATATATAAAGCGTTAGGTCGCAGTGAAAACTCCGTTGATGCATGGAATTTCGAAACTAGGCAGTAGACCAGCGAATGTGCGCCGGGAGTAGAACAAGTTTCCAGCGGGAGATACAAATATTTGTTTTCAAATGGAAACAAAAAAACTAATAAATAAAAAGTATCGAAATTAAATTTAATCAAAATTCAAACGTACGCGAGAAGTATGAATAAATAATGCGAGTGACCTTTATCGAGTCTTAACGTCGTTGCGCGCACGTGCGATCGACTTTTTCGAAAAGTCGTTAAGGAATTTCACAATGAAATAAAAATTTGAGGAAAGAATCTTCCGGAATGTTCGAGCGAGTGGCTTATTTTTTTTACGATGTCGACGACGTCGAATACGAATGAAATTGTACGCGTCGAATGATTTAATTCGCTCTCCGTCATGATTATTCGAGACAATTTTTGTAAACAGTTTTTTTTTCATACGTCACGTCGAGAAACTTCCAATTGGGAACTCCGCGGGTCACGTGGTTAGTTTCGGTTTTATTTTTTTACTTTTCTTTCCTCGAGTTTGGTTGTTTGTTATTGCGCAATCGTAAATCTACGTGTTCGTTTGCATGAGCGAATGGACCGAGGTTGATAAGAAGAGCGGGTGGGTGTGTCGCGCGAGAAGTGCGAGTAAACAGTAAAATCAAGCTGGGGGGTCTTGCGACGCGAAGATTAATTACGATTAATTTCGATTACATTCGTCTTAGTTCAAAAGACGAAATACCAATCGATCGTGATTTTACCGTAATTTTTAAACGCTCTATTCAAAATTTTAGAAAATTTCGAATTTGGAACAAAATTTCAATAAAATTGTGAATTTATTTTTTCCGTAATAAACGTAACTTTCTTTGGACGCGAAAGTAATTGAGGAAAATGACGATGTGCAATACGATCGTTATGTTTTTTTTTAGTTTTTATTAAATTTTTGTTGTTTTTCTGTTTTGTTTAAATTCAAGCTTCACGCACTCTTTGTCAATTGCCGATAACAAATTCGGCGTCTTGACGTCGGAAGAGTTTCCTTTCATCATCTTCAACGAGAAATAAGCCGCGTCATGCTCGTACATCGAATGAGCAAAACAAATATGTGTAAAATTTTTCGTATCGCTTCTTAGCTACGTTCCATATGGAAGTTTAATTGACCATAAGATTGACAAATATTTGATCAGCGATCGACAAAATTGTTCGATCTCGGATCTATGAAAATTCCGATTCGTTAATTATGAAATGGAAATAAACGACGGTGAATATTTATTTTGCGAAAATGATTTGTTATTAAAGTCTGAAATTTGGGCACAAAATTGATTTGAAAGTCTGATAAATCTTGGAAATACAAAAAAAGCTAATTTTTCATTATCATTGAGTTAATTGATTAATGATCTTTTAGCGAGAATTACACTATTCGCGAGCTGTAGAACCGTGGGAAAGTAAAAAAAAAATGTCATATAAGTTTCGCTGGAGAGTCGGACGAGCCGCGTGGCTCGTTATTTTGCGCGTTCTTATGTACAATGAAACAAAATATATATATATATATATATATGTACACGTCAGCTGTTAACGTAATTTGCGTTGATCATCGCGCATCTTGAATCTCGTCCAATCTCGAAACGAATCGAAACTGGCTCGAGCCAGCGCGAGCAAGCTCGACATATTTCAAACGAAACAAACGTTTATATATTTGTGTACATGCACGATTATACCGTCTGGGTGCAGTTTTAATGGGTTTGACCATTGGGTTCAGAGACGGTGCTTATGTATGGGGTATTCCATGTCAAATTGGACAATTGGAAACTTTTGTATCTCTGATTTTTTTGAAAATTTTCGAAACATCGAGACAATGTGAAATTTCACTGTACGCGAAATTGACGAGGAGAATTAGCAGATTTTGTCGACCTCAAGTGGGTAAATCGTTATTTCGGGTTTTTGTGTTTTTCTCTCAGAGTTTTTGAATTATCGGCAAAAATAACGTTATATTCTTCATCAGCGACAAATTTCTGATTCCGTAACCACCCTACAAAGACTTTTTGGACGAAAAAAAAATTTGACCCTCGGCAGGGGCGATAGGCGATATTCGTAATTTCTTTTTCTGACTTTGGGACGTGCGGGAGGGTCAAAATTTGTTTTCGTCCAAAAAAGCTTTGTAACATCATTTCGGAATCGGAAATTTCCCGCGCAACACGAATATGATGAAATTAAGGGGTTTTGGAGCAAAACAAATTTTGACCTCACCGCCTGGGCGTTTGTTTGCAGGTGGGTCCCAAAAATCACGATTTTCGAAGGACCACCGCGGCCACAACAATTGAGCTATCCGAATGATTCTCGGCTCATTCTTGAGTGCTTATGGGGCTCTTCAAAAAGTTATTCGTGAAATTTTCTGCCAGACGTACGAGAACGGAGCTACAGCATCGCGAAAAGTCGATTTTTCGAGGTTTCGCGAATTCATCAATATTTCGATATAGTGTAGTCCAGTGAATTTTAATCCTTTCTCAGGCTCTAAGAACCTGTGTCGATCGCAAATTTTCCGTACAACAAGAAAATCATGATTTCGTTTCAGAATTTGCAGATTTTAACGACCTTAAGCGGGTAAATCGTTATTTCGGGTTTTTTGTGTTTTTCTCCCAGAGTTTTTGAGATATCGTTGAAAATAACATCGTAGTCTTCACCAACGACAAATTTTAAGTTCCCTAATCAGCTGGTCAACTCTGTTTAGCAAAAAAAAAAAAAATGTTGACACATGATGTTCTGCGATTTTTTATTTTTGCCAGCTGTAAACAAGATTTTCTTTTTCAAGAATCACATATATCATTGCCTATGGATTTCCGTTCGATCAAAACAAAGTGAATTGAGAAAATCGCAAGTGGAGGAAGGATAATAGAGGACCGAAGGCCGTGCACGATGGATAATAATTGAACATGAGAAATAGAGGGAAGGATCGAACGTAATTGAACTATCCGTAGATATTGCGCCTTTGGCACATAGGGTCGATCGATTTATAGAAGGATGTAAAAGCTACGAAGTAAATATAGAAACATAGAGGAAGAAAGAGCGTCATAGAGAATGTTGGACGTCGTCGAAGGCTGAGCGAGGACGTTCGATTCGATCGGAAGAAAACTAATGGAAAAAAGGACCTTGCCGATCAGACGTGTCGCGTTTCGCGAATTCTTTTATCGCCTGCCAACCTACCAAAGACCATGGTCGTTCCCTATAAATTTTCTTTATTATTTCCACTTTCGTAACTAATCCTTTTTTTTCATTCTTTCGAAACAAAATCAATTTTGCCTAAATTCTCTTTTATTTTCAATATTTCTCCAAACCTTTCGTGTTTTTTGTTTTGTTTTTTTGTTTTTCTATATTTAACAAAAATCTTTCGTCATCATTCATTTCCGACGATGATCCTTTTCCTCGAAAATGTCCGTGTTGCTCTCAACTTTATATCGACGTAACAGCAATATACACAAAAGCTGATTTACAACTACGCAAATCCGTAAGTAAGTTTACTATAGGTATTTTAGGAATCCTCGGCTCGCGCGTACGCGAACATGCTAATTCGCGTCAAGACCGTCATGGAGAATTCGCTGAACTCATTACCTTGCTTCTCTCTCTTTCTCTCTCTCTCTCTCTGTCTGTCTTTTTTCTTTCTCGTTCGTGCAAAGATAAGTCTCTTAACGTTTGTCGGAAGGTCCGACGAGTTGTCGTTGATTATTAATGAGAAGAACTTCCCGTTTATAACCACCATTACGAGAATCCTTTCGTAAACGTTATACGCAAACTCATCGAGGTATTTCGTATTAGATAACGCGTGAAACCGAAACAAAAAATTTTCATCGAAAAAATATCGATAGAAAGAGAGAGAGAGAGAGAGGGACATACGGAGAATTTTTTTTTCCAGCGATCGATCAAAGTTCAAACTTCATTAGGTCAATATTCGACAACATTTCATGCCTTCCATAAAGACATTACACACGTATAATAAATATTCACGTGTGACGATAATCGAAGCATGCGACCTCGTTCTTCTTTCCTCGATTTTACATAATTAACAATTATCATTCGACAATCGACCGTGAATTTTAATTGCGGCGATACAAAGTTTTCGCCTTTTTCTTTTTTGTCTCCGTGTCGTGTCGATAATTCGTAAAAATCTTGAAATTATCGCGTGGGATCGTTAAGGGAAATAAACAAATTGCGAATAACAATAATGAAAAGAACGAAGCTTAATTAATCGATGATCCAATTAGCGGCAACAAGCGATCGTTTAGTCTTCGTACAATCACGGGAGAACGAGATTTGAAAGGGAAGTGAAAGATTAATTAACGATAGAAATCAAATTCGTCGCAGGAATATCTTTTTATACGAGGAGAACGAAATAATGTTCTAGACATTTTTTTTACGGCTTCTTTGTCCCTTGGTGTCCAGCCTCCTGCTGAACTCCACGGGATATTATATCGTGTGATTGATATCGCTTCGTCAAAATCACGCAGCGACATCGCTCTAAGCACTCGGTGATACTTCCGGTAACATAAAAATAAACAATAAACGCGAAACTTTGACCTACTTTATATAATTCAATTTTTCAATTAAAAAAACGATTAGAAAGAAGACGAGTTTGTTCAGCGATAATTATAGTCGAATCATGCAACGTGCACGTCTGCGAATTATCGTCGTACGATAATTATGAACTTGGACATTTTTAAATTACTTCTTCATTATTGGTATTAAGAAAGGCTAGGAAGATGATCTTGAAAGTACAATCTTGAAAAAAAAGAAGACTTGAGATATTAGCAGCGTGCATGAAGATCGGATATGTATATACGTGTAATGTATTCGAGCACGCGCAATGATTAAGAACAGCGAGGAAACTCACAAAAGCGCGGATGATAAGATGTCTTGGCGGGTCAAGAGTGCTTGTAGGAATGTGAGACGACCGTGATAAAGCCACTAGAATCTTTTTCCATCCGTTTCGGTTGTATAATGTACAGCAGTAATAGTGAGCAAAATTGAGAGGCTTTCTAGCGAATATTTTGAATTTTGTACAAATTCAAGTACTATTTACGATGATAACTTTTTCAAGTTACTTTGGAATTTTGTGAGATTTTTTCTACAATATGGAACGAGGTAGAAGTTTTGATACAACGAAATTTCGATATCGATACATCACGGAAAATGCAGTAAACCTGGAATTTCACTTTCTTTTTGCCTTTTTGGGAATTAAATTGACACAGAACACGCTAAAAATGTGATATTTTTCTTGTAAGGGAAATTTTCGAATACGTAATTGTCCTATGAAGTCTTTTTTCGAACGAAAACAATTTTCGTATTAACCAGCCTGCCCAAAGTCTCGGAATTAAATTACGAATCATCGATACTTTGATTGAATCAACATTTTTGTTTTTGCCCAAAAAGACGTTATTGAAATCGTAAATTTTCCGTACAATACACATTTGTAATATCGATTTCTTGCAACTTGTCCGTTAAAAATGGAAAAAGATTTGAAAATTTAGATTTTCGAGCTATTAATCGACAAATTTATAGCGAATTTTTGTTACATATTTTATATTAGGAATCTCAGATCTCCATCTTTTCCAACGCATCGAATTATCGATTGATATCTCCCACGTTCCCCTATTCGATGTTGATAAAGGCATTCGTGCAAAGTTTTTATCGTTCACGAATCTTTTTTTGTTATTTGTTTTGTTATCTGTGGGAATTCCTCGTCTTTTGAGTTGGTGCGAGGAACGTACGATCAATGGATCGATACGTAGGGACAAATGTCATTGATTACAGTTTCCTTTCTTTCTTTCATTCGTTCTAAAATATGGAAACTGCTTATCTCTCGTTGCGTCACAAGATAAGAAGCTAGGTAGTCTTTCAACTTATTCTCTCGTACAAAGAATTCAAACACTCGTACTTTCCATCGAATTTCGAATATCATTTTGATTCTCGAAATATCTCATCTACTTTTTTTTCTTTTGTCTTGTGATAATAAATTTTTTTAATTTGATTAAGAAATTGTAACTGGTAAATATATTGCTCGGTTGAGAGCACGTCGATCTTGTCAGGGTCTCGGTTAACGACGCTCGGATAAACGAACAATAGTTTTACGGCGAGAAACTAGTGGAATAATCATTCCGGAAACGAACTTTATCGTTGCAAGGACATGTTACGTCCATTAAAATATTAACGGTGCAGTAAGGTCGTAAAGTTAACGGACCCGAGAATCTTATCGACTATCAATTTTTTCCAACGATTTTCACCTTCATTCCTAACAAAAAATTACGATCGATTGATGAAAGGTCGACAAAACCGATACCACGTTTTTTATTACGTCATCGATAGAAATTCGAACGAAAACAAATAGGTAAATATAAATGACATATATCGACCTTAAAACTTTATAAATGCAATAGCAACTAAACATTAATCGATCGTTATCGAGTGTAACTAAAAATAATAAAAACCTAAGATCCGAGGGGTTCCCTCGTTTGACCTTTCACCCTGCACTCTTATCGCTCGATAAGCGATAGGAACTTTAATAAAAAGATTTTTTTTTTTTAAAGTCATTGTCGGTTCTTTGCAATCGCTTAAAGGTTGAGTAGGAAATACGTCGTTTGAACAAATAACACCGTAATAAAATATAAAAAAATAAATAAAAAAGAAATAACCAACTTACTCGTTAAAAGTGGAAAAATCTTAAAATTCGTCCTAAGACGTGTGCGAGAAAGGACAACTTGACCAGTTCTTGAAAAGATTCGTCGCGAACGTGGAAAAAAACGACAATCAACGTACGTATTTATTTTGAAGGATAATGAGATCGTTGATTTTACGGAAAGTCGTCACGCTGAGACAAAAGGTTTCTCTCATATTTTTTACCCTAGCGTGCCATTACGCAGAGAGCAAACATGGTTGATTGTGTATTGCCAATAAACACACGTACATGCAAACGTGAGTGTGTGCATAGACACGAAGCAAAATCTCTACGACGAAACTACGTCCGCGTTCGACCTCGGGACATCTTCCTGCGTCATATCAGTGTTTTTTTTATTCCTTTCCGAGCTTCGTCGTGATTTGCTTACGTTTACTGCGCGTTGCACTCTAGTCCAGCGATTATTAGTAAGAGAGACTAAGGAGCCACGCTATTTAAAAAACAACCAAATTCACGACTCCGGTCGTCGCTAATCCGTTCGAGCCAGGCACGAGAATGTTTTCTTGACAAAATCATGCAACGATTAACGACACGGCGTGCATCCACTTTGAAAGCAAAGAACATGAAAAATAAATAAAACAGAAATAAAAGCAAAGATAAATAAAAACGAACGAAAATAGATGTGAAAATAGATATTCATACATAAATCAATACAGAATAGAAACAAACGAAATGTTGCGCATAAATGTTTAAGTTTTTTGGGACAATTTTTGAAAGTAATTACATTTCGAAAGAAATTACAACAAAGATAAATAAAAACGAATAAAAACAGATATGAAAATAATTATTAATGAATAAATCGATAAACGATAGAAACAAATAAAACTTTATACAAAAATGTTTAATTTCTTTGAGAACATTTTTGAAAGGAATTAAATCAAATCGAAAGAAATTAAAGCGAAGATAAATAAAAACGAACGAAAATAGATATTGAAATAAATATTAATAAATAAATCAATAACGTATAGAAACAAACGAAATTTTGTGCAAAAATGTTTAATTTATTTGAGAAGATTTTGGAAAGAAATGAAGTTTTCAAAATCAATGTTTTTTTCTTTGTCAATGATAAAATAAAACGTTTTGAAGAAAAATCACGCGCGTACGTAAGCCATATAGATATACAAGAGACAAACTCGCGAGTTTTAGAACGGTATCCTATTTATCCCTGCTATCTCGCATATCGCGATACCGCTTATAGCAACCCAGCGTCACTTTCGCTCCGGCCAAAGCCGCAAATAATTTGTTGCCCGTTATAGCACGGTTCTATATTTAAAGCATTCGAGCGGCTCTCGACGTGGATACATTTGAATTAAATTTACCAATGTGTTTGACCCGCCCGCGGCGTGAATAAGCAAGTTATAGGCGCTAAGAACAAGTTCTTATTTGCTCTCAGGGTCGAAAGAAGTCCGTTCCTTGGTATAGGCGTACGTAAGGATACGTACCTACAATTCGACAGGGTCCCACTTTCGAACGATCCATGGAAGATCGTTCGATCGATCGATCGATCAGTCGTATCGTCGATCGATCGATCGGCGATAAAACTGATTGATCGCATCGCGATCGTTTTTCCGGGTTTATTCATTCACGTGCGTATCACGCTGCACGAGCGCGAATGCGAGCGCACTCTGATGGTTCAGTTTCGTTATTCAATTTGGGTCGCGACCCCAGCGTGCTTTCTGCACGATTAAATGCCTCGTTCCATACGCGGGACACCCTACAGTCGCTCTGTTTCACGATCCGCCGTAGCTTCTTACAGCTCGCGGAACACGAGAGGGCAACACTTTTCTACATGAAATAAAATGTCGAGAGCCGAGAGATTCTCAAAGTAGAGAAGTACGGTAGAGAATTTTAAAAAATTCATAAAAATCGAAAAATTAAGAAGAACGAACGATTTACGAATAGAAAAATCGCAGCAACCAACTGAGCTTTCCTATAAGAAAAAAAGTGGATAAAAACACACTTACAAATTGTTTTTTTTTTTTTTTTTATTAATCTTCGTATTTTTTTTAAACAAAGTTTGGAGAATTCTCCGAATTGAAATCGCTGCGAACAAAAATCGGTTGACTGGAAGGAAACGAGAAACAATAACGATCGGATCTTTCCGCGCGAGACAATGGGAGATGTGCGAAAAGGTCGTCGATTCGTGACTCTCGTCATTGTTTCATTCTGCCTCGCTTCTTTTTCTCTTTTTTATTATCGACTTTCCTCGATTCTACCATGACCGCGTTATCTCGTCCTTGCATTAGCCCGTTTGCATCGTGAAGAACCGGGGGGGGGGGGGGGGGGGCGTACAGCGAAACAGCGATCGCGCATGCGTGGGTACTTGACATTGCGTTTACGCAACGTCCACGTATCGAACCAATAACGCCGAGAGAATTTCGAAATCGGGAAGAACGAAAAAATCGCAAAATTCTTAACGATCGTACAATTTTTTTGTTTATTTTTCACTATCGATCTTTGTCTCGTCATTGTGAGTTCGATAGATGTATCGATCGAGACTCCATCGAGCAACGAGGCGAAGAAACGATCGGTAATCGTCCGTTTTCCGGGTATATTTATTTTGATAACAATGGTGACGATTAATCGCCGATTCCATCGCGCGACTTTATAATTAGAATTAATTATCAATAAACGAGTCGAATAGTTACATAAAAATTCGTGCAATCGTTGTTGCCACGAGCTCGAGTCATAAGGTCGACGCAGGGCTTCGTTGTCTCTCGGCGGGGGTTCGCGATAACCCCCTTGTCGCTGGGTTCACCGTCTTTTTTGGTGGAAAATCACCGAGTCCGAACGTACGTACATCGTTGATAACCAGACAATTTTAGCGATAAATACTCCGTCGTTTCTGTCGCGGGGTTGTCAATAATGAGAGAGGGAGGGAAGGGGGGAGGGGGGACGGGCACGAGAAACAGAAGAACCGTTTCTTCTTCGATAAATATCATTATTAATCTTTTCTGCAAAATTATAATGAAATAATTTGTTTATAATCGTTTGCTAACAATAAGTGATGATATTTTTACATTAGCTTCGTTAGATCGACCATATTGATCGATTAATCTTATACAAATCAATGTGAAATAACAATTTTATCAAAAAAATTGTTATATTCTTTCGATTGTTTGTGTACAAAGTTTCAAGTTACTTGAAAATTGACGGCAAAATGGGGGAACTAAAACGTTCGTGACACAGGAGAGTGTGTTTGCCGTATGGATTGTAAGTGTATAATCATGAAATGAAAAGAAACGAGATCGAGAGTAATTTATCAAGCGACGATAAAGAGCACACGTGCCGAAGCGATGGGCGTTTTACCGAGAAAGTAAACGGATAGGGTCCGGATCCGATTGTGTCCATCGTGCTATAAGCTTGCGCGGATCACGTTTGTAAACGAATTTGTGACGCGAAGTGCGATGGAAAAATTCAACACACGGTTGCGTCTTTCGAACGATGGCGGGAAAGGGCGCCATCTGTGGGAGGGCCCCGAAGGCTTTTTTTTTTTGTTGGCTTTCGGTGATCGAGATATACATATGAATATATATAGGGTGTTAGTTTAATGTACATTATATTAATGTTGTCGTTATTATTATTATTATATAAAATATATATTATATATTTGTTTTTTATAAGCAAAATATTTATAATTATAATTATGACGTTGTGAGATTGATTATGAGTAATAATTATAATTATAAATATTTATAATTATAATTATAAAAATTGCCCGAGATATTAATTCGCAAAGTTTGAACAATGCGATCGAACGCCCTCTTGATAAATGCTAGGATCTCAGGTTCGAGTCCCACTCAGGACTTTTTTTTTTTTTTTTTACAGATTTTTGCTTTTTCGTAGATCTTGATAAAATAACTATTAATAAATTAATTATGAGTCGATGCGGTAAGAGAAAATAATTTTTTGATCACCCAACAGCAGGTGGCTCGATGGAATTGTTTAAATTTTGAAACTTTGGAAATTAATATCCGGATCAATTTTCATCCCAGGACAATTTAATAAATATCTTTTTGCTCGCAATGATGAGAATTACCTGAGTATTTTTTGTTTGTTTTGATAATTACCCAACACCCTGTACATAACGACACTCGCGTCTAGTCACAACATAACGCGATAAGAGGACCACACCGAGAGTTCTTTCATCCTTCGCGTTGGAACACACGCGTCGTGATCCACGCGATATTAGTTGCAGCGTGTAGAGAAACCAACCCGAAGACTTTATTGTTAGGTACGAAATTGGCGTCACAGATTATACTTTTGTTTCTTCGAGTTCCGACCGCGGATTCGAATTCGCGTCTAGACGAGATAACGCGCGTGCTGTAGGTAATGAGATTCCATTTATGAGATCGCGACCTTCCTTCTAGGTTCAGGTGCGAGGGGTAATCGGAGCTATGGTAAAAAATTATATAGGTATAACTGGCATTTGTATTGACGATAAATAAAAAATATATAAAATTCTTATCTATAGATCTCTCATTGTTACAACAAAAATTAAACAATTGAATTATGCAACTCCAACTATTATATAAAAATAATTAAATAATCAATATAAAAATAATTTTAAAAAGAGTATTAAAAAATACGTTCATATATATTTTTTGTATTAATTGTTTAATTATTTTTTATATAAAGTATTGTGTAGGATACAAATTATATTGATATTAAAAAAATAACGAAAATATGTAACTTTTATTGATATAAAACAAAATTTAAAAAACGATGTATGTACAACTCTTGTTAATAAACAAATTTATAAAAACGATAAAAAATTGACAATTAAATAATGTTTAACTAAATTTTGTCTATCCCAGGAACCATTTTATAGGAAATGGTACACGAAGAGAATTTTTTATTAACTTTTACGGTGAAATCTCTCAAAAAATTACATTGAAAACGTGAACCCGGTGATAAATGTGCACACAGTTAAAAATTGACATTAGTTTCAAATATTTTACTTTCAGGCGTGTAAAAATTTTAGCACGTAGCATCATTTCTACGCGCTCTACGCAGAGCTCACGGATTGCGGTCAGGCGACCTAGCCCTAACTGATTTTACTGCGAAGATCATAAAAATTCTGGTTAACGCACGGAAAATTTCAGCTTCCTTTTTTCAATTTTCAAGACAAACATGCAAATTTCTCAATGTGCACCGAACACTTTCATTTGTATCAGCCCTTTTTTCAATTTATTGTAGTAATGTTTACGTTTCCCGAAAATTTACTGTTAATTTCAGTCAAAATTCTTGAAAATATTTTAAATCTCTCTCCCACAACAGTAAATTTTTACTCATTTCCATTAAAATGTATAATTTATTTCCTAAAAACCTGAAGAATTGCATATTTGTCCCTCAGTTACTGCGATTTCACAGTAAAAATTACTAAAAAATTCTTTCCGTGTAGCGGTATCGTAGTAAAGTCGTAGCACGACTTTATCGTCTTTTGAGAATGTTCATAGTAAAATCCGTTCTCTCTCATCTTTTACGAACAAGAAGAGTCTCGGGCCATCTAACGTAACAAGCTCGTATTACAAAATTCGCATATGCATGTTTCCATATATCAGTTGGTACGTGTCTCGTTTTCCTTGAATATCGAGTTATTAGCGCCAGCTAGCGGTAAAAGCAACGGACACGCTCGTATCGTCCAATAAAGAAATTTTCGCGTCCAACTCGTACACGTTATTTCGTCAAATTTCCGACACGCGAATGTGTAACACGTGATTTATAACGAGCCGGCGCGTGTATACTCAAGAAGAACGAAGAGGGAAAGAGAGAAGAAAAAAGGAAAAGAAGAAAGAAAGAAAAAAAACACACACGAGTAGATAAACGATAGATTAGCCGACGCAATGAAATTCGTTCGCGAGGAACGACTCGTCTGATTTACGAGCTTATATACCGTAACCATGCCCGCGGCACTGTCAACCGGCAATTAGCAAGGGTAATTCTCAACGCGCATGTTCACCTCGATTTGCGTCACCGGGATTGATATTCGATCGATCCTCGTATCGGTAAGAAAAAGAAGAAAAAAAAAAAAAACAAAAAAAAAAGGATTACTTCGCCGAGGTCGATCAACCGTGAATTAATATTTATATGCAATTGGACTGTCAACAAAGAAACGGTATTGTGGTAAAAAAAAAAAGAAAAAAACAAATTTCGCCACAGTTAAGAAAACAAAACAAAAAAGTGCAGATACGTTTCGACATTTCGAATATCGCAGGAAGAATTTCGCAACGGAACAAAGAAGCGAATTACAAGGAGATTAAATTATTTTTTCATATTTCACCATGTCGGAGAGGACGAGGATAATTTTAGATTCGTTGTTCGCTTTAATTAAAATTCGTCGAAACGATTTCTTTTTGTTCTTTTACCACCGGTTCTGCATCGAGATTTGGACGAGAGATATTTCTTCGTCGAAGCGAAAAAGGTGTTGTTCTTTTTTCTTTTTTCATTGTTCTTTTTTTTTGTCGTTTTGGAAGACTGATCTCCGACAAGGATTCGAGGTTGTCTGGGTCTTCCGAGAAGAAGAAATAAAATAACAAACGTTGCGCAATTAAGAAAGTCATTCGTAGGAAGAAATATTTTTTAACTCGACGAATAGCGAAGTTGAAACTTTGTTTTCTTTTTCATGTCCGAAGATGTTGTATGAACAAATTTATTTCTTCTCGGATTATTAACTTTGCGAAAAATTATCTTCTTTTCTCTCTCGAGAAGTTGAATGAAAGTTGTATGAACAAATTTATTTCTTTTCTGATTATTAACTTTGCGAAAAATTATCTTCTTTTCTCTCTCGTGAACAGATCAGTGGGTCGTAATTATTTCACCCACGAGTCATATAACGACGTATCATCTCGTCTCTCTCTCTCTCTCTCTCTCTCTCTCTCTCTCTCTCTGTTTGTTTCTACCACAGCGTGGAAAGTTTCGCACGAGCGTTCGCGAAGTTGAGAAGGTCCCTGACGTCGTTGATACCGATGTGCTTTATAATGCGTTTTGTGCAATGGTTAGCTAACGGACAAACAGAGGGAGAGACAGAGAAAGAGAGAAAAGTGCACGTGTCGTTCCCTGCAATTCTATGCACCGAGAGAATCCACGTTCACCGAGGACATCCGATATATCGAGCCCGTTGCGATCCTTTCTCTCGGGAGAAAGGACGTGAAATACGATATTTACTTTCATATAGCAAACATTGCGTGGCATCCGATAGCAGAAAATTCACGAAAATTGCCACAAATGAAAATCTTAATTTTTTTTACGTAGGGAAAAAAATTGAGATTTTTCCCAAAAACCGCAGCGATCTTGTCGTCACATTTTCGCTCTAATGTTGGCAAACTTGAAATCCAATGTCACGAGACAAATGTCCTAAGTAAATAATTGAGAGAACGAAGCTTTCCCTATGAAAAAAAGAACAAAGAAAAATTGAATTTTCTAATCTTCGATGTTGCGATTAAGTTCAATTCGTCGATGGCGAATATATTAGCTTAAATGTAATTGAAAAAAAATGCAATAGTCGACGATACTCACGTTTGTTGTTTAAACTCTGCCACGAGGGACAAATTTTCACATTTTCTTTTTTTGGAAAATCGTCACCGAGATCTTCCAAATCGAAGAACATTAACTCTTCGTACTCCGTCATATCGTACATGATCCTCGTTATAATTCCGTATTTCTCCTATTTCTTCGATCGTTCTGTAAAAAAGAAAAATAATAATTAACTCGTCATTATCAAAAAACGAAAAAAAAAATTTCTTCTGTCATCTCGTAAAGAGAATTGCTAAATTTTACTTCTTATAATAAACAAAATTTTCATCAAAAATGTAATTAATTTCACAATCTTTCAATCATTTGGAAAAATCTGTTTAAATGAAATTTTATTTCTATTAAAAAAAACGCCACAACGCATTTAACGTCGTTACTTACCAAAGGACGAGAATCCTTTTTTCAACACGAGGACAAAATTCTCGTTCTGTAAACGCGCACGTATTTTTATTCCTATCGTCCCCGACCGATTACTTCTTCTTATCGCGCTGCGAATCTCGTCGGTGAAATTCAGTTTTATATTTTTATTTTATTATTTTTTCTTCTTCGTTTTTCTTTTTTTTTTCCTTTTACGTTGTCTTCTTTACTCCACAATCTCCGATAAGAAGTGCGAGATAAGAGCGTCGCACAAGGTGGCTCGGGCTGACTGACACTTGGCTGTTCCCCGTGACTTTTCGCCGTTCTAAAATCGTTTAATTTTACCTTACAATACTGATCGAGCTCGATAAATTAAATTCAATCCTTAAACTCGTTCGTTGCAATGGAAATTTGAATGAAAAATAAATAAAGAAAACATAAAAATTTTATTCGCCACGAAAGTTTGAAATTTCGTCGAGAAACGAGACGAGAAATAATTTTTGAAACATTCGTTGTAATGCAACGGCTGTTCATCGTTCCGACGGGAACGAGTTTCGCACAATTTTTTCATGGAACTGACTCGGTATATACGCGTGTTACCCGTACGGCGAAACTCGTCGCGTTGGAATGTCGAACGTGAAAAAAAAACAATTTTTTTTTTATTATACCTACGCTAGTTACGATATGCAACGAAGCGAGGGAAACGAATTATACCCGACGGACGAGTGAGTGAGGGACTGCGTCCGTTGATACAAACATATATATCGTTTGCGTATCGAGATCGTGACATTAGCCACAGCTTTGCATTTTATCAAATCGTTTCTGAAAAGTTTTTACTAGCTAACTGTCATCGAATAATTAATTGAGAGTTTTGAACAATTGTTAATTTGTGAAGAACGCAGCTTTGCATTTTTTCGAATCGTTTCTGAAAAGTTTTTACTAGCTAGCTGTCATCGAATAATTAATTGACAGTTTTGAACATTTGTTAATTTGTAAAAAACGCAGCTTTGCATTTTTTCGAATCGTTTCTGAAAAGTTTTTAATAGCTGGCTGTCATCGAATCATTAATTGAGAGTTTTGAAGATTTGTTAATTTGTAAAGAACGCAGCTTTGCATTTTTTCGAATCGTTTCTGAAAAGTTTTTACTAGCTAACTGTCATCGAATAATTAATTGAGAGTTTTGAACATTTGTTAATTTGTGAAGAACGCAGCTTTGCATTTTTTCGAATCGTTTCTGAAAAGTTTTTAGTAGCTGGCTGTCATCGAATCATTAATTGAGAGTTTTGAACATTTGTTAATTTGTGAAGAACGCAGCTTTGCATTTTTTCGAATCGTTTCTGAAAAGTTTTTAGTAGCTAGCTGTCATCGAATAATTAATTGAGAGTTTTGAACAATTG
Organism: Netelia fuscicornis; assembly: GCA_946811545.1. Classification (NCBI taxonomy): domain Eukaryota; kingdom Metazoa; phylum Arthropoda; class Insecta; order Hymenoptera; family Ichneumonidae; genus Netelia; species Netelia fuscicornis. The sequence goes on along the minus strand of OX328011.1, from coordinate 15,053,253 downwards.
TTAATTTGTAAAGAAGGTATTGTATTTTGACATATAAATTTTCAGATAATAAATGGCGATGAGTTTTTTGAGAGTTCGAGGAGAGACAATTTAATCGAGATTCTGAGAGAGAGAGAGAGAGAAAGAACGCGCGGTTTTGATCGTTTCGATATTATTTTTCCTGTCTTACTTGTGGGAGCGAGAGAGCCAGAGACATATACCACGTGTATAACGTACGATTAACCGCGGGTTACTGAACGCGGGTCGTAGCGACCTCGCGCATCCTCCTTACGAAACCGACGGAGACGCGACGAGCGTGGCAGTGACAGCGGGCGACCTGCGAATTAACGAAGAGATTCTCAACTTTAATATTTTATTTATGGGAAGGATTGTTATTTCGGTGTTGTTTTTGTTTTATGCGAGTTTGTTCGTTATAAGAATTGTTACTTGGGCGATTAATAAATATGTTTCTTGTTAGTGTCTACTCTGTTTTACTCGTTGGCCAAACAATGCTAAAATGCTCGAGATATAGACGTGGCGCCATCACGCGAGAACTCTCGCAACCTCGGTGTCGATATTGTCGGTAAAACAGTTTCGCACCGCTCTCGCTTGCCACTGACTTAATAAATTTTACAATCGTTTTATTTATTATTTATCGTTATCAATTTTCTATTTCTTTTATCTGTTTAACGGTTGTTTTTCACAGGAGTTATTAAAATGTCTATGAAAAAATTAGTCGATGATTTTTATAGATATGCAAAAATGTAATTAGGTGCACGCGTTTATAAAAACTTGCGCGGTAGAAAAAGCGGCGTTTTTAAATTATTGATCCGAGATTCGTTAATGTCTCATTAATTTTGGAAATTATGTGCAACAATTTTGCAACAATTGCTGAAATACAAATAAATTGCGATTCTCTTTACCCCATAGAAAAAAAAGGCTTAGTTCGTCTTCTAGACAATAAACAATTTATTTAAATTGTTCCTTAATGATCCAAGGACGTTTCACCTTCTTGATTTAATATTTTGCAAGGCAGTAAAGCAACCGATCGAGCATTGGAAACGCAATTTATCCGCGCTTCTGACCTTCCTCTCTCTTTCGCCCCACCAGTTGGATTTTTCTACGTTGCTTGGCTACACGTCTGCCGCGCGCGTGGGGGAGGTCAACGGCCGCGTGTTCTTCGACCTAACGTTAAAAAAACCTTCTTTGATTTCTCGTTGCTCGGTGGTCTTTTCCCGAACCGGATGAAAAGAACGTTGCTTCGTACGCGACGAAGACAAAAAATCATTCAAAGAAAGATTATTGTTGCAACGGGCAGAGATAGGCGAGTTGAGAGAAATGGAGACGCGCCGTACGTGTCGATACGCACCGACGAGCGTTGAGACGATACTGGCGTGCATTTTATCCCTCTCCTACTCTCTCACCGTTTCTCTCTTTGCTTTCCTAGGGATCCACACCGACGATCCAATCCCTGTTGAACTCAGGGCGAAGCTCCCTCCCTTTTTCGTTCCTGTTGCTTCTCCGGCTCATTCTTCGATGGTTTACTCTTATTTCCCTTTTTCTGCACAGATGCTTTCTCTCATGCTGCTGTAGACCAATACAGGATTATTCTATTTCGACAATTCGCTTTGTATGCATTTGTTTTTATAACATTCTTTCACTGTTGTTACATGTCGTTAATTGTTCGAAGAATGTTACAAAAATAAATTGGTATCATAGGATTTATAATGTTTTATATATTAATTCTTACTACAAGTTTGATTCGATGAAAATTCAAAGTTGCGAATTTTACGTAATTTACGACCGAAAAATTTCATGTGCAACTTGTAATATTTCAAGCACTCATCAATCTTATAAGTACGGTAGAGAATTTATTTTACAGCTTTTTGTCCCCTTTCAATGTGCTGAAATTCTCATGAAATCAAACTTTTAGCTGGAAACGTATGGAGTAAAAGCTCGTTGCAATAGGCACTCTAAAATAAATAGGGCACTTATTTTTAAGGATTCTTATCGAATGCTTGTTTTTTATATTTTGTATAGGACATGCTCGAAATAACAATAAGAAGTGGGTACTTAAAATAACGTCATCACTACAAATATAAAACAAAAATTTCAAATATCACTGTTGCTTACTTTCATAATTAATAATAAAAAAAACACCCTGACGAATCATGCATTTCGTTGAACGATAAAGGGTGCAGGCGTGTTTGACATGTTTTCTTTTCTCCCTTTTCGTTCGATACGATCGGTAAAGCTCTCTTTTTTTTCTCATTTTCGACACACCTGTAAAGTGTCTTAGAAAATTTCGACAATCTTCGGTTTCGAGATACCGAAAGTAAAAGTATTTTTTATAACGACCTAAGACTCTACGAGGCCTCCTTAGGAGACATTATTTACAAAAGACTTTATAAAACGATAAGCTGCTAAAATTCCTATTGAAAAAATAAAAGAAGTGTGACCGTTGCGATTGTCGACGAACCTCCATCTCGTGTCTCCGTTCCGAATTATTCTTTCAGAACATTCGACCGAACCCTGTAACGATACATTTTGCATTCTCATTAATTTGTCGCTGGTCACGTTCGAACATATTCAACAGTGATTTTTTAATCGCTCGATATTATAACAGAGACTTTACAACGATGAAGCAATGATACAATGTCGAAAACTTACTTGGATTTGGATGCATGGCAGGCCTAAACATTTCGGGAGGCATGAACCTTGGTGGGAACGGTGGTCTCATAGGACCCATCATAGGTGGTATTCTGCCTCCCATGGGCATATGATCTCTGATCGGCATCATTGGACCGACCATTATAGGCCTTGGGTGAAAGCTCTGCTGAATACACAATGATTAAGTAAATGAGTTCAATAAAAATTCAAAAACTTGATTTATGGACAAAATTGATTTTTGGAGCAGCAATCTTCTAGTATGTTTAAAAAAAGCTGAAAGATTTTCCTTTCTGTTAGAATACAAGAAAAAATACAAAAATTATATCTTCGTCGACTTACCTCGTAATAAAAAGGAACTTGCATAGTTTCAGCATAATGGTGAGATAGGTGTATCCTTCTATCCCTCGACCTATCGTCACGATTTCGTCTTTCACAGGAATTATCACGCGAATGACCATCTCGTTTCCAATGAGGCGCGTCTCTCGTCGATCTGCGAACACTGCAAAGTAAATACCCATTATTCAATCATTGATTTGGTTTGATACTGGTTGAATAGTGTACGTTGTCTTTTTCATATCCGAAAACAACTGACCTGGATCGAGTGTCATTCGTTCGCGACTCTCGATCATCGGAACGCGAACGTTTTTCACGATTTTTGTCACTTCGATTTATATCATGATGACTAGATCTTCGGGGCGAGCGACGTTGGCGCGAGTCTTCGCTCTTGTACCTGTCCATGTGTTCTTTAGTCCGAACACGAGTTCTCTCCCTAAATAAACAATTACAAAAATATATTTTTCATCGAGATGTTTAATTTTTTAAGATTGCTATTATTTTTTAAATAACGAGGATGTTCACTCACCCTTCGCATTTTTTACTCCTGTGATCCGTTAACCTGTCGACATTGTGTCTAGAACTCTCCGGTCTGGAAGACGAGTAAAAGTCTTGATATTGTTCATGAGCGTGCCCGTCGTCTTGCATAATTCGAAAAAATTCGTCGTATGCGTTAAGTTCGACGGGCACGTAAGGTAGCAATACTAGTTTGATTTATTTTCACATTTCTTTTTGTGAAAATTTTCATCATTTGTAGTATCCATATTAATTGTTTTTGCACATTGTGCCAAAGATCTTTGCTTGAAAGATCTTTCATCTTCTTAAATTACTTATTCTAACGTATATCCTAATTTTGCGAACTTGTATATACCTGGTTCTAACTCATACGTTTAATGTCTCAGATCTCTTGTCAAAAATAATATATGCTTTGATAATATTGTATGTATTGAAAAAAAACTACTATCGTCCCGTCTGTCAAATACCTGTAGAGTGATGGTAAATTGAGAAAAATCAACACAGATTTTCAAAGACACAAAGCGGTGCAGGGACTATTGGTACGATTAGCTACTAAAGCGCAGCTGTTGAAAAAAATGGACGAATTGGAAAAAAGTTATCTAATATGAGATGTAGCTATTATTAATTATTAGTGTTAAAAGGATGTATTGAGAGATCAACGATGATAAGCATTATTTACAGTACATTAGAACAGCGGTATGTTCTTAAGAATTGCAGAGGAAATCTGCATTTTTTAAGAACTCCCCGCACCAATTTACTCGAGAAATATATTTCTCGAATAGTAAATTGCACACAACTCAGACACAGCGATAAAATACAAACCATGAGAGTGAACAAACAAAAATTCAAACGCATCAGAAACTGGTTTCATTCTTACTGATCGACGAAACAATGATAAAGCTGGTGAGTGAAAAAAGAATGAGACATGCGTTACTGTAGTGACGCATGTCTTCTTCCTCGACGTCCGATTTCCTCGTGATTGGCTAGGTAGGCTGAAAAAAAAACATACTCAAGAAAGCAATGAAAGTAAATACAGATAAACGCAAAGAAAAAAAGAGGAGGCAGAAGCAAAGCAACGATGATGAGAAATTGTGCAGCATGCGCGAATTTGTCTAGTGCCCAGTAACGAATCTCACACTCAGTGTTATTCGTCTCGACTGTCAATGTTTCTCGAGTTGCTAACGTCAGTCATCGCTAGAACAAAATAGACTGTAGTAATCACAAAACACTAAATGCCTAATAAGCGTGTCCTTATCCAACGTGAAATATCTAGAGATTCGTTTTCCAACGGATCTGATCGTCTAGCTACTTTTTCACCGTGACACGCTTTTCTTTCGACCTACAATATTTATTTTTCGTTCGCAATACTGTTTTTCATTTGCAATGCTGTTTTTCATTTGCAATACTCATTTATCTTCCAACAATCGTCGTAACAATTTACGACTTAAGCCTATATGCTGGTATACCTATTTCAACCTTTACCAGAGCAATACTTTCTGTAAGTCGACGAATCTTCGTCAAGAGCTTTCAGTGAGAGCTCGATGACAAAATTGTCATCCCAACGAATTATGAGAATTCGTGTAAACTTAAGTTCGTATTTTATCAATTTCTCCTTTAGTGATCCTCTCGTGACGACAAAATCTCAAACATCAAATATGTAGACCAAATTTAAAAGAAAAATTGCAATCAGTGTGATTTTCAAAGCCGATGGCACAACTTTGAACAATACGAAAAGTTTGTATTTCGTATTTGTTACGAGCATCACCCATTTACCAGCATAATTATATCCATATGTCTTTCGTGTGTTATGCTATATCGATAAATACTTCTTTTCGTTTGGGGCACGAACCTCGAGCTTCGAGAATCGGCATCGCGCCTCGAGCTGGATTGCTGTCGCGTACTCGACGGTGTCACCGAACGTGTTTTCGTTGAGCGATGTCGCCTTTCTGCAAATAATTAATATTCAAACGATTATTATTCAAACGAATGTACCGTACCTAGTTTTTAATAGTATCATTATTCGTTGGTCAAACCATTATTTATTTTGTATAACGAACCTGTGCGATCGTCGTCAAGTGCAACGACTGTTCGATGTTCCTCAACTTCCACTGCCGAAGCACTCGAATTCTTCAACTCCTCGCGCTCGAAAATTGGCTTGGAACCTTCACCTGCGTTGAATCAATCATAAAAACAAAACATTATTCATAGTTTGCTACCAGGTTGAAGAAAGTTAGAAAAAAAGCAATCCAGATGTACAGCAGCGAGTTAAAAAGAAAAGCGTTTGATTTCAAACTTCGAAGGAGTCCCGTTTGCGTACAAGTATAATTCAAAGAATTCGTTGTTTGCAGTTTGTAAGAAGAGAGCGTCTCGATTCAAACTTCTCAAGTAAGGGAAAATTAGTGCTCGAGGAGTTTGTTCGATTGGCTAATGCGACGAACCAATGATTTATACTTGCCGCTATCGATGGATGTTTAAAATGTTATTTTATCGAATTAATGATGTTTGAGTATTATTATTTATTTCTAACATCGAGTACTATCAACTAGAATGTTTTAATGTTGTAGGTTTTGAAATTCACGTTATTACCGTTCGATGGTTGATTGCGTTTTAACGAAAATCGAGGCGTTTGTGTTGGGCGTTGTTCGCGATCGGTTCGTGGAAATTATTCGTTCATTTAAGTTTGTTTTTTCGTTTTCGATACTTTGGAGACATCGTTTAACGTTTCGTTTTTTTAATGCGACGCTTTGTTTATTTTTTAAACAAATCTTTGCTTTTAATCTTCGAGATGTTTTAGAATTATCTTCGGTTTTCAACTTCGCAGGTGGTTTACGTTTATCTTCCTTGTAGAGTCCTTGAGTCAAGAGTTTCCCATGATATTTCAAAATATTGTCAGATATTTAGTTGTGTTCAGTACATCGATAACATGAATTTAGAAATAATTTAAGCATTGCTTGACTGAGACGCAGCGTTGACTTTTGAATTTAAAATCGAAATGGAAAACGATTCAAAACGTTCGATTTTTTAACAATCAATTTTCCGGATTGATCTTCGTGATGGTCGCCAATTATCTTCAGAGTAGACTCGATTTAATTGAATCTATATTGCAAAATTTGGAAAATTGTTTTAAACAAAGATATGAAATTTTACGCGTTTGACAATCGTCTTTTATATTTCAATTTCAATCGCAGCTGCAAGGTACGTCGTAATTTTACAGATCTTCCAGTTTTTATGATCTTCGACACGATGTTGATCCCGTGAATTTATTTTCCATGATGAGCTTGACGAAGATAGATTGCTACAACTATTTAACTAATCGCACTTAACATTCGTAGCATGCAAAAGCGAACGAAATATATTTAATGAACTGAACTAATTTTCGCCATATTCAAATGAAAATAAATGTATGAAATACAAAACTATGGATTTTGAAGAATTCCAGTGTCTAAAAAAGAGTTCAGTGGTAAACTGTCCGACAAATAACAACTCATAAAAGAGGCAAAGAAAGCGTAAGAACAAAGTAATTAATAATGCATTAGTAAAAGCAAGAGACAGCACTCATAGTAAACACTTATGATTATAAAAACGTGATCTTACGCATTAGGCAACTTTACGGTCAAATTCCGATCCATCTTCATGATCGTCCGATTAAGCTTGATCCTGGGACGAACAGAATATTCATTAGACATTTTGTACCTACAATAGCGATTATCATCCTGAATCTTCATTGTTGTAGATTCTCCTCAAGGTCGTTAAATCTTCCAGTCGACGGAGTTCCTTAATTACTAACGGGAGTCGCTTTATCGATTAAAACACTATAAAGGATCAAAAATACAATTTCACGCCGTGGATGTAACATTCGTTGTATATCCGATCAGAAAATATAATTGCATCTTCAGTGTCGTCGGCCGTGACTAATTTTCAATCAATCTTCCAACAGTTGAATTACCGAGAATCAACGGAGGTCGAAAAAAGAATCCAACCGTTAAAATTTTGCGCCTTATGGCTAAATGTTTTCCGTCATAAAAAATCTCAACGCAGTTTCAAATTCGGCAGTATCTTCGTTGATGCGGTAAACGTGCAATTAAAACACCCGAATTGAACGCAATTGTATCGCGTGAAAGTTAGAGGAGTCACGGTTTCGCGAATCGTTATCGAGGATATTGAATAACTGCCGTCAAACGTTACCCTCTCGTCTCTTCACTTTGACGTCCTCCGGATCGAGAATCTCACGTTGTAACTCGTTATTCGTATCCGCTACCGCTATATTCCTGTGAATATCAACTTTTATACGACGAAGCTCGGCCACGTCTATCTTTCTACCCTCGGGGCCTTTAAACAATAGCGTGTTATTGCTCGACGACTCGAATCTGAAATAATGCGCCCAAAATTAAAGATACACGTTAGAGTGATATACTTGGTTTTGTTTATCAAGGGAAGATAATGTTTTCACGAACGATCTTCGTTTTAAGCTCACTTTTGCGACATGACGGAAGGTTTCGTTTCGCTGGTTTGGATCTTTTCTTTCCTACGAGCTCCGGGTGATTCGCTCCTGTTTCTACTGTGACTTCGACACGAAGATCTTCCCTTATTGTTCTTCAGCTCTTCTTCTTGAGCTTTTCTCTTCCTCTCGTACTCTTCTATCTTTTTTCTCTTCAGTCTCTCGTGCTCGCGTTCTCTTTCCTGTTGTCTAAGCCATTCTCTTCTTCGTCGCTCTTTCTCCTCGTGGTCTCTTCCCTGTGGTTGTCGATGGGCTGTCCTCGACGTTCTGGTCATACCGACTTGCAGCGACGAACTGATCCTCTTCATGTCCTGAATACGATATAATTCATTAGCGAGTATTCTCACAAATCAATCGAATTATCGTTTTGCAATTATTACTATTGTTCGATAATTAATCTCACAAATGAAAACATTTAGAATATATTCATAGGCGTTCATCGCTTGTATTCTTCAAATTATAATCAAACGTCACATTCAATTTCTTACTGTTTGATAAATCACTCAATCAAACGGTTCGATTCACAAAATAATTAGGACGAACGCGATCGTTGATAACCAGTGCTAATTAGTTCGCATATTTTAGCTTCGGTTGTAATAAACGCATGGAAATATATTCAATGATGCGAAGCTCGATAACGAAACGACCAATCTGACCGGAAATGAGATTAATTCTGACTTTTAGCGTCGATACGTCACGACACCAATGCAGGTATCAACTGTGGAGATATTTTGTTTCGCGACGCCGATGAGTGTCGTGACCGAACGAATTCTAAGAAGTAGCGGATGTTCAACCGGTGTATTTCAGAGGGAGAGGGAACGACCTAAGGATTAATAAATGCGAGGGCCGATGGCTGGCCAGGCAAGATATTTTCAGGTATTTCCCGGGGTCTTTCATTGAAACTTTCACGATGGGATCTCGAATAATGAAATACTATACGACCTTTGAATGGTTTTTGCCAGGCAAGTAAAACATTGTGCCAAAGTTCTAAGGTTTTCTTACTTCAATGCGTGGAATTTTATACATTGTGTTTTTGGTCCGAATTCGTTTATTTCTGAGACTTGGGTGTATACGTCCTTATCCATTTTTTAATTGTTGTAGGCAGATAGACAATATCCATATTAATAATTTCAATAACCAGAGGAATCGAATTTGAGCAGCATTATTGTACTCGCTGCTGTATTCAAGAAATCTATGTGATATATTTTGTTTGATATTCATTTCGCTATCTTGCAGTTATCCACATTTTTATCCATATCTTCAATGTTTTGCAATGACCGGTGATAACAATGTATAGATATGTTTTACCTTGCAATACTTGCAGTGGTATATCAATATCTTGCACTTTACATATATCCATATTTTACATTTTAGTAGCAATACTTGGTATTATATCCATATTCGGTATTCTGCAAAACTCAGCGAGAATTCCATACCTTGCAATAGTTGTATTTATATCCATGGTTTTACAATACTCAGTGATATCCATAATTATATGTTTGCAATACTCAAGTTCGTAACAATATCCATAATTTTGCAATATTCAGTGATATATATCCTTAATTATACGTTTGCAATGCTCAAGTTTGTAACGATATCCATTATTTTGCAATATTCAGTAATATATCCATATTTTACATTCGCAATAACTCACTGTAATATCCAAATTATAGCTATGCAAAATTTATGTGAAATCCATATTTTATAGTAGCAACACTTTAAGTAATATCCATATTTAATATGTGGCAATACTCAGTTGTATATATCCGTAATTAAACGTTCTCAATACTCAAGTTTGTAAGGATATCCATTATTTTGCAATATTCAGTGATATATCCATATTTTATATTCGCAATAACTCAGTGTTATATCCAAATTATAGCTATGCAAAACTTAGTTAAAATCCATATTTTATAGTAGCAACACTTTAAGTAATATCCATATTTAATATGTGGCAATACTCAATTGTATATATCCGTAACTATACGTTTGCAGTACTCAAGTTTGTAACGATATCCATTATTTTGCAATATTCAGTAATATGTCCATATTTTACATTCGCAATAACTCAGTGTTATATCCAAATTATAGCTGTGCAAAACTTAGTTAAAATCCATATTTTATAGTAGCAATACTTCAAGTAATATCCATATTCAATATGTTGCAATACTCAGTTGTATATATCCATAATTATACGTTTGCAGTACTCAAGTTTGTAACGATATCCATTATTTTGCAATATTCAGTAATATGTCCATATTTTACATTCGCAATAACTCAGTGTTATATCCAAATTATAGCTGAGCAAAACTTAGTTAAAATCCATATTTTATAGTAGCAACACTTTAAGTAATATCCATATTTAATATGTGGCAATACTCAGTTGTATATATCCGTAACTATACGTTTGCAGTACTCAAGTTTGTAACGATATCCATTATTTTGCAATATTCAGTAATATGTCCATATTTTACATTCGCAATAACTCAGTGTTATATCCAAATTATAGCTGTGCAAAACTTAGTTAAAATCCATATTTTATAGTAGCAACACTTTAAGTAATATCCATATTTAATATGTGGCAATACTCAATTGTATATATCCGTAACTATACGTTTGCAGTACTCAAGTTTGTAACGATATCCATTATTTTGCAATATTCAGTAATATGTCCATATTTTACATTCGCAATAACTCAGTGTTATCTCCAAATTATAGCTGTGCAAAACTTAGTTAAAATCCATATTTTATAGTAGCAATACTTCAAGTAATATCCATATTCAATATGTGGCAATACTCAGTTGTATATATCCATAATTATACGTTTGCAGTACTCAAGTTTGTAACGTTATCCATTATTTTGCAATATTCAGTAATATGTCCATATTTTACATTCGCAATAACTCAGTGTTATCTCCAAATTATAGCTGTGCAAAACTTAGTTAAAATCCATATTTTATAGTAGCAATACTTCAAGTAATATCCATATTCAATATGTGGCAATACTCAGTTGTATATATCCATAATTATACGTTTGCAGTACTCAAGTTTGTAACGATATCCATTATTTTGCAATATTCAGTAATATGTCCATATTTTACATTCGCAATAACTCAGTGTTATATCCAAATTATAGCTGTGCAAAACTTAGTTAAAATCCATATTTTATAGTAGCAACACTTTAAGTAATATCCATATTTAATATGTGGCAATACTCAATTGTATATATCCGTAACTATACGTTTGCAGTACTCAAGTTTGTAACGATATCCATTATTTTGCAATATTCAGTAATATGTCCATATTTTACATTCGCAATAACTCAGTGTTATATCCAAATTATAGCTGTGCAAAACTTAGTTAAAATCCATATTTTATAGTAGCAATACTTCAAGTAATATCCATATTCAATATGTGGCAATACTCAGTTGTATATATCCATAATTATACGTTTGCAGTACTCAAGTTTGTAACGATATCCATTATTTTGCAATATTCAGTAATATGTCCATATTTTACATTCGCAATAACTCAGTGTTATCTCCAAATTATAGCTGTGCAAAACTTAGTTAAAATCCATATTTTATAGTAGCAATACTTCAAGTAATATCCATATTCAATATGTGGCAATACTCAGTTGTATATATCCATAATTATACGTTTGCAGTACTCAAGTTTGTAACGTTATCCATTATTTTGCAATATTCAGTAATATGTCCATATTTTACATTCGCAATAACTCAGTGTTATCTCCAAATTATAGCTGTGCAAAACTTAGTTAAAATCCATATTTTATAGTAGCAATACTTCAAGTAATATCCATATTCAATATGTGGCAATACTCAGTTGTATATATCCATAATTATACGTTTGCAGTACTCAAGTTTGTAACGATATCCATTATTTTGCAATATTCAGTAATATGTCCATATTTTACATTCGCAATAACTCAGTGTTATATCCAAATTATAGCTGTGCAAAACTTAGTTAAAATCCATATTTTATAGTAGCAACACTTTAAGTAATATCCATATTTAATATGTGGCAATACTCAATTGTATATATCCGTAACTATACGTTTGCAGTACTCAAGTTTGTAACGATATCCATTATTTTGCAATATTCAGTAATATGTCCATATTTTACATTCGCAATAACTCAGTGTTATATCCAAATTATAGCTGTGCAAAACTTAGTTAAAATCCATATTTTATAGTAGCAATACTTCAAGTAATATCCATATTCAATATGTGGCAATACTCAGTTGTATATATCCATAATTATACGTTTGCAGTACTCAAGTTTGTAACGATATCCATTATTTTGCAATATTCAGTAATATGTCCATATTTTACATTCGCAATAACTCAGTGTTATATCCAAATTATAGCTGTGCAAAACTTAGTTAAAATCCATATTTTATAGTAGCAACACTTTAAGTAATATCCATATTTAATATATAGCAATACTCAGTTGTATATATCCATAATTATACGTTTGCAGTACTCAAGTTTGTAAGGATATCCATTATTTTGCAATATTCAGTAATATATCCATACTTTGCATTACCAATAACTCAGTGTGATATTTAAATTGTATCTTTACAATGCTCTGTCTTCCATCCACATTTTATTCTAGCAACAATCAGGTTTGCTTCTATATTAGCCAGATGACAATGTTAAGTGATTGCCATTATATTTTACCCTTGCAATACTTCAATTTATATCCGCATTCAGCTGTATGCAATATTCAGTGAATTATCCATATTTTAGATTAGAAGCAACTCTTTCTTCTTAATTTTGCTATTTCATTTCCAAACTATATTAGTGTACTACATAAGCAGTATACCGTGATATATCCATATTATATATATAGCAATATTTGTTTCAGTGCATATCTACATATCATTTTGCAATTTCTCAGCGTCATTTTGAAATTGCATACTCGCAATACACAGTGTTATGTCTATATTACCACAATACTCTGGTACATCCTCGTCATTCTTTTAGCATACTCAGTGTTATATCACATTAAATTTTTATACAATCCTCAGTTTAATATTTGAATATCCAACGTCTGCAAATACTTGGCCCTGTCCTCACTAACAAAAATTATGCAATATCCATTAACGAAGCCTCGAGTCAAAAATTTGTATTTCCCAGTCGACTAACCTCAATATTTAACCGGCGCGATTCTGACGAGAATAGAAAATGTGGCAGAAAATGAAATAAAAATGCTATCGTCATTTGAAAAATTGTTACGTAGTTCAAAATGAAAGCTGCTTCGAAAAATGCGTCCTTGTCGCATTGCACGCTTTGTTAACCTAATTCAAATGCAGTTGCAGAGTTTGCATATAGGTATCAATATAAGAACAAAATTACATTACCCTTCGAGTTGACGAAACGGTGTCGTAAAATTCTTACAGACGATCGAGAAAACCTCAGTAACGCGAACACTGCAGTTAATTGCAAGAACGAACGTTTAACTGTTTAACCAAAAATGCACATAGTGACCTTGCGACACCGGCGAGCCGCGCGGAATGTGCAACTGCGCGTCGTTCTTACTGCAGCGCCACCTGCTACAACACCGATGCGCGCTCACAACGCCACAACGCACAAACTACGAACTATGTCGTTAAGCCACAAAATCTGTTTTATCGACCTTTCCGTAAAATCGATATTCAGCTTTTATGCATTATAAGATAGCCTGTGATTCATTATCGTTAGTTAAACATTGAGCATTTTGTTAATGAAATGTTTTCATCAACAAAATAAATTTTGGTATTCAACTAGAAGTTGTACAGTAGACTATTACCCTGCCCCTATTGTGAATACCTACATACACATACATCTCAAGCATTTCAAACTTTGCTACGCGTGATAACGAAGCATATTTACTTAGTCACAGCTGTCGAGTGTAACAATATAATCTCCCGTCAACAGTATTTTTCGACCGCCGTGGAGACCCTCCGTATCGCGGTCTCTTATCACTCTCAGGCTCTTTTATGAGTCCAAAGCTCTTTATTAATTATTATAGGTATATCTCAGTACGTGTAACTTAAGAGAAGGAAGTCCGTGACTTTGGCAAATCGAACCGTTGAATATTCATAAAAAAGTATACACGTTGGTAAAACCCGTGGTATTCGTCAGTTGCCCCTGGTTACTCCCGTTTGCATAAAAGAAAACAAAAAGAACCTTCATATACAACGAAAGTTCCAGTGGCATCCGTTCGTAGTTGTGCGAGCTCGCGAGAGAGGGGGTGAGTCGGTCAAAACATATATTGTACGAGGAGGTTAATTTATCGAACTGTTCACTGTTCCCTGTTCGCAACTACCCTAGTCAGTACTTCTCGCGCAATACATACGCCGAGTACTCGCGCTCTCGCTGTGCTTGCTTTCAGTAGTCGACGGACTCTCGAGGAGTGAATAATGCGCGGGTGATGTCATTGCAGCTGCGCGCTGTGCAAAACTCTTACGGAGGGGAACGAGAGAAGTGACAGGACACGTATACATCTCGCGTTCTCTCTCGGTCGACCAATTTCTCGCTTACTGTTGTTTCGACACGCATTGTGATCGCAACCGCGAAGAAAGAAATGTGCGGATCGTAAATTACGTATCGATTGTCTTGAATCGGCGAAGTGAAGCGCCGTTCCTGACTGTGTTTGCGTGCGATTTTTTTTTCATTTTTTAAATCCTGCGTCGAGCGTCCGGGCGTCTTGCGTTCCTACGTGTGTATGTGCCTGTATATGTGTGCGAGTGTTGTGCCCGTACGAGAGGCTGCGATCGAGCGTAAAGTGGACTCGACTTGTCCTCAGTGGCACAGTGGTCTCTTTGAGTTAACGTGTATTTACGTGTGTTAAAGACGACGAGCCTCGTTCTTAAACGTAACGTATAACTGTATTAGAGGTTCGTCGGTGATAATTGACCGGTCTAATCGGACGAGTGAAAGAAAGAAGGAAAGAAGAGGCGAGTGCCCTCGAGAACTCAGCAGGAATGCCGGACGTATCGTAGACACAAGAATCGCGTTTTCTTCGCTCGACGTTCCGTAACGGAAAGAGGTAAGTGCGAACATCTGATCTCTTTCTCTCTCTCTCACTAATACTTCACATGTGCGTGTGCGTGTGTGTGTGTATATATATGAAACATCGATATACACACGCACTCACCGTATATCAGTGTCAACTCAGTAATCACCCGTGTCAAAAACGGACGTGTTTTTAGACGTACGATGCACGTCTGCCCGAGCCACTCTGAACATCGTCGCGATACGAATAACTTATTTATTTATAGATATCAAATATAGAAACCGAATCGTTGCGCCGTTTCGTGCAAAAGTCTGTCAAGGCACGCTTAGAAGTCAACCGCTCCTCGCGTTATACGAGAGTGTGTCGCGCGTCGCGTATCTCTTCACACGTTTTTTTTTTCGCCTCGTTTCTTTTTCATTTGGAATCCAGTTCAATTCACGTCCTACATTTTACGCGCAGTATTGATTCACGGATAATCGATCGGTCGATGTTTGTTTTCTTAATCGATACCGGGGGCGCTCGCGATTAAACTTATTATTTGATAACAATGAACTCGTTCGAAGATATATCGTCGACGGAATTTTATTTCGCTCGATTAAACGATATTTTTTTTTGGTTATGATTGCAACTCGACAATGAATTTTTATAAATTATGAAATTAAATTATTAAATTATATAAACGTTGAGTTAAATTAAATTAAATTATTAAATTATTTAACCGTTTTATTACGTTGTATTTTAATTGATAAAAAAAGAAATCAGTGCTCGTCGTTGGCGATTTGATTTTTGTTTTATTATTTAATTATCGCGTTCCTTTCTAACGTCTCGAGGTCACGGGGAAAAACCGCGAGCGCCCACGTCACGATGCTTGGCGGTTGTTTCCCCAAGAGATGGTCGGACAACGAGTCATCGTCGTCGGTGAGGTTCAATGATCCTCGAGTTGTCTCTCGTTCGTGTTCAACGGTGTATTCTGGCTTCATATTATAATAAGACTCGTCATGAGCCAAAGTACATTATGAGAAACGTTTGCCCCCCGCCTAGAAGTTTTAAACACTCGTTAAGTTTTATTATATGATGAGATCGCGATTGTCTAGCTGTTAATTTAAGAAAATCATGTAACGACATTCCCTCGGTTGCCTTGAAATGAAAAGTACATAATACGAACTCTTACTTTTCTACGGATTGCAATTAACACATCTTGCATGGAACGCAACAGAGGATCTTGGCTCGACGAAAGATTAATCGTGGGGAAATCAGATATTTTGATATTGTTCACTAATTCAGCTTTTTTTAATCACTCAACTGCTATCTAATCGGTGTTGGAACGTTAAGAAGCGATTATCTGAAGAGATACCTTCAAGCACCAGGAAATTCAAACATCGAGATGATTGTTCACAGGGACGCAACATGGCGCTATTGAAAATCAATTCGAAGAAGTGGGTATCCGCGTTGCCATCTCCTCTTCCGGATGACAGACCGATTACAGCGATCAATGTTGTCGAGGATATAGACAAGTGTCCGGCAAATTTCAGTGTGGTAAGTAATAAAGAAATATAATCAACATTGTGTTTATTTTTGTGAAATTAAGGAGTAATATTTCAATCCGCAGGTTTCCAAGACTTATGATCAGGACATTGACGCTGATCTATGGCGGGAGAGCGGTTTGTTCATAAAGAAAAAAGGCAGATACATTTGTCTGTCGAAGACAGAGGGACTGCCAAATTACGTCGTTCAGGATATTGTTATAATAAATGAGCGAGAATCGCCACCCGATGGTTTTAGTATGATAACACAGACCATAGACACTGGTGAGTAATTTCGCTTGTTCCGCACATTGACGTTGCTTTTTTTTATACCAACCTTGGAAGTCACGCCTCGATCGTTGCCGAATTCCTATGTACGACGTTACGGCTATTTCACAACGAAACGTTTTTTCAGAGCAACGAGCTTGGCGAAAGAAGCAAGTATGCTATAAATTAAGGAACAAAGGTGCTTGCTCAAAAGCTGTTACGGACATAATCATATGCAGTCGTATCAAGAAAGCTCCCACCGGATTTACGTACGCAGGGTAAGTGTTCTATAAGGTTTCATGGATCTTTTTTCTAATCGATGAATATCGTTCGGAAATATTCGTTATTTTGAGGTTCGAAGTTCGTTATCGTTTGCAGTCTTTTTTCAGACGGGATACAAATCTAATTTCTTGCATAGCGAGTCAATAAACAAATTGAATATCTCGTTCGGTTTTATACTTTGGCTACTCTTGATATCAATTTTTTCCTTTACCAATATTTTTCTAATCGGTATTACGTTATTTTTCATGGAAAGAAAGTTCTACTATGTACACGAGAAATCGACGTCTTTTCTTAATGGGAAGTTATTTATAACTATCTATGTTTAACGGTAATTTCAGTGAGATCAATGGTGTAATAGTCTGTTACAAAACTACCCAAGTCACGAACGCGGATACGAGTTCGCAACCATATGAGAATATAGAGTGAGTATTTTGTTTTTTTTTTATTATCGCATTGGATTCGAGCGTTGAATAATTTGTCTACTTTTTTCTTGTTTAGCTTGTTACAAAACGCATCGCCGAATCCTTCGAACGGAGTTCCGCACAGGGTGCCACCCGAGAGGCCACCAAAGCCAAAATTTTCGCCAAAACCACAAAACGGATTGTACCCAAAGATCTCGGGTAAGACGGACATAATCAACGAATCGGCGGATCGTGATTACGAGATATTGAACCCAAATGCGAGGATCAGGCCAACGAGGCCGGCTCCTCAACCACCGACCTCCTCGACCGCGGGTTCAGTACCGATTTACGGCACGTTACCCGGTTCTTCCGACCTGGACGGCGTCCCATTCGTTCTTCATCCTATGCTGACTTTCAGTACGGAATCCGCGGTGGTAAGTTGGAGATGAGAGTGATTTCATTGAAGAATTTATGGGAATGTAACGAGTCATTTACAAGACTGAAATTCTTTTCTTTTTTAACATCGAGAGTGCTTCGCTCACAATATTTATTACTTTTTTTGTGCTCTCAACGACCCATACATTCTTCATTTCGAAATAAAACAAAGTTTTTGTTTTCCTTCTATCACTGACGTCACTTTGTTTCTGTTATCTCCGTAATTGCGCTGCAGAACGTACTTCCTGTGATTAAAGTCCGAACGCAAAAGGAGCTCGACAAAGAGGTGAGTGTCGCCCAACGAATTATCGTCCAAGTAACGCGACCACTTCCCCCGATAAATCGAGATGCATGCAAAAATAAAAGAAAAAATACTTACGATGCGAATTCCGTTCTTTTTTTTACAGTATCACTATGACTTTCGAGCCGAGCGTGAAACTTGAAGGGAACGAATGATCAGACATCAGGAATCAGCCGTCGTGCCAAAACGAATTGTACGAAGTACGGTAAAATTTTAAGCAGCTATTGTCCATACGATTTTTTATATCGTTAAACATAATAGCGACTAGCCAAGTGTAATAGAGTGCCTGAACGAGTGATTTATACTTATACGCGAATAATTTGTGAACAAGCGAAAGAAAACCTATCAACCCATGTATAATGTATAATGGAAACAAACAAACAAAACAAAACGAGTATAATACTAAGAACAAAGAAAAAGTGAGTCACGAGGAACATATCGTGGCGACGAGAGAGAAGTGCAAAGAAAATAAAATCACACAAGTCTTACGTAATTCCCTCCTCTTCCATTGTTTAGATTTTGATACCAGTGATTAGTATTGTATTTTTATAGAGTTGCGTTGTATTTTTATAGATCCTAGGTGTTTATGATAATATATGATTGTACGATATGTTCCGATATGATCATACGATATATATATATCGTGAGGATATTTAATTAATTATTATTGTATTTGTCAATACCGATCCCTCGGTTGGAACGAACGAAGCACTATTTCGAATAAAGACTTGAGTATCGACTTTGAAGATTTTATTGTGACTAATTTCTATCTCGTCAAAGCCTAATAATAGGTGTTACGATTAAATTTCACAGATACATCAAGAGCGAGAAATCGGTGCTGAGATACCAATGGTATAAACAGTCGGTACCAAAGAGTGATTCGTGACAAAATTGAATTCTACGATAATAGAATTTTACGATAGAATAATATTTTATGCCAGACTAGTATTCTATAACAGAATTAGTTTGTTTTTTCTATGACAAAATACTATCTTATGACAGAATAGCGTTTTATGGCAGAATAGTATTTTGACACTAGACATATATTTCTAAGATATTTTAATAACAAATATTTTTGACTAAAATATATAATCTTTGATATCTTGTCTACGATTCTAACTCCGTTACAACGCTAATATTCTCACCCACACCTCGTGCTATCGAATTACCAAAGGGAAACATTGATGAAACAGGAAATTTCGAGCAGGAAAGAAATAATAATGATTAAATGGACAAAGTGCTCCTCTATTTATACAGGAAATGAATCGCATTAAATTCGTATGATTCTTAAACGTTCGAGCAACGCTTATATCTAAACACTTTTAATTGTTCACGTCGTAGACTCGTAGTGCATGCCAATAAATAATTGTAAATCCTCGCACCGCGAAACAATTCAGCAAATTTCATCAAACAAATTCAATCCTCTCTTTCAATGTTTTCCGTAAAGCTCAGCGACTCGATGATTTTACATCCAAAAACCAGCAAGTGCTCGTCGAAAAAAAATATACTAAAATTGTCCTCGCGCAAAATGTATTCAATCTTCCGGCGTATCACGAGTCTCGTTAGAACGAGAATTATGAAAACAAAAAGAAAGGAAGAAATTACTTTTTCGGCGATTCTGTTCCGGTTGTTCGAACAACTCGGTTTACTTTACGCGGTGAACCAAGAATGAGTCCAACGTTGAATTGCCTCGAATTTCCCTGAATTACCGCCTCTTCGTGGTCCTCGTCGTTACCGAAGACCGAGGAGACCAATCGTCAGACAAACGGTCCCGTCCAGTGTCTAACTTGGGTGAACTGACTATTTTCAGTCGCCTGCAGACCATTCTTTTCCATCACAGCGTTTGATTTTATTTTATTCTTGTATTTGACGTCCTTGGGTTTGAGCATACTCTTGTGATTGCTGAGTAGACGAGATGGCGTGAGAATTGATTTGTTGCTAAGTCCTGTAGCTTCCAGAAAATTGTCGTAAATTCCGTTCGTACCGTTGCTGATTGTGTTGGCAATGTTTGTAATCCCATTGTAAATAACGTTGTTATTATCGACATTACCATTCTCACTTCCGGTCTGATTTCTTCCTACATTACCCACAAGTCTATCAGAACCATCGCCCTCGGGACGATCAGGATCGTCCGACAAGTCGCACTCGTCAAGATTGAACTCCTCAAAATTCTGTCGAATATCAAAATCATCGAATTCGTTAATAGCCCTTCTCTCCTTCGATCGTCCCAATTCCCGCGACAAATTTCTCTCCTCGTTCTCACCACCGATCTTAAATTCCTCAAAGTGTCTCACCATGTTGGTGACACGAGGCGAGCTATTTTCCCCGTTTGAAATCTTCGTTTTTTCATTAACGACAGGCTGAAAAGAAGATCTCCCAGAAAATCTGTTTCTATCGGTAAAATCATTCGCATTCTCGTTGTTTCTCGCGGACGAGTATTTGTCTTCGAAAACGAGACTCCTTGCCGAGGAAACGCTCGCGACGGTTTTAGTCGGTGTTGTCAGACAGCTCGATATTCCTCGCGAAGTTCTCGTCGTTTCTACCTCGAGTTTTGGATGTTTGCGACGATTCTCGTCGATGAGAAACGAGGGACTTGGAATTTTTTTCAATATCAAAGTATTGCGAAATTGCGTTGGTTTGGGTGGTAGGGCAGGCGGTGTTTTCGGAGCGGGCGAGACGATCTCCGGCAACGATTCGATATCCTCGTAATCCAAATTTTTCGCTATCGTCAAACCCTTGGACGACATTTGAAGACAAGTCTTTTCTTCTATACGCTCCATTCTTAGAGTCGGACTGGCCGATCGGTTAGGTCGCGGTCTTTGACTTATTATCTCGAGACAAGAAGTCGAGACACGTCGCGCCGCCTCGATTCTTTCGGTCTTTGGCTCGATAACGACGATCGGTATCGCGGCTGCCGATTCTTCGTTCCCTTCTTCCTCCTCGGGAGTCGTTTCCGACTCGACACTGTGCGTTTCCGGTCTCGAGTCGTTCTCACGCTCTATTCTCATTCCAAACTCGTCCTCGGACGCGGTCGCTTCGAAATTACCGATCTCCGTATCGTTCGTTGCGTCGCGATCGTTCACGCACTCCTCGGAATTTCTTCTTTCCATCTCCGAGCCGACCGACTCGATGTCCGACAATCTCGCCGGTTGAAAACGCACGATTCTTCCACGATGTTTGAATCTTCGCGGTGCCGTTAACATACTCTCCTCTTCCTCCATGTCACGCAGTAATATCTGATTAACGCATTCCAGTACAGAATTGTGATTGCCGTTAGGACGATACGTACTGTGACGAAACACCTCGTCGCTTATTCTATCCTCGTCCGGATCGCTGTACCAATTGCCACTTGTTTCCTCGGCGCTGGGTTCTTCCTGCTGGAGTTTCGACGGTCTGAAATGTGAAATGTGAGAATAAATAATTCAAGAAAACCTCAGAATTTAACGCGAAAATTCTCTCAAAATTCTCAATTGTTTTAAGACATTCTCCAAACGATTCTCATCGTTAAAACTCACCCATTGTTATTATCGAAATTATATTCATTTCCATTCTTCGCCGTCGCAATCCCCTCGATCTTTCGTCTCGATTCACGCAAATTCCTCGCGTTATTCTCGTTGCAAGCATTGACATAAATCGGTTCGTGCATGTCGTCTAAATTTTCCTCGTCCGAGGCAAAATTGCAATCCATACCGTCGTCCTTGCTCTCGGTCCTTGGGATCGTTACTTTGGTATCGTCCTTGAAGAAAATCTCCAAGGGTTCGGCCCTAACGATACCGTGTCGTCTCTTCGTGTAATCTTCGTCGTCATCGTCGTCGTCGCGATCTCGAAGATCGTTTACGATCAATCGGTTCGCGATCGTTGCGACACGATCGTTCTCGTCGATTCTTCTGGGTATCCCGATGCCGAACGACTTCGTCGATGATTTATTGAGGGTCGAACCTGGCGAACAATCGGTACTTTCGCCCTCGCAGAAACCCTCGGTACTGAGTAACGAGGGTGAACTCTCGTCAGTCGTCGTCGTCAATATCGAGCCGGCATCGGTATTTTCGCTGCTACTCGCGCAACTTTCCTTCGATACGTCGCTACCGGCAAAACTGTTCGTCTTTCTGACGGAACAAATCGACGCTTGTCGACGCGTTTGAGTCGCTTCCCGATTTTCTCTCGTCGTTGATTCATCGATTTCACGAAGATTCGTCGTGTTTAATTTGTCGATTATTTCCCGTTTCAAACGCTGTATGTCGTTACCCAACTCGTTGCTTATCTCGTCGATGTTTTCGTCCTCGTCGATTCTCGAATCGCGATTATGCGTCGTCACGCCGCTCGTACAAATTTCATCGTCGATTTGAGAATTTGTCAATTCCAGGCTGTTCTGCTGAGAATTACGAGTCTGCTCGCGTTTGCATTTTATGTAATTCTTCGTGTAACGTCGCAACTTCGCTATCTCGAGTTGTTGATTTCTTATCACGTTGTCCTTCTCGCAGAGTAATTGTCTTATAGATTTTTGTTCCTGCTTTAGACGAGACTCGAGAACGAGAAGAGCTCGCAATATTCGGGATAATTGTTGATCTCGTAGACAACGTTCGGACTCGTGGCCGATCGTACGCGAGTCCAGGTCGCGTACCAAATCTCTGCAACGTTTCGTCGCCAGTTTCAACGCATCTCGCGTACGCGACAATTCTTGCTTCAGGGTTCGGACCTCGGTCTCCATCTGAAAAAAAAACACAAAAATTTGTGATAATTAAACTCGTCTCGATCGTTCGAATCATTTGTCAAGTTTAATTTATAACGTGAAGAGGAATTACTTAAAAAGCACCAATTTTGATTTGTATACAAAATTCTCAGATTTAATTCGATAAAGAATGTTTTTAATTAAATTGGCAGGTATAATAATATTTGTTGATTAAAAAAAAATTGACCTTATTAAAACTTCGCTAAGGTTCGCGTAAAACGAGAGTTATCTGGCGAATATTTCAGGGTTCAACATGACCGAGGTCAGTCTGTCTAATTATCTTCCCCTTAACGCCTACGCACAGCGTTTTTATTTTTTATTCTCTCTTTTTTTCTCATAGTTGGAGCATCGATGAACCGTTCACCCGTGGCCTTACAGTCGCACTTCGGTAAGAGATGAATCGACGGTAGATAGACAGATAGAGAAAGAGGTAATAAAGTGCGAGAAGTGGCACGAACGACGGTACCTCATCTTTATACGCGTACAAGTTAGTCGTGCGTATGGAAAAAAGTATCCTGGAGACTTTCTCCATTCATCGCGAACAACGGTGATTCTTCTTTTCTGACGTGCATTTTTTTTATTATTATTTGTTTCGTTATTTGATGATTATTTCTTTATTATCGCGCGAGCCGCTTCGACGATTTGGCGATGAATCAAACCCTATACGATGGAAAACGAGCCATTATGAAAAACCGGTTAAACTCCTTTCTTCATTAGCCATTGTGTGCTAAACGAGCTCTTATCGTTATCCAAGAACGACACGTGGAGTCAATATTCTATCAATAGATATAAATCGATACTTAATTCTTCGCGAATGTTA
Organism: Netelia fuscicornis; assembly: GCA_946811545.1. Classification (NCBI taxonomy): domain Eukaryota; kingdom Metazoa; phylum Arthropoda; class Insecta; order Hymenoptera; family Ichneumonidae; genus Netelia; species Netelia fuscicornis. The sequence continues at coordinate 15,029,476 of OX328011.1, read as the reverse complement.
CGCTACCGCGTTTGACGGATCTCTCGGGTAATTTAATAAGATTTTGCGTCGCTGTGAAAATAAGTAGTTTCATAAAAATTTATCGCCTTTATCGTTGCAATATTAATCAATAAAACTCCCCAAGTCCAATATTCTCCGACGATTATTTATAACTATTACTACAATCCTCGAGGTATGTAAACAAACAATTTTTCAAAACGTCTAAACATTTTAACAATTTCCATCAAATCCGTTCAAGAATCGATGCTTCATCGAGCATGCTTATCATTTAATTTTTCACATTTTTAATTCAATGTTTATAAAATGCTTATTGGGTCATTCAACACTGTGTTGATAATTAAATAATTTCAAAGTAATAATTTCCATATAATATCACGTATAAGCAAACATACTCATACATATATTTATACAAATAATTATTACCCTGAAATTATTATTATTGTGTTTATATATAAATATAGAAATATATTATAAGTCAGCCAAGGCTTATGTAATTTTTATCGAGTACGTCCCAGTAGCAAAACGACGCCGAGTACAAATATCCGCGTACTCCGGAAGTGTGTCAGTTCGATGAGATATTATAACACCGTTGTTCTATCCGTGTGTGTGTGTGTTTGTGTTCAAGCCGTCATCAGCTGTTAAACACGGGAACGTGCAATCGGGACATCGTAGTACGTACACCACTTTCTCCACTGTTGCGCACCAACTACGTTACTGTATAGGTACTTTATGTACTGTTGTGTACAAACTGTTGAAGACACCGTTGCACACTAGTGCATTCCGGTTACTTCTGACTTTTGTGCCCGAGTCCGTGGAATTGCGCAAAAAAAATTGCCCACCGTCGCAATTTCATTGCTGGAACCTCCCCCCCCCCCCGTTTTTTATTTAATTCGATACGTTCTTATTATTTCGATATGGTCAAAGTGTCCAAACTCAATAATTTTCTAACGCGAGGCTAACCGCGACGAATCGATAACTGCGGACTTAGAAATTACGATTTTCCGCGAAATATTGGGAAACAGATCGCCCGTTAAGAAAAATTTAGCGAAAATTCTCTATTTTCTTTTTTTATTAATTGGAGTAATATCGTTTCAAGTTGGAAATTGGAAATTTGATTAAGAAATTAATTATCGTTTCTGTTTAAACAAAAAAAGATTATGGTTATTATTGATCGATTTATAAATTGTTGATATCGATTTATCGACAGCCGTTAACGATACGAGTAAAATTCTGCACGTATGAAAAGTGAATATAGTTATCGAGTAATTAAAGTTGAAATATTACGGAAGAGTGTGGAACTGTATACGCGGATAATATCGCGTGTGTCATCGGTGGCCGGTTCGTTGGACCCACTCGCCGCTATGGAGGGACCACCTAGACTGCTAGCTCGCCGATAAGTTTGCTAATTAACGATAATCCCCAGTTTGTGACTCATTTTTCAGGCACCAACGTGAAAATTCTTAACGATAGATAATCGTATTTGTATTCAAACGAGTCGTCGCAACGTCGTTCACTTTTTTCATCATGAAACATTTCATCCAATTTCTGTCGCGAAAAATTTCAAATTTTTCCAAGCAAAAAAAAAGATATTTTTAATTAAAAAAAAAACGAAAATCCCACCGCGCCCAGCACTTTCCTCGAATCGTAAGAAACACACGCAAGTACCTTCGCGCGATGATAAATTGCCTCGAAATCATGAATCCAGTCTTATCGATTCAACCCGATCGATTAACGATCCTTCGCACACTGTACACACAATTATCATCGCTTTTACAAAATCACACGATCCGTTTACTCTTTCAGCTTTGTTCTCAATTTTATCTCCAAGCTCGAGCTAAAGTCGAGACGAGAACGAGAATGGTCGAAACTCCTTGCCAACGAATGGAGTCACCTGGACGGATTCGCGTATATCTGGTTTGGAGAGTGTTTTACTCCTGAGAGACTTCTGGACACACGGAGGAGAAGCGGCGAGTCCGTAGAGCGAAGAGTCTCCTCTCGTCCACCAGGGGGGAAGTTCTACGCTTCATGGGAGAGGGGAGAGAAAGACAGAGAGAACGAGCAAGTGGTGATGAGGAAGAGAGGATCGGGTCCGTGAGGAAAGGGGGAGAGAAAAAAGACCGAAGAATAAAGGAGAGAGCAAAGCTGTGGAGGAGATGAAAGAGAGAAAGGGGGACTCGGAGACGAGCGAAGGAGTCCTGTTCCTTATATATATACATATATATGTGTATATATATATATATATATATATATATATATATATATATATATATATATATATATATATATATATATATATATATATATATATATATATATATATATATGTATAGCCGGTTACCTGATCTGGCTTCTACCCGAGCGTGTTCTCTCGTCCGCGTGTGCGACTTTTATCCTATACTTTAATACCGTACACTATACAATCACATTATACTATATCGCGGTATGTTTTATATTATATACCTGTGCGCTCGTGTGAAACACACACATAGGGTATATATTAGGCGGAGTATGTCCGAGGGAAGAAGTAGCAGGTAGCTCGGCCCCTGGACCTTTTCGACCACGAGAACTCGATCGCCGAAAATATATCGATGAATTTTTGCATCGTTCTTCAGGAAATGAAAAAATCGACTCGATTTCCGGAACAATAAACCGTTAGGTTCGTTTCATTATTTTTTACTTAGGTACTTTAATTATTTAGTTTAAGTTTGAAATTTATTTTTGATTTGTTTTATTTTATTTTGTACTAGTTTCGGTCCGGATCAAATTGTTTTTTTACACTGAAATGTAAAATTTGAACAGAAAAAATTGTATTTTATTAAAAAAAATGTGTTTAATTGAATTTTTAATTGGAAAATATGAATTTTCTTCGATTAAAAATGTTCGTTCGCTTTATGTTTTTTTTTCTAATAGATTGTAGTTTTTGGAGAAATAATTCTTCGCGAGTAAAAAATGTTGGCTTACCGTCTGCGTGTAATCGAGCCACAGCTTGGAGTCGATTTTCTTTCGACAAGACATTGCGCAAAATATTCAAAATTCACTGTATGATCGTACGACGATGATTTGTCCTTATCGCGAGCGAAATACATGTACGCAGCAAGCATAATCTTTTCTTCTTGAAAATTGAAAGAAAAAAAAAGAACGTAAAAAAGACAGAGAAGACAAAAAAATTCACGTCGATCTTCCTCGCGAGCTTCGGCGATGTTGCCATCTACCGTAACTTTCGCGAGACATTCACACCGGGATGTCTATTATCGCGCGTCACGAGTTCTCCACGATAAGAGATAAATGTCATTCGACGTTGATTTTCTTGCAATTTCTTTCACAAAACGAAAAAAAAAGCACCTCCTTTCTTTAGAAATTCTTCGTTCTCGCGGTTATTAATATCGTTATTATTGTTATTTCGGCACGGTGACTTTGTCTCGGTATTGCAAAACGTAAATGTTTTCTCCACCAACATTTATATATCCGGAATATTTCTCTCTCGTGAATTACGTAACGTCCTATTTTTATATCGAGCTCGAAATTAGCCCTGAAATAATTTCATTATTTCAAAATAAATATCGTATTATCTTCGATCGATAGAATTTCGTTAATAAATTCGTAGCGATCGATAAATAGGTGGAAAAATGATAAATTTCAAGAAAATCGTTAATTCGAACGACATTTAATTTCCGATCGTATAAACGTAACGTCTACCTCGAAACCGAACGAACGCGACGACGACGGCAACGACACTCGATCCACGACAGACGTCGAGGCGATCGACGAGCGAACTGCGACAAGAGGAGGATGAGAAGGCTTTACGATCCACCGGCACAGACAGAACGTCAGGTTATCTCGTATGCGACGTTTGCAGGCTGATAATAACAATAACAATAATAACAATGCGTCGACGATAATGACGATGTTACCTCGTCACCTGTATTATCCGCCCGTTAAAATGGAAACAAACAATATTGTCCCAAAATCGTTGAACAATAAGTGAGAAAATTCATGAATGAATTAATTTAAACGACGAATAACAACAAAAAAATTGTCGTTAATAAAAGAAGAAACAAGTGCGTAGGAGCGTTGAACGAGTTGAAAATATTTATGCTTCATGATTTCGTTTAGTGATCGTTGCTTTTGCGTTCGGGCGAACGCAAGTTGGTCGCGGCGAAACCGAGAAAGAACTGACTCGTAACGTAGTGAGAACGCGCGCCGTGAGGTCGCTTATTCTTCCTATCGTGGCGTTTTACGAAGTACCTACTCGGTAAAACTCGTGGTAATGTTACTTTAAGGAAGGAAAAAATAAACAGAGGTGAAGTAAAAGAAACGTTGTACGGGGCGAACGGAGAAAGAGACCGTACGAACCAGTTGCTAGACTTCCGGTTTACCACCGAAACCCGTAGCGCGCGTATCCGTGCCTCTCGCAAGATTGCGTCACATTTCGACGATATTTCTTTATTTTTTTCATTCCTTTTTTCTTTTTTTTCTTTTTGTACGAGCTGTCTGTCTACACCGATTGTACAGTTATTCCCTACTATTGGGTCAGACGTTTTACCACATTTTATGATAAATATATTCAAATGAATATTACTGAAATATATACAATATAATAAAATATATTTTATATAATATTATTAATAATATCATATAATAATATAATAATATAATATATTAATATATATTAACATTATAAATAGTATAATATAATATAATATAATATAATATAATATAATATAATATTAATATTAATATAATATAATATAATATAATATAGTATAATATAATATTAATATAGTATAATATAATATAATATAATATAATATAATATAATATAATATAATATAATATAATATAATATAATATAATATAATATAATATAATATAATATAATATAATATAATATAATATAATATAATATGTTATAATACAATATAATATAATATAATATAATATAATATAATATAATATAATATAATATATTATAATACAATATAATATAATATAAATATAAAAATACGTATATATTTATATTGATTAATAAATCGAGTTCAATCAATTTTTATATAGAAATAAAAATCTGAATAAAAATGAAGCACCTAAATGTGTTAAATATACCAAAGTCAGCACAATCCACGAGTAGGTACGTATTCCACTTCTAGGTACGGTTCGAAGCACGACTGATTATTCATTAATTCACGCACTAATTATTCTTTCGACAATTTGTTTCATTAACTCTCAGAGAAATTTGTTACATTACTTGTTTTTTTTAATAGCCTTGCTTTTTCTTTCTCGTTTCCTTTTTTTAACGCCAAAAAACATGAATTCAAACGACCGTTTGAGAAGAAAAATTTTTTTTTCTCGCCAACTCGGTAAGTCCCAGTGGAGATATCGTCGTGTTACACTACACCACATGCGGAGAGTGGAGGCGAGAACGAGATATGCTTCGTACCTCACGTACACCTTTTTCATATTTTTGTGCATGTAAATGAATATATATATAGATATATCTGTGTCTGTGTGAGAGTGTCTAAGTAAAAAAACGAATTTTTACGGGTACGACGTCATTTTTATACCACCGCGTGAACATTGTGTGTGCAAACACACGTCAGATTATGAGGTAGCTCTCTCTCTCGTTCTCGCTCTAGACATCTGGGCACACACGAGGCTTTCCAAGAGACGAAGCAAGAGGGAAGAAAAAAAGAGAAGAAGACAAAGATGAAACATGAGCAGCTGCTTTTTTTTCATTCTTAACAAAGAAAAAGTTAATAATGCGGGTCCTCACCCTGGTTCATCACCTCGACCTCAAAACGTCCAATTTTCAGTTACGACAGAATTACGAAAAAAAAAAAACAAAAATACATAAGCTTTTTTCGAATATTTCATCGATAAATATCCACAAATATCTCGAGTTCGGCCGTGACTCGTATTTTACAACGGTATCTCCATTCGTTTGCGTATAAAAATTGAAATGCATCTCGTCCCGATACGAGATAAGACGTGTGTTCCATGATAAGGTACCTCGTTCTTTTTGCCATCGGCAGAAAGAACGAGGAGACTCGTCGATAAAAGTCGTTGCGTCATCGTAAAAATAGCACGTTACAAATTCTCTTACTCGTTCTCTTCTCTTCCATACACTTAACGCACAGTTATCGTGGGAATCGCGATAAAGAAACACTTTTTTTCTTCATACATCAAGAACGTTTTCATTTTTTTCGTTTCTAATCCAACAAGCATCTTCGACCAAACCCCTTTTTCGTGACTCGTGCCATGTACTTCCGCAATAAAAAAAAAGTGATTAAACAATGGCTTGGCAAAGACCCTGGGATCACCAGACGCGCTGACATGTCCCTGATTGTCGATTGGAACCAGAATGGAATGGGCGAGGAGTGATCGAACGAGCTTGGCAATAAACAAAAAACAAAATAAAAAAACCAGGAGAAAAGATAAAAAAGTAACACGACACCTATAGGTAAAAATCGATCAGTGTACGAGATAAAGCGTCGTAGTCACGAAGAACCCGAGGGTATTGTGAGTGGACCTTGCTTGTTTTGTAGAGCGTATTAAATACGTTATATCTACATAGATATATTTGCTACATATATAATGAAAGGGCTATTTATATCACGAGGCGTGTAATTTGTCTGATGGGTGAGCTTGTGATATTTATGCTTTACGTACTCTTAATACGACCCCTTAAACTGCTGACCTATGTTTTTGTTACACACTTATATATTTGTGTGTTTGGATGTGGGTGTATTGTCGTGCGTTTCGTATTGCACGCAGGGTTTTTCATCGTGTTGCATCGATTCCGGATGAACGGAATTAATTATTTTTCTCACCTGGAAACAATCTTATCTCGATTATTTACAATTTACCCATCGCTGCTTTTCTCGGGTGAGTTTATTTTTATTTTCTTTTTTCTTGACAAGGAGAACGTAGTTCACGAATGATCGAGTCTTCACGGTACGTGAATCGTTTCCCAAAGAAGATTTGGGGTTTTTTTCACAAAATAGAAAGGATATATATGTATGTAGGTTTAAAAAATGAGGCGTAAAGTATCGAAAGAAAAGTGTATAATAAAAATAAATTGTCGAGTAAGGAAAAGTTTCAACGGTGCGGAAGATGGATTTTATTACCGGGATTGTAAAAGCTCTTGTTTGAACGAGGTCGAAAAATGTTCGTACGAATCCTCTCCCTATCTTTAGAATTATCGACGAAAAAGCTTTCACGTGTCTCGGAAAGTTTACGACCTTCGCGAGTGTTATCGAGCTTTTTACCACCAGGTGCTACCTTGTCTATATGTCCACGTTGTTACTATAAATATCTTTTAGTTCATAGACGATAGGGGCAAATTACGTTTTTGAGGGTGACCGATAAAAAAAGGTTATGTTGCGTAATGTTCCTGAGGTAATTAAAATTATTTTCTATGTTTTTTTAATTTATAGCGATTCTTTCTTTATCTAATAAACTCTTAATCCCTTAAACTGCATAAAATTATTCGAAAAATCGTCGTTTCGTTTAATTGAAATTTCCTTTTACCATTTAATTATTTTTATTATGTTATATTATTATTTCGTTTAACCCACAATCATTTAATTTATAACTATTTGTATTATTTCATTTACATAGACATTATTCAATTATATCATTATTTCATTTAATTAAAAATTATTTCAAACCTTAACTCACAAAATCTGTAAGAAAATTGAAAAAAAATTATAGTTCATAGACTGTAGGAGTAAATTACGTTTTTGAGAGTGACCGATAAAAAAAGGTTATGTTACGTAATGTTCCGCAGGTAATTAAAATTATTTTGTATTTTTTTTTAATATATAGCGATTCTTTCTTTGTCTCATAAAGTCCTAATCACTTAAACCGTATGAAATTATTCGAATAATCGTCGTTTCGTTTAATTGAAATTTCCTTTTACCATTTAATTATTTTGATTATTTTATATTATTATTTCGTTTAATCCAAAATCATTAAAATAAATAGACACTATTCAATTATATAATTATTTGATTTCATTATTTCCTTCAATTGAAAATTATTCAAACCTTGACTCAAACAAAACTATAAGAAAATCCAACCAGAATTATCGTCATAATGCAAGGCAATGCAAGATTGCAACTTTTCGAATCACAATTCCATCAGCCAATGCCATTTACACTAGTCTCCTAAACCCCTTAGCACTCAACTCGACAAAAAGATCCGACGCGAGTTTATAAAGAAATACAAAAAAAAAGAAGAAATAAAAAAGCAAACTGGAAAACGAATCGGTCAGCGCTTCCTTCCGGTCGCGGCGATTCATAATTATCAGCAAGTGCGCATTTTTTTTGCCTCCTCTATTTCCTTTTCGGTCACGCTTTCGAGACACACTCGAGCTGCTCTCGCGTACAGCGCTCCTGAATTCCTTTGCATAAATGGATTTTATCGCAGACGCCTGACTGCCGTCAGGAATTTATTTGTAGCTGAGGTCGGAAGGAAAGTTCGAGTCGTATACATCGAAAAGTGAGAACGGAAGGCCGTTCTTACTAATTCTATCCAACTATATATATATTGCACAAACACATACGTCAAAATATCTATCTATATACAACGAAATATCGAAAGAGCGAGAACGGAAGGCAAAACGACGTTAGACAGAACACCGATCGCAGACGATCGTGAAGGAATGCGAGCAGTAGGACAAGACATTAAACTCATACACACACACATACATACATATCGTACATACACACATACATACGTAAATCGGAACAACTCGAGAATCCTCTCGCGTTACCAATAGACTTCGCGCGAATATGGAGCGAAAGTCTCGTTCAGTGTTTGCTGCATACGATATGCTATGTAAAAAAATGTATGTATGTATATAGATATATATGTAGATATATTAATATTGCGTTTACGATTTATATCGATCGGGCATGACTAGTCGTGATTATTATCGTGGAACGATTGAGAAAATTCGACCTGTTAAAAGTTTGTCCAAGTGATCGGGCATATCGATCATGATTGAAAAGGTTGTCTGCTGCGAGAATATTAAAAAACAAATCATTCGAAAGTTAGACTTGATCCTGTTTGGTTGAATTTTTCATTTAAATAAAATTTTTTATTGTTTTTTTTTTTTCGTGTAGTTAAAGAACGGATGATAAGAGTGAAAAGTGGCGACGGTTTCGTGACAATTTGCTCGAAAATCCGGTTTTCACGGTGGATTAAATTCGTGGAGCGAGATACTAGGTAAAGTTAACGACCTATTTTCCTACACGAGACGATGTAACGTTCGTGTTAAATAGTTTTGTTGAAATACTAAAGATAAGGGGATTTTGGGTATTCTTTTTGTTTTCTTTTTATTCTTTCACAGCGATGTACGAGGCGAATATTTCCGGGTTTACGGCGTGGCTGATTGTTCGATGGGTCGAGGCAAATATTTGGAGGAAGATATGAAAAAATAAAAATGTTAAATGAAAAAATTCTTTTATTATTACAGTCGCTGTTTTCTCAACCTCTCGCAAGGAAGATCCGGGTTTAGTTAGAGTACCGACGTTGAAACGAGGAAGAATAGAAAAATAGAGTCACGTTTCGCCTATATCGAAACTGATCGATTCTCGTTTCCTTTCCTCCCTTGTTCCCTTTACCGCAGCTGCCGGGACACGATGTAGTTAAAACGCGATGTAAATCGTGTGCTCGAGGCGCCTCGTACCTCGAGCTCAATCCCTCCGGAACGGAGATAAGACTAATGCGAAAAAAGTCTTTATTAAAAACAAAAACAAACAAAAAACACAAGAATCAATTTATGTTGGACAATAATCACATAATTTACACGTTGAACAAAACAAGCTTTATATGTCAAATTATTATTTTTTTGTAATTTAGTTAAGTGTGGTTGAAAAAATAAAAATAACAAGACTCGACCAATCGTTCGTCAGTTTTACGAAAGTCGATACTTGCCATGGATGAATCAGGAAGAAGGAAGGTTGGATCATCATCGATAAACCCACATATCGTCAATAATACACGGATTGTAATAAGAATATGCAATAATAATAATCATAACATAGATCGAGAGAGGAAGAGAGAGGAGAGAGAGGGAAAGGGAGAGAGAGAGAGAGAGAGCGAGAGAGGGAGAGAAGGAGAGGAAGAGAGATCCAGTTCGCGAAACGTTTGCAAAGAGTCGAGATAAACGGATCGTGTATTACTGCGAGGTAGGCGAGAACACACACAAGGAAGAAGAGAGTGGAGGAAATGTTCAGAGATATCGCGAAGTATATAAAACGTGCACATTGTAATAGCGAAGAAGTAGAAGAAGGATGAAAAAGATGAAAATCTTCCAATGGGAAGAACGAAGAGAATAAGATAGATGGTGGGTTTGGTCTTGAAACCTTTGAAGGGCCTCTAGGGCATGGATATATTTATACCGACTTATCATCCCCGTGCTATACGGTAGAATGATTTTTACGTTCGATTGTGGATACACCATGGGGAAGATTTGAAAAGTAGTTCCTCTACGATGTTGCTCTATGTGTTAATCCCCTTATCTCGTATCATTTATTTGAAACTAAGAAACTTTTGTTTATGTTCATGATAGAAAATAATTTATTTATTAATCTCAAATTTTGTTTTGCCCAAAATATTTAAATTTACGAGAGTTTGGGATATCGAAAATTTCTCGTATAATACGAATATCACATTTTCGTTTTCGACTTGTAATAGTTTATCAGACAGAGGAAGAAAGAACGTAGAACATTATTTTTTCCAAGCCTTGACCGACAACCGGAAAAGTGTTCAATTCCATCCGTTTTTACTCATCTCTCATGCGAACGAGCGACGTTTATATCGAGCTCGTTACGTCCATACAACTATCAAGATATTTTCTATAAATGGTAGTTTGCCATTAGAAAATCATTAAGGCAAACTTCATAAACGCTCGGTCCGAGGTTCGATCGCATCGCGCACGTGCGTCTCGTTGCGCGAGAGTCGAGGATGCGTAACGAATACGCGCAACAGGCAATGAAGGCAAAGGATTGTATATATGTAAGTATAACTGGCATTCGACAAAAGTAGGTAACTGTCATTAGTAATGAACGTGAGAGATATTAAGGCTTTTCTTTTGCTATATTGAGAGAATAAAAATAAATTGTATTTATGTAATTATAGAATTTAATCGAACGAGGGTCACTACCAAATCTATTCTCAATGCGAGTCTCGTTACTTTTCTCACGAAAAAAACGTCATTGTAAGCGCCAGATTGTTATTTCTATAAGTCTCGTCCTCTAAACAAAAATGTCAATTCTAAAAACTGTTTATGTCTCGAGCTACGTATTTTATCAATTTAAATCTTAATTTTAATAAAACTAGAATTTTAATCTTGATTTTGATAAAAGTAGAATTTAAATCTTGATTTTGATAAAAGTAGAATTTAAATCTTGATTTTAATAAAAGTAGAATTTAAATCTTGATTTTGATAAAACTAGATTTAAAATCTTGATTTTAATAAAACTAGAATTTAAATCTTGATTTTAATAAAACTAGAATTAAAATTTTAATTTTAATGAAATTATAATTAAATCTTGATTTTGATAAAACTAGAATTAAAATCTTGATTTTGATAAAACTAGAATTTAAATCTTGATTTTGATAAAACTAGAATTAAAATCTTGATTTTAATAATACTAGAATAAAAATCTTGATTAGAATAAAATAAAAACTAGATTTTAATAAATACCCGATAAAAAATCCATCCAACTATTCATCAATTCCCCGTTGCAATAAAAAATGTACGACGTCATAAATTCGCTTAAAACATCGTTTATTTTATGTCGATCGAAAAATCTTGTTGAAATTAAATATTCGATTGCGAAGTACGTAATGAGATCGCGGGACAAGTGTATTCGGAATGTGAAGAATAACACTGGCGCATGACACGAGTACCCTAGTGAGCGCCGGTGGTACTACATGCGCGGGTTATGCCCCTCTTCGCAATCATTCATGAGACTGCTCACGCGCGTATTATCAACTATCTCGCTCTTCAGCCTTCTCTCTCTCTCTCTCTACCTCACACTCTTTCTGTGGCCGTGTATCTACCGTGCAGTCTCAAACGCGTCGAATCTTCTGTTCTCCGGGTACACACGTGGCATTACGTCTGCGCGCGACTTTGACGCGACGTCGCGACAACCACCGCGTCCGCGTCGCGGTTGAGGCACTCGGACACTTCGGTGTAAGAATCAACGTTACACACACACCCACACACACACATATATTATATATATATATATATATATATATATATACAGTATATAATATATTATATATAATTATATTAAATATTATATTATATTATATTAAATATTATATTATATTATATTATATTAAATATTATATTAAATATTATATTATATTATATTATATTATATTATATTATATTATATTATACTATATTAAATATTATATTATATTAATATTAAATTATACCTATTATATTATATTATATCATATTATATTATATTATATTATATTATATTATATTATATTATATTATATTATATTATATTATATTATATTATATTATATTATATTATATTATATTATATTATATTATATTATATTATATTATATTATATTATATTATATTATATTATATTATATTATATTATTATATTATATTATATTAATATTAAATTATATTATATTATATTATATGAATATTGTATTATAATATATTATATCATATTATATTATATTAACATTATATTATATTATATTATATTATTATTTAAAAAAACAAATATATATATAATATTTTTCTTTTTTTTCTATATACATATATTAATATCTTTATAGAAAATTAGAAACAAATTTAATATCAAATGTGACATTGTTGATCGAGAAATCCCCCAAGTATGAACAAAATTACATTCATTATATTAATTATTCACAATTTAGCCAACCGACAGAGTTGAAAAAAATGTTCACGCAAACTCCATAAAGAAATATATGTATATGGGTAAGTGACGATATTTATTCCGCTAGAATTAGCTGAATTATTTGAAATGTTGTATCAAGTCTGTTGTTTTATTATTTTTCATTTTATTGTGCTTGAAGTATATATGGAAAGACGCGGTAATCATCGAGTACTGTCGGATGTCGGTATGTTGGTTAGTGTGCTAGTAATTCGATTCGACGTGTATGGCGAACATACGTTTACACATACTCATATATATATATATACATATATATATCTAAAGTAGAATTAATATACCGTTAAACCGTTTTATAATGTATACCTACCGGCGCAATTTGCGGGGATAGACACGTACGCACATAACGCACAAGACACCTTCTCCTGCCTCGTGTAAATTCTTCGGTTTTTTTTAAGGCAATATATATGTCCACGTCCGTACTCGTACGTTCACCAGGTTCGAGTTCTCGATCGCGGGTGCGCGAGTTATTACACACGGTCCTCGGTGAAAGAGGCCAAAGGCTAGGGGAGTTATTTATGACGCGTAAAGGTACACACACATAGTGGGGGAGGCTCGCGAGAAGGATTATCGAGACGCCTCTACGCCCCTGACTTTTCTATTTTCTCATCTCTCTTTTACCCTTGCGCTTTACTCCTAGTCCGAACTTGGTAAAGGTGAAGAAAATAATTTAAAAAAATGTAAATTAAAACATTGAACTCGATAAAATGAGATTTCAAAAAACGATTAAAAAATCGGCTAATGAAAGTAATTAATTACAAGTAACTATAAAATTGATCCCTAGACACGTCGTAAAATTAACAAGGAAATATATAAATAAGATTGAAGAAAGAAAGAACGAAAACAAATGAAAACTAAATGACAATGGCGGGAGATTTTGTTTTCTTCCAGGAGGAAGTAATGGCGGTCGTCCCCCCGGCCACCGGCGAAACGGAATGAGAAGTCGGAGGTTCGCGTTGCGAGAGAGAAAGAAGAGATGAGTCGCGAGAATTTCTCGGTGGCACGAGAAGCCCCCGTGTGGACCCCGATCGAAAACCGGACGCGACCGCTCGTGAGCGATTCAGGAATCCGAGACGACGTACCGACGACGAGAACGAATACGCGACGGCACGAGAAGGGCTGATCTCTCGTCGCTTTTCCCACTTCGCGGTGTACGTCTCGTTGAAAATCCTTTACCTAGTCGTGCGTAGTTTCCAACTTCGATTTTCGTCGATCCGAGAATTTTCGTAAAACTAAGGAAAACTGCATGAAAAGGAAAATGTAATGTCGACGAAGCTGGCGAACATTTGGAAGACGAGCTACGTATGTGATCTTCGCGATGGCTCTGTTAGCACAAACTCTATAGCACTCTTGGTAGCCACAACTCCATCGCGTGCAGATTTTGCTTTATGCACGTGAGAGGGGGAAAGAGTCGCGTGAGAGAAACGAAATAACGCGAACGTAGGTACATACGTGCGGATATATATGTATATATAATTACACTCGTTGCTCTTCTGTTCTCCTGATATTGCGACGATCGAGACGTTTGCGCAAATCGCGTTGCACCGACCACGCGTACTCGCGGTGGGAACACGAGGCGCGGGAGAGACGTGGACATGAAACACGCGCGCGCCGCAAAATACTTTGCGATTTCGCGACGGCGTCGCGAGCGTGGCTATCTCTGTCTTTCTCTTTTTCTTTCTGTCTCTTGTGCTCTCAGCGGCATTCGCGTTGCAACGTGCGCGACTCATCCGATGAGAGACACAAAGGAGAGCGTCGGCGCTACCGCGGCGCGATGAACTCGGCGCATCGATGCTCAAGGAATTTTCACCCGGTTAGAAATGCGATGTGCTCGTGACGGTGGAAATTATGAAAATTGTCGATATTGACATGAATTTAGAAAGATTTTGGATGAAAAATTATTTTGCATGATTTTGGAACGAATTTTAAATTTTTTAGTTTTATATTCTCTTAGGATTTTGATGGATAATTTATTTGAGAGGTGGTCGAAGGATATTTTCAAAATTGTCGGTATTGACATGAATCTAGAAAGATTTTGGATGAAAAATTATTTTGCATGATTTTGGAACGAATTAAAAATTTTTTAGTTTAATTTCCTTTTAGGATTTTGATGGATAGTTTATTTGAGAGGGGGTCGAAGGATATTTTCAAAATTGTCAATATTGACATGGATCTAGAAAGATTTTGGATGAAAAATTATTTTGCATGATTTTGGAACGAATTTAAAATTTTTTAGTTTAATTTTCTTTTAGGATTTTCATGGATAGTTTATTTGAGAGGTGGTCGAAGGATATTTTCAAAATTGTCGGTATTAACATGAATCTAGAAAGATTTTGGATGAAAAATTATTTTGCATGATTTTGGAACGAATTAAAAATTTTTTAGTTTAATTTCCTTTTAGGATTTTGATGGATAGTTTATTTGAGAGGTGGTCGAAGGATATTTTCAAAATTGTCGATATTGACATGAGTCTAGAAAGATTTTGGATGAAAAATTATTTTGCATGATTTTGGAACGAATTTTAAATTTTTTAGTTTTATATTCTCTTAGGATTTTGATGGATAATTTATTTGAGAGGTGGTCGAAGGATATTTTCAAAATTGTCGGTATTGACATGAATCTAGAAAGATTTTGGACGAAAAATTATTTTGCATGATTTTGGAACGAATTAAAAATTTTTTAGTTTAATTTCCTTTTAGGATTTTGATGGGTAGTTTATTTGAGAGGGGGTCGAAGGATATTTTCAAAATTGTCGGTATTGACATGAATCTAGAACGATTTTGGATGAAAAATTATTCTACATGATTTTGGGATGAATATTAATTTTTTTTAGAGTTTGATTTCGTTTTTATAATTTTGAGGTACGATGGATAATTTATTTGAGAGGTGGTCGAAGGATATTTTTATAATTGTCGATATTGAGATGAATCTAGAAAGATTTTGGACGACAAATTAATTTTTCTTCGCAGTTAAATTTATTTTTTAAATTTCAATATACAATATATAATTTATTCAAGTATTTTCTACAGAAAGTTTCCAAGGATGTCAATATCGCTATTAAACTAGAAACGTTCTAATTAAAAACTAATTATTTCCGATTTTAGAACGAAAATTAATTTTTTTCATACTTCAATGTGTTTCTTACATTTCTATGAAATTTAATTTTTATTCCCGGGAATATTTCACCATTTCTCTTCACAGTCCGAAGATAATGTAGAACGTTTTCCGTTTGTGTGTAAACGAATGCAGTACGAATAAACGGACCGGAAGTTGGACAATTATCGAAATTCCCGTCACGTAATAAACACACCGTTGAAAGGGTGGCGAGCTTTCGCGAATATCCGTTTCGTTCGTTATACATCTATCGCCGTACGTCAGGTTCGAACAGGTTGAGTATTCCACGATCGTCTAGCGGTACACCGGATACGATAATCGAGCACGTATTACCGTCTCTCTCCATAATTTATGCGTGGGAGAAAATATTCCTTCTGTTCTGCATTCAATTAATTCACTCATTAGCAACTCAAATTATTTTCTCCGAGTAGATTTCATCCCTCGGATTCATTCCTTCCCTCAAAACTAAAAAAAAAGCAAACCTATTTTCCACGAATAGAAAAACCAATCAAATTTCTCCAATTTTACAAGATCGTTCGTATAAAATTTAATTTGAAAAATATTTCACAAATCCAAATTCCTCGATTCGTTGGAATGTTCACCGTACGACCTCTGCGTAATCCTCGTACAATGGTCGTATTCAGTTTCTTTTTTTTCTCAATAGACAATGCATACAAAGGTACTTGGCAATTTATAGAAACAGAATGGACGATGGTAATGAGATCGCGTTAGAGCGAAAAACCGTGCAGATTCATCTGGTTTAAGTGCAGCAGCGCCGTTTGTTACACAGTGCGTTACGGCTTTATCGCGAGTTACGTTGCCGAGACTATTTCCCACGGAAACTTCCGGCACTCGTTCATCGCTGTATAACCACACACGTATATAAACACATAACGTAACAGCTACAAAGGTTTTTGTTCCTCGAGCTCGGAAGCTGCGCAAACGACATAGACGCGGCCTTCGAGCCTCGTCGTTCTTCCTTTCGTCCGTGCCTCGCATAAATATTATAATTCGAGAGCAACCGCTATGTCATTAGGGCGATGCACGAGAATGAAAAAAATATATATATAAATAACGTGAGATCGGACCTCGTGGTGCGTCGACGAGAGACGTGTTTTTTTTAAAACGACGAAGAACTCGCATTTGCGACGATAGTCGTACCGGAAGAAGGGGGTGGGGGAGGGGGTTGCCGTAAAAATGCGACAAATACATTTCGAACCGAAACGTCATTTGCGATAATCTTTCTTTCTTCGCAAGTTTCTTATTTAAATTAGAAAATAGAAAAGGATGAATGTTGTTTACGAAGAATGAGTCATCGTGCTGTGTCCCAGCGGTGGAATAACGAACCAATTTCCGGTGCATTATTCACGACTCGTGATTAAGATCACATGGCAGACTCCGGTGTCTGGACCGCGAATTTTACGTTTAGCTTCTCTTCTATTTTCTCCGTTTTCTATTCGTTTATAAGTGTCTATGTATTTATGAGTTGGTTAGAAGTGTTGAACGCTTTTGCTTCGTACCTTTCGGATAATTGTTACAATGCTGGAAAGAGAATACTATAGAATAAAAGTTTGTATAAAGGGATGAAGAAAAAGCTACGTGGCAAACAAAGAATCATCGCTGTCGAGTCTCTTCTCCCGTTCGAACGTTTTGTCCAGGGCGTGAGAGAATATGGGCAAATTTGTTCGTAAAACTTACGAGGAATATAAAACGACAGCTGTGGAACTCGTTCCTCGGGAAGATCTGGAATTTCCGCAATTTCGAGGACGAGTCCGACGATTATTCGCATGTAAAGTGAGCGTAAAACAAAATCGAAAAGAACTCGATGGCTTAACGGATATTACGACTAATTTTTACAGTAACGATGGAATAACGCAAGGGGAGAGAAGAAAAAAACATAATCGTGCAGAAGAAAAATGTATGTTAGAGGTGTAATTGGGCGAACCGGAAGTTGAAATATTTCAGATAAATCAGAAACGCGCGTCTTACATTTTTCTTTTCTTCTTCTTTCTCAACACTTTTCTTCTTCTTTCTCTACATTTTTGTTTCTTTTTTATAATTTGAGTTTTAGGTCGGATAATAAGTTTGCTTATAAAAAAAAATATATATGCGCAGCAATGACCGGTCAACGATCGCTGTTTGCTCAGCCCCTTCGTACTCATTTCGTGCCAATTGAACCGTGCAAGCTGCCTGGTTACTTTTAATTGTCCTTAACGAGACCCGCTTGACTCTTTCTCATTCCGTCTCTCTCTCTCTTTGCTCTCGTGCATATAATAGCAACTGTCTCTAATGTAAGCCGAGGCCCGAGAGTCATGGAGCTGCGAGCATCAGCGAGACGAACGAAACCGTCGCTCGACAATGGATAACGGTTCGGTGATCGTAATAAACCGTAGGTTTAAACAAGACCGGGAGCGTCAGCTTTCTCATTGTTATACATACTTGCCGTTCGACTTATTGTCGAATAATCCATTCATAGAAAAGAATTTTTTTTTGTTCGGAATCGAGAAAGTTGGAACAATATTTTACTCGAACAACGCGGTCGAATAAGAGAACGGCAAGAATTTATGTAAAATGGTACACGACCGTTTGGCTACGAATATTTCAATATTCGTAACGAAGGGACGTCGATCTCTTTCGTCCTCTTCGGTTAAAAGGTGGTTTTGTAAACGCCCAGGAAGCTGCATTGTCAGTTGCCTGCGATTCGTAACTCGGCGGTAACATCAAAGTGTTAATAAGATTGTTCGAGCGAACGCGATGCTGACGTTCTTCGTTCTTCTCCATCATGCAACGAACAAATATGAAACTAGCTGGATGCCCAATGAACGTTTGAACGAAAGAATAAATGCATATGAACGTACGTACTTTCCAAGGCTAATGAGCTTGCGATAACGAACGTCGAATCTTATTCCTCGGTCTTCGATAACTCCTTTAGCATTTTTTTGTGGCTTTTATTGTTACTAATATCTTTATACATTTTTGTTTTTTTTCAGATATAAGTTGATATAAAATTATTAGAAATGACCTAGAATTATTATTCTGCTGATCTTATATGATATGTTTCTCGATAGAAAATCTTAACACACTTCATGCTTTAAGTTTGCTTTATATTCTAATTGTTCTTTTGTATATTTATGTTTAATGAGCTTGCGATAACGAACGTCGAATCTCATTCCTCGGTCTTCGATAACTCCTTAAGCATTTTTTTGTGGCTTTTATTGTTACTAATATCTTTATACATTTTTGTTTTTTTTCAGATATAAGTTGATATAAAATTATTACAAATGATCTAGAATTATTATTCTGTCGATCTTGTATGATATATTTCTCGATGGAAAATCTTAACACACTTCATGCTTTAAGTTTGCTTTATATTCTAATTGTTCTTTTATATTTATGTTTAACAGTATCGTTAATCCATGTTCTTCTTGGAACAAATCCTCCAATATTGTTTAGAAAGAAAAAAAAACATTTTTGACCCAAAAATTCAACCTTTACATTCAACCTTTACGCGCAGGGTCTGCTAAAAATGTCTATGAGTATACAGACGGATCACGTGGCCCTTATACGTTTAATATACCTATATAAAAAAATCAACGTCTCTCCTCACTGATAGCCATCCAGCGCGTAGGCGTAGTGGGGGTAATACGCACCTGTATTCCCAATCAGTGAGTGGAGGGACAGGTGGACGACTGGCGAGCTAGGTTGGTCGTGCTAGTAGACAGTCGTACGCACGTGGTAGTGCTCGTTCGCAGCAAATTATCGTATCGTTAAAAATTGATTAATCGATCGACTACAATCGATCGCATTAAATATAATGACAGTTCTCAGTCCATGGAATTTATTCTTTAATTCAAAATTTCGATCAAAACGTCATAGAAAAAAAATAAATGTATCTTCGTTCGTTCCAGTGAGTTCCTACGATCCCATGGCCTGCACGCGAATCCCAACGGTGTGGTCGTTCAGCCGAGCCGTTGGATTCTGCTAGGACTCGTGACATTATAACATACACGCCGTTGCATACACGTACGTACGTTGAATGCACCTACCGCTCGTATACACACGCGCGGTATGTACTATATTTATTAAAGTTATCTTTCCACGCGGTTTCGTGTGTGTATAAATATATATATATATATATATATGCATGCATCTATAGAGCACACGCGAGATGCAATCGCTGGGGTGCATTCTTCCGTGACTTTTCAGAAGCTCGACCGTTCTACGTGTATAGAGCTCTCGCATTATCGCGTTACTATACCATATATTCTTACTTTTATATATATATATATTACTTGTGTGTATATATGTATATATATATATATATCGCTCGACAAAAGCTTTTGTTGCATTATCAAAGGGTAAACGTGAAAATTTCCTTCGACACTAAGGACAATGCCACCCACGTGCTGTTATATCCGTTCATCCGTAGAGACGATACGTGATAGTGAAAATAAAATATAGCAGTTACTCGCTAGCCAAGAGGTAGTGTATATATGAATATGTATTTTCTTTTAAAGGGCAGACGAAGAATAAATCGGCTATGAGAGTTGTGTTATGATTCATATATGCGTATATATATATATAAATGTATATTGTAGGAATGACAAGTTATTCTTTGCTTAGCCTTTGGAAAATACTAAATAACATTTCCATGATTATAAATTTATATAATATCCTTTCTTTCTTATCCATGAATCGGAAAATAATTGAAATATTGTTGAATCGATAAGAGATTTAATGGACCATTCGAAAAACGAAATAACAATTTAATACTATCATCGAGAATCCACGCGATGAAGAGACAGCTGATTTTTTATGCCCACGCGAAATAAGATATGGGGGGCTATAAAGTGTGTCAATTATTCATACCCGTGCCTATATTCGATAACTGGTTTTTTTTTTCTGACTCACCACCTACGATGACATGCTTTCCGAAGGACAGTTTTTTTTTTCCAAAATCGATTATTCCTTTTCTTTTTAATCGCGATTATGCAGTTTTTATAAAATTATTATTTTTTCTACCATAATTATTTTTTCATTTTTCATTATTATTTTTATATTATACCTATACGTTGCGTTGTCGAAGGAATAGACAGTCCGTGAAAGAGAATGAAATGGCTCGAGCGGAAAAAAATATACGTCGTTGTGCATGATCTCGAGGCTGTCACGGCCGAGTCACGACCAAGGATCGCTGTGATCGTGCAGGCGGTAGCAAACTTTGCTTCTTACCATGCGCCAAAGGATAACGTTGCGAAACTTTCGCGGTGAATCTATGCATGTATACATATGTATATAGGTATAGACACACACACACACACACACACATACACATATATATATATATAAATATGTATCGAGAGACCCGGCAGTACGTGTATGCTCTAGGGCCGAGAGTACAGGAGCAGCGTTTGCGCAGTAGATCCTCGCTGGAGCGAATGTTTGCCCTCTCGCGGCGCAGGACGGTCGTAGATCTGCGCACGCGCGTGAATATTTATATTTTTTTTATCAATAATTTCCTACTGTGAACTCGAGTCTCGATAACGTCAACGATTTTTGAATTAATAAATATTTTCCTATACCTCGAAATAAAAAAATGTGTTTTAATTTTAAGCAAGATATTATTTTGTTCGTTTTAAAATTGGAGTGGATTGCTTTTTTTGCTTCAATTATTTTATATTTTCTTGAGTTCGGGGAAATAAAAATGAACGTTTAGTTTAGAATATGAACATGCAAATTCGCATGCGCGCTTGAATAGAACATCAATTTTTATAATAAAAATTCTGCTCTGGGAAATAGAATCTTGATATCGTCGTTTATTCGAATCGCGTCTTGATTCGATCAGCGTTGGATAAAATTTGTAGGAAATATCGATTGGAAAGATGTTGATTAATGGAATTTAATCTGTTTAGTTTGTATTAATCATCCATAAAAAATCATAAATGATGTATAATCGTCGGTGAAAATAATCGTCGATCTATAAAAATGATCACTGGTCTACGATCACGCACATCTATAATTACAAACGTATATAGATCGTCGGAAGAATTTTGCGCGAATACAGAAGAATCGAGGCGAGGCGATTGAATGCAAAGACCAATTTTGCGATTAGTCCGAACGTGGAAATCCTTCTCGGATTACGCAAGAACCGCGAATAGTTCAATCAAACGAGAATTACACAATTGCAGACTCACCTCAAACGGAACGAAATTGCTAGTTGCACCGAGTTGTGTTACACAGGCGCCTCGTCGGATATTTTCGCGAACGATTCACGAAGCAATTTTTTACTTTGTACGAACGCACAGACACAAAAACACGAGCACATGCACAAACGTACGAACGCGATCGAGTAACTAATTCGATCGTATCGTGATTAATTTCATTGCTTATTAATGAAATTTTTCTCTCGTTCGATTTTACCACGTTGTTAATTATTTTACGGGATAATTATGCGACGATATCGCGTAAAGAAAAACGACACGGATTTTATTATTATCGCAGGACGTTTAACAGGATCCTCTACGAGGTCGGGGAGTCGAACGACCACTGAGCTTAGCGCCTGTCGCCATCGTGCAGCACCGATCGAGGCTGCCGCGCTCTTTTCTCCCTTCTCTGCTTTACTGATCGCTCCTTTCCCCCTCCCTCCTGGCCCATGTGCAACACGCGCGACTTTTCTCTTACTCTTTCATCAAAAATATTGCACGTTGATGTCTGCACTCGTATGTAAATTAAAAATTGTTGATTGACAGATATTTTCTCATACCTTGATTCGAAAAAATGTATTTAAATTTAAAGGAAACTTTATTTTTGTTTGACGCGATATTTATTTTTGTGTTTCATTTATTTTCTAATTTCTCGCGTTTGTAGGACGAAACTCGATCAATCAGTTGATTTTTATTGTAAGAAATTAAGATTTTACAAAAGTTGAACGAAAGTTTATTGTCGTTTGCTTAAAAAAAAAGATATTTTATAAAATTTATGTTCATCTTGCCATTTTGATATATAGTTGTGTTAATTTACTTTATTATTTTGTCATTTAATTTTGATCTTTTAATCGTTAGGCAAATTTAATTTCATTTTATCATTTTTTGTGTTAAAATTATTTTCAATTTAGTGACGATAAGATTGACAAATATTTTCTTACACCTTGATTCGAAAAAAAGTATTTAAATTTAAAGGAAACTTTATTTTTGTTCGACGCGATATTTATTTTTATGTTTGATTTATTTTCTAATTTCTCGAGTTCGTAGGACGAAAGTCGATCGGTCGATTAATGTCTATTGTAAGAAATTAAGATTTTACAAAAGTCGAACAAAAGTTTGTTGTCGTTTGTTAAAAAAAAAAATATTTTCTAAAATTTATGTTCATCTTGTCATTTTGATTTATAGTTATGTTAATTTACTTTATTATTTTGTCGTTTAATTTTGATCTTTTAATCGTTAGGCAAATTTAATTTCATTTTATCATTTTTTGTGTTAAAATTATTTTCAATTTAGTGACGATAACATTGACAAATATTTTCTCATACCTTGATTCGAAAAAATGTATTTAAATTTAAAGCAAACTTTGTTTTTGTTTGACGCGATATTTATTTTTGTGTTTCATTTATTTTCTAATTTCTCGAGTTTGTAGGATGAAACACGATCAATCAATTGATTTTTATTATAAGAAATTAAGATTTTACAAAAGTCGAACGAAATATTTATTGTTGTTTGCTTAAAAAAAAGATATTTTATAAAATTTATGTTCATCTTGTGATTTTGATTTATAGCTGTGTTAATTTACTTTATTTTTTTGTCGTTTAATTTTGATCTTTTAATCGTTAGGCAAATTTAATTTCATTTTATCATTTTTTGTGTTAAAATTATTTTCAATTTAGTGACGAGTGCACATGCACGAATTAGACAGTCCCGTTTGATAGTTCGCTGTATTGCACCTCTGATGAGTCACGTCCTTATACGTTCTAATGGGACACGTGGTGCCCTTGGGCTATCTCTCGTAAGAGTTTGACTTGAAAACGTAAGCCATTCGACGGTGTAATACAGATGTATGCGACTGCCAGATTCTCATTGGGAAAGGTTTTCTAAGCCGGCTCGACCTGCCAGTTTAATTAGACTCTAATTTTATCGCTGGCCGTTCGATCTCGACTATTCGAGGGAAAAACGCGCGGAAAGTGTTTTATCGAACGGTGTGAAAACGCAGGATTGCGACGATCCGTTATAAAGCGACCGTATGGTCATTGCCCATAAAACAAGGAACCTCGTGCACGACCATAAACGCGTCGAGTCTGTTAATTTCGCTCGTTTTTTACAATCTTCCTATTTTGTTTTCTTTTTTATTACTTAGTCACTTCCTCCTAAACCTTTCCTAAAATTAATTTTTTTTATTATCGATGCCAAAATCCATTTAGAAATGCGAATTTGTATAATCATAATCATAATCATAATTATACAAACTATAAATGATTAAACAAATTATAAATTTAACAAAATTCAATTATAATTAAAATTGAATTTTGTTAAATTCAATTTATCAAAAATCTATCGAAATTAGATGAAGGATGATAACAACGAGACTAATAAAAAAAGCGTTGATCGTTGGGCCCGCATAAATTTGATTCGTGCGAGATAGAATTTATTTGAATTAATTAGGTAAATTTTGTTATACCCAGTGGCTTGTCGTATTGGCTACTGGGTTAAATCATATTTTGGCAATAAAAATAGCGTATCGATGAAAATAAATGAATATTTGTTGGAAAAGTTTGTTGGATAGGTGGGAGGCTTAGAGGACCGAGGGAATATTCGTACGTGGTACAGACGAGAGACAGATATAGATATAAAGATTAGCGTCTAGCTATGAAACTCCTGTCGGTCGTTCCGCTCCTCTCAACATCGTGACTCTCCCACATTCGGTCCAACCTGACCGCATTCCACGAGGAAACTGTCTCTCGACCTCTCTTTCTCTCTTTCGTCCCTCTCTCTGCATGCTGACTTCTCTCTCTCTCTCTCTCTCTCTCTCTTTCTTTCTCTGTTTCTCACATACACACATTCACTGTCTCTCGATCTTTTGGGCCACACCAAAACGACGATTGCTCTCGTCCTGGTTTTTAGTACAAAGTGAACGTACATATCCTACTTCTTTCTTCTCGTGAAATGTTACATTTTTCATATTGCTCTCGTTGCATTTGAGATTTAACGAAAATAATCGTAAAAAGAAAAAGTACAGTTTGAAACTGGAAAATACTTTTGCATCGAGAATAGAAAAATATTGGCATTGTTTGAATTAAAATTGTTAAATTTGATAATTTAACAATTTGCACATATTTTGTTAAAACAATTCATAAATAAAGGAACGAATAATCAGAAATCGAAATACGATCGAAATGAAAAGATGGATGAAATCTTGACGACTTTGTGACGTAAACGAGAGTCGTCAGATTAAATTATTTCGAGGCACATTCTGGGTTTGTGTGACACAGCCTCTGGTCTCGACGACGAGATCACGAATGCACAGAATGCACGTTGTATACAGCGCTATACAACGTCGTCGATATGCGCTGTGGGCTTTTAACGAGTTTACATATACGTCGTCGATGCCGCATAGTCGACTCGTTGACCCAGTGGCCTCGAGAGAGTCCTGGAACACACTAAAGAGCACATCATCCAATCATTCGAGACTCGATAATGGCTCTTGATGTCTCAATATTCAAGCCCTTCGCGCACGCAAAAATATTTTC
This sequence comes from Netelia fuscicornis, assembly GCA_946811545.1. Lineage (NCBI taxonomy): Eukaryota > Metazoa > Arthropoda > Insecta > Hymenoptera > Ichneumonidae > Netelia > Netelia fuscicornis. Next base: position 15,003,664 of record OX328011.1, on the reverse strand, counting down.
ACGCAATGCAAAAAAAACGTTTCGTTCGATTTATCAATTTTTTTCTTCCTTATCGTCGCATATTTTCTTACAAAATTCTGCCACGAAAAACTAACTAACTTTTTTAAACTAAAAATAAGTATCAATATTGTTTTGTTTTTAATCGTATGGAATCAATTTGATCGAGAGTAAAAATAGGTCAATTTTCTATTTAATTGAAAAAAAATTCAGTTGGTAAAAAGAAAAGAAACAAAAATTTGTTCGAAAAAATAAACAAATCAAATCAGAGTTACTTGGCTGTAAGAAAGATTTCGTCGATAATGAAAACATCCTGTGAAAACTTCTAAGACGGATGTTTCGAAGGGCTGACATTTTTGTCACTAATCGCTCGGCCGGAAGTACGCGGTAAAAAAGAAGAGTTCGCTGAGCGTTGAACATCCGCTCCTCCCTCATGGCAGGAAGTCGATGACGTTGTCAACTGTCTCGAGCGCAAAGTCTCGACTTGCGTAATTCGAACGAAATTTTCTTGAGTTGAACCAAGTAATCAATGTTTTTTTTTTATTAATTCTCAACGAAATTCCATAAACGAACGATTCTTATCTTCCTACGAAAGAATTTAGAAAGCTCGACTTATCGTCGATCGATTCCTCGACTAGCGAAGCTACGAATCCTTTTGTAGAAAGATATTTCATATATCCGGAACTGCCTTGTCGCAAAACCCTCCGTTCTTATAATCAATAATCGATATCGATTCGTTCCACAAATATTATTTTATCTCCGACACACCAATAACGATGCGATTAAAATTAATTTCTTCGATTTTTAGCGACGATAAAAAAAGAAGGATTCGCCCGAACGTTGGTCGAGTACGAGCGCGAGAAAAAAGAGGAAGGTAAGCGACGAGACGAGAACGAGGATAACAGAGAGAGAGAGAGAAAGAGACGATAAGAGAGAGAGAGGGGGAAGAGAGAAAAGAAAAGGATTTTAACACGGAAGCGTTGACCATTGACCCGAGACTATCGAGACTTTCGATCTACGACGTATCCATCCACCTTATGTCGAATATTAAGATGGACGATAAGATATATCGCCCTTGCACGATGTCGATGCCAGGCAAGGCGCGTGTACACCTCTTTGGTGAATAAAAATCATAATAAGACAAAGAAGAGAGAAACGAGAAAAAGGTGAATGAGAAAGAAAACGAAACACAAGAATAAAAACGAACAAAGAGAAAGAAAAACGCGATTGCCGAGTCGTCAATAACGAATGTGTTGCTTACGCCCGCAGCTAACGTCAAACACATCACGCATCGATTCTCCCACCCTCGCATTCGTTGTACCATAACAAATATACATAAGGAATAAATATATCTACCATTGTGTATACGATACAAAGAGAACAAAGTGTAAAAAGAAAAAAAAAACACACACACAGACATTTTGTTCCCTTCGCACGTACAAGTGGCTCGTGTGCTCGCAGAACCGAAGGAAGAAGACGAGGAAGAAGAAAAAAAAACGAAGGGTAAAAAGAAGAAGAAGGAGGAGGAAGATTAGCGAATGAGAATTCTATAGCAGATAAATTATCCTTGAAAATTTATACGGGGGTTCGAACCCTTGCGAATTTAAAAAAAAAAAACAAAACAAAAGGTACAAGAAAACTTTTCACTCCCTTGTAATTATAACACTTGCAACGTAATAATGACGCTTGATCGTTGCTATCGTGCGCCATTATAGAAAAACTTTTTCACCGGTTGAATCGATAATTATTATTAATACGCGAGGTACGATGATTTACGAGTTTTGAGGAGGGATATGAGGATAATAATTTATCGATATACGCGTTATTTATCGATCTTTGCGTAGGATCGCGATGGTACATCGGTGAAATTTTCATTTAATGTACATACGTGAGCGCAACGTTGTACGTCTCGTGGCGTTCGCAGAGTACGCGGTATCTGAAACACGTTAGCGAATCCCGACCCATCGATCAACGTCCCAAGGATCGTCTAGATGACGTTAACGAGAGCCCGCGAAGATAACTCGGCATGCATCCCGTTCTCCTGTTACTCACTGTACTGCATATAGACACGCACATGTATATGAGGCATTCTCCGTGAAGTTCGACATTTTTTTCTTAGCTTTTTTTGGTTTTTTTTTTTTTTTTGAATTTCCAGATGATTTATTTTAGCCATTTTAGAGATTTAGCTCGAAAGTCCTTTTTGGTAATATAAAGAAATTGATTTTAAAAAGAAATTTTGTGTTTTAGCTTTGCTTGTCACGTGGGAAAAATTTGGTAAAAAATGTTGTAAATGTTTTTTTTGTGTTAAGTTTTTTTTAAATGAAACAAAAGGAGGATTTTCAAATTGGATAAAAAAATATTGATTCGTAGGAATTTACAAATAAATTGATGTAAAGTGGATTTAAATGATGTTTGATAGGAAATGGAGCAGAGTTTGAGGAATTTCTGAGAAGTTTTAGTATAATCGATTGATTTTACATAGAACGTCCCGTATGCGTGGAACGAGAAGTCGTGAAATGTTGGCAGAATTTATAGAGTGCGACTAGTTCTTTTTTGCGCATCTGCCGCACGTGCGTCCAGTTCGCATGAGCTTCTCGACGAGTTCTCGACGATCTTGACCAATTACAATCCCGACTATTATAATTCAATCGACAATTTCTGAGGATCGCGACGTTAACATATCTCTCAAAATTTTTCCATTGATTTTTAATAAAAAAAGAAACCTTCGCTTCAACTAAATTCCAATATTATTCGAATAACGAAAAAAAGCAAATAGGTATATATATTTCTCATTTACATAATCCAAATCTATCTCAAGAAATTGTATTCCATATGAAAAATATTTCGTGAATTCGTCATAACGGCCTTATTAAATTTACTTGTGAAATTTCACTCGGTAAAAAATGTCAGGAATTCCGTAAGTCGTCGAGCGACGAAGTAGATCGAAGATAACGTTGTTTATTCCGGAATGTAATTTCGCTCGGAACTCGCGTGATTCTGCGCTATTTCGAATGGATTTTAAATTCATCACCGAGTAAAAAGAGTACTCGAGGTTGATCGATCAACTTTACTATATCGTATTTTCTTTCTTTCTTCATTTTTTTCCTCCCATCGTCTTTTCACCATAACTTCACTTTCTGCTGACTCGCCTCAAGTTTATCCACATATATATATATATTATATCATATTATATTATATATATTATATTAGGTATATTATATTATATTATATTATATTATATTATATTATATTATATTATATTATATTATATTATATTATATTATATTATATTATATTATATTATATTATATTATATTATATTATATTATATTATATTATATTATATTATATTATATTATATTATATTATATTATATTATATTATATTATATTATATTATATTATATTATATTATATTATATTATATTATATTATATTATATTATATTATATTATATTATATTATATTATATTATATTATATTATATTATATTATATTATATTATATTATATTATATTATATTATATTATATTATATTATGTTATGTTATATTATATTATATTATATTATATTATATTATATTATATTATATTATATTATATTATATTATATTATATTATATTATATTATATTATATTATATTATATTATATTATATTATATTATATTATATTATATTATATTATATTATATTATATTATGTTATGTTATGTTATATTATATTATATTATATTATATTATATTATATTATATTATATTATATTATATTATATTATATTATATTATATTATATTATATTATATTATATTATATTATATTATATTATATTATATTATATTATATTATATTATATTATATTATATTATATGATATTATATATGTTTATATATAAGTGCGTGCGGGTATACGAACAACTATGCACATGTATTCGTATACTACCGGTCACACTTACGCAATAATGATAATAGAGTGGAAAGTAGAATCCGCGAGCAGGTGGTATAAAAGAAAAGTGAAGATGTTAACACCGTAGAACACACGCTAAGCGCAAATAATTTCTCTCTCATTCCCGCGACGTCCGTGCAGCGTGGAAAGCGAAAATGCGAACAATTTCTCGAGTACCCACTTACTCGTCGGCCGGTCGTCGCTCTGCCACTACTATGCCACACACACACACACAGAAAATACACATACAAACATCGTATACGTACGTACTTTGCGTATATACACGTTCGAGCGTATTCCAAGTGCGTGCAATGAATTCGTTTCACCGGTGCAACTCGGTACAGTCTCGTAACTTTGCGCGACTTTTCCACGCGTTAGAGACGCTCCGGGAGTAGTACTATCTCCCATTGTTACCACGCGCCACCATTACCGTTTATTATCCGTCTAACGATCCGCCACGATAATTACGGAACGACGAATGTAAGGATCGAGCGAAAGGCGCGAGGTTACACTCTAAATATTAAACGCTACTTTTTTTTCTTCAATTTCGTTTCGCTTTGAAACTATTTTTCTTTCTCATTTAAAGACATTTTTCTTTCACCTCGATCATTTTCTCTTTCGTCGTAACGCTTATTAAACCGCGACCCATGATTAAAATATCGACGAGACGTGGATTAAAAAACGACTAGATGGTACTGTTGTGACTAACGTCAAAATAAAACGATGTCAAATATTATATAGAGCATTGAAAGAAATGCTGTACGAAATGTGCTTTTGGTTCTTCTTTTTTTGCATTGCTAACATTTATATGCGGGACAATAAAGAAAACGTTCGCGGGGGCCCACGCGCGAATCCCAGTCGGGAACCACCGGGCGAGAACGATAATAATGCGACTTCCGGTCCGTGGCACAGCCGCAGCCACTTTTCATGCTGGTACGGTAGGATAATGCTGCCATTGGTCTTAGTCGTTGAATATGTGCTGTGTGTACACGTTAAACAAAACGTACGGGCAGAAAAAATCATTATCCTTCGTCTCCACGTACACAAACGTATATAGATATATATACAGGGTGAATTTTATAAGGTGTAACAGGCTTTATTCTAAGGTAGATGGGATCATTACGAACAAAAGTTGCAAATATACATTAGGGATATTTTTAATAGTTTACGAGATAACAATTTTTTAAGTTGGTCCAATCAGAACGCGCCGAGAAACGTTGGAGCCGCCCACTCTCCGCTCTAGCAGCCAATGCCCGAGAAATAAAAATGACTGCGTAATAATATAATAAATAAAATTGATTGGTCGGAATTTTGCAATCCCAAATGTAACGCGCTACAGTGTGCTATCTCTACGGCTAGGGAGGGAGTGGGCGGCTACAACGCTTCTCGGCGCGCTCTGATTGGACCAACTTTAAAAATTTATATCTTGTAAACTATTACAAATATCCCCAATGTATGTTTGCAACTTTTGTTTGTAATGGTCCCATCTATCTTAAAATAAAGTCTGTTATACCTTATGAAATTCACCCTGTATATTTGTTTCTGTGTTTGTGCGCGTGTAAATGTACACACGTTACTGTTCGTAATACACTGTCTTTGTCTAGTTGCTCACGGTTCTGTACGCACGCACGCACGCACGCCACGTCCCTTATTACCGATACACGATGCAATTGTTCGAAAGCACGTACGTTTGCATTTACAAAGATTTTCTCTCGGGGGTAATGTTCCCGACACTTTGGGCAAGAAGGCGCGCTTTTATCAACACGCGCGATCAACCACACATTTATTCGTTCATGATCGAAAATTTATTCGTAATTACGTTTGACGGAATGAAATTGTTTTTTTGTCATTCGTATCGACGATGAGAATAACAATGATAAGGAGGAACACATGGTGAACGGTGGAAAAATTCGCGATTCGATCCGTCACGTTTTGACATTATGCAACGATCGATTCCTCCTCGCTGGTAAACAAATTTTCATTTTATTATTTCATTCGTACGAAATTCTTCGAGATTATTAACAGTTGGTCACGTATCACCAATTACGTCTTGCCTCGTTCTTTCGAGTTATTCTCGCGTTGATATTGATCGATATTAATTAACGTAATTTTTGGTCAGTGACAGTAATGACTATTCGTTTTTTTCCATACTTTAATTCACGATAATTACAACTCGTTTTTCTATCTCTTATTAATTAAAATACATATCGATATATGCATATCAATACTTATAGGCACTCAATTATATTTAATTAATATTTTTATATTTATAGCTCAATTTTCGATAATAAACTAAAATATATCGATATAATAATATTTTTATGTTCATTTTAATAAGGACAATATTAGATAGAAAATATTCGTCGCTCTTGCCGTGTGACCATTCGAACGAACAGTCAGATTTTTGTGGATTGACACGAGACGGCAGTCGTGCGTCGTTCGCTTATACGCGTATCAACACAGATATATACATATAGTGATATGAAATAGGAATTGAGACCGGACGTGGGGAACCGCACCTGGCATCCACCCTCGAGCCTACTAAGAACGTCTGCAACCCTCTCATATAAAGAACATAACTATTCATATACATGTAAGCATATACATACATACATATATATATATATATATATATATATATATATATATATATATATATATATATATATATATATATATATATATATATGTATATGTATATGTATTGTTATATTATTTCGTTTATTAATAATTATATACATATATATATATATATATAATTATTAATAAACTAATAATAAATTATATATAGGTATATATATAATATATTGTATTATTTCGTTTATAAAAATATATCACGTCACACGTGTGTACGAGTCCGGCGTGCAGTCGACGTTCGATCATCGTCGTGAGATTGAGAAAGCCCTCGAGCCATTTACTCCCCTTGCTTTTAGCCGGGTGAAAATCCCACGGCAATTATCGCAACGCGAAGATCGCGATCGCTCACGGAATAAAATAGAAGTATACCGATGCCAAGTTTTTATAACGCGCGAAACACGCTTCTCCCGTTCTCAATTGCCTCTCTTCATGCGTCCGATCATCCTGCTCGATGTTTCTTTATGACTCTATTCCACAATATCGTCTACGTCTCTTAACATTATATTTTTCATTTTCGTACTATTTTGTTTTTTGTTTGTATGTTTGTTTATCTCAGGATGTTTTTTTCCACTTTCTTTGATTCGATTCTTTGTTCAACCAGGAAAATGTAAATACATGCAAAAATATGTTACGATGCATTAGGTCATCCTTTCGATTTTTAATGAGGCCGACGTCACGGATATAAAATTTTATCGATCTATAGAATTTTTATACGCTCAAGATTGTAATGAAGTTTCTTTTTTTCGAATTTCTCAGAATATTTATTTTTATTTTTGTTTATTTTCCTTTTGTAACTAATGTAGGATTTATAATTACTTTTGTAAACAAATATGTCACAAGATAAAAAAGGGTGATAGGCGATTAAAATTGATTAAACAACGTTTAGAGTTTAATTTGTCGAAATTTCGGTATTTGTGTTTCGGTATAAAAAAGTAAACGTTCGGACTTACCTTACTGTTATTGAAACTCAGCGACTCGTAGTCCGAGTCGACGTAAAATATCGAATTCATTTCCTGATGAGACCACATGGCTCCGATAATACACTCGGTACACGCACGAGCCCGCAAAACAGGAACAAAAAAGAATCGTTGGATAATTTTTAAAATTTAGTGTTTACGATTCGCGGGTAAAATTGAGACGTTTCGAAACGACGTATTTGGAGCGCGAACTCGTTGTCTCGTGATACGATCGCGGCGTCGAGGACGAACATTTTTAACAATTTGTATTCTCCTCTCGATAAAGTCGTATCGAGATTTGATTGGGTTTATCGAGCGTCAGCAGACTCTCGAGGTCTTTCGTACGCGATGAGAGTCGGAAAACTGGAAATACACACGTTAAACCAGCGCTACTTGAGTCACGCGCGCAGTTTCTGCCTCCTACTCCTTTGTGCAGCAAAGTATATAGCTATATATATATATATGTGTGATATACGCAACGTGTCCTCTCCCCACTTTTACAGCTGGTACTATGAACCTCGTCGCAGTTGTGAGACCCGGTGGAGGCACTGGTCTTCCAGCGACGGGCATTTGCCAAATATCGCGAAACTTTTAAAACCTCGTTTTTCGCAGTTTGCGATATAAAAGAAATCCTTATCACTCGAACGTTGGCGGAAATCATTCACAATCATTCGTTCTAAACAAAATCATTGAATACTTCTATGAAACATATCTTATCTTGATGAACATCTGAAAAAATATTGTCACATTTTTGTTTTGCTTTAATAGTGTACCGAAATATGGATTAAATGTGTTCATAGTGATAAAAACTCCAACAAACAGAATATTTAGGTAAATTGAAGTCTTTTTAGACAAAGAAAATTTTTACTCTCGGCCGGTGCTGATCGTCGACATTGGTGATTTACTTTTGCGTTTTTTTTTCAGGAGTTTTTGAAATATCGGTAAAAATAACGTTATATTCTTCATCAGCGATAAATTTCCGATTCCGTAACCACCCGACAAAGACTTTTTGGAAGAAAAAAAAATTTGACTCTCGGCAGGGCGATAGTCGATGTTCGTAATTTTTTTTTCTGACTTTGGGCGGTCCGGGGGGTTCAAAATTTTTTTTTGTGAAAAAAGGCTTTGTTGCATCGTTTCGGAATCGGAAATTTCCCACGCAACACGAATATGATGAAATAAAGGGGTTTTGGAGCAAAAAAATTTTGACCTCATCGCCTGGGCGTTTTTTTGCAGGTCCCTTCCTATGGGCTGCAAAAATCGCGATTTTTGAAGGATCACCGCGGCCACAAAAATTGAGGTATCCGGGTGATTCTCGGCTAGTTATTGAATGCTCGGCAAGCTCTTCAAAAAGTAATTCGTGAAATTTTCTCTCCGACGAACGAGAACGGAGATACAGCTTCGCGAAAAGTCGATTTTTCGAGGTTTCGCGAATTCATCAATATTTCGATATAGTCTAGTCCAGTGAATTTTAATCCTTTCTCAGACTCTAAGAACCTTTATCCATTGCAAATTTATCACTGACAACGAATGAACGAGTTTCTTTTTGCTGGTACTCGAATTGGTCGGTAAAAAAGTAAAAAAAACTGAAGATTTCCGTAAATTGCAATATATTGAGATTATATTTGCGATATTCATATTGCCCAGAAAAATTCCGATTTCGTAACGTCCAATCCCGCAGCTTTTTTGGAAAAAAAACCTCTGGACTGGTCGCAGGTGCCGATAGTCGACATTTGTGGTTTACTTCCGCGCTTTGGGGATTTTTTGTTTTGCTGCATTTTTATTTTATTTTCGATTTTGGCCATTTCGAAAAAATTCTCATGGTTACAATATTTACAAAAAATTTGAACGAATCAATTTGTATTCTCTAAGCTTGCTCATTGGAGTAGTTTAAAACTCAACGAAATAAAGTCGAGATCGATGCTTTTTTCGTTTCCGCAGGTACCCAAAATGACTTTACTAAAATTTATTTTACGACGAACGGAAATTCCTCGCTATTTAAATCTCAGCCTGTCTGGAAAAAAATCACAGGTCGGCCGGGATCATTTGTTTAAATAAATTTGCATAGAGCAAGAATATTGACAGCGAAGGTTAAATTGTCGTGAAACGCGAAACATGATTTTATAGAAAAAAAGAGAAATAAATCAAATCAAAATTGGAAGTTGATTTTCCGGTTTAGAAAAATTCTCAGCCATGGCCGGTACCGCTTTGATTACGACAACCCAACCGCATCTCGTTCCCGGGTAATTTGTCCATCAATGAATACTTACAAGAAGAAAAAAAAATACTCCTCCCGACGATCCAGGAATGAAATTGGTTCTTTCCATAATTTTGCGCAGCTACGCTGGTTACTGTCCCCAGTATCGATTCCGCTGTGGTGAAACTTACGGGGGATTGACGCACAAATTGCTGCTCGATCCAACGATCAATCACGCCGAGACGCTTATTCTATCGAATCGTGTCACCGACGATTACGAGGTTCTTGCTTCTCGCGACAGTTTACAATTTTCTCAAAATACAGAGAAGAAAACTACGTTTTCCCCAGCTTTGGAATAATATACAGTCGAACCTGGATGAGCGAGAGTTCAAGGGACCGGAATCTTTTTCTCGCTTATGGAGGTTTTTCACTTAACCGAGTTTCTCACTTATAAAGGTGCAGGAGCGGGTTTTCTCGCTTACAGAGGTGTACACACATACAAAGAACAGTGATAGATATGTAGTATATACATTTTTTATATGAATTTGGCAAAGATACTTCTTCATAAAACCAAAACAATTACATATATATTGTTATACTGATTATTAATAAGTATACTACTGATGCTTAAAGAAATCCGTTATTTTTTTTTGCATTTCTGTTTTCGTATTTTGTACGTGTTTTTCAATTTCATAAATTTTATCGAGAATTGTTTTATCAACAACCGCCGAAAATTCAAAAAACCGATGGAGCGTCTCCAGTGTATTTACAGCCTCTTGCCTCAGCCTACCCATGCCGAGCTTATAGCTGTCTTTCCGATTTGTTTTGTATTCCACGAAATTGGCACGAGTTTCGTGGAAAACAAAACACATTGTAACAGAAAGTAAATATGCTCGATTCTCGCTTATAGAGGTATAGGGCACGTGTCAGTCTCACTCAGTTATAAAGGTTCAGGCATGAAAAACGACTCTCTCATATCGAGGTTTCTATTTCTCACTTATAGAGGTTTTCGAAGGCTAAAATGACGGGACCTGGCAATTACTCTCACTTGTAGAGTTTTTTCGCTTATCCAGTTCTCGCTCACCCAGATTTGACTGTACTCCTAAAAAAAAGAAACACATTTCTTCAAATTATTTATAACAACTATAATATACGCAGGTACAAAGGCCAGCGAAAAATGACATTGATATCATCAATTCACGGTTCAAGCGAACGGATCCGATATACAAACATCCAATGGTTCCTGGCTACGAAGGTATTTCACATTTAATTGAAAAAACGAAAATAAAAAAAAAGATGCAAACTGTTCTGAGGCGAAACGGTTACAAGTAATTTTCTGACTAAATAATTATAACTAACGATAATTTATTATCATCGTTATTACAAAAATAATTGACATTTTTAAAATAATTAATTGCAACTGTTTTGCCACAAAATCATTTATCAATATGTTTGTACTGGAATCGTTACTACGCACCGAGTACCTTCATAATTGTATCGTTTCGTTGCTTGCAACATTAAAAAATGTCTCGTCACCCGTTGTGATAATTTGAATTCCGACCTCGATGCGCTTGGCGTTTTTATGAATTTCAGGATTCGTACCGAATCTCAATGCCACGACTGGTCAAAGATACAGCGTTCAGGCGACAGAGGGTCTTGCCGAATTTGAGCGTCAACAACTGCGGAACAAAGAAGCCTCGAATCAGCTAAAGAAAGTCATCGCATTGCAGAATAATCTGGGTGAACCTCGCAATCGGGAGGAACGTCTGGTAAATCATTGTACAGTGAACTATTCACGATTAGGCCAAAATTGAATCCTCGATAAAAATGTTATTTTGCCTTTTTCTGTTTAGTTTTATAAAAAAAAACAAATTTTTCTCATTATAGTTTTTATTTTCAGCTTTTAAAGAGCGAATTCAGACTCCCAATGATTGCAGTGCGACCCGATTGCATTGGGGTAATGAGAAATCTTCCATTGGACGAACAGTGCGAGAGACCCAGAGATCATTCCCCATCGCCCTTCTTTATGGACAACACGAATCCCGAGAAGTACTTCGTCAGTGGTAAGTTCACACTTAAAATGAAGTTGACCTACTTCACGCACGATGATACATTAGTTTCAGATGTTTCTCGAATGCGCTCGACCAAGTCCTTATTTTTTCTTTGTCTCAATCCAGCTGGGTTCCTACTCGTTTGTTTTGGCTCGTCCAGTCCAAATTAAAAGCGCGTCAGTCTTATGCTCGACATCTCATGGTCTCGATCTCCTAATCGAAAAAGAATTTTTGCATAATTTGTTTCGCATGCTTCGAACTTTTGTTTCATTAGTCGAGGAGAGCGAAAGCGGTGGATAGAGTGGGAGAGAAAGGAGAAAAGTGATTCATTAGAAATATGGAACTGACGACTAGCGAGAACAAAATGAGATATGGATTCGTTCGCGAGAATGCGAGAAGTTCGTGAAACTTTAAGAGACTTGGTTGATATTTCAGTTCTTAGAATCGAATTGACGTGATAATAAAAATACTCGTTGAAAACATTTGCAGTTTCAAAGAAAGAAATTCATGGCTTTTTTTTTAAATTTATTCAAGTTTGTTTCATATTCATTTTTTTGATAGGATACTCCGGTCACATTCCGTATGGATACGCGCATTTTGGGGCATCGAATGCACCAGTAACGAATAGCGCGTTATGCGATTTTACGACGAATTATCGGATTCGTCAGAGCACCGAATGGGCTCCTGCGACAATAGCACGTTCTGACCCACCGCTTCTCATTCAACCGACGGAAATTTATCACAAACACGTGGGTCTCATACCCAATTATTTCGGACACGTGCCCGGTGCCAATTTCAGGTAAATTTAAATAAGTTTATTACCCTCAAATTAACTTTCAGTTTGAATTTAAGTTATTTATAATAATAATAATAATAATAATAATAATAATATAATAATTTATGTTAGGAAACTGATAGAACTGATAATAGTTAGAACTGATAATAATATAAGTTCTATCAGTTTCCTAACTTAAATTATTATCAGTTCTAATTGATAATAATGACTGAATCTGCAGCGTTACTTATATATTGTTTTTGTTAACAAGGAAAGTTGTTATGAAGAAAAAAGCGACAAACTTTCTTCATTTCGACGAGATTTTGCAAATTCATAAAAATTATTATATTTCAAGTTTGCATGTACATTGACTATATTTTTGTTTCAATCGCAGATATGGAAAAACTTTCGGCGCCGATACCATAGATGCAAAAAGATGGTTACGCGGCGATTTTTCAATGTAGCAATAAAAGTCACAGCCACGAAGGACACGAAGGAAAACAATAAGTATCATCCTTGTACAGATAAATAAAATAGATCTTATTAACACTGATATAGTTGTAGAAAAATTTGAATGTACAGTAAGGATATTTTGTATCAAGAGAGAAGAGACTTGGGATCGAGCACCTTTTGCCGGATTTAGAATCGTCAATGGAGAATTTTCTTTTTCGTTAATTTCGCAGATGGATAATTATGTATCCCGCTAGGCTTGTTTAGATTTCCATTCGAGCAGCGTCTCCGCAGCTTTCTTCAAGTTTTCGTCTTTCTGCCAAAGTATAAAACAGGCAATAAATTAAATACTGGATTTACAATACTTTTTCGTTTTGATTATATCTATTTTTGTCTTGCTAACTTTTATGAAGCAGTATCGGACGTTATCCTCTCCAAGATGCTTGTGCTCTGCGCTGTAAAAAGCGGATGGTGGAATTCCCTGTACGCCAACATTCTTTGTCATCCATTTCGTAAACCTGTAGTCCTTATTGGCATCGGTTTCCTCGTCGAGACGAACGTTCTTCTCGAGAGCTTTCCAATTAGCAACCATGAAATAACCACCTTCGGGAACTGTCGGCGACATACCTAGTTCTGTCAAAAACTTTGCCATGTAATCACGCTTCGGTAATAATTCTTTCGCCAAACTGTGGAAGTAACAATCGGGTTGACCGAGCTTCGCGAATTCTTCCTCAAAACCAATTGCCACGGCTTCCTGAATAGGCGTGCTGCACGTGTAGACGCAATTTTGATGAACTATTTGTAAATTGTAAAGCAAATTTGATGGGCCGTATGCCCATCCGATCTTCCACCCGGTCACGCTGAATGTTTTGCCAGCTGATCCGATCGTAATCGTACGTTCGTACATGCCCGGAAGAGTCGCTGATAAAAAGAAAAACGATTTTTGGTCATTAAAATGGTAGGCGCTGTTAAGTGTTTATTTTAAGAATTCCTTCTGATCATGCAACTTTGTAAAGCGCATTGTTCGTCGCGTAGATTTTTACTTTGCCCATCAACATTTTAGAGGGATGCTTATCGATTTAACATAACTTTGAATACAACGGTGTTCTTCTCGAGATTTATAAATGTGAGGTTTCATCTTACCGATTCTGATGTGTTTGTATGGTTCGTAAACCATCCATTCGTAGACCTCGTCCGAGACTACAAGAACGTTCCACTTTTTCGCCAAATCGGCGATGAACGTCAATTCATCGAGAGTAAAAACTTTGCCAATGGGATTGTGAGGTGTATTGATGATGATTCCTTTGGTTTTAGCATTGAACAAGTTTGCCATCTCATTTTTGTCAAACATCCAATCCGCTGAAGTTATTGGGCCGGTAGTTTTCGTCTAAGAAAATTATTACGATGTTTGTAATATAATCCAGTATCTTTTGTTATCAAGAATCTGAGGAGATTATTAAGAATTCGAATTACTGGTTTTAGAGGGATGAATCTGGGAATTCCACCTGCGGCTCTGATCATAGGATCGTAACAATCGAAAAACGGCTCTATGATGATCCATTCATCACCAGGACTCGTGTGCCCTTGAAGCGTTGCATATAAAGCCTCATAAGCACCAGCGGTTACAATAACCTCGTTATTTGGGTCGATATTTCTGTTTAAAAGTTTGGAGTATAATTTGCTGATTGCGTTCACCAAACGTGGATGACCCTGTAAGAGGTAAGTAAGATCATTAACCCTTTGAGACCTAAGTACTTTCAATCTTATGTGGTCCGCAGACACATAGGCTGACGCATATATGTGTCCTTAGAGCTCAAAGGGTTAATAAGTATTATTCACTTTGAGTTTCTATATATTGGATACTATTCAGTAGTGTTGTTCTGCTGTTAGGTAACATTATTCTCAGAGTCTACTGCGAACTTATCTATGTTACTCCATAACTTGGAACTTATTATCAGGAGCCCAAGCTGACATTTTGTAATGAACAGATAAGACCATCGGTCAATGATTAGTCTCAGAATAAAACGATCAGTCCGCTTTTCAGTCTACTGACGAACTAAGATGTTTCATCGCTACAAATATTGAATAAAAACTGTTTAATAATTTCGACTTACGAATCCTCTGGTGTATTGATTAAGCAATGGATTTTCACTGGATGCTGTGGAAGCCAGAGCTTTTGTGACATTGGCCGGTGCATGGAAATCTGGAAATCCTTGACCAAGATTCAATGGCTTGTACTTTAAAGCCAGTTGAATGTATTCAACCCTAAAATACATCATTAGATAAATAATGAATAAATAATAATTAATGAAAAACTAAATAATAATTAATGAAAATTACCAGACTGATTTTTCCGTTCCCTTAAATCGACTGGGTGGCTGAAACTTTTCCAGCCCAACCGATGAACTGCTAGCCATTCTTTGCAAATACTGTGGAAGATTGTTAAGATTGACTGCTGTACCTCTGACGATGGTAACTTTAGTAAACATCTGCAAAATAATTGACAATCCCCATTCTTTGTTATATTATTGTACTGTTAGATGCGACGAAATACCACAATTGCTACAATGTTCCTTTTTCCATATTTTCACATATTATATTCTGAGCATGCCGATAACACAACTGACGTAAGAGTAGTCATCCAAATGTAGAAACACTTACATACGACCAGCCGGTCGTGATAATACAAGCAATCAGTTTACAGTTAAGTTCCAAACTGCATTATTTTTGACAAATGTTTATGGTAATCTGATTTCTCAATAAGTTACCACTATTTTTATCACAGATCTTGTATCTATGTGGAATCCATGTATATATCTTTTATATTGTGATTGTTAAGTAACAATGAAATAGGAGAAGTTAGAAGTAAACAAAACAATGAAAAACATTTTTCATTCTACAATTTGACTCACTGACTGTTTCGTCGTCGACACATATTTTTACTGACGGCAAAACACGTTCTCAATACAGCTATTACCTTCGATAGCATGACTTATTATCTTGCACTCTAATCGCACATCAACGTAATTACACCATTCGACGATACTAGAGTCGAATCCCGTGACAAGATAAATTTACTGTAATAGCAGAAATATTCGTCTCCTCGCAGCTGCGCAACTTTATGTCGCTTTGCACACTCGGTGGATACCGTGACAATATTCTACATTATTTATAAACATAAATCTACATGTATCGACGGTGCATAGCGACGAGAACGACGCGCGGAATATTCAACCAAGAGGAAAAGATAACTTACATAATTAATTTAGACGTGGTGATGATGGTATTTTCGTCGATGTGGCAGGGCGATAACGTTGATCGCGAATTCCCGATCAGTGATTTCAGCAGATTGTAAAAATGTGCCAGGCGAAAAATTCGAATTAGAAAAATCGAATGTAGATTTGGAAGCTGATTGGTGAAACCTCGCCAATGATGTGACAGTGGAGATGTCTTTCGACCAAGCTGTTGAGACTACGTTTGGAACGATGCAACTATATAACCAGAAACGAGGCTTGCTTTTATGAAAATGGTAATAAAAGAATTAAGTACCATGGTGTATAGCTGCTGTGAAGCGAGTTGGTAACATTTCTTCCGAGCGTGAACTTGTTCGAAACGGGAATATACGTGTTGAGGTCGATACGTACGGGTCTGTCTGATAAGTAAAAAAATCAGAAAATTTATCAATGTTTTATCAAAAATTTTAATGACCCAAACAAGTTTTAAGCTATTTCCGTGCACGCCCTTTGATAAAAGGAAACATTAACAAAATTTTATTATATCAATCTTTTTACAGATAATTCTATACACAAATTTTTATTTGTGTATAGAAATAGTAGTAAATGAAAATTTGTTTGGTGATAAACTTATTTATCGCTGGCATATAAATTTGTATAGGTTGACAGTCAAAGGATTGCGCAATAACACGAATAAAATTAAAGATAAGAACAAATTTCTGCATCGTTAAGGCGTCATCGCTCGCAGGGATCTGCTTAACCGATAGATGGTTTTTAATCAACGTTGTTCATCTTATAAACAACTTTCGAAAATACAAATTTAACAAGATCTTTGTTTTGTAACAAAATCGTGCATTCCATTTTTTGGTTTATAAATTTTGCATTTTTCTCCCAATGCAAATTCCGTGCTCGATGGATAGAGTGCGCCACCGACTTGAAACTCGATATTTCTCAAACCATAATAAAGACAGCACAACGATTTGGAAATAAAGAAACAAAACGTTTCACTTTAGGTTTCACATCAAATGTGGAAGACCTCGAACGGCTTTCCGAATAAAGTGCAAAAGAATGTTCTTATATTCCAATAAATTTAATTCTTAACAATCAAGATAAATGAAAAGATTAATAAAACATAAGAAAATATTATCAATAAGAATGCACGCACGTAGATAAAATGAACATAACCACACATGATTTTTTACATCGATTTCCAATGCAGTTTTATTACCGTTTCAATAAAATTTACTAAAAAACAAAATTTCTTTTTTTTAGATTAAAAGCTAATTGGAATGCATCGATGGACTTACGACTCTCGCATTGAAAAATCGTTGAAAACAACTCTTACAACGCGATATCACTTTCCCGGCTTTTATGAGAGCCACGCCTGAATTCCCGCACTTTTGTAGAAAGAGCAAGTACCGACCAACGAGCATATGAGAGATGTATAGAAATAAGTACATATGTATATTGAAATGAGAGAAAGAGGGCGTTCTCGTATAAGTCGAATTATATTTGTTCCGTAACGAACAAAAAGAGGCCACTGTAACTGTGTATCGACAGTAGGTATGTGGAACGTTGCGTGTTATACATTAATTCCTGTCTACAGTTATGTACCATGTTGTTTTCACTTCGTATTGGGTGCAGCAATCTGCTCATCATCTTTCGCATATTCCTAGGAATCTAAGAGAATAATATTCACAAATAGCGTGGCTCTATTCGCAGCCTAAAATAGAATATCAATTCACTACAAAAGATAAAATAATTAATTAGTCAATTATTCACGGTAACTCATCGTTTAAATTTATTCCAGCCAATATTTCAAACGAGAATAGGACTAAAAAAGTAAATCGTATTATATTCTTTAAAAAACGAAATCTTTTTTATCTGAGTTCACTAGAATTCAATATGAAATTTTTTCTACACAGTGTCATAAATTCCTTGAGTAATTGATATCGTTTAAAAAATATTTTTATTAGGCTATTTACATAAATACAGAGTGAAAAGTTGTAAAAAAGAGTCGCACAAAATCTGAAGCTCTCTATAACGATAAAAACTACCGTTCATCCAAATATAGACATACATATTATGAAAATAAGCTCATTAATCAGAGAGATAATTTATGATGCCACGACTGGTGATATGTAAGAATTTTCGTTAGCCTTTCCAGTGTGTACGCAGTAAATTTATAGTGTATATGGGAGTTCGATAGTGAACTTTCGCCCAGTACAGCGAAAGAATTCACGGCGATGATCAACCGTTGTACGAATAGAGTCTTTTGTGACCCCGCGAGCATTTCACTCTCTCCTTCTCGTTGTCGTTTGTGGAGAGAGAGAGAGAGACTCTCCCTTGAGATGGTTCCCCTCATCACAGGCTGATAAGATATGCTCGTCCATGCTTGTACGCATAAGATACATACGTTTTTTTGGGTAAATGGTCGTAACTATTAGAATGAGTCACGTTACCAAATATGGCCGTGTTGGTATATCAACTACAACAATTAATTAAGAACTCTTTCTGCGAGTTGGTAAGATAGAGAGAATAGCAATGATATTAATAATAGTACTCATAATATGTGATCCGTTATTTAAGTGGAAAATGATCTGTAACATTTTATACAATTATTTTATTTTGTATTTGATTATACTCAGTTCGAGGTCAAGAGGTCGTGATGGGACACTAACCTTTGGCAGCATCGCTGGACGACTGTTACAGTTTTAATTTAGACTACAATTTTTCAGTCTCGAATATTTTGTTTCTCGTTGTATCTCTAGAGCCAGAATGTTCCATTGTCGAGATCCAGCAACCTACACTAGCGCCAAGCCGAGTCGTAGTAAGGGTCACAGTTTCGCCCCGACGTTTGACGTTCATACTGTAATTAGCATACAGTGGCATCTAGCGGTGGCGCATAGGAAACACAATAGCGGTGTGCCTCGTTCACTACAGTACTAACTCTGTCTCAATACGTTCATGCCTTTCACCTCGCCAGAAAGGTGTCTTATATTAATTGCAACGTTTGGATAAGCAGCACATCTAAACCAGCGGAAGTAAAGGATGAACGAAAATGAAAGTATATAGTGGCAAAGTAAGAGTATCTCGCGGAAGAAAGCATAATGCAGACGACTAAATAATAATTGTACCGGGCATAGGTTGATCATAACCTATAATAATACGACGCGCAAACGCGCAAGGCTTCTTGTCCACTGTCATTATGTATCGCGGAACAAAAGCTCGACTGATCTCTCTGTTATTCGGTGCATAATCAAGGTTTAGTGACTTCGTTCGTGATGCAATTAAGTATGCATCATGGGAAGATTCGTCTCAATATTATTCTGGAGCGTTGACTGAGACGCTATTCGTAACGATTCACTTATTTTCTATCATTAATAATTAATATACATAAATATATATTTAACAAAAGCATATAGGTAAGTACTATAGGCAATCATGTATTTACATGAACGATTCGAATTTTCGATTCAGCCTTTTTAATATATTTTTGCACTTATTCACACAGGTAATGTTCGGAGATTTCAAGACTTTTGAGGATAGTTGGGACGTTAGCAGCCGACGCTAGATCCACGTTTCTATATACCTGCAGTCGCATTTAAAAAAATGCAAACGTACCTACAAATAATTTACGTCCGTGACACGGGCGCACCGCGTAAGAGTTTACCGTTAATTTTAATTCTCACCTGTCTGTTGTACATGTAAAAGCATAATCAAACGTGTTTGACATACAGGATGTACCAAACGTCAAAGTTACCAAGTGCGACTGTTCATTATGTAATTACAATAGCTTTAAACT
This sequence comes from Netelia fuscicornis, assembly GCA_946811545.1. Lineage (NCBI taxonomy): Eukaryota > Metazoa > Arthropoda > Insecta > Hymenoptera > Ichneumonidae > Netelia > Netelia fuscicornis. Next base: position 14,983,626 of record OX328011.1, on the reverse strand, counting down.
TTGATATGCAGGAAAAAAATGTGTGGTAATATAAGGAATTGCACTTACTTTCTCTGATTAATAATCAGAGAATGATTATAAATTCATGCGTACGTGCGAGTGTTTATCAATTTCGATATATCCTGTATAGCCTCTTGTCGACCGACACGTTGAGGACGTAAGCATTCGGTCACCAACCGGTGCATAATATATATATAATAAGACTATATATATATATACTATATGACATACATAATACAAATATACGAATCTAAGCGCAAGTCCTCATTGATTTGTACATTCGACACGAAACTCTCTATTTAGTTAATGGTATCGAATGTGAAATTGAACTAAGTATTTCGTTAAATTAACGGTCTTATTGTCATGTTAAATTGTACTTTCTTTCTCCTTCCTCTTTTCTCTCTTTTTTTCTCAAAGCTCTCGCTCTAGCCAGCTGTTCGTTCGTTCGTTTGATCATTGAGTGGGACGTCTAACTGCATTTCTCGCTCGTGACACATACCGTTGATACATATCAACGTGTACTATTGTCTCGACAAATATATACACGTATGCACCTCGATCCTGGGAGGCCCTAAGGCGCATAATACCTCACGTATTACTATGCGAGCCCTGACTAACAAGAATATTCAGTATTCGTGGGCCGAGCGAGAAAGTTAAACCATAAATATGTGAGCTTCGTCGAAGATTCAAGAAGAATAATGAATAAAGGTCACTTGTTTTTCCGCACCTACGAGATATTTTCGTGGTGCAGTGTTGTAGATGTAATATAATTGCATATATATATGGACTTTCTCTCAATATTTCTAGGTCAACAGAACTACAGGCTTTGATAAACTAAAAGGAAATTTAACACACATCGAGAATCTGTATTTTCATTCCGGAGCAATTATAGTTTTACTTTTGCTTTTTTAATTCTCCATGGATTTAGCCAATTTGTTGCAGTGCGAGAGGGCAGATTTTTCAAATTGTTCTATGTGATTTTAGCAATTCGGCTAAGCCACAGAGGCAAATTTTTCTTCAAAAATCAATTTTTCGAAGGAAATTACTATATAACTGCCGTCTTCTTTGTGTATGATGATAAAACTTATCATACACAGAATCTTTATGAATTTTGAAACGGACAATGATCGGAGGACGATTCATTCTCGAGACTAAGCATGCGTCCCTCATAAAACTGGGTCACCTTGCCGGAGGTTTTGCAACTCTGTTCTCGGATGAGTATGTAAGGAAATTGTGCTCGATCAGGATGGCGTGAAGCGGCGAGAATTTGCACAGCATCCACCATAACCGATGTGAAGTCACACAGGACATTTATACGTGTCTACCTATATAATAACGATATATTTTTTATAACCACGATGACCACTGCCTTCGTTGAGGAGGCTTGTAAATCCGGTTTGTGTAACGTGCGTTCGTGGATAGACACACACACGTGTTACACGAACACATGCACATATATATGTATGTATAGGGAGACCCGAGGGCGTGAAATGCCTCAGGGCTAGAATCACACAAGCATTTCTTCCCATGTGTCTCGACGTTTCTGCCATGATTATACCTTCACAATCAGCAACGACATAACGTCGATTATGAAATTCTTTCTCGATATCATCGTCGTACTTGAAACACGGTATCGAAAACGATACTGCCGAATGCCGCGGGCTGTCGTCACTCGCCCGATCAATTTAAATTTCATATTAAAATGTTTTTATAATTTTTGTTTTTTTTTTTGTCTTCCTATTTCTCATCTCGTACGCTTTGCAGTCTATCATCTCATCGAAAGTAGGTATTTCTTGAATTTCTCAATAATCGACGCTTGGAGCCAATAGATTTATCACTCAGCGTTCACATGGCACGAAGCTTCATGTGAAACTTCGTTCCTCGTGAAAAACTTTCATCGAGTGTGCCTTTTAAAATAATTTGTTTGCAGATGAGAGATACATAGATATATATCGTACGAGACAGGATCGAAGATGATATTCGAAGACGACTATCACTTCGTCGTTGCAAAATTTCTCGCCTTCCTCGTTTTACAGCAGATGCGCTTAGGTATGTACGAGTTTGTACATAAAAAAGTATTGTAAAGTTCATGCCTTTTATCGTCTCATAGTATGTAGACGACGATGTCGGGAGACCGATCGTTCCATGAGGTTCGACATTATCATCCGGAATTATCGATGGTCCTGTTTCGCACTCATGTTTACGATTTATTTTAGCATAATTGGTTTCACGATGAATATTGCAAAATCAATATCTCAACTCTGGGAAATTACGATTAATTATTATTTCTTACCTCGTAATTATAAACAAAAATGCAATTATAACAAATGAGGATGTCGAATTTAATAATTTGTAATAGTAAACAATTTTGTAATTAGTATAATATCGTTATTGATAATTTGTTATTTTTAGATGAGTACTTTAGTTGGTAAGAATAAATTCTTTAATTCGTAATTTTGTAAAATGAATAATAAGTCGTAAAATAACTTTAGACGATATTTCATTCGAATAAAGGCAGTTCTTTCTTGCTACGAGTTCCAAATACTATTGAAGACAGTCTTATTTGGTTAAGATATTTTGGTATGCCTTTCCATTTCATCGATCATTCGTTCGTACAGATGCGACAATGCAATTTCTTGAAGACAATAGATCGATTCTGTTTACACTCTTCGAACCAAACATGCGCGTGCACAAGCTACTCGCCGTTCGAAATTCCAAGGACTCGTATGTAACCGAAGTAACTACAGCGTGGTGGAATAATCGCATCTATGAACTTCTCCCTCAATGGTTTGTTTCTAACATCAACGATCGTCTGAGCACCGTTCGTATAAACAACAAATATCGTCGTCTCTATTCTTTCTTAGAGCCAATTTGTTCGGTGCGGCGTATGTAGAAAGAATAAACAGAACAAACGGAATAGCGTCATGCGTACAATTACATTTTTACGAATGTAAACATTACAATAGTAATTTTCAAAACTCAATATTTCGATATTTATTTACAATTTGTTTTAATGATGGAAATGTTTACAATTCAATATTTCGATATTTGAGGTAAAACGTAGATCTGTTTCTTACACTCGTATTATTTTCAAATTCTATTTTTTAATTGTAATTACCAGAGGGTATTCCACTAGATATTATTCGTCCGATTTACAGACCAGTATAATCCACGCGATTTATCATTATGTCATAACATGCTGCACTATCCTCGATTATGTTATTAGTGGGGAAAGAGGCGCGAATTATGCAAGAGTTCTCGTTCTGCGCCACGTTTATATCTATGTATACATATTAATATATAGAAATTGAACCCGAAGGCATTCACACATGTGGGGATAGTTTACTTGTAAGTTTAAGTATTTGGCACAACACACATCGTAAGCTTACGAGCTAGTCTCTCGCGTGGCAACCTCAGCGACAGCTGAAACGGCCTCGCTTGACTTGGCTCGAAGCTAAAGACTCTTGCAAGGCTTTAATGTTAAAACCCTGTGACATTTTCGATAATATGACTTTCACCCGAGTGCTCAACGACTCGACTACTTTCTTCGTATTTTAGTTTCGTTATATATATATATATATATATATATATATATATATATATATATATATTGTGTATACATTGTATATATATATATACATATGTGTTTATATATATCATTAATATGCACATATGTGGAGTTATCGAGACGTCGATCCGTGGGCCGAGCGGGATAGCCAGGGCGCGGTCCATACTCGGGCTTCCATCGCTTGTGACTCGATGATTCACGAGCCAATTCCGTCTATCGTTGATAACTTCCGACAAGCATGCTATATATGGTACAATTTCGGTCGGACATGCGATGGAATATATTTTATTTCAAAAAGAAAAATTACATACAAATGTTGTACACGAGTTCGACAGAAATATGGGATATTCGTCTTTCAACTTGGCCATCAAATTGTGTCATTAAAGGCTGGTTATGATATATGGGAATTTTAAAACAAAAATTGCACGCGCATGAGTAATGACTTCTGAAGCGTTATAATTATTGAGAGTCTCGTCTCGTTCGTAAGTAATTACGAGTGAGACGCAATCATCGGTCATCCGGCGGGGATCGTTGCCGTTGACCCTGACACGAATAAAATTGTTCTTTCCCTTTTTGCCGCCGAAGCCCCTATGTATTTCGATCTGACGAAGGTGCTCGATCAGGAACTAACAAAATGAAAAAAAAACCTAATACGTATAATATATAGGGCGTTAGGAGATTAGGCCACTTTAGGATTTTCTAAAATCTTAGCAGCTCAAAAATTATATTCCAAAAGTTTGTGGGGGTGAAAAATTTCTGACTTAAGAAGTTAACCTAATGACTGGACGACTAAATTTTCAATGACTTTCTTTCAAAAGTACATTTTGCAATTTGGTCGAGCTCATACCTCAATCAAATTTCAACCGATATACTTAAAAATTTTACTGTATATTTAGAATTACTGTTCTAAGGCACGAAGTGGAATTTTTTTTATTGTATTTTCGCATTACTCGTCGCCATTAAAGAAACCATGTTTTTCTTGTCGTATGGGAAATTTGCGATTGCCATAGGCTCGTAGAGTCCGAAAAATGATTAAAATTCACCGGAATTTAATTGCGACCAATTTCAATGTCCATCGAAATTGCCATATATTATATTACGGTCAATGTTAATCCTTTTCAAGCTCTAAGATCCTATGTGGATTGCAAATATTCCATACAAAAAGAAAATTATGGTCTCATTTTACAATTTTCAGATTTTATCGACCTTAAGTAGGTAAATTTGTATTTGTTTAAAGAAACGCTGCACGTTACATTCAGGTCGTACCATTCGTGTCCCTAGTCGATAGAACGAATCGCGCGATATTTTTTTACCCCGTCCGGGTCGAGCGGTTAAGCGGGTAAATCTTCATTTCCGGTTTTTTGCGTTTTTCTCCTACAGTTTTTGAGATATCCGTCAAAATAACATCGTAATCGTTATCAGCGACAAATTTCTGATTCCGTAATCACCCTACAAAGTCTTTTTGTACGAAAAAAAATTTCGACGAAAAAAAATTTTCACCCTCGACACCTTCCGGTGTCGAGAGTCAAAATTTTTTTTCGTCGAAATTTTTTTTCGTACAAAAAGACTTTGTAGGGTGATTACGGAATCAGAAATTTGTCGCTGATAACGATTACGATGTTATTTTGACGGATATCTCAAAAACTGTAGGAGAAAAACGCAAAAAACCGGAAATGAAGATTTACCCGCTTAACCGCTCGACCCGGACGGGGTAAAAAAATATCGCGCGATTCGTTCTATCGACTAGGGACACGAATGGTACGGTCTGAATGGAGCATGTAGCGTTTCTTTAAACACATGGAGCTGTGAATGGGCGTCCCGAGTGCCGGCGAAGCGTTTACCGCGTAGTAGCGAAATCGACCGCTCGGTGGCGGACGGTCCGGACCTTTCGCGTTGGTGAAGTACTGCCTCAAACTAGTTAAATAGGATGTAGAAAACTTATTTAGTATCGCTTCTCGGCCTATGGCTAAGATCAAAGTGTAGTATCTGTTCTTATCAGCTTAATATCTGATACGCTCTCCATCGGAGAGCCAGAATATTAACCTGATTTTTGGGGTCTCGGCGGGACCGAGGGGCTTGCTCCGGTCCCACCATAGGTCGTCCCTGCATTGCAGTACAGCAGGGCACGGCCTAATAAGGTTTTTTAAAAGATAAATAAGACCGAGACCCACCCATTAGTATAAATATATTCTGGCTCGCCGATAAAAATTTTTTCGAAAAGTCGCGAGTGAGGTGGAGAGCAGCGAGAGCGATAAGGACGGATCTACGACGAGGAGGGATTCGGCGACGGAGCACGCGGGCACCTGCCCTGCCGACACCAGTGAGTACCGGGGTTGCGTGTCGTCCGGTTGTGGTGGGTCGGTGTAGTGGGAGTCCTCGCGAGGCAGGACTGAGTCCGCGGTTATCGACCGTCGCGAGCGCGAGCGAGCGGCGTCGGTACACTGTCGGGTACGGCAGGCCTCTCTCGTGGCGATAGCGCGCGCCTTTTTAAAGGCGAATTCGCTTATTGCCGCGGGAAGGCAGGCTAAGTCCTGCTCTCCTCCTTCCCCTCGGGTGGCGGGAGACCCTCGCAGAGAGGGCCGGAGGTTTACCACCTCAGTGGTTGCCGGCTCTGGCGCTGTGGGGTCACGGTTGTACCACAACGGGTGGTCAACTGCTGCCTTTTTCAAGGCAGGAGAGGGGCGCCCGGGGAAACGGGACCGTGCCCGGCATCCTCCTTCCCTTTTCTTGCTTCGCAATTTTCATTGCGAAGTTCTGTGTCCGTCCGTCCTCTTACCCCACCCCGCTCGGCTAATCATCGAGCAGGGTCACGTTTGTCTCCTCTCTCTTTTCACCCCTCTATTTTTCTCATTATCTGTGGTCTCTAGCCGCAGATAATTCTTTCACCCACCCTATCACCCCCCACTCTCCACCCGCCCCGACGCGGCCGGCTTGCGCCTCCGTGCTCGCCGTCGGAGGGTAGGATAAGTTAAGAGGTCTCTATTATTATTATTTCTGGTCGATACTATTTATTTATTTATTTAAGTTTGCGTGCGACTCTATTATTATGTACCTATTTATTTATTTATTTACTTGACTACCTATTTTATTTTACTTCTATGTCCATTGTCTAGTCCTTCTGTTTATACAATCTGTTCTATTTATTTATTGATTCATTATCAACTTTATTTATACACCAGATTTCAATATTTTACTACTTCACTATTTTAACCAAAGGACATAACCTGTGATTCTCTTTTCTTTTATTCCTACACTTTTTTACATTTTTATATTCTCTTCTTTTTTCTATATAATTTTATATTTCCATTATATTTTACACACACAATGACTGGGCTTTTGCTCGTTATTATTTTATTATATTGACTTATTTGATTTTATACATTGACCTATTATTATTCTATCTATATTCTACTTCTTGACTAGTCCTACACTTTACCTCTTATCTATTGACCTGCTACATATTATCTGACTATATTCTATTTATACACGTGTCTGTTTTATTATTTTCTGTTCTTTCTTTATTGACTTGCTATTTACTATTTATTACCGTGCGTCCCGACCAGAAATACCACCTACTTATTTATTTACCGTTCTGGCGCTTTGAGACCTCTTATGCTGCACATTGCGGGCATACCTGGTTACACATGAATAAGGGAGCGCTACCGCCATTAATAAGGCTATAATTATTTCTCTTTCCTTTTCTATTGCTACTATTTTCCTTGCTCTTTCTTCTTTTTTCATTGACTTTTTCTCTCGGCGTGGCGTTCCCCTGCGGATTCCCTCGACGGGGACGTGGAGAGCACTCGCGATCTGTGACGGGAGGTTCATAGTATATTATTGACTAATAGCATAATCACTAACATCACAAGGACGCAACCATGCCTGTCACGGAGATCGAGCTCCTCTTCCCCTACGAGGGTATCATAGGATGCCCGATTTGCAATGTGGAGCACCCCGTGGTGGCTGCCCGGGACCACACAGCACTGGCGCAACACATCAAGCGCAAACATCTGGGTGCTAAAATGCAAATAAATTGCCGAATATGCGGCGAGAGGGGTACCGGGATGTACCCCATAAAAATAATAAAAAGTCATCTCGCGAAAAGGCACCCAGATGTCTTAGTAAGTGCCCATGGTCTCCTGGTCAGTCGCGGCGGGGAGCCCGCGGCTCCGGCCGTCGAGCCAAGCGCGATGAGGCAGCGCCGCCCTACTACCACGCCCTCGCTGGTGGACACGGCACCCGTCCCGCCACAGGGTCACATTGTAAGCCCTCCCACCCCCATCACCGCCCCTAGGCCCAGGAGGGCCGCAGCCGCGTCAAGCGGCACGGATAGGCGGACCAGAATGGGGACTCGGACGACTCCGAGCGTCCAGAGAGTCACCCCATCACCACCATCCACGACCACCAGGAGAAGGGACGCCGGGACGCGCCGTCCTACGCCCCCGGGACCGACGCGCGTTGCCCCCATCTTCTCGAGGGCAGCGCGCGCAACAAGGAGGACCCCAGCGGGCAGTCCCCCATCAGGAGGCAGCCAACGGGCCACGACCTCAACCACCACCACCAAGACCAGGAAGACCCCCGGCACCCGGCCAGCCCCCGCCAAAACGCGGGCCCCGGCGAGCGCACCACGGGGTGAGAGGAACCCCAATCGCCCCACGGGGACCATCCATCAGTCCTCACGCACACCACCAGCAAGATGGTCCCCGGGCGCGCTCGTCGGCTACGCGGATGCCCTCAGGGGGTCGAAGAGGACCAGGTCGTGGCCAACGGGATTGTCGGCCATCAGCGCGCTCCCCTGGGTGGCAACATCCATCGGAGCCACCCTCACCACAGCCACAACAACATCTACGTGCTGTGGCGGCCCTCGCATGTCGCCGACCATCGCCATTAACATCAATGCGAGGGCCGGGGAGTCGCCGGGGCTGCCCGCCCCACCGCGGTTGACGCTGTCACCGCCAACGCCGCCGGCGGAGGTCCCCCCAACCGAGCCTGGGAGGCCGCCACGGCAGGAGGAGGGGATTACCCAGACCACACCGGTCCGGGCCCCACCATCGGCCCCCTCCCCTGCCGTTGAGAACACCTGGAGGACGGCGACTAACAGGAGGAAGAGACGACGTCCAAGGGGTGACTCGTCGGACAGCGAGGAGGAGCCGATCCCCCGACGGAGGAGAAGAACGGTCCGCCTGCCGCTGACACCACCACCGCCGTCGCCGCCGCTATTACCACCACCACAACGGCGGCCACCAACATCTCCGGCGACAACAACAACGTCGCGATTGCCACCGGTGCCAGCAGTGCCGCCACCACCACCGACGCGGCTGCCAACGAGGAGGACGCCGACACCCCAGTCCTCCCCCGACCCTGTGGCACCGTTTATTAATCTTGTTTCGCAGGCCAGTCCACCAGCGAGACCAACCACCGCGCTGATTGGGGTCGGTGCCGGAGTCGCTAATGGCGACGATGATGGCATCGACGACATCATCAGTGCGGTGATGAACAATATTCATTATGAGAATGGTGGTCGGCGGCCGGGCCGGCCGCCGGCGCTGCGGGGGCGGAATGACCCTGCCCTTAGGACCCGTGGGACACGAGATGTCCCTGACGCGAGTGGACCCCGCACCGCACCGGCGACCCAGCAGAGGACGGAACCTCGGCAGCGGCGCGAGCCGGAAACGAGGACGAGCAATGCGGTAAAACGTAGAGCTCTAATCGCTAAGGCAGACGCCGCGGCCACGGAGGGGGCTCTGGAGGAAACGGCCAAGGAATTGACCGCGTTTCTCCAGAGCTTCACCCGAAAGAGGCAACCCGCCCAACGCAGGCCGCCGGAAAATAGAGTCAGACGTCGGGTTGTTCGGGACGCGCAGCCTCCCCCCGACGTGAGGGACCGCACTCGGGAGGCTACCGAGATCCAGCGCCTCTACAGGGAAAACCGCCGAAGAGCCATGCAGCGGATTACGACTGGACCAAATCCTTATTGCACCATCCCCAAGGAGGAGGTCCAGGCGTATTTCCGTGGTATGTACTCGGAGGCGGACCCTGCGGGGGCTCAGGGGGTCGAAGAGCCTTTCGAGTGGCCGGAGTGGGGTGAGGGGGAGCAGGAGGGGGTCTTGCGGGAGGCTCTGGTGAAGCCTTTTACGGTCGAAGAGGTGAACCGCCGCTTGGGAAGGACGTCGAACACGGCGCCCGGACCGGACGGGGTCACCTACGGAGACCTGAAGAAGGCGGATCCGGGGTCAACCGTATTGACCTCACTATTTAATTCTTGTCTCCGCCTCGAGCGCGTCCCCGGGTCGTGGAAGTCGTCCAATACGGTTTTAATTCATAAAAAGGGCGACCGAAGCGACCTGGCAAACTGGCGGCCGCTAGCACTGGGCGATACAGTACCGAAGCTGTTCGCCGCGGTGCTGGCCGATAGGATACTAGATTTTGTCACCCGCGGAGGAAGGCTCAGCCGTCCTCAAAAGGGCTTCCTGAGACATGAGGGGTGCCATGAGCACAACTTCATGCTCAGGGAGATCCTGGAGGACGGCAACCGGGGGGGTAAGTCGTTGGTGGTAGCGTGGTTGGATTTAACTAACGCGTTCGGGTCGATACCCCACGCCGCCGTCTTCGACGCTCTCAAGGGAGCCGGATTACCGCGGGCGACCCAAAATATTTTAAAATCCCTAAATTCAGGGTGCAGGACGCGCGTCAGGACGTCGGATGGCTTCACTCATCCAATCGCGATCAACGCAGGTGTCAGGCAGGGATGCCCGTGTAGTCCAGTGACCTTCAACCTGGCCATTGAGGGGGTGATTCGAGAGATCGAGTCACTGCCTCTGGGCTATAGGTTGAGGGAGGTTACGTACCGCTCGCTGGCCTACGCGGATGACATAGCGTTGGTCGCAACCTCCCCGGAGGAGATGAGGATCCTCCTCGCCACTGCCGAGCGGGCGGCGGGAAGAGTGGGGTTGAAATTCAACCCCAGGAAGTGCGCCACCCTCCACCTCACGGGGAGGGGAAGCGCACGGACAGCTCTCCCGACGCAGTTTGGCATGGGAGGGGAGGATTTGAGGTCGCTCGGCGTCGGTGATGCCTATGACTACCTCGGCGTTCCGTTGGGCCTGTCGGTCGATCAGACCCCTATTAGTAAAATCGACGGGATGATTGCGGACGCGAACGCGATAGACGGGTCGCTCCTCGCGCCGTGGCAGAAGATGGACGCCGTACGGACGTTCATCATGCCGCGGTTAGACTACATCTTAAGGAGTGGCAACGTCGAAAAAACACCCTTGGCCTTCCTGGATCAAACGGTCAAGAAGCTGGTGAAGGGCTGGATGCATCTCCCGCAAAGAGCCAGTGCGGAGGTCGTCTACCTCCCCACTTGGCGCGGGGGAGCTGGGCTTACTCCCGTGGCGGAGCTCGCGGACGTGCTCACGATCGCTCACGCCTTCAGGATTCTATACTGCAAGGATGAGGCGGTCGCAGAGGCGGCCGCGGCCTCGCTGCGGGAAGCGGTCCAGCGGCGTATCCACCGCCGGCCCTCGCCAGCTGAACTCGCCACATTTCTATCAGGTTCGCTCGAGGAACCTTTTTCTCGTAGTGTAGGTGGCGATCCAGGATTCTGGACAAGGGTGCGTCTCGCTTCGCGTCGGCAAGCATCCCGTCTGCTCCTTAAATGGATTAGTAGGGAGGGGTCCGACCGACTCGACCTGGAATGCCGGGGTAAAAATGGGCAACGAGTTGTGGTGCCGTGGAGTGCCCGGAACCGGGTGATCGGCCTGCTGCGGTCCGCTGGTCAGGAGTATCGTCTTAGTACTCTCCTGGCCAAGCGTGACCAAGGCAAGGTGTACGAAGTGTCGTCGGAGTCAGGAGTCAGCAATGGCTTTCTGCGCGACGGCAAATTCATCCGGTTTGCGGAGTGGAGATTTATCCACCGAGCACGCCTCGACGTGTTGCCGCTTAATGCGGCGATGCGTTGGAGCGCCGGCGACAAGCGGTGCAGGCGGTGCGGCTACGCGAGGGAGACTCTCCCTCACGTTATCTGCCACTGTCTGCCGCACGCCGCCGCACTGCAGCTCCGCCACGATGCGATCCTGCGTAGATTTGAAAAAGCAACTAGGCGGACGGGGGAAGTTCGCGTAAATCAGCGTGTCGGGGGGGTCGATGGGGATCTAGCTGCCCTCAGACCGGATCTTGTGGTCCGGGATGAGGCAGCGAAAACGATCGACATCGTCGATGTGGCCGTCGCCTTCGAGAGCCAGCGTAAGGCAATGGAGGATGCGAGGCGATCGAAGATCGCCAAGTATACTCCTCTGGCGCGGGTTCTCGAGGGACAGGGCTACGCGGTGACTGTCGACGCGATCGTCGTCGGCGCGCTCGGCACATGGGACTCGGGGAACGAGCCGGTGCTGAAGAGACTCGGAGTGTCCAACCACTACGCGTCTCTGATGCGCCGGCTTATCGTCTCCGAGACCATACGCTGGTCTAGGGACATCTACGTCGAACACGTGTCCGGGGTAAGACAATACCGAGCTAATGCCTCGGACGCTCCCGCCGCGCCGTCGGCCGGCCCGATCACCGACCACCAACGTTAGGGTTCGGCGCTGCCCGCGTAGTTATAAGAGCGACAAAACTGTGATTTAGCTGTAACTACGCGCGCATACTTTAGTCCTTGTATAGCTCTAATTCTGTATTGTGACACATAGCCATGCATATGCATCTAGTATTTTTCTATCAACTATCCGTACGTAGACGTCTGTATGCCGTCTTATTTATTATTTTACTTTTTTCTACATATTGACTGATGCATATGCATGGCTATATATAATTATGTACCTGAACGTCCGTCTTGTGATGTCCATATTTTTTACACATTGTTGACTAGGATAAATTTACACAGACTCGAAGTAAAATGTCACCACGTACACCGAGCAGTATTATATTATAGGTTTATTGTATATTACATAAAAGACTGCCGTCCAACCCATTACGGGGGACCAAGACACTAAACGAAATTATTTTATATATTCTATAACATAATGTAAACAAAATATAAAAATGATGTAAAGACTGATGTACCCTGGGGGGCAATGTCCCCCCAGGGAAATTACGATGGTGCAATAAAATGCAAATTTATCTGTTCTTATCAGCTTAATATCTGATACGCTCTCCATCGGAGAGCCAGAATATTAACCTGATTTTTGGGGTCTCGGCGGGACCGAGGGGCTTGCTCCGGTCCCACCATAGGTCGTCCCTGTATTGCAGTACAGCAGGGCACGGCCTAATAACGTTTTTAAAAGTCAATTAATAAGACCGAGACCCACACACAATATAAATATATTCTGGCTCACCGATAAAAAATTTTTCGAAAAGTCGCGAGTGAGGTGGAGAGCAGCGAGAGCGATAAGGACGGATCTACGACGAGGAGGGATTCGGCGACGGAGCACGCGGGCACCTGCCCTGCCGACACCAGTGAGTACCGGGGTTGCGTGTCGTCCGGTTGTGGTGGGTCGGTTAGTGGGAGTCCTCGCGAGGCAGGACTGAGTCCGCGGTTATCGACCGTCGCGAGCGCGAGCGAGCGGCGTCGGTACACCGTCGGGTACGGCAGGCCTCTCTCCTGGCGATAGCGCGCGCCTTTTTAAAGGCGAATTCGCTTATTGCCGCGGGAAGGCAGGCTAAGTCCTGCTCTCCTCCTTCCCCTCGGGTGGCGGGAGACCCTCACAGAGAGGGCCGGAGTAATACCACCTCAGTGGTTGCCGGCTCTGGCGCTGTGGGGTCACGGTTGTACCACAACGGGTGGTCAACTGCTGCCTTTCTCAAGGCAGGAGAGGGGCGCCCGGGGAAACGGGACCGTGCCCGGCATCCTCCTTCCCCTTTCGCGCTTTGCAATTTTCATTGCGAAGCACTGTGTCCGTCCGTCCCCCACCCCGCTCGGCTAAACACCGAGCAGGGTCACGTTTCTCTCTTCCCCCTCTTTCTCACTCTGTCTCTTTTCATTATCTGTGGTCCCTAGCCACAGATAATTCTTTCACCTTCCCTACCACCCCCCACTCTCCACCCGCCCCGACGCGGCCGGCCTGCGCCCCCGTGCTCGCCGTCGGAGGGTAGTTTAGGGGTTCTCAATTAGATTCCGGTCAAAGTAATTACTTATATTTTTATTTATTTATTTATTAAGTTGCGAGCGCCATATTTATTTATTTATCTGTTCACTCGAGTCTAGTCCGTCTTGTCTCTATGTTTATACACTTTATGTTTTACACATTTACATTCTATACACGTTTATTTATTATATTTTGAATTTTATACACTTGACAATTCTACGCATTTTTACATGCTTTTTAATTATACACATTCTACATTCCACGGTTTAATATCTAGTCCACATTTTATACACTTCACATTTACACATAGAATTTTATTTATCGGACATATTATATATTCTGTTCTTTTTTCTTACCTAGTGGACGCAATTTATATGATTTTTACTTATTTGACACACTATATATTTCCTATTTATTCTATTTTATTTGTACCTGACACATATTTTACACATTTATTTAATTATTTTATCGTGACCCGACTGTGATTTTATTGCACCTGACCTATCTATCTATTTATTTATTTATTTGTCTATTTATTACTTAAACTGCGATCTGACCGGAATAATAATAACCTAGGCGCTGCTTGAGACCCCTCGTATGCTGCACATTGCGGGCATACCTATAGTTACACGAAGAAGGGAGCGCTGCCGCCATTAAAAAAGTTATAACTGTCCCTTCTTCATAATATTATCTTATTTCTATTATTATTAGACTTTATTTATTTACTTATTTACCTATCTATTCTATTATATCCTATTTTCTCTCTCTTTTTTTTTTTTTTTTTTTCTTCTTTTTTTTTTTTTTTTTTTTTTTTTTTTTTTTTTTTTTCTCCTTTTCACTATCTTTTCTTTCTCTCGGCGTGGCGTTCCCCGCGGATTCCCTCGACGGGGACGTGGAGAGCACTCGTGATCCGTGACGGGAGGTTTATACTATTTTGCTTGACAAGCGGCACACCCGCTAACATTTTAACGACACAACCATGCCCGTCACCGAGATCGAGCTCCTCTTCCCCTACGAGGGCATCATAGGATGCCCAATCTGCAATGTGGAGCACCCCGTCGTGGCTGCCCGGGACCATACGGCGCTCGCGCAACATATTAAACGTAAGCACCTGGGTGCAAAAATACAAATAAATTGCCGAATCTGCGGCGAGAGGGGTACCGGTTTGTACCCCATAAAAATCATTAAAACGCACTTGGCGAAAAGACACCCAGGGGTTGTCGTGAGCGCCCATGGTCTCTTGGTCAGCCGCGGCGGGGAGCCCGCGGCTCCGGCCGCCGGAACGCGCAATACAGGGCAGCGCCGAGCAACATCGACGGCCCCTACGGCGGGCAATAACCCCCCTGCGTCGCCACAGAGGCCAGTCCCTAGCCCTCCCATACCCGAGGTCACCCCCAGGCCCAGGAGGGCTGCAGCCGCGTCTAGCGGCACCGACAGGCGGACCCGAGCGGGGACTCGGAATACCCCGAGCGTTCGGAGAGTCACACCACCGCCACCACCTACCACCACCACCAGGAGGGGCGCCGGACGACGCCGTCCCACGCCTCCCAGCGCGCGTGCCGCCGCCACCACCATCACACGGACGGCACGGAGGACCCCGACGGGCAGCCCCCCATCGGGAGGCAGCAGACGGGTCACGACCGCCACCAAGAACATCAGGAGGTCCCCCGGCACCCGCCCAGCCCCTGCCGCCATCAACACTCGGAAAGCAGGGGCCCCGACGAACGCAGCCAGGACAACGAGGGCTGCCAGTCATCCCCCGGAGACCATCCAAAAGTCCTCGAACATATCAACATCCAGATGGTCTCCGGGAGCGCTCGTCGGATACGCGGATGCCCTGAGGGGGGCGAAGAGGACACGGTCGTGGCCCACAGGGCTCTCGTCAATCAGCGTTCTCCCCTGGGTGGCAACATCAATCGGAGCCACCCTCACCACAGTAACTCTAACATCGACGTCCTGTGGAGGCCCTCGCATGTCACCATCGATCAGCGTCAATGCGAGGGTCGGGGGGACGCCGGGGCTGCTCACGGCGCCGAGATTGACGCTCTCGCCGCCGACTCCACCAGCGGAGGTCCTCCCCGAGGACACTGGGAGCCACACTCGGCGGGCAGGCGGGGAACCCCGGACCACGCCGGTCCGGGCCCCGTCGCCGACCCCGCCCCCTGTCGAGACCAACAACTGGAGGACGGCGAATAGAAGGAAGCGACGGCGCCCGCGGGGTGACTCTTCGGACAGCGAGGAGGAGCCAGTCCCCCGAAGGAGGAGACGACTGGTCCGCCTGTCGACGACACCACCGCCATCGCCACCGTCGCCGCCGCCGACACCTCCACTGCCGACGCCGCCGCCACCACCATCGAGGCGGCGGCCAACTCCACCGTCGGCGTCGCCGCCACCACCAACGAGGCGGCGACCACCACCGGAGCCAGCGAGGCCGCTACCACCACCGACGCGGCTGCAATCAGCGAGGACCCCAACACCCTTGTCCTCTCCTGGCCCTGTGGCAAATAATAATAATAATAATGTAACCCGGCGGACTAGCCCGCCGATGGGGTCGGTCACCGCGCTGGTTGAGGCCGGTGCCGGAGTCGCTAATGGCGATGATGATGGCATCGACGACATCATCAGCGCGGTGATGTACAATATACATAATGATAATGGTGGTCGGCGGCCGGGCCGGCCGCCGGCGTTGCGGGGGCGGAATGACCCTGCCCTTAGGACCCGTGGGACACGAGATGTCCCTGACGCGAGTGGACCCCGTACCGCACCGGCGACCCAGCAGAGGACGGGACCTCGGCGGCGGCGCGAGCCGGAAGCGAGGACGAGTAATGCGGTAAAACGCAGAGCTCTAATCGCTAAGGCAGACGCCGCGGCCACGGAGGAGGCTCTGGAGGAGACGGCCAAGGAATTGACCGCGTTTCTCCAGACCTTTACCCGAAAGAGGCTACCCGCCCAACGCAGGCCGCCGGAAAATAGAGTCAGACGTCGGGTTGTTCGGGACGCGCAGCCTCCCCCCGACGTGAGGGACCGCACTCGAGAGGCTACCGAGATCCAGCGCCTCTACAGGGAAAACCGCCGAAGAGCCATGCAGCGGATTACGACTGGACCAAGTCCTTATTGCACCATCCCCAAGGAGGAGGTCCAAGCGTATTTCCGCGGCATGTACTCGGAGGCGGACCCTGTGGGGGCTCAGGGGGTCGAAGGGCCTTTCGAGTGGCCGGAGTGGGGTGAGGGGGAGCAGGAGGGGGTCTTGCGGGAGGCTCTGGTGAAGCCTTTCACGGTCGAAGAGGTGAATCGCCGTCTGGGAAGGACGTCGAATACGGCGCCCGGACCGGACGGGGTCACCTACGGAGACCTGAGGAAGGCGGATCCGGGGTCAACCGTACTGACCTCACTGTTTAATTCCTGTCTCCGCCTTGAGCGCGTCCCCGGGTCGTGGAAGTCGTCCAATACGGTTTTAATTCATAAAAAGGGCGACCGAAGCGACCTGGCAAACTGGCGGCCGCTGGCACTGGGCGACACAGTACCGAAGCTGTTCGCCGCGGTGCTAGCCGATAGGGTGTTAGATTTTGTCACCCGCGGAGAAAGGCTCAGCCGTCCTCAAAAGGGCTTCCTGAGACATGAGGGGTGCCATGAGCACAACTTCATGCTCAGGGAGATCCTGGAGGACGGCAACCGTGGGGGTAAGTCGTTGGTGGTAGCGTGGTTGGATTTAACTAACGCGTTCGGGTCGATACCCCACGCCGCCATCTTCGACGCCCTCAAGGGAGCCGGATTACCGCGGGAGACCCAAAATATTCTTAAATCCCTTAATACAGGGTGCAGGACGCGCGTCAGGACGTCGGATGGCTTCACTCATCCAATCGCGATCAACGCTGGTGTCAGGCAGGGATGCCCGGGTAGTCCGGTGACCTTCAACCTGGCCATTGAGGGGGTGATTCGAGAGATCGAGTCACTGCCTCTGGGCTATAGGTTGAGGGAGGTTACGTACCGCTCACTGGCCTACGCGGATGATATAGCGTTGGTCGCGGCCTCTCCGGAGGAGATGAGGATCCTCCTCGCCACTGCCGAGCGGGCGGCGGGAAGAGTGGGGTTGAAATTCAACCCCAGGAAGTGCGCCACCCTCCACCTCACGGGGAGGGGAAGCGCACGGACAGCTCTCCCGACGCAGTTCGGCATGGGAGGGGAGGAATTGAGGTCGCTCGGCGTCGGTGATGCCTACGAATACCTCGGCATTCCGTTGGGCCTGTCGGTCGATCAGACCCCTATTGATAAGATCGACGGGATGATTGCGGACGCGAATGCGATAGACGGGTCACTCCTCGCGCCGTGGCAGAAGATGGACGCCGTACGGACGTTCATCATGCCACGGCTTGATTACATCTTAAGGAGTGGCAATGTCGAAAAAACACCCTTGGCCTTCCTGGATCAAACGGTCAAGAAGCTGGTGAAGGGCTGGATGTATCTTCCGCAAAGAGCCAGTGCGGAGGTCGTCTACCTCCCCACTTGGCGCGGGGGAGCTGGGCTTACTCCCGTGGCGGAGCTCGCGGACGTGCTCACGATCGTTCACGCCTTCAGGATTTTATCCTGCAAGGATGAGGCGGTCGCAGAGGCGGCCGCGGCCTCGCTGCGGGAAGCGGTCCAGCGGCGTATCCACCGCCGGCCCTCGCCAGCTGAACTCGCCACATTTCTATCAGGTTCGCTCGAGGAACCTTTTTCTCGTAGTGTAGGTGGCGATCCAGGATTCTGGACAAGGGTGCGTCTCGCTTCGCGTCGGCAAGCATCCCGTCTGCTCCTTAAATGGATTAGTAGGGAGGGGTCCGACCGACTCGACCTGGAATGCCGGGGTAGAAATGGGCAGCGAGTTGTGGTGCCGTGGAGTGCCCGGAACCGGGTGATCGGCCTGCTGCGGTCCGCTGGTCAGGAGTATCGTCTTAGTACTCTCCTGGCCAAGCGTGACCAAGGCAAGGTGTACGAAGTGTCGTCGGAGTCAGGAGTTAGCAATGGCTTTCTGCGCGACGGCAAATTCATCCGGTTTGCGGAGTGGAGATTTATCCACCGAGCACGCCTCGACGTGTTGCCGCTTAATGCGGCGATGCGTTGGAGCGCCGGCGACAAGCGGTGCAGGCGGTGCGGATACGCGAGGGAGACTCTCCCCCACGTCATCTGTCACTGCCTGCCGCACGCCGCCGCACTGCAGCTCCGCCACGACGCGATCCTGTTTAGATTTGCAAAAGCAACTAGGCGGACGGGGGAAGTTCGCGTAAATCAGCGTGTCGGGGGGGTCGATGGGGATCTAGCCGCCCTCAGACCGGATCTCATGGTCCGGGATGAGGCGGCGAAAACGATCGACATCGTCGATGTGGCCGTCGCCTTCGAGAACCAGCGTAAGGCAATGGAGGATGCGAGGCGATCGAAGATCGCCAAGTATACTCCTCTTGCGCGGGTTCTCGAGGGACAGGGCTATACCGTGACTGTCGACGCGATCGTCGTCGGCGCACTCGGCACATGGGACTCGGGGAACGAGCCGGTGCTGAGGAGACTCGGAGTGTCCAACCACTACGCGTCTCTGATGCGCCGGCTTATCGTCTCCGAGACCATACGCTGGTCCAGGGACATCTACGTCGAGCACGTGTCCGGGGTAAGACAATACCGTACCAATGCTTCGGACGCTCCCGCGGCGCCGCCGGCCGGCCCGACCACCGACCACCAATGATAGGGCTCGGCGCTGCCTGCGTAGTTATAAGTGCGATTTAAACGATGTTAACTAGCAATAACTGCGCGCGCAATTTAATATTAACTGTATTCGTCCATGTATGTATAGACTGACACATAGCAATACACGCGCGTCTATTATTATTATTTACTTGTCCGTACGCAGACGTCCCTGTGCCGTCGTATTTATTCTTTTCTATACCTTGACTGATGCGCGTGTATTGCTATTTAGTTATTTATAACTACTTAAGTATTCTCGTCCTGACAAATTTTATAAGACTGACTAGGATAAGACTTTGCATAGACTCGACATTATTTGCTACCATATAATATAGAGCTATTTTTTTATATATACATTTATACATGTTAATCCTTATTTATGCTAATCATAAGACTGCCGTCCTTTCTGTTATATGGGACTAAGTTAACATTCACAGTATTATAAGAATACGCTAAAAAAAAAAAAAAAAAAAAAACCAAAAATAACGACTATGTATCAATGTACCCTGGGCGGACACGTTCCGTTCAGGGAAGTTAAGATGGTGCAATAAAGCAAGTTTATCTGTTCTTATCAGCTTAATATCTGATACGCTCTCCATCGGAGAGCCAGAATATTAACCTGATTTTTGGGGTCTCGGCGGGACCGAGGGGCTTGCTCCGGTCCCACCATAGGTCGTCCCTGCATTGCAGTACAGCAGGGCACGGCCTAATAACGTTTTTAAAAGTCAAATACTAAGGCCGAGACCCACACACAATATAAATATATTCTGGCTCACCGATAAAAAATTTTTTTTTTCGAAAAATCGCGAGTGAGGTGGAGAGCAGCGAGAGCGATAGGAACGATACTGCAACGAGGAGGGATTCGGCGACGGAGCGCGCGGGCACCTGCCCTGCCGACACCAGTGAGTACCGGGGTTGCGTGTCGTCTGGTTGTGGTGGGTCGGTTGGTGGGAGTCCTCGCGAGGCAGGACTGAGTCCGCGGTTATCGACCGTCGCGAGCGCGAGCGAGCGGCGTCGGTACACCGTCGGGTACGGCAGGCCTCTCTCGTGGCGATAGCGCGCGCCTTTTTAAAGGCGAATTCGCTTATTGCCGCGGGAAGGCAGGCTAAGTCCTGCTCTCCTCCTTCCCCTCGGGTGGCGGGAGACCCTCACAGAGAGGGCCGGAGGTTTACCACCTCAGTGGTTGCCGGCTCTGGCGCTGTGGGGTCACGGTTGTACCACAACGGGTGGTCAACTGCTGCCTTTTTCAAGGCAGGAGAGGGGCGCCCGGGGAAACGGGACCGTGCCCGGCATCCTCCTTCCCTTTTCACGCTTCGCAATTTTCATTGCGAAGTTCTGTGTCCGTCCGTCCTCTTACCCCGCCCCGCTAGGCTAATCACCGAGCAGGGTCACGTTTGTCTCCTCTCTCTTTTCACCCCTCTATTTTTCTCATTATCTGTGGTCTCTAGCCACAGATAATTCTTTCACCCTTCCTATCGCCCCCCACTCTCCACCCGCCCCGACGCGGCCGGCTTGCGCCCCCGTGCTCGCCGTCGGAGGGTAGTTTAAGATAAGAGGTCTCCCTTAGTACTATTTCTGGTCGATATTATTTATTTACTCAGTTAAGTTGGCGTGCGTTACCATTATTACTAGTTATCTACTTATTTATTTATTTATCTACTTGACCATTTATTCTACTTTCCTACCGATCTATGTCCAGTATCTAGTCTCTGTGTCCATACAATCTGTGATACTTATTTGTTTATTTATTTATTTATTAACTGTCAATTTTATTTATACAACAGATTTTATGATTTTACTATTTTATTTTACTCTTTTAACCAAAGGACATAATCGGTTATTTTATTCTCTTTTACTCCTATACTCTCTACATTTTTGTTTTTTATGTTTACACTTTCTTATTATTCTATATCTCCATTTTATTCGCTTCTACACATACTATGACTAGGCTTTTGCCCGTGATCATTTTATTATATTGACTAATTTGATTTCATATACTGACTTACTTTATTTTACCTCTTGACTAGTCCTATTCTTTATTTTTTGATTTATTGACTTACTATATATTATCTTACTATACTTTATTTATAGACAGGTCTGTTCTATCATTTTCTATTTTATTTGTTGACTTGCTATTTATTATTTATTACCGTGCGTCCCGACCAGAAACACCACCTATTTACTTACACTCTTGGCGCTGCGAGACCTCTTATGCTGCACATTGCGGGCATACCGGGTCACATACGATTAAGGGAGCGCTACCGCCATTAGTAAGCCTAAAATTACTTCTTATTTCTTTCGCTACAGCTATTATTTTTTTCTTTTTCTTTCTCTTCCTTCATCTGTTCTTTTTGTTCTCTGATTTTTTTTCTCACTCGGCGTGGCGTTCCCCCGCGGATTCCCTCGACGGGGACGTGGAGAGTACTCGTGATCTGTGACGGGAGGTTTATATTATTTGATTTGACGAGCGGCATTCCCGCCGACATTTTAACACTCAAAAAGACACAACCATGCCCGTCACGGAGATCGAGCTCCTGTTCCCCTACGAGGGGATCATAGGATGCCCAATTTGCAATGTGGAGCACCCCGTCGTGGCTGCCCGGGACCATACGGCGCTCGCACAACACATTAAACGCAAGCATCTGGGTGCCAAAATGCAAATTAACTGCCGAATATGTGGCGAGAGGGGTACCGGATTGTACCCCATTAAGATAATAAAAACGCACTTGGCGAAAAGGCACCCAGAGGTTGTCGTGAGCGCCCATGGCCTCCTGGTCAGCCGCGGCGGGGAGCCCGCGGCTCCGGCCGTCGAGCCACGTGCGACGAGGCAGCGCCGCCCTATTTCTACGCCCTCGCTGGTGGACACGGCACCGGTCCCGCCACAGGGCCACATTGTAATCCCTCCTACCCCCATTACCACCCCTAGGCCCAGGAGGGCCGCAGCCGCGTCAAGCGGCACGGATAGGCGGACCAGGATGGGGACCCGGACGACTCCGAGCGTCCAGAGAGTCACCCCATCACCACCATCCGCGACCACCAGGATAAGAGACGCCGGGACGCGCCGTCCTACGCCCCCGGGACCGACGCGCGTTGCCCCCATCTTCTCGAGGGCAACGCGGACAACTAGGAGGACCCCAGCGGTCAGCCCCCCATCAGGAGGCAGCCAACGGGCCACGACCTCCACCACCACCACCAAGACCAGGAAGACCCCTGGCACCCGTACAGCTCCCGCCAAAACGGGGGCCCCGGCGAGCGCACCGCGGGGCGAGAGGACCTCCAAACGCCCCACGGGGACCATCCATCAGTCCTCACGCACACCACCAGCAAGATGGTCCCCGGGCGCGCTCGTCGGCTACGCGGATGCCCTCAGGGGGTCGAAGAGGACCAGGTCGTGGCCAACGGGACTGTCGGCCATCAGCGCGCTCCCCTGGGTGGCAACATCCATTGGAGCCACCCTCACCACAGCCACAACAACATCTACGTGCTGTGGCGGCCCTCGCATGTCGCCGACCATCGCCATTAACATCAATGCGAGGGCCGGGGAGTCGCCGGGGCTACCCGCTCCGCCGCGGTTGACGCTGTCACCGCCAACGCCACCGGCGGAGGTCCTCCCCACCGAGCCTGGGAGGCCGACACGGCAGGAGGAGGGAACTACCCAGACCACGCCGGTTCGGGCACCACCATCGGCACCCTCCCCTGCCGCTGAAAACACCTGGAGGACGGCGACGAACAGGAGGAAGAGACGGCGTCCAAGGGGTGACTCGCCGGACAGCGAGGAGGAGCTGATCCCCCGACGAAGGAGAAGAACGGTCCGCCTCTCGCTGACGCCACCGCCACCGTCGCCGCCGCCGTTACCACCATCCCAACGGCGGCCACCAACATCACCGGCGACGACAACGTCGCCATTGCCACCGGTGCCAACAGTGCCGCCACCACCACCGACGCGGCTGCCATCGAGGACGCCAACACCCCAGTCCTTCCCTGGCCCTGTGGCAATTCCTAATAATCATGTTTTGCAGGCCAGTTCACCAGCGAGACCTACCGCCGCGCTGATTGAGGTCGGTGCCAGAGTCGCTAATGGCGACGATGATGGCATCGACGACATCATCAGCGCGGTGATGAACAATATTCACAATGAGAATGGTGGTCGGCGGCCGGGCCGGCCGCCGGCGTTGCGGGGGCGGAATGACCCTGCCCTTAGGGCCCGTGGGACACGAGATGTCCCTAACGCGAGTGGACCCCGTACCGCACCGGCGACCCAGCAGAGGACGGGACCTCGGCAGCGGCGCGAGCCGGAAGCGAGGACGAGTAATGCGGTAAAACGCAGAGCTCTAATCGCTAAGGCAGACGCCGCGGCCACGGGGGAGGCTCTGGAGGAGACGGCCAAGGAATTGACCGCGTTTCTCCAGACCTTTACCCGAAAGAGGCTGCCCGCCCAACGCAGGCCGCCGGAAAATAGAGTCAGACGTCGGGTTGTTCGGGACGCGCAGCCTCCCCCCGACGTGAGGGACCGCACTCGAGAGGCTACCGAGATCCAGCGCCTCTACAGGGAAAACCGCCGAAGAGCCATGCAGCGGATTACGACTGGACCAAATCCTTATTGCACCATCCCCAAGGAGGAGGTCCAAGCGTATTTCCGCGGCATGTACTCGGAGGCGGACCCTGTGGGGGCTCAGGGGGTCGAAGGGCCTTTCGAGTGGCCGGAGTGGGGTGAGGGGGAGCAGGAGGGGGTCTTGCGGGAGGCTCTGGTGAAGCCTTTCACAGTCGAAGAGGTGAACCGCCGCCTGGGAAGGACGTCGAATACGGCGCCCGGACCGGACGGGGTCACCTACGGAGACCTGAAGAAGGCGGATCCGGGGTCAACCGTACTGACCTCACTGTTTAATTCCTGTCTCCGCCTCGAGCGCGTCCCCGGGTCGTGGAAGTCGTCCAATACGGTTTTAATTCATAAAAAGGGCGACCGAAGCGACCTGGCAAACTGGCGGCCGCTGGCGCTGGGCGACACAGTACCGAAGCTGTTCGCCGCAGTGCTAGCCGATAGGGTGTTAGAATTTGTCACCCGCGGAGGAAGGCTCAGCCGTCCTCAAAAGGGCTTCCTGAGACATGAGGGGTGCCATGAGCACAACTTCATGCTCAGGGAGATCCTGGAGGATGGCAACCGTGGGGGTAAGCCGTTGGTGGTAGCGTGGCTGGATTTAACCAACGCGTTCGGGTCGATACCCCACGCCGCCATCCTCGACGCCCTCAAGGGAGCCGGATTACCGCGGGAGATCCAGAATATTTTGAAATCCCTGAATACAGGGTGCAGGACGCGCGTCAGGACGTCGGATGGCTTCACTCATCCAATCGCGATCAACGCAGGTGTCAGACAGGGATGCCCGTGTAGTCCGGTGACCTTCAGCCTGGCCATTGAGGGGGTGATTCGAGAGATCGAGTCACTGCCTCTGGGCTATAGGTTGAGGGAGGTTACGTACCGCTCGCTGGCCTACGCGGATGACATAGCGTTGGTCGCGACCTCTCCGGAGGAGATGAGGATCCTCCTCGCCACTGCCGAGCGGGCGGCGGGAAGAGTGGGGTTGAAATTCAACCCCAGGAAGTGCGCCACCCTCCACCTCACGGGGCGGGGAAGCGCACGGACAGCTCTCCCGACGCAGTTTGGCATGGGAGGGGGGGATTTGAGGTCGCTCGGCGTCGGTGATGCCTATGATTACCTCGGCGTTCCGTTGGGCCTGTCGGTCGATCAGACCCCTATTGATAAGATCGACGGGATGATTGCGGACGCGAACGCGATAGACGGGTCGCTCCTCGCGCCGTGGCAGAAGATGGACGCCGTACGGACGTTCATCATGCCGCGGCTAGACTACATCCTTAGGAGCGGCAACGTCGAAAAAACACCCTTGGCCTTCCTGGATCAAACGGTCAAGAAGCTGGTGAAGGGCTGGATGCATCTCCCGCAAAGAGCCAGTGCGGAGGTCGTCTACCTCCCCACTTGGCGCGGGGGAGCTGGGCTTACTCCCGTGGCGGAACTCGCGGACGTGCTCACGATCGCTCACGCCTTCAGGATACTATCCTGCAAGGATGAGGCGGTCGCAGAGGCGGCCGCCGCTTCGCTGCGGGAGGCGGTCCAGCGTCGTATTCACCGCCAGCCCTCACCAGCAGAACTCGCCACATTTTTGTCAGGTTCGCTCGAGGAACCTTTTTCTCGTAGTGTAGGTGGCGATCCAGGATTCTGGACAAGGGTGCGTCTCGCTTCGCGTCGGCAAGCATCCCGTCTGCTCCTTAAATGGATTAGTAGGGAGGGGTCCGACCGACTCGACCTGGAATGCCGGGGTAAGAATGGGCAGCGAGTTGTGGTGCCGTGGAGCGCCCGGAACCGGGTGATCGGCCTGCTGCGGTCCGCTGGTCAGGAGTATCGTCTTAGTACTCTCCTGGCCAAGCGTGACCAAGGCAAGGTGTACGAGGTGTCGTCGGAGTCAGGAGTCAGTAATGGCTTCCTGCGCGACGGCAAATTCATCCGGTTTGCAGAGTGGCGATTTATCCACCGAGCACGCCTCGACGTGTTGCCGCTTAACGCGGCAATGCGTTGGAGCGCCGGAGACAAACGGTGCAGGCGGTGCGGATACGCGAGGGAGACTCTCCCTCACGTTATCTGTCACTGTCTGCCGCACGCCGCCGCACTGCAGCTCCGCCACGACGCGATCCTGCATAGATTTGCAAAAGCGACTAGGCGGACGGGGGAAGTTCGCGTAAACCAGCGTGTCGGGGGGGTCGATGGGGATCTAGCTGCCCTCAGACCGGATCTTGTGATCCGGGATGAGGCAGCGAAAACGATCGACATCGTCGATGTGGCCGTCGCCTTCGAGAACCAGCGTAAGGCAATGGGGGATGCGAGGCGATCAAAGATCGCCAAGTATACTCCTCTTGCGCGGGTTCTCGAGGGACAGGGCTACACGGTGACTGTCGACGCGGTCGTCGTCGGCGCGCTCGGCACATGGGACTCGGGGAACGAGCCGGTGCTGAGGAGACTCGGAGTGTCCAACCACTACGCGTCTCTGATGCGCCGGCTTATCGTCTCCGAGACCATACGCTGGTCTAGGGACATCTACGTCGAGCACGTGTCCGGGGTAAGACAATACCGAACTAATGCCTCGGACGCTCCCGCCGCGCCGTCGGCCGGCCCGGTCGCCGACCACCAACGTTAGGGCTCGGCGCTGCCTGCGTAGTTATAAGAGCGATATATACCAAAATTATAGTGAGATGTAACTACGCGCGCAAAACTGTATCGTCTGTCATACATGTATTTGTATTTGTACTTGTACTTGTACTTGTTACCTGACACATAGCCATGCACATGCATCTAATATTATTTATCATTTGTCCGTACGCTGACGTCCTTGTGCCGTCTCACTTATTTACTCTTTTATACATACTGACTGATGCATGTGCATGGCTATTTATTTATTTACCTATTTATACACTTATACACCTTTTAGAATATTGACTAGGATAAAACTGCATATACTCGATGTTTATTGTCACCGCAAAACATAGAGATATAGTTCCTATTTATATTTTATACAAAATTAGATTAAGTTGAACGAAAGACTGCCGTCCCCTCTGCTACAGGGGACTAAGGAACTAATATGTGATATTATAAGAATAACATAAGAAAATGCAATGGCTACTATGTAAAGACTGATGTACCCTGGGGGGCAAGGTCCCCCCAGGGAAATTACGATGGTGCAATAAAATGCAAATTTATCTGTTCTTATCAGCTTAATATCTGATACGCTCTCCATCGGAGAGCCAGAATATTAACCTGATTTTTGGGGTCTCGGTGGGACCGAGGGGCTTGCTCCGGTCCCACCATAGGTCGTCCCTGCATTGCAGTACAGCAGGGCACGGCCTAATAAGGTTTATTAAACATAATTAAGACAAATACCCACCTATAATATAAATATATTCTGGCTCGCCGATGATTTTCTAAAAAAGTCGCGAAAAATTTTTTTTTGAGTGCAAGCGATAAGGACGGTACTACGGCGACGGAGCGCGCGGGCACCTGCCCTACCGACACCGGTGAGTACCGGGGTCTGCACGT
Organism: Netelia fuscicornis; assembly: GCA_946811545.1. Classification (NCBI taxonomy): domain Eukaryota; kingdom Metazoa; phylum Arthropoda; class Insecta; order Hymenoptera; family Ichneumonidae; genus Netelia; species Netelia fuscicornis. The sequence goes on along the minus strand of OX328011.1, from coordinate 14,956,166 downwards.
CGTCTGGTTGTGGTGGGTCGGTGTAGTGGGAGTCCTCGCGAGGCAGGACTGAGTCCGCGGTTATCGACCGTCGCGAGCGCGAGCGAACCGCGTCGGTATACCGTCGGGTAGGGGAGACTGGGTACGGTTGTAACAGGGTACGGTTGTAACAACTCAAATATCTTCGAAAGTATGCACGGTAGATTAAAGATGCAAAGAGCAAAAATACGCGGATTCTAATTCCGGACATGATTCCCAGTGTTACGGCATGCTTCGAGCCCGGAATACGCTTCCATATAGGTCTATTGTGTATCTTCGAGCAAAAGTAACCAATTTTCAAACATTTCATTTCGATATATCTTCTAATTGATATCATTTATCATATTCAATATTTGCATACATAAATCTTGTATTATAGAGATTATAAAACACTAGCTGCCATTTTTGTAAGTTATTTTGTCTCATCACTGTATATCGTTTTATTGCAAAAAGTGAGGTGGGTACGGTTGTAACGATTTTCATGGGTACGGTTGAAACACTACAAATATTCACGAAAGACAAAAGACACACGTCTTTCAAGCCTCGACACGCATATAAGACTAGATTTTCCGCAGAACTAACGCACGCAGAGAGATCTATTTCATTTATTCGATTAAAAGTAAGTATTTTTGATCAGAACTTTTGTTTAGAAGCGTACAAGCGGAGTCGACCTGGAGAAAAATGAGTGCAATGTCAAGGAGATTGTCGACTGTGGTCTCACGTAGGCCGCACCGATGGTAGTCGCTTTTACATATTCAATCATTGCGACGAATATGATTAAATTGTCTTGAAAATTCTAATTTAAATTTTTTATTATTTTTTTATCAAGCGTGATGTCTTTATGTTAAGTTACCTTAATTTGTTTTTACTTTTAATTGTTTAAAGACGTTTATTTCAATGTTTATTTCATTAAAGTTGTTGACTGATTATGTGACCATAAGAATATAACTTAAATAATAATAAAAGGTCCCATACAAGAGTAAACAAATTGGAAAATACATTAATACGGGTTTTTCATTTTAAAAAAGTGATAAAAAGGGAAGCATTGTGTCTGATTTTAATGTGTTACAACTGACCCCCGTCGCTGTTACAACCGCCCCTGGTATGGGTACGGTTGTAACAGTAGCACATGTTTTATAAAACAATTTTTATTTCATATTCTTAAAGGGATGGGTACCTAATCGTGGTCTCTATTTGAAGGCAGATATTTAGCCTTTAATATAAAAAATTTTATTTGCACATTTATACCATAATTGCCAGGTTATGGACGATCAACGTAAAATTGTTACAACCGTACCCAGTCTCCCCTACGGCGGCCTCTCTCGTGGCGATAGCGCCGCGCCTTTTTAAAGGCGAATTCGCTCATTGTCGCGGGAAGGCAGGCTAAGTCCTGCTCTCCTCCTTCCCCTCGGGTGGCGGGAGACCGCCACAGAGAGGGCCGGAGTAATACCACCTCAGTGGTTGCCGGCTCTGGCGCTGTGGGGTCACGGTTGTACCACAACGGGTGGTCAACTGCTGCCTTTTTCAAGACAGGAGAGGGGCGCCCGGGGAAACGGGACCGTGCCCAGCATCCTCCATCCCTTTTCTCGCTTCGCAATTTTCATTGCGAAGCACTGTGTCCGTCCGTCCCCCACCCCGCTCGGCTAACCACCGAGCAGGGTCACGTTTGTCTCCTCTCTCTTTCCACCCCTCTATTCTTCTTTATCTGTGGTCTCTAGCCACAGATAACTCTTTCACCCCTCCTACCGCCCGCCACTCACCGCCCGCCCCGACGCGGCCGGCTTGCGCCCCCGTGCTCGCTGTCGGAGGGTAGTTTAAGATAAGAGGTCTCCTTTATTATTATTTCTGGTCGACACTATTTATTTATTTATTATTTAAGTTTGCGTGCGCCACTACTATTCTTTACCTAGTTATTTATTTATTTGACTATCTATTTTACTTCGTCCAATCTATGTCCATTGTCTAGTCTTTTCGTTTATACAATCTGTGCTATGTATTTATTGATCTACTATCAACTTTATTTTTTGATCTATTTATACACCAGATTTTAAGATTTTAGTATTTTATACTCTCAACCAAAGGACATAATCTGTGATTTTCTTTATTTTATTTCCATACTTTTTCACATTTTATATTTCTACACTTTCTTGTTACAATTTTATATTTCCATTTTTCGACTTTATACCTACAATGACTGGGCTTTTGCTCGTTATTATTTTACTGCATTATATTGACTCATTCGATTCTATACATTGACCTATTCTGTTTATTCTATTTTATTCTTTGACTAGCCCTATATTTTATCTTCTACTTATTGACCTGCTATATATTATTTTATTATATTTTATTTATACACCTGTCTGTCTTTTTATCTATTGACTCGTTATTTATTATTTATTACCGTGCGTCCCGACCAGAAATATCACCTATCTACATACACTTTTGGCGCTGCGAGACCTCTTATGCTGCACATTGCGGGCATACCTGGTCACACACGAATAAGGGAGCACTACCGCCATTAAAAAGCGTGATAATTATCCCTTCTTCATAGTATTATTTTACTGCTATTATTATTTGATTTTACTTATTTATCTAGCTATCTATTCTATTATATTCTTTCTTTTCTCTTTTCTGTCCACGCTTTCTTCTTTCTCTCGGCGTAGCGCTCCCCCGCGGATTCCCTCGACGGGGACGTGGAGAACAACCGTGATCGGTGACGGGAGGTTTACATTATTTGCTTGACAAGCGGCATACCCGCCGACATTTTAACATTCTTGTTTTAACGACACAACCATGCCCGTCACCGAGATCGAGCTCCTCTTCCCCTACGAGGGCATCATAGGATGCCCAATTTGCAGTGTGGAGCACCCCGTCGTGGCTGCCCGGGACCATACGGCGCTCGCGCAACACATTAAACGCAAGCATCTGGGTGCCAAAATGCAAATTAACTGCCGGATATGTGGCGAGAGGGGTACCGGATTGTACCCCATTAAAATCATAAAATCGCACTTGGCGAAAAGGCACCCAGAGGTTCTCGTGAGCGCCCATGGTCTCCTGGTCAGCCGCGGCAGGGAGCCCGCGGCTCCGGCCGTCGAGCCACATGCGACGAGGCAGCGGCGCCCTATTTCTACGCCCTCGCTGGTGGACACGGCACCGGTCCCGCCACAGGGCCTCATTGTAAGCCCTCCTACCCCCATTACCATCCCTAGGCCCAGGAGGGCCGCAGCCGCGTCAAGCGGCACGGATAGGCGGACCAGGATGGGGACCCGGACGACTCCGAGCGTCCAGAGAGTCACCCCATCACCACCATCCACGACCACCAGGACAAGGGACGCCGGGACGCGCCGTCCTACGTCCCCGGGACCGACGCGCGTTGCCCCCATCTTCTCGAGGGCAACGCGGACAACTAGGAGGACCCCAGCGGTCAGCCCCCCATCAGGAGGCAGCCAACGGGCCACGACCTCCACCACCACCACCAAGACCAGGAAGACCCCTGGCACCCGTACAGCCCCCGCCAAAACGGGGGCCCCGGCGAGCGCACCGCGGGGCGAGAGGACCTCCAAACGCCCCACGGGGACCATCCATCAGTCCTCACGCACACCACCAGCAAGATGGTCCCCGGGCGCGCTCGTCGGCTACGCGGATGCCCTCAGGGGGTCGAAGAGGACCAGTTCGTGGCCAACGGGACTGTCTGCCATCAGCGCGCTCCCCTGGGTGGCAACATCCATCGGAGCCACCCTCACCACAGTCACAACAACATCCACGTGCTGTGGTGGCCCTCGCATGTCGCCGACCATCGCCATCAACATCAATGCGAGGGCCGGGGAGACGCCGGAGCTGCCCGCCCCGCCGCGGCTGACTTTGTCGCCGCCAACACCACCGGCGGAGGTCCTACCAACCGAGCCTGGGAGGCCGCCACGGGAGGAGGAGGAGATTGACCAGACCACGCCGGTCCGGGCACCACCATCGGCCCCCTCCCCTGCCGTTGACAACACCTGGAGGACGGCGACGAACAGGAGGAAGAGACGACGTCCAAGGGGTGACTCGTCGGATAGCGAGGAGGAGCCGATCCCCCGAAGGAGGAGACGAACGGTCCGCCTGTCGCTGACACCGCCACCACCGTCGCCGCCGCCGTCACCATCCGAACGGCGGCTACCAACACCACCGGCGACGACGACGTCTCCACTGCTACAGGTGCCAGCAGTGCCGCCACCACCACCGACACGGCTGCCATCGAGGAGGACGCCGATACCCCAGTCCTCCCCTAGCCCTGTGGCAATTTCTATAAATTCTGTCTTGCAGGCCAGTCCACCAGCGAGACAAACCACCGCGCTGATTGGGATCGGTGCCGAAGTCGCTAATGGCGACGATGATGGCATCGACGACATCATCAGCGTGGTGATGAACAATATTCACAATGAGAATGGTGGTCGGCGCGTGGGACACGAGATGTCCCTAACGCGAGTAGACCCCGTACCGCACCGGCGACCCAGCAGAGGACGGGACCTCGGCAGCGGCGCGAGCCGGAAGCGAGGATGAGTAATGCGGTAAAACGCAGAGCTCTAATCGCTAAGGCAGACGCCGCGGCCACGGGGGAGGCTCTGGAGGAGACGGCCAAGGAATTGACCGCGTTTCTCCAGACCTTTACCCGAAAGAGGCTACCCGCCCAACGCAGGCCGCCGGAAAATAGAGTCAGACGTCGGATTGTTCGGGACGCGCAGCCTCCCCCCGACGTGAGGGACCGCACTCGAGAGGCTACCGAGATCCAGCGCCTCTATATAGGGAAAACCGCCGAAGAGCCATGCAGCGGATTACGACTGGTCCAAGTCCTTATTGCACCATCCCCAAGGAGGAGGTTCAAGCGTATTTCCGCGGCATGTACTCGGAGGCGGACCCTGTGGGGGCTCAGGGGGTCGAAGAGCCTTTCGAGTGGCCGGAGTGGGGCGAGGGGGAGCAGGAGGGGGTCTTGCGGGAGGCTCTGGTGAAGCCTTTCACGGTCGAAGAGGTGAACCGCCGTCTGGGATGGACGTCGAACACGGCGCCCGGACCGGACGGGGTCACCTATGGAGACCTGAAGAAGGCGGACCCGGGGTCAACCGTCTTGACCTCACTGTTTAATTCCTGTCTCCGCCTCGAGCGCATCCCCGGGTCGTGGAAGTCGTCAAACACGGTTTTAATTCATAAAAAAGGCGACCGAAGCGACCTGGCAAACTGGCGGCCGCTGGCACTGGGCGATACGGTACCGAAGCTGTTCGCTGCGGTGCTAGCCGATAGGATTTTAGATTTTGTCACCCGCGGAGGAAGGCTCAGCCGTCCTCAAAAGGGCTTCCTGAGACATGAGGGGTGCCACGAGCACAACTTCATGCTCAGGGAGATCCTGGAGGACGGCAACCGGGGGGGTAAGTCGATGGTGGTAGCGTGGTTGGATTTAACTAACGCGTTCGGGTCGATACCCCACGCCGCCATCTTCGACGCCCTCAAGGGAGCCGGATTACCGCGGGAGACCCAGAATATTCTGAAATCCCTGAATACAGGGTGCAGGACGCGCGTCAGGACGTCGGATGGCTTCACTCATCCAATCGCGATCAACGCAGGTGTCAGACAGGGATGCCCGTGTAATCCAGTGACCTTCAACCTGGCCATTGAGGGGGTGATCCGAGAGATCGAGTCACTGCCTCTGGGCTATAGGTTGAGGGAGGTTACGCACCGCTCGCTGGCCTACGCGGATGACATAGCGTTGGTCGCAACCTCTCCGGAGGAGATGAGGATCCTCCTCGCCACTGCCGAGCGGGCGGCGGGAAGAGTGGGGTTGAAATTCAACCCCTGGAAGTGCGCCACCCTCCACCTCACGGGGAGGGGAAGCGCACGGGCAGCTCTCCCGACGGAGTTTGGCATGGGAGGGGAGGATTTGAGGTCGCTCGGCGTCGGTGATGCCTATGACTACCTCGGCATTCCGTTGGGCCTGTCGGTCGATCAGACGCCTATTAGTAAAATCGACGGGATGATTGCGGACGCGAACGCGATAGACGGGTCGCTCCTAGCGCCGTGGCAAAAGATGGACGCCCTACGGACGTTCATCATGCCACGGTTGGATTACATCTTAAGGAGCGGCAACGTTGAAAACACACCCTTGACCTTCCTGGATCAAACGGTCAAGAAGCTGGTGAAGGGCTGGATGCATCTCCCGCAAAGAGCCAATGCGGAGGTCGTCTACCTCCCCACTTGGCGCGGGGGAGCTGGGCTTACTCCCGTGGCGGAGCTCGCGGACGTGCTCACGATCGCCCACGCCTTCGGGATTTTATCCTGTAAGCATGAGGCGGTTGCAGAGGCGGCCGCGGCCTCGCTGCAGGAGGCGGTCCAGCGGCGTATCCATCGCCAGTCCTCGCCAGCCGAACTCGCCACATTTTTATCCGGTTCACTCGAAGAACCTTTCTCTCGCAGTGTAGGTGGCGATCCAGGATTCTGGACAAGGGTGCGTCTCGCTTCGCGTCGGCAAGCATCCCGTCTGCTCCTTAAATGGATTAGCAGGGAGGGGTCCGACCGACTGGACCTGGAATGTCGGGGGAAGAATGGGCATCGAGTTGTGGTGCCGTGGAGTGCCCGGAACCGGGTGATCGGCCTGCTGCAGTCCGCTGGTCAGGAGTATCGTCTTAGTACTCTCCTGGCCAAGCGGGACCAAGGCAAGGTTTACGAAGTGTCGTCGGAGTCAGGAGTCAGCAATGGCTTCCTGCGCGACGGCAGATTCATCCGGTTTGCGGAGTGGCGTTTTATCCACCGAGCACGCCTCGACGTGTTGCCGCTTAACACGGCAATGCGTTGGAGCGCCGGAGACAAACGGTGCAGGCGGTGCGGGTACGCGAGGGAGACTCTCCCTCACGTTATCTGTCACTGTCTGCCGCACGCCGCCGCACTGCAGCTCCGCCACGATGCGATCCTGCGTAGATTTGCTAATGCCACTAGGCGGACGGGGGAAGTTCGCGTAAATCAGCGTGTCGGGGTGGGGGGGGGGTCGATGGGGATCTAGCTACCCTCAGACCGGATCTTGTGGTCCGGGATGAGGCAGTGAAAACGATCGACATCGTCGATGTGGCCGTCACCTTCGAGAACCAACGCAAAGCAATGGAGGATGCGAGGCGATCGAAGATCGCCAAGTATACTCCTCTTGCGCGGGTTCTCGAGGGACAGGGCTACACGGTGACTGTCGACGCAATCGTCGTCGGCGAGCTCGGCACATGGGACTCGGGCAACGAGCCGGTGCTGAAGAGACTCGGGGTGTCCAACCACTACGCGTCTCTGATGCGCCGGCTTATCGTCTCCGAGACCATACGCTGGTCCAGGGACATCTACGTCGAACACGTGTTCGGGGTAAGACAATACCGTACTAATGCTTCGGACGCCCCCGCTGCGCCGCCGGCCGGCCCGACCACCGACCACCAACGTTAGGGCTCGGCGCTGCCTGCGTAGTTATAAGAACGAAGGAAACCAAATATTGTCACTAAGCCATAACTACGTGCGCATATCTGTATTGTCTATTTATATAAGTGTATTTGTATCCTTGACACATAGCCGCACACACGCATCTGATGCTATTTATTAAATGCTCGTACAGAGCTGCTACCGCTTTACTTACCTCTTTCTTTTTTTCTTTTAATTACATACAGGACGAATGATGCGTGTGTGCGGCTATTTATTTATTCATCTATATTGTCTAGTCTAGTGTCGTATTGTAAGCGTTCCAAGTCTGACTAGGGTTAAATTATGCACACACTCGATGTTAATTGTCACCCAAAAAAATAGAGTTGTACTATATTATATGTGATTAACAGTGATAAATGTAACGTTGACCGCCGTCCACCCTGTCGAGGGGACCAAGAAATTATATATATTATATTATCAATTTTATAATGTAATACGGAGAAAAGAAAACAACTGCTATGTAGAGACTGATGTACCCTGGGGGGCACTGTCCCCTCAGGGAAATTATGATGGTGCAATAAACTGCAATTTAATCTGTTCGTATCAGCTTAATAACTGATACGCTCTCCATCGGAGAGCCAGAATATTAACCTGATTTTTGGGGTCTCGGCGGGACCGAGGGGCTTGCTCCGGTCCCACCATAGGTCGTCCCTGCCTTGCAGTACTGCAGGGTACGGCCTAATAAGATTTTTAAACATAATAATTAATTGTTTATAAATAGGAAGAACTCCTTTTAATAAAAATATAACATTATGGCTCTCCAAAAATTGTTTCGAGAAAGTCGCAAGCGATAAAAACGGAGCCTACGATCGAGAGGTAGACCGGCGACGAGGCTAGCGAGCCCCTACCCTGCCGACGTCGGTGAATACTGGGGCTTGCTGCACGCTGTCTAGTTGTGGTGGGGTTGGTCAATGGGAGCGCTCGCGAGACAGGAATCCGTTCGCGGTTGCTGGCGGTAGCGAGCGCAAGCGAACGCCGTCAGTATACCATCGGGTACGGTCGGTCTCTCTCGTGGCGGATAGCACGTGTCTGTTTAAAGGCGAACTCGCTTGCGTCGTGGGAAGACAGACTAACAAGGGGAAATATACCTGCGTTCTTTTTGTAATTATTGCACTTATGGTGCTGAAAGGTGAGACCTCGAATAATAATTCCCTAATACAGAGCCATTGGGCTGAATAGGCAGAAGTTCTCAAGAAAACCGACTTCAAAATTTCCGAGCGACGTGTGATGACTAGCGGTAGAATAGTTTTCAATAGGTGCCATGGCTCACCGGGTAGCGAACGAGTTTAGGAAGTGGAAGGTCTGAGGTTCGATTTCTGTTGTTGGTGATTTTTTTTCTTCAATTTTTTTCTTTTTGATGTTTTTTAGGCCTCTCCTCTTGTTTTTAGGCCGCTACAGAAAAAAAAGATTGTGTTCTAATGCCTATACACCTTACGCAGAGTTCTCTCCACTGGATAGTAGTCCAAGTCACAATGGGTATGAATTACATCTCGAAACAGAAGCTCGTCCTTCGTGACTTATTGTTAGCATGTCGTAATTGTCTCGTCTAAATCTAGTAATAAAGATCGTCAACTTTGGCATGTCTCAAGATATTTACACTATCGGTTATTACAAGGTAAGAACAAATAATTACAAGTTAATAAAAAACAAGATAAATTGATGAGATCGATATTTCAAAATAAATCGATGAATTACATAAATAGTTATTCCACTTGATGCAACAAAAACGATTAAAAATCTGTATTCTCGCTAGAATAAACGATGTCAATCGTGGCCATTACGCTGGATGGCACCTGAGAGTATGATGTACGGAGAGTTTATCGCTAAAACTGACATATGGAGTTTCGGTATACTGCTCTGAGAAATTTATTCATATGACAATCTACCGTACTACGGGTACAATGGCTCAGAGGTAAAACACAACTTTTTCACCCATTTGGTGTGTTTGCGGTTGAAGTTTTTAAATTATGTAACCACATTTTCAAAAGTTTACATCACATAGCACATCCCTTGTCCTTCGGCCAAGTTCTATTATTATCTAACCTCCATAGTTATGTTTACCTTTATATGTTCAAGGTGGTACAGTTAATCAACCAAGGTAGAACATCAACACCGTTTAAAACCTGTCCACCATATATGTCCCAAATAATGTACACTTATTGGGACTATCAACCTCACAATCGGCCACGGCTTTTTATAATTTACAAGAGTCTTAAAGAAAATGAAGAGAAACTGAGCGTCGAGGAGCCCTCCACACAGTACTCATAGTACGAGATCGTTGGATATCCGCGACTTGAAAAGACTGCGCCGTTAACATTAGTAGACGTTAAAAAGACGGTAACACAATTCACGCGTGAGTATAATAATTTGGCCACCTTCTGTAACTCTAATATGTTAAATTAGTTTTTAAATGTTATTGTTGAATTTAATATTTTTTTACCGGAGAAATGGCACGATTGAATAATATGAAACGTTCGATTTAATTTCAGGACACTGATGAATGCGGTCCAGATATTCATACGTACATGACAACGCTCGACAAAAGTTGAAGCCTAGAGAACAGGGAGACTAGAGGAAAAGAGTGTCAACTTCGATCTAAAAAGCGTCTCAAAAATCCGTACTTTTAATGGCGCTCTGGTCGTCCGTAACTGAACAATCGTGGGAGGCGATCAGCATGATATTGCGAGATAAATAAATCAAACTGGAGTAACGTAACCTAAATCTATACACAATCTATAAACCCTTGTCAAAAGATATATTTTTATCAACGCGCGATACTGCTGATACGATGCAATTACTTTCCGTGTAAATTAAAATATATATGTAATGTTCTCAATTGATTTCAGTAAAGTGTATGAGTGTGGAACGTACGGGTTAAAACAGTACGAAAAAAGGATTATATAATAACCGTAAACAAATTTCCAATACCTATTAAGAAATAATAAGAAATTTTTATTAAAAACTGTTAAAAAAAAGTACATCAACAAATTACGATTATTATTAATATTATTGTCTGTGATGTTTTGGTTTTATGCTTATGAAAAAAAAAACAGATGTAGAAAAGATTTACTCTTGATTAAATAATGCTTTTATTAAATAATATACACTACCGGCAGAAAGTTTCCGGGCAAAAGTTGAAAACAGTGCCGGAACGGTTTTTTATGCCATTTCGCCGGTAGTTGGCCTAGGCAAATTTAACCAACGTCATTTTAAAGAGCAGGGATTTCCCTTCATTTTGAATTTTTCACAAAAATTTACGATTTTTTTTTACAATTGGCACCCTGTTTTAAAAACGACAATTTTTGGTCGATTTTTTGTTCTTTTGCAAGTGGACCCCTTTCGCAATAAAAATTTGTTTAACAAATTTATTTCAGCATACTCATAAAGGAAGAAGTCTAAGCTTTAAGTTGATTTTTTAGGAAATTGTCTACGATTTTTTTTCACAGATATGTCGTTTTTTGAGAAAAAATAGACAATTTGAAAATTGCTCCATAGGACGAAAACAATGAGGTTTACAACAAAATCTTAAGATGGCAAAAAGTTGTATTACTTCTTACTGACTTCAGGAGAATTTTTTCAGATTTTTTATTCCAAAATTTTGTTTCCACCTATTTCAGGTCAGCTTGACTGATCTGAATACCATGAAAATAACCGAATTAAATTTTTTACTTGCATATTAAACTTTGGTCTCTTCGGAGGTTTCTTCGACGACGGAGTTTCTTGGATGTAAGTAAAAAATTTAATTCTATTATTTTCATGGTATTCAGATCAATCGAGCTGACTGGAAATAGGTGGAAAAAAAATTTCGAAAAAAAAAATCTGAAAAAATTCTCCTGCACTCAGCAAGAAGTAATACAACTTTTTGCTTGAGGTTTTGTTGTAAACCTCATTGTTTTCGTAGTATGGAGCAATTTTCAAATTGTCTATTTTTTCTCAAAAAATGACATATCTTTGAAAAAAAAAATCGTGGACAGTTTTCTAAAAAATCAACTTGAAGCTTTGACATCCCCCTTTATGAATATGGTGAAAGAAATTCGTTAAAAAATGTTTAGTGCAAAGGAGGTCCACTTGCAAAAGAACAAAAAAACACCAAATATTGTCGTTTTCAAAACTGGTTGCCAATTGTAAAAAAATCGTACATTTTTTTTTTAACAAGCCAAAATGAAGGGAAATCCCTGCTCTTTAAACTGGCGTTAGTTAAATTAGCCTAGGCCAACTACCGGCGAAATGGCATAAAAAACGTTCCGGCATTGTTTTCAACTTTTGTCCGGAAACTTTCCGCCGGTACTGAATATGTGTATTTTTGTAACAACACGTCTCAAACAATTAGTATTACAGCTATGCGGGGACATTAAGATGGGTGCAGTAAAGCAATGTATCTGTTCTTGTCAACTTAATATTATATTTGATACGCTCCTCATTGAAGAGCCAGAATATTAATCTGATTGTTGATATTCCGGTAGGGCTGAGGAGCTTGCTCCCGTCCAGCCATGGGCCAACTCGACATTGCAGTGTCGTTGAGCTTTCCGTATTATTATTGATTAAAAATTGAATAATATACGACTTTATAAAAAATGTCAAATATATTTTCTTTCGCTCGAAAAAGTCTTACCGCAAGGTAATTGACCGACCGAGAGGGATCGACGGCCGCGCAAGCCGGCACCTGTCTTATCGGCTATGAGTACTGGGGTGAACAGAAAAGGCTTGCCCCATACTTCTTGGCAGTCCCGTCAGATTTGGCTCAACAATATATAAATATATGAACATTTAGTAACTTTTACAAAAAAAAAAATAAAAGTTTCCGTACGGAGATTCGAACCCGCGCCCCTTGGATTACGGGTTCGCCACTAGTTAGGGGTCAAGTCCCGACCGTCATCACAAATTTTGTTCGGACTTACAGTATATATAGGGTTTGACTAGATATAAAAGTGCAGCAAGTGGGCGCTCTCAATGACCAAGCGTTACTTAGTTAATAACATTTTTATCGTGGATCGTTCAATACATAAGTCATTAGCATCATTTCCAAGCAGTGATTCGCACGGCGGGACGTGGTCCTTGCTTTGGTGGGACCTTGTTGTGGTCACGCTTACCCACAAGAAAATACTTACAATTTTCACAAACATAGCTCTCATCTACATTCGATTTTATTTTCGTAGACATAGTTCTATCTCTTTCACTCACAAAAAACAAACTAGTACTTGGAATGAATGACCTTTCTATACCATCCACACCACGAAACCTCTATTATGATGTAAACGCCAGTTATTATGCTCGGATATAAGCCATAAGCTTGCCAATTAACGCCTTCTGTTGAGTGGCCCCAATTGTCTAGTTAACTATCTTACTTCGACAATACTGTACAGATTTATATTCCATTTATATGAAATGAGCATAATTCGGACGCTATCGTACACCATTACCCATATATTAGGCGTGTCTGAATAGTAAACTATGTGTATGTTTCTATAGGGCGCAGAAAGACCGTTTACAATTTATCATATATTGCGCATTTACGAAATAATAAGTGTTACATTTAATTATTGTTCGTAATACAGTGCTGCGAGTAAATCAGGTACTGGCTTTCGCTCTAGAACAAATATAATCTGAATTTTTAGTCGACAGCCGCCAATAAACTCAAAAAATATTAGTCACGAAATTCACTGGAATCTGTCTAAAGACTTTCTCAACACCCTGTACTCGTATTATGGCTAGAGAAAACACCATCGAATGCAGAATTGCTACGGGGATCTCGCATCGTGTGTTACTATGCACACGTGCAATAAGCACGAGAGTACGGCGTGTCGACGGTCTCGTCACGATTATATAGACAAGTACGTATACATGTATAATATAAGAGCTCGCGAATATATCTAGGGTGCAGCTCTCGGAGTGGTTCTCCTTGGCTGTCGCTGCTCGATGTGCCGCATTCCGGTTCCTATATACGAGTATGCTGCATCTCCAAGAGCGTGCTAAGCCATCGCTATATATATCGCGCAAGGTATTACGGTTTTTCATTTAAAAGGTTTGATGACTCATATATTTAAAGTTTTTGTAACCCATTGCTAGAATGCATCATGATAATAATAATGATATCAAGATTATACCGATAATTTGTCGATCAATGGATAAAATTAAAACGCAAATCAATTAATTAAAGCCTTTACATTGAACCAAAAATGATAATTGTAACAAAATTGAGAGTTCTTCTTTTATTTGTTTTTATACTGACATTACGATCATCATTAACGATAATAATTATTACTATTATTAATATAAAATATAAAAAATGTTCATTATAAATTATGAATGAATATTCGAAAATGAGAAAATACATACATTTACCTACATAAAATCACGGAAGCTGCTCGAGTCGTCTCTGGGATGCGAGACCTGTATACGTATCTCACGTTCGCATTTGTTATAACACGAAAGATGCGCAGTCAAGATACCGTTACATCGCGCCTGTATTAGAGCATATGCGTACACGGTAGGTGTACATATAATACGGTATTTACATCAGAATAAAGTATAGACAGACAAGACCGTCGGGTAAGGAGATATAGGTAGATTCGTGGCAGCCTCAAGCGCCGTTGAAAGTTGTTAAATGGAAGACGAGAGTCTCGAGTGCAGAAAGAAAAAAAAAAGAAAAGAACGGCGATGCTGGAGCCCGGACTCGGTCATTATGTCGGCGCTCAGCCAGCAAGTCGGTCAGCCATGGTGCTGGATGCAGCTGAAGGTGCAGCGTGCAACGGCCCAGCCTTTGGTATATCTAGAACGGAGCCGATGTTTCTAAGACTTAAAAAGTTCCATTCTCGTCTCGGTTCTCCGCGGATCGTTTTCTCATTGAATATTTCCAAGACGAAATCTCACATTTTTCCAAACATTTCTGTTTTTTTTTTTCTTCACTTTTTTCGCCCTACACATGAATGATACATCAAGCATTCGCAAGTTGAGTGTCACGTCATATCGCAATTTGCCTTATACGTACGATCGATTGTTCGAAGATGAATAATAAAGAAAAGATTGCGAATATCCGTGGAAAGAAATGTTTACATTCTTATACCCTTTTCCTTCAGCTCCTCTTTCTTCGCCCACCGGCTTAAAATATCCTCCGTCGTTCTTGTTGGCACTCGGCAATGCCGATTTCTAAACGGCTTAATAATCACTGCGTAAAGCACCGTTGCGGATTTCCCGGTGTCCATAACGTTACTTCATAAATTAATGAACTTTATGGAAATGACGTGGGCGTGAATTGCAACGCGAGTTGCAATTCACCAAGACGAAGAAAAAAAAGCGAAAGTTGCATCGCTCGTTCTTTTGATGGCAATGCTGTGAATAAGAGTTCTCTATGGGATATTATGCATAAGTCGAATATATCGAGGTATCGAACCATCCCCATAGTGCAAGTAATTAGACCGAACATTCCGGATATCAGAAATTAATCTTACATCGAACGTAAGAGTTCTGCCTTTTTTAATTGTTACACACGTCTTCGCTCCTTTCTTTGTTCTCAAACTTTTACTGTTTGTACGTACTTTCATTTTTTCTTCAAATTTCAGTCATTTCTTTGTTCTCGTAAAGAATATCTCGTACTTTACTATATTCTTTTCGTTACAAACTTTTTTAAGCGTCTGATTAAAAGAATCGATGAAAATTTGTCCTTGTACTCCGAATTTCGATTGTTTGCGTTTGCAAAAAATAACGTTTCGCTTTTTTTTTCGAACGACGTCTGCCTATGCGATAAACTGGAATGTTAAATTTATCAGACTAGACAAACGATTTTTTTTTCTCCGCACTTTCCTCTACTTCTCGTTCGATTCACTTTGACCTTTTTCTTCAACTTCGTCGTCGACCTTTTACCATATTTTTCATTCAACGATGTACAATTCGTCGTCCTTGTCTCCATCGAATCCAAGCTTAATCGATTCGTGATCATTCTGCATAAAATTGTACAAGGCTTTAAAAGTACGCGATCGACAGAAACGCAACGAAGCCATAGTACCAGGTGTTTCAACCGAGAGACTCGGAGCTTCATCCGAAACGATGGCGATCCTCGAAAACTGGGCGATACTTAAGAGTCACGACGCGCGCAAAAAGGCGAAACCCGCGAACGCGCGCCTCCGTGGAATGAAAGCCGGATCCTCGTACGACCATGCTGCAGGAACGAAGCGATGAAAGAAGTGGTGAAAAAAAAGTGAGACGATGGACATAAGGAGACATTGGACACGAGCGAGAGCTTCGTCGTACGAACGAAATCCTCAAGGCGAATTTCAAATCGGCAAAACTGCTTTGTATTTCGCTCGTCGATTTCTGACGACGCGTCGTCGACGGTCATTCTTTCTCACCACTTTCTATCCCTAGCGAGAGTAAAAAAAAACAGCACGTTTACAATGGACACGAAGCTAAGAAATTATCCTTCGGTTTATTCGATGAAATGCGGCGCAACCCCCAATAAAAAAAAAGTAGCGGCATTAAAAAGATCTTGACAAAAATCGCGCGTGGCAAATTTGAATAATAATCAAAAATTGTTATAACACGATGGCAGAATGTTCAGGGAGGCGCGTTATAAACGAAGCTTAACATCGGTCGAGAGGAATCGGAACGAGAAGAGGAGGCGAAAAAAGTGGGTAAGGACGACAATGAAGGATGCATGAAAGTTGAAAGAAGGAGACTTCCGTTGGCTCGTGTGCGCGATGAATTCGATGAAACAGAAAGATCTCGTGAGAAATCTATGATGAAGTAGCCACATGGGAATATGTATATATAAGAGAGAGAGAGAGAGAGAGATAAAGGCATCCATGCACGCGCGAGAGTCTTCTTTCGCAAGAGTCGAAGCTGTTTTCGCTTTTACTACTGTACTCTCGAACGCTTGGAGAAACGCCAAAAAGATGTATAAAAAAGAAAGAAAAAAAAGTTTCTATTCGACTCGTTCGCGATGTGTGTTACACGCGAACAGGTCGAACACACACATGGCGAAGCTTCGAGGCCGATACACGATTTAAGTCTGGTACGGTGATCGGATCGGCGAAATGATTAAATTACCAAGACCGAGAGTTAAAACACCAAAGACCATATATAAATACAAAACACGGTGGTCTTTGTCGGAACAATCGGTAAAAAAGTCCTCGTCGCGAGCTTCGATCGGTTGGATTATCAATCTGATTGCCGGGAATTCGAATTTGGTAGTTGCGTCATGAAATTGATTAAAATCTGGAGCACGTAACGCGCTTTTGGGCCTTTCTTTCTCTGGAAATATTTGAATTTTCGAAAGTAGTTCTGGCGGATTCGTGACCAGCAGGATCAAAAATTTCCAAGCATAGGGACGAATAATGTTGGTAACTGTTTTTACAACGTTATCCGTAAAATTTTTGACAAATGTTTCATCATCTTCGAGCCTTTCAATTTTAAAGACTTTTTGGTTATATTTGTTCTCATATATATACGATCGCTCGAGGTATCAATGAAAAACTTACCTTCACCGGTTTTTTAACGGGAGAGTAATTTCGAGGTGAAGTCCGTTGCGCGTATGAATACAAATTCCCTTCGTTCGTACGGGACACGTGTAAATGAAGGATCATGCATAGGCGCCCGCGGCTACGACAATCAGACACGATGCCAGGACGTGCGCAGAAGGGAGATACCGTGACGCAGCGAGTCGAGACCTGAAAAGCTCCGAGGTTTTACATATACGAATATATATATATGGCCTCGCTTGGCAAGCTTGTTGTCATGCGACGAAGATACGTGCGTGTTATAACGTACACGTATCTCTCTGTAATACTCCGTACGTTTCCCGCAGCTTCGAGTGTACTCCTCATCGGCGAGCGAGGACTCCACGACTACAGTGACTTGGTCGCAGTCGTCGTCCGTCGTTAGAAGTCTCGCCAGTCATACACCATTGAATAACTGGTGTCATCAACCTCGCAACTCGCCACCTGAATTCTATATTGTCCACTCGCTTCGACTCCGGTTGTGGTTTGGTCACTCGAACCGCATAATTTCTATCATAACGTAATATTCGACGTAATGCGTTTCATAGACGATTCGAGGACGAATATCGGGACAAAGTTTTCATTCGAATTGTTCGAACGACGATGAATGTTCTGTAAAAATATTTCTTACTTGTTTTATAACGAACTTCCGAAATTTTGTTAAAACTTTAAGTTTTCATAGGATGCGTAATTTGTCAATCCTTAAATCAATATCGTCAGCTAAAGTTCAAGAAATTGAAGTAATTTTGTTGAATGATAAATTTCGGTAGAAATATATTATTCCCGGTATTTGATTTATTTAGGTAAAAGAAAAAGAAAGTGGATTTTAATGAAATTAATCAATTTTTTTTCTGTGTCTATGGGCTAATACAATAGTACCTGCATAGCTGCATAACTGAAGATGAGAGGCGGACGTCGAGGATGGCCTGGCCGGAGATGCAGCGAAAGAGGCATCCCGTCTCATTCTTATTCACCAGCGTTGCGCAACTTTTGAATAGTGCGCCGGCGAAGCTGCTAGAGAAGTACACGGTAAAGCGGCTAGACACGTTACGTTGCACATTGAGCGACGGCCTACCCCGTCTATAATATCCATAACCGCCGGTTTAGCTCGTCGTGGCAATAACCGCGACGATGGACTGCGAACAATAACACATATTTTCCAACGTTAAAACATTTTTTTATTCGTTTAATCACCGAATCGCGATGTAGATTGAATTATAACATTGTAATTTAAAAAAGAAATAATATTTCACTGTAAATCAAATAAATTCTTCGATCGAATATTATTAAATACTTATCGAATCATTTTACGAGTTATCGAACAAATTGTACGAATACTTTTAGAAAAATTTATTCAAAATGTGACTACTGAAATCTTCGTAATGAAAAAAACATTATGAAATTTTACGCGTCGATAAAATTATTCTTTATTTTATTTGGAAAGAAGAAATTAGTTCGTACCGCAAGCTCTCGTACGCCAGAAATACCGTGAATGAATAAGCACCGGCACGCCCAGTATCCTCGGACAAGGCGAAGTATCGGAACGCGCCGGCGCGTGAGATCCTTGGACTGGGCGAAGTGTAGAAATGCGCCGGCCGAGGGCGCTCGTCAACTTACAAAAATACATAGGCAAAGAACCTAGCCACGATGTTAATTCAATCGTTTCGCCTATTATTCATCATTATTACCGAGCGAAATACATGTAATTTTTTTGTGTAGTCGTACACGATCGCGCGTACGTGGAATTTGATCAACCGGTTGCGGAAGGTTTGTAAATGTGCATAAAGCCTGATATAACGGTAGCCGATTATTCATGAAGGTAACCGTACCGATTACAGACCGATTGTAAAACGATCGTTCCTATCGTGACTCGAGCGATCTGAATGTCCGGTATGTGGATGACCTGGCGAGCAAATTCTCGACTACCTCGCGAATTCGAAGGTTTTCCTGTCGTAGAAATTTTTTTTTTCTATTTCTAACATCGACGCATTTTCCTCGATTATCTAAAACTGGCTATGCCCGCAACTTTGTTCGTAAAGAAAGATAACCCTAAATTACTTGATCTTTTCGCAGAAGTCAATTAAGGTAACTTAAAGACTTGGTTAGGAGAAAAAATTATAGTGAAAACAAAATAAGTATTGTGTTCATAATAACATTAAGCAACTATATCTTCTACTAGTAGCGAGATGTATGTTTCATGAACTCCAAAGATATATATGCCACAATATCCAAGAACCAAACAAGAACGATTATAGGAGTATAAGCTAATCCTTTTCAAAATCGAATATTTACAGCGCGGTCCACAGAAAACTCAACCATAGTCTGCCCAGCTTACGCATTTATACTCGTAATGCTAGTGAACGAACGGTTCGCTTGCGAGAAGGGGGATAGCCATGCGCCACCCACCGGCGATGAGCGGTATTACTACTATATCTGTATGACTATACTATATGGAAGTATGGATAGTATGAATTAGTCTAGATTGGAATAGATTTTTGAGTTATACTCGATTCATTTGTAATAATTATCGCGATGTTCGTGGCGACGAGATCGTTTTCGTATCGAAGAAAAATAAAGGATTCAAAAAGAAATGGAAATGTGGAAAGAAAGAATGAAGTAAGATACGATAGATCGATCGATTTGCATCGAAGGAACTTTCGAGTCGTGCCGGGGTATAATAAATATCTAAAGAAATTTCGGAAAAAAACTTGCTGACTTCACGGGGAATGCACCGACTGTACGTTTCATCGATCATTCGCAGTCTAGCGAAACGTCGCGAATGACTCGTCGATGTCTTATCATCGTGGTACCTTATATCTGTATATGATTTATATAGTCATAACGCATATATCCTTGAGACTAGTGGCTAGTAGTAACGGCGCGAATGTCGACAGACGTATGCTCGAAATAGAAGTCTCGCGTGTTATGGCCGAGGCGACTGATCGGAGTTGCATCGCGTTGCACTTCTACCGTTATCCGGAAGACGTTAATTATTCGTCCATCCGACTTCCTCTCACGGTGTCGCGCGTTCATGCACCTGCGGATATAACTTTTGCTACCACATTAGGACAAAATTCATTCGTCAATTACCAACGACAAAAGAATTTCGACGTAATAAAATCGTCGTTTTTAATATCGTTATTAATTATTATTAGCCCTGAAATATTTTCGTTGTACTCGCGAGTTGCGCAGTAGCAACACGATAGCTCTGAAGCAGGTGTTCTCCAATAAGAAATATATGTCATTTTCTATAGCAACGAGGAATTAAACGAGAGGAGACCTTGAGCAAGATATCCGATTAAAGAGTTAAGTCTCTCTCTTTTTTTGTCTCTCTCTCTCTTTCTCTATCTCTCATGCACACAGCGAAAGCAATGTTATAATCCGAAACGATTCCAGGTGGCTCTGCCCAGGCATTAAATTAATTAATCTCTCGATCTTAGACGCTTTGTGAACACCGTAGGAAAATAGAATGAAATTCAATCCAAGCCGATCAGATACAATGCACACGAGGTGAGTTACAGTCTTGTCTATCTTCAGTCATCACGATTAGAAAAAGAAAATTAGAACACATTTTACCTAGAATTTTATACGAGTTAACCCAAAATTCAAAATATTTTAATAGAAATTTTACGACAGAATTGACATTAAATTATTCACGGCTCGTTTCATTTTACCTCGATGCTTCATTTTGCTCCCGGCTTTCCTTACTCGAATACATCGATCTGTATTCTATTTCCGGCGATCATCCGGATTTTATTCCCATTGCGTGCAAGCACGATCGACACCAAGGCAAGATTCCTGGCTTGAGCTGTGTTTATAGCGAGAAAGTTCCTCTCTTGTTTATCGTTAAACGTAGCAAACACGTCATATAACAAAAGCATATTAGAGCGCTCGTAAAATCTTGGATTTGTATCACGTCGATGTCCATAGATCTGCGACTTTGTATTGTTATCTCAGGATCGGTATGTGTCTCTTAAGGTTTTCTTTTACAAGCTGTAACGTTTCTTTACGCCGTTCCAAGGTTCGGTGAGAATTAAAAGTCCTTCCGAAGAACTCGAGGAGCACGTCGACGACGCGATTCAGCGCCGATACGACGTTTTACCTTTTTATATAGATGTATAGGCACCATTATAGTACAAGAGAATTAAATACATACATATATATATATATATATGTGTGTGTGTGTATATATATCGTGGACTATGTATAGTTACCTGGCTCGCGTTCGACGCGAATTATTCAAGAAAACTGGATCGCGAGAACGGGCAAGCCCACACCGAGACCACGGTGAGAGAAGCGAGAAAGTTCCGTTTGTCGCGCGCTACGGACTGCTCAATGTACTGCGGAAAGCCTCGACTCTCCTCGTATACCTACTGAATTTACCTACGCGCATACATATTTTACGCACATTGTACGTCCTTGATTCCTTACATTTTAATTTTGTTTTACTTTTCTATCGTTTATCAATTTTTTTTTTTCCCGTACATAAATTTCATCGACCGCGAAACGGGAGGAGACTACGATAACTACGCTGAATTCACAAAGTGTACGCAATCGCGGAAGCAATTTGTCATTTAGAAAAAAATATCCGAGGGACAAATTGTCGATGGAAATCAGTTAGCGATTTTTTTTCTGTGATTAATAAATTGTCCAATAAATTTATTAAGAATTTATTATCATTTATTATTAATATTATATTGTTTAAATACATGTTTTCTAGCATTGACGAAATGTTGCATCGTAATGAGACAATTTATAATTTGATGAAAAATTTACAACAACCACGAAAAAACGTTATTTTAAATTGAAACTAATAATAACAATTATCAGTACTGCAAATTTCATGAAAATTGTCTTCTCATTTCGTTGTATTATAAATGTAGCTGAGCGACGACGTAAAATATTTCGAATGCAGGAAAGTGTTCTCTCAAGACCGAATACACACCATCAGGTTTCATTCTAATCATATACGAGTATGTATGTATAAACCTGTGAATTCAACAGTCAGGTATCTCCAAGCCCAGTCAACAAAACTTCGAGGGTTCTCTCGCCCTCGCGCTCACAATTTTCAGGTCCGCGAAAACTCGTTTCCGAAACCGGCCTTATAAAGGTAACGAAATAAAAGAAAACAATAATAACCCAAGCACCGTCCCATGGTAAATTCCTGAAATGATATGCACGAATAACGTTCTCGAAGACGACGTTAAACGTAAAAACCCTTCTCGTTGTACAAATTCTCCAAACGATTTCGAAATATATTTTCTTATTTAGCGAAATGCATCGCAAACCATTTTTTTCCCACGAATAATTATCCCACATTTTATACCGCTGCTCTACACACGAGAATAAAATAAAATAAAGCAATTAACTTTTTGTTTAATCTCATCACGATAATAATATTTTACAATAATTTTAACGGATATTATATATTTGTTGTATGAAAAAATGTTTTATTATGCGAATAATAGACACGTGGGTCCGTTGGTAAAACTTTAAATGGTCGTGACTGTATCCTTTGGGTCAGTTCGTCGTCGATGACGAAGTCCTCTCGATTCTCTCTACGAGTCGCCGAGTCCCTCGCGATATGTATATCGCGTGCTTTCGGATGGCATTTTCAAGTACCATATGCCACTCTTCCTTTTTTTACAGCTTCGTCTTCTGACTATTCTTGTTTTTTTTTCGCCGCCGTGTGCGTTGTGGGGAGAGCACGCTTCGCGTTCTCCCGGTCATCCCGAAAGAGAAAGATACAGACGCGTGTGCACGGACATACCTTGCATTAGTTGTGGGAAAGGAAAAGAGCGTATACGTGCACGTATATACACCTACTTGTTGAGAATAAGTCCCCGGCTAGGCTGCGTGGCAAACGGTAGGGGAATGACACGTGACCAATGACTTATATAAAGGTGGAGGCACCGGCAAGGCGCTAACACAAGAGTTCTCCTTACCAGGGGATATAGTGTCCGGCCCGAAAGTTTAATTTTTTTTTAATTTTACGTCGCAATACCACATTTTTTCTCACGTTCTTCGAGAGTTAATAGTTCTTTCTCTTAATTAATTTTTAATTTTTATTATCCTTAGTTCACCAGCGAGCTCTTAATTTAAATAATAATTATTTTATATTTATATTTATATAAATATAAACAGTCAAGTTAACCATGAAGACGTACTTCGTGATTGCTGCCATCCTCGTCGCCGGTACGTAAATAAAAAAACAAAATTCAAGGAATGATAAAAAAAAAAGAACGACGCCAGAACACCGTGTACGACGTTTCTTCGCATCGACGAAACGACAAATTATACGCGCGATCGCGTTTCAATATTTGAATCTTTTTTTGTTATTTCTTGTATTTTTCTTTTTGTAATTCTCGAACGGGAAAATTCGATCAGATACGCAAATTTACGTAAATAGTGCGAACAAGTGTGCCGTATTTAAAGTGTGTGATTCAAATGACTTTATAAATATCGTAGTCTTTGCGTTTTATATATTAATCGTTATTATTATTCAAAAACTGTGAAACGTTTATTTGTTTCATTAATTTCTTTGGATTATTGATATTTAACGATGGAGCGAGCCAGTGCAAATTTTTTTCAACCGTTTCGTATCGTTCGCGAACGCGAGAACCTCCGCGTTTTACAGTAGTTATGCTCTATGCGATGTATTATTTTCACTGCAAACCACTCGGCACGATCTACACGCTCTACTTGCACGTTCTCACGGCCCAGAAAAAAAATAACTTGGTCGACTATCGATAACGATTATATCCCAAGCCACCAACGATCGAAATCGGCGGGGACTCGCTCGTCTAGCTGTCTAAATCGTGACGAGTATACGTGCGGCGATTTAACGTTTTTTTTCCCTCTTTCCCCTCGAGTCGATACACAGAAACGTGAAAACATAAAGTTTTTTATCCCCTCGTAATTTATTCGTTACGACTCGAATTATGTTCTGGAAAGTTTTTTTTTTATTATCACTCTCAATCTAATATCGAAATCTATGTAATTAACCCTAATCGTTATTTCTAATTGTTAATTGAAATTATATTTACGTAAAATAAATAAATTGCAATGCCTTTGCTTAAAACAAAAAAAAAGTCATCGATCGAGTTATCGTAAGAAGTGTAAATCATACTGAGAAAAAAAGTAGGTCATTAACGAAAAAAGATCGATGACCCACAGTTACCGTCACTTAAAGTCGGACGGACCTTCGAAAGTCCGACCTTTCCCTTTCGGTGGGCCATGGAAAATTTCTCCGGGGAGATCGAAAATAATGAATAAAAAAAAAAGAAACGAGAACACGGGCTATAAAAATGAAAAGAAATAACGCATGCACGCACCCGCTTCGGACCGAGTTATCGACGGGCAACGCGAAGAAAAATGAAAGTAATCGCGCTTGGGTCGGTACGTCGTAGGAGGGGCTGAAAAGTCGAGAGTCCAAAAAGGAGAGCTCTCACGCAGAAGAAAACATAATGCGCATCGTTGTGACGCGTTTTGTCGGCAAAAGGACCGATTGGTTTCATCGCTCTATCTCTCGCGCTCTCTCTCTCCTTTCTCTCTCTCTCATTCTCTGTGCCCCCTCTCTTTGTCGATTCAAGTGAACGGGATGCTGTGCCGGGTTCTCTCGGGGTCCGCGACGCTCTCCTCCATGAGGCCCCGCGCCGTTGGACGAGGGGGAATCTTGGCGTTGGTCGGCCTCCGCGGAGTGAAAGTGTCGGGCGAAAGTCTTTGTGCCCCTTACATAAGACTCTCGTAGGAGCTGCTATATGTGTTATTCAGGGGATCATATGGCCTCGCCTGAATCTCCGATTTATGAGCTATATATATATATATATATATATATATGTGCACACGATGTGGGCACATAACAAAATTAACATGCATATTTAAATATTTTTTTTTTTCTATTCATTTATGAATATTGATTTTTACCATATGGCTTTATATTCCCGGGAATGCAGATGCGATATTATGGTCTTTCAAATCTATAAATAAACACCCGTATGTGCAAACAAATAGACGCAGGATTTTGTAAATATTTTTATATGTCGTATTTTTTGGACTTATTTATTTTCAATAGAAATCGGCTCGGTAAATAGGTAAGTTTCGCATATTAATGACTTTGGCCCGCATGTAAATTATGAAAAATGAGAGAGGCGAAGATTTCGAGATTAATTATACGTAATAAAGTAAGAGCGGCAGACGTGTGTGCTGCACGATGAATTAATTCGAAAGGGATTCCACGAAAAGCGACATTCTTGCGAAATGTTTTTCGTGCCGTAACCGCAAAGCGATCGACGGATTTCGTAACGACGGTCTCATAATACAACAGATTTGTATGCGCGAATGGAAAAAAATAAGTTGATATTTCGGGTCTGTCGATAAATGATGGAAAAATAATGTTTGCCGAGAGTGAACAGAATAATTTAAAAAAAAAAAACAATTTTTTGTATTACAAAGTAAAGTTGATATTTTTTGTTTTCTCTCGCAGGTGCGAGAGCACAGGAAAGTTTCAAGTGTCCCGACGATTTCGGCTTCTACCCTCATCATTCGTCGTGCGACAAATATTGGAAATGCGACAACAACGTTGCCGAACTCAAAACGTGCGGCAATGGTCTTGCATTCGATGCCACGGACGCCAAATTCTTGACCGAGAATTGCGACTACTTGCACAATGTTGAATGCGGCGAAAGAACACAGCTCGAACCACCCATATCCACGCCTCATTGCGCGCGTCTCTACGGTATCTTCGCCGACGAAAAGAAGTGCGATGTATTCTGGAATTGCTGGAACGGCGAAGCTTCTCGCTATCAGTGCAGTCCCGGTCTCGCTTACGATCGCGAGGCGCGCGTTTGCATGTGGGCCGATCAAGTTCCCGAGTGCAGAAACGAGGGTAAGAATGATATTTAAAAAAACAAAAGCTGAATTCTCATTATCTTTCATATTTTTGTTTATTTATTTTAATAAAATCAACGGTCTATTAAATCGCTATTAAACTTTTTATCGTGACAATTTATCAATTTTTTTAACATAATTATTGACAAATAAAATGATTCGAAACTACCCTGTCGCGATTGCATAAAAGTGAAAAAGGACGATTATGTCGAATTGAAGAGGATTAATAATCGATACGTGCAATTTGACGGTATTAATTGATCGATTATCTCGTTTTGATTTAATTTACATCGCTATGTTATATCCTGAAACGATATAATATCGAGTCGATCGACACTGCAGTTACGGTGCCCAGTTGTGCCAGCTTTTCGAACCTGCTGACACGCAACGCACGCGGTCCACTGCGCGACTCCAATCTACTTAGAAGCGGCTTTTAAACACAACTTCCTGCTTCGGGACGAGGTCGAAAGACTGGAACGGAAAGAAAGAGTATCGTGGTCAAGTCGAGCACTCACATAGATCCAGACTCATACATATATATACATATATATGCGTGTGTTTCTGTGTGTTATTTGTATCGATGAAAAACCGGTGCACGAGCCTTAAAATTCTAAACTCTCCCAGCGCCGGCTTCCTCTCGCGGTTACTTTAAGTACATTATCGAACCGCAACGATCCGTGACAAAGTAAATTTTTTCACGCGAGAGGTCGATAAACTCGCGCGGACCGCCGCCAATTACCGTATGCAGATCAATAGGGAAAATTAAAACGTATCGCGAGTCGAATCATTTTATCTTGACAAGGTAAGATCAAGCCTTTGCACAAAATCAACGAGAGAATATTTATGTGAATGAAATCGTTTGTTGTCTTTTCTTTTTTACCCTACTTCGAAGACACGTACGGTTATCAGCGTGTTTTGACAGACGATCGCAATCGTCGAATTGATTTAACGCGTTCGACGTCGCACCAGTAAATTCTGCATTTCTTTTATGGCCCATTGACATTCCTATCTGCACGTCCGTTTCTCGACGTATATATCCTCTCGTTGAACGGCCCTCGATTCGTGCTTTGGAACGAAATGGAAAAACCGGCTTGCTTCTTACGTCGCGAATACCAATCGTGTATTACTACGAACGAAACGTTTCGCACACCTTGGAACAAGTGTCCGCGTGGTTCACGATTCAATCGATCTAAATTAAAGATTCACTGTGATAATTTGCTCTTTTTTTCCATTTAATAAGATTTGCAGAGAAATATGTTTGGTTAATTAATTCATATCGATTGAAGGTTATTTAATTAATTAATGATTATTTGTATAATAATATCGTTATTTTTTTTATCGCAGAGGTAGCAAACGGTTTCACTTGCCCAGCCGCCGGTGAGGTCAGCGGTGCATCCGGCAGTTTCTCGAGGCACGCGCATCCCGATGACTGCAGAAAGTACTACATCTGTCTCGAAGGAATTGCCCGTGAATACGGTTGTCCGATCGGCACGGTATTCAAGATCGGCGATTCCGACGGTAGCGGAGCTTGCGAAGATCCCGAAGACGTTCTCGGATGGTGAGCCAATTTTTTTTATTATTCTCCTACTTCACTCTTCATACGTAATTCGATTCGAGAACATTTTGCATCCGAGTACTCGGCCAAATATAATATCGATCGATGGAAATTAAAAAAAAAAAGAAAGAAAAACGAAGAAACGAAGACGAACAAAAATAAGAAATTTTTAATGTTGGTGGATGGGTGAATTGGTATTTCAATGTTGAGTGTTCAATGTGAATTAAAAAAACAAAAACAGCAAGTCCTTCTGGTTCGCAAAAATTGACCGATTGGCTGAACGTGATACTAATGAAAATTGTATCGATAAATTATGGTACAAGGAAAATTCGTACTAATTCGAAGTTTGAGGGAACCGATTGGTGATTTGAAGATTCGTCGAATTGGCCACTATCGGCAATCGTCGAATTCTTAAAATCTTCGGCCTGAAAATGAATGTGTGCGAACGAAAAACAAAACTGGGGTTGTAATAATGATGGCCTTATCCTAAAATTCTTATCTTCTTCTCGAGTAATTTTTATTCAGTAGAACGATTGTTGCTGTCTTGGCGCTACAGTCCTTTCGATTATTATACGTCTAGCACCCTCTAAAGCACGTTTTGCACGAAGAAACTTGCACGCCAAAAGAGAAAGTTAAAAAAAACTCAAGGAGAAAAATGTAAGGCACACACGGTGGTGCACGCATGCCCTGACCGCCGGATATTTCTCGGTTTTGCTTCACAGTGAGGATTACTATGGTGACCTGGATCTGAAGAGCATCAGGAAGAGTGAACTGTTGGCTGGAATTCAAAGCTCCGGAGAATCCAGGAACACGCCCAAGGGCCAGGGCAAACCGAGACCAACGCCCGTGGCCTCGAGGCCCGCGCAAGTCCAGGAATAATTTTTTCCTTCGTTCCCTCCTTAAACCCATCCTCCCATGAAAATAACGAAAGAAATGAAACATCCTTCGGCCACGGGCGCAATAATCTCACGAACGTGTTTTTGGCCTAGGGAAAAAAATTCGGTACGAGAAAATGCGCCGAACGACAACGAGTATTTGAAAATTACTCGAAAATTCGATCATTTCGAATGCGAGCTTTTGTTTCCTCCTGTCAATGAAAAAGGAAGGACACGACCCTCGAGAAACTCGCGATGGATCATTGATAGACTTTTTCTCGACTCTCCATCTTACCTTGACCTCGCTCTTTCTCTCTTTTCCTCTTTCACCCTCTAGCCACCTTCTTTTTTTTCTTCTAGATAAAGGAAAAAGAGAATCCAAATCTCTCATTCCTTACCATCCTTCCTTTTACACCCTCCCATTCCCTAGAAAAAAACCATCCACTTTAATTTTTAAATGAAAACACACAAAAAAACACAAACGATACAAAATAAAAAAATCCTAAAAATATATCAGCCACGTGCTACTCTCGTTCTTGTCCATTTTGTACCCTTCTCTCGTGAACGTTCACACGTCTTTCGCCCTTCGCACTTGCTATCGCGACGAAGGATTATTTCATGTTTTGTTGTGTTTTAACCTTGCATGAATCGCATAATACATTGCGTTTGATTTTGTCTGTGTTCTAATTATAATGTGAGTTTGTGCCATTAACACATGTGTTTTTTTTGCGAGAAATGAAAAATCGAAAGGGGCTTCTAACAATCGCTGCGACGCTACGATACTACCTTCTGATTTCTATCCATCATTTTTAAAACAATTATGAACCAAAAAAAAAACAACAAAAATTCGTTAACGAAAATTGCCATTTGTTTTTTCAACTGAAAGTACTACGGATCGCTATCTGTTGATTGTCCTTTATTGGAATATAAGCGTCAGATTTATTATTTTAAACACTGCTAAAGGACATGAGTGTGCGTTTCTTAGCGAGGACTACTACGGTGACGTGGATCTGAAGGCACTGAAAAAACTGGGCTACCGGAAATAGACGTAAAGAAGACAAAGAGCGAGAGAGAGAGAGAGAAAGGAAAAAAATAACGAAGAAGACCTATTTTCCGCCAAGAAGTGCTTCTGTGGACGAGCGCGAGTCGTTTGCTCGATATCTGGTCAAGCTCTTCGAACGAAACTAAAACCAATTATAATCGAGAGCCTCCTACGTCGCTCCTGGAAAGTTTAATTCTCCTACGAATAATATGTACACTATAATCTTATTTAGTTTACCGTGTAAATAAATAATATTAAGCTATCCATGCGTCTTCGTTGTTTTTCATTTCTTGAATAGTTAGAGATTATTATATACATTTCTGTGTTAACCTCGTTGCTCATTTGGAAGATGGTTGATGGGTCGAGCGTTGCTGGCGCCAAAATTCCTGACGCGTTTCCAAAAAAGCTATTCCTTCCTCGGCGTGGGACATTATGTGCTGAGCCGAAGTCTGATGGCCCGCTTTGATATCTGGAACAAAGAGGAATATGTAAATTCACGGTTAAATTATTATCTGTTAGTTTTTTTACTTTTTTATCATAACCCTGAAATAAGTTTTCAATCCAAAAACGTAAAATTACCACTCGTTTAGTGTACAATCGCGATAAAAGCTTGTTGTATATCGTCGGTTAGCTGTTCGAGAACCTCGGTGATATGTTCCTCCCCGTCTTTGATGGGATCCATGAACTTCATGTAACCGAGACGATATAATATCTCGCTCATTGAATTCCGTAAATTGGACCACGTCATTTTATCGTCACTGAGCGCCGTAGATTCAACAGCCTTTCTCGCCAGATCGTGAAAGGTCATTATATTTCTGAGCATGCCGTAAGTTTTATAGAAGGGACAAAATCTGTCGTAGGCCGAGTAGCTGTTTTGTTGAAGAAAATCGTCTTTCAGCAATCTAGCAACTTCCAAAACGATCTTGTCGCTCTCCGATAGCGAGCCGCGTCCAACCAATTGAACGATCTCGTTGAGTTCCTCCTCCTCTTGGAGAATTTTCTTGGCACTATCGCGCAACGTACCGAAGCCAGGAAAGTGTGTTTCGTAAAAACCATCGAGACTCTTGAGATACTTGCTGTAACTGAGGAGCCAGTTAATGGCAGGAAAATGTTTTCTTTGTGCCAATTTTTTGTCCAACGCCCAGAACACTTGAGTGATTCCAAGCGTTGCGCTAGTCACAGGGTCGGAGAAGTCACCTCCAGGGGGAGAAACCGCCCCCAATATACCGACTGAACCCTCTCTCCTCTCGCTTCCAGCGCAAACGACCCGTCCGGCCCTTTCGTAAAAACTAGCCAATCTCGCTCCTAGATAAGCCGGATATCCGGAATCAGCTGGCATTTCACCGAGTCTACCGCTTATTTCGCGAAGCGCTTCGGCCCATCGCGATGTTGAATCCGCCATCATCGAGACATTGTAGCCCATGTCGCGAAAATATTCAGAAAGCGTTATTCCCGTATAGATCGAAGCTTCTCGAGCTGCAACTGGCATGTTCGAGGTGTTAGCCACGAGCACGGTCCTCTTCATGATCGATTCGGCATTGCCGTCGACCTCTACCGAAAGTTCCGGAAAGTCACGAAGAACCTCGGACATTTCGTTTCCGCGTTCCCCGCAACCGACGTACACGATCACGTCGGAATTTGAGTATTTCGAGAGCGCTTGAGATATCACTGTTTTTCCGCAGCCGAAAGCACCTGGAATCGCCGTAGTGCCGCCCTGAATACAGGGGAAGAGAGCGTCAAGGACCCTCTGACCCGTGAGCAAGGGATGATTAGCTGGCAGCTTTTCAGCAACTGGTCTCGGTTGCCTAACAGGCCATACTTGTAGCATCGTGTGTTTGGTCGTTATTCCATCCAATTCAGTCTCGAGAACAATATCTTCGACGTTATAATTGCCCGTAGGTGCCACGTAACACACCCTACCGAATGATTTTGGTGACAGAGCGATCAAGTGTTTGACCAACGTATTCTCGTGAACGAATCCAAATATGTCTCCACCGGTCAATGGGCTGCCGAGACGAATATTCCTCGGGACGAATTCCCAGGTAGTTTCACGCGAGATCGACGGCATGTTCATCCCGTTGGGGATGAATATAGAGCCGGTTATCAACGATATGTCCTTCAGTGGACGTTGTATACCGTCGAAGATTCCGCCGAGAATTCCTGGGCCCAGTTCAACGGACAATGGTGCACCCGTTCTCAGCACAGGATCGCCAACTGTCAGTCCATTCGTGTCTTCGTAAACTTGAATCGTCGCTGTATCACCGTCCAGCCGTATTATCTCACCTACCAGCTTGGCGTGACCGATTCTAACGAGTTCGTACATCGCCGAACCTCTCATTCCCGTTGCAATAACTACCGGACCGGAAACACCCAAAACGTATCCATATTCCGATTCTTTGGCCTCGTTCTCGTCGTGAGACATTTTGATTTATATTTATTTTAATTCTGAAAGCGTCAAGACTCAAGAAATGACAGAAAGGAGTCCTTATTGACAATTGGACGATTATTATTTTTTGCTGACAACTTCGCACTCCTCCAAGAAATGTTTGTTTCTACCAGAGATGAGTAGGGAGATCAGCAATGCTCGACAAAAGTTGAAAACTGGAGAATTTGTTCTGCGACATCTGGGTGGCCAAAGCGCCAACTATTTCGTGCCCCTGTTAAGTTGGCCGCAAACTACCGTAGTTATATATATGGCGAAGGGAACATATATATATATATATATATATATATATATATATATATATATATAATTTGGCGGTCCGTATACGCCGGTCGGATGTTTCCGTGAATGAGACAGACGTGCAATGATGACATATGTCAATATTTCTAGGCTTGTACGCGTTGCTCGAGTGTTCTGAGATCCGAGCGAACGGAATATTTAACGATCCGCATGTACAACTTGTGTAAAGCCGCCGATGCCTTTTTTATTCTTTCAGCTATCAAATCTGTATAGACGAATCAGAAATTTTTTAAACAAAATTAAATAATGTGTTGGAATCTCAGAACATTCGAGCAACGCGTACATGCCTAGAAATATTGACATATGTCATCATTGCACGTCTGTCTCATTCACGGAAACACCCGACCGGCGTATACGGACCGTCAAATTATATATACATATATATATATATGTTCCCTTCGCCATATATATGACTACGGTAGCTTGCGGCCAACTTAACAGGGGCACGAAATAGTTGGCGCTTTGGCCACCCAGATGTCGCAGAACAAATTCTCCAGTTTTCAACTTTTGTCGAGCGTTGCTGATCTCCCTACTCATCTCTATTTCTACAATTCAATCGAATTAAATAATGGGCGCATTCAGCGCACGGAACAGTTGTGCGCTCCCACAACATGTTCCGTGAGCGGAGTAATTAATTGCGCGAAGTAATTAATTGCATAATTTGAATACATTGTGATAAAAAATTAATTATCGGAATTTGTGAAATTTGCAAGAAATAAAATTGTAGCTTAATGCAATTGTACAACGAAGAGTATTTTCTTTATAAAAGATCGTAAAATCGGATTCGTAACTTCCATTGAAAATGTCTATACAATTTCATCATAATACGAGGAAGCCAAAGGCAATAATAAAGTGATAGTTTACCTGGACACTTCAACAGATCCTGAAGATACTTTTTATCGACGTTCAGTTGACCCAGAAGATTCGGTGCATTGACTTTGCGCTTAACGGGCAACAAGTTTTTTCGCTTCTCCGGAATATCCTCCGATAATTTAGTCGGGTCTGCTTTTTTCGAATTTTTATCGTCTTTGCTATGAACGTTATTGTTCTTTTCTTTGATCTGACTCGGACTCGACGGTGTATCCTTGGTATTATTAGCATCATCACTAGGCCGATTCGACGATTCTGGCTTCGAATCCGCTCGAGTGTGAGGCTCGATCGGAATCGGCATGCTGTTATCTAACAGAAAAAAGATCGAGACATATTCATGCGACGTAATTCTTAAAAAAAAGAAAGAATAATTTGTTTAAAAGATATTTTAAGATCATCGTCCTTTTGTCACTTTTGTATGATTCCTGATGAAAAAATATATATGCGACGTAATAAATGCTGAAATGTTCCAAGACGCTCACTTCCTAGTATATTCTGTATAGCTTCCTTGGCTTTTTGTACGCCGAGCCTGAATTGATCGAATTCCGGACGAATCCTCATTCCCCGGTAATAATATACGAGGCTAAGCTCGAAGTCGCCGAGATGATAGAGCGCCTCCGCCTTGTAATACATAGCGCGTGCATTGTTCGGATCCTTAATCTTTTCGTTGAGCGCCGCCTCCGCGTCCTGCAACGCCTTCTGCGGTTCACCGAGCAGCAGGTAGCACTTACTTCTCGCGATCAATGCATTTTTGTCGTTGGGACTTAGTTCCAGTGCCTGTCGAATAAAAACGAACAAACAAACGAACAACGATATTAAAACAAATAATCAGGAAAAACAAGGCAAACATAATAATTGCAAAAAAAAAGAATAATAATTCCGCGACGTAAGAGACCGAAAGAAAGAAAGAAAGAAAGAAGAAAATAAAACGTCGTCCGGTGGAAACAAATGGAAACTGTTGTTACGTACGATGTTTGAGGAAGAGCGAGAGCGAGTACATCGAAACCAATTACGCGGTCGTAAAAAAAGCGAGTAACGGGGTCGGCGCGCATAATTAATGTCGCGACGTCGTAACAGAATGTCGAGGCAATATTCTCCGGGTTGAAGAAATTGTCCCCACGTACCTTTTATTATTTCTCCTTTACTAAATATACGTTATCAGCGCGGTAGTCACGGTGAATCGGAACTCGACGATTCGCGAACTTTTCGAACGAGTTCTAAATACTCGCGGTTCGACCTCAACCTCGACGTTTTACAAGGATCATTTTCTCAGCGATAGTTTCTTTTTGTTCTTTTTATTTTGTTTCTCCCTTGCGTTCACCATCCGATTTTTCTTCAATAAAAAATAGCCTCGCGATCTGTCAACGGTGAAAAAGACGAATTCAGGAATAACATGTAGAATATTCCTTTTGTATGTATATATCAACGCTAATAACTGTAACGAGACTCCGAACCCCGCCCCCTCAATCGTGCTCGAGTCAGGCGGTGCCGTGATATTCCCAGACATCGTAAATCATGATAGATTATCGGGTATCTCGGTTAGTAACTGCGTATCCTCTTTTGTGATGTATATATGTATGTCGTGTATAACTATTCTTTCTGCTCTCGTTATACTATAGACCGTTTCCCTTAAAATTGCTAGGTAATACACTTCGTGCCCGCAAATGATAAGCTATAATTTTTTATTCTTTTTTTTCGTAAATCTCATTTAGATTTGGCAATAAATTGATTTATCATGAAATTCCTATTCGTTATTTCGTTATCGGTGCAAAATTAGCGATAAAATTTGAAATCAATCGGCAAAAAACGTTATTGTATGTACACGAAAATTAATCGATGTTACGAAATATGAATTATTATCTTGATTTTATCGAGCGATTATTGATTTCTATCAGTAACAAAGGATTTTTCAAAATTGGCATTCGTTGGGATAGAAGATAATTTTTGTATCGTAAAATTCGACAAAATTGAAAGTTGAAAATTACGATGGATCATCGATTGAATTTCGAATTTATATTTTTTAACGATTGTTTATTCCTCGTTGAAGTATTAATAATTTCTGTAAAATTGAAAACGATTAATTTCAATTACGATCGTGAAAATGTCACAGATGCCAAAATTTTCAGAATTTACAATTGCGGTAAAAACATGAATAAAAGTTTCGTTAATTTGTCTGAAATATAAACAAAAATTGAGATAAAACCTTATTTATGCATTGTATGGCAATGGCAACGTCACCGGAACGCATTTCTCTCGCGGCGAGCGCCAGCATGGCACTTGGCTCAGCTTCATCGGGAATCTGTAGTTCGCGATTTCGATCCTGACGTCTCTTCATTTTTAACGACTGAATTATATCGCGACTGCCCATATTGGCGGCTGCGGCACGATCCTTATCCGTATAAACCTCCTCCTGACGAAACGTGACGTTTTTCTGTCTACGACGTCCCCTCATCTCTTTTTGTACGTCGATCTCGTACTCCACGGTACCCTTCGCCGGTGGTCGTGAAAATAGTTCGCTGCCTCGTTTACCTCTCGTCTCCTCGTTTCTACTTCGCCTTCCCGACGAGCCTGTATCGCGAAAATCCAAATTTGATCCGTTTTTCGACGCTCCGACGGCCATTTTTGAGGATAAATGTTCCTTTCGATTTTTGCATGCTTGATGACTACTCGTACCGCTGGTTCTCCTTGTTTCCTGCGTCGAATCATCGAGACCGATACGCACGAAACTTTGCAAAAAATCGTTGTCATGTAACGTCGGATTGAGAATGTGCGACGCCTGCAACATTGCATGATCGACGTTCGACGCTTGACCCGACGCTTCTGACGTATCCATTTTCGTTTCACCACGGTATTTTACTCTTTTCTTCTCTGCTTTATCAATTTTGTTTTCACGTTTCTCCTCGTCATACGATTTTTGTCTACACCTTCGAGACTTTGTCTTTAAATTACGATTTGAATTGATGTAAACTATTTGTAATGAAAAAACACTCGTTTCTTGATAGAAACGTGTGGATATCGACACCTTTACAGGGTGACTCGTTACCTTGGTTACAGTCAACAGTGCGCCACGTTCGGAAACGCCGTCGGCGTTGTCTTCTTTACCCTCCGGCAGGGATTTAATCAGTACGAAATCTCGACATGTGCGCACACGAGAACACACGCGTTTATAACATATCTATATGCGCTTTATTTATAATCTCGCCATTAGAAAAAGTGATTTATTTCAATTATTTTTTAAGTGTAGGGTAATAATAAATTTACGATAATAATATTTTATATCGAGAAAGAAACATGACTGTACAAAATAAAAAGTCCTATGGGTGAACAAAAATATGAATCACGTGATCTATAAATATTATTCTAAACTTTGTTTCGTGTTTGTGCTAAAAAGTGATATAAATAGCTACAGAATATTTTTATTATACCCAAATAAGAATTTTATTAACTATTTTATAAATTGCGATAAACGTAATTGGTTAAATTTAATGTAAAATATAAATATATTCATACATGTGCATACAATTTTTTGAGATGTCAAGTTTTATCGTAAGCGCTGATTGTGACGGCCATTAATCGGCCGAGCAGCATCACACGATTCCTTATTGGTGATGGTGATTTCTTGTGTCGCGTGCCGGCAATAAATTCATCCGGTAAATATAAGGACAGAATTTTCGTGGCAAAATCTCATGCAAGGGAATTCGCGCGTGAGTGTCATTTTCATGTGGGAAAATGTTCAATTATGTTAATTAATATAAAATAATCCGAATATTATGTAATTCTAAATAATATTTAACGTTAAGTATAAATCAAATTTGTATCGTATGAATATATTATATTGCAACTAATTTAGGAATTCGCGACATCTTTAATAAAGTTATTTCCTCATTTATTTTGAATTCGCTATTCAAGCAGGCTAAACCATCTTATGTGTGTAAAAACCAAATAAAAAATAAGCAATCTTTTAAAAATCCAGTAAATTTGTTCTTATTACCTATATTATTTCTATGTGTATTAAAATATTGTTGTGTGGGGCTAAGTCTTATTTCCTAAATTTGATAACTGATCCGCAATATCAATACGAAGATTTTTCATTAGAACATTATTGCATCATACAGGCTGCCCAGTACATTTTTTCAGGTTCAATTACTCCCCGAGAAGGACTCGGTGATAATTGAAGTGTTGTTCATTTGTATAAATTAAAGTACTCCAACAACTCGGAGGGCACGCGCATTTTTAAAAAATTATAATTTAAATGGTACAATAATAATAATAATTGACAAGAACGAAATGTTCATCATCGAACCACCATTTCTACAAATCATCAAGATTATCCAAACATTTTGACTTACTTGGTTGTAAAGAAACAACGCATTGTTGTAATGCCCATTCTTGACGTGTCCAGTAGCTTCGTCCACCCTCAATTTTGTTTCGATAGCTGCGTGGCTTTTCCTTGGCTGTGCAGTGCGTTTATCTCTTTTTCGGGTTACCATGATCGTAGAATTTCACCTAAACGATCAAAAAACAAGAAATCTGCTATAATTACAACAACAAAAAGAAGGTCGTATACGATTTTCTATTAATTAAATAATCTACGATTATGTGTTCAATAAACAATCTACTTGCTTACTTCTTCATCAATGAAGTGTACAATTTCGAGAGTATTCGAAGCACTCGATGGAGCAAATTCATAAGGATCATCATCGGATCACGTTGCAATTGCAACTAAACCCCGAAGGAAACTGAATAAGGGTGATGTAGATATTCGCGAGAATAGGAAGAGAAATAGCGCGCGCAAGTCCGTGACTGCCTCCTGATGTACGGCTATAATACGTGTGTTCTTAGACTAGTAACCGATTAACAAGTGGTTTTCAATGTGGTTGATGTACACGTACGTACTAACTGTAGACCCATACACGCATGCACACCTATGTAAACTAATATATATATACATGTCGAGTAAAGAATAATAATAATAACAGTAATAATAATAATAATAAATGTATGTCCTATACAGTGGCGTGTCTGCACGTCACTGATAATAATACTCATAACGTACTACCTGGTTTTCCAAACTTCATGTTATTTTAGTGAATATTCTACACGGTTATTACACCGATATTAGACGAACGAAGTGATTCAACAGACATGTATATATTACCTCAATGAGTTTCCTCGCCAATTACCATAAAACACACTCCAAACTTTCAGTGTCACGCATCGTCCTTGCTAACCCCAATTTCAATCTACCCTTCACCGAAATTATATCGCACGGAGAAGTTCAACGTCGACTATCTGAAACATCAAATTTTGTTTCGTGTTTACAGTGAATTTTATTTGATTTATCGCCATTATTACAATTAGTTTTTTTTTGTATACAATGAATTTTTGTTGTCTATAATGGAAGGTATGTTATAAATATAGGGAATTTTTGCAACTTGACCCTCGATAAAGTCTGTAATTATTAATCGATAGAACAGAATAGATGAAGGCTTGCATCGCGAAAGGGAATTCGATCATCGCGTGTCTTAACATCCTCAATGGTGCACTCTGGCCCATTCGCCCGATGTCTTATCGGAGTGTTCTACTGTACAGTACGAACGTCTCGAATGATTATTATTGCTCAATGTTCGTCGGAAACGTATGTATATATCTATAAGTGTTACAAGCATATGGGGCGCCCACGATGGAATTGCTATATTTAGTCGGTGAAACTTTACTTAAAAAGGTTACGCGTTACATCATATGCGTTCTTTGTCGAATTGTATGAGTCCTTATTTGCGCCTCCCTTATTAAACTGTACTAATATCGGTTGAAAATATTGTATGTAAATCAAACGTTTCCAAATATATCTCGTCGAATGTTTCGGCATACGTCGTTGATATTTCTTGCACGGCGAGAATTGATCGATGTAAACACTGTGGTGGAGAAAACTCGCTGGTTGGAGCAATGTATACATACGCGACGGAATAATACGTATAATTATAATCGAATGTTGAAACTGTGACGAGAGGCAACTCTCTCTCTCTCTCTCTCTTTCTCTCTCTCCCTCTGCATGGAGCCATAGTTTAGTCGGAGAAGACGTAAGTTCTATTCAAAAAGCGACTCGTTTATCACGTTCGCATCCGCAGTCATCCCGTCGATCTTTTCTATAAGGGTCTGGTCGATCGACAAGCCCATCGGAATGCCGAGGTATTCATAGGTACCACTGACGCCCAGGGACTTCAAGCCTAGGCCGAGCCGCGTCTAGAGAGCTGTTCGTGTACTCCGCTTTTCTGTAAGGGCGAGGGTTGCGCACGTCCTGGGGGTGAATTTCAACCCCACCCTCCCACTCGCTTGCTCGGCAGTAGCGAGGAGGGACCTCATCTCCTCGGTAGAGGCTGCAATCAACGCAATATTATCTACGTAGACCAGCGAACGGTATGTAACCTCCCTCAACCCATAGCCAGGGAATATAGCCTCGAGAAAGCGAATCATTGGTCAGCTCTTTGGCCAATCCCGTCCTGGCGCGCATCCTGCACCCTGTGTTCAGGGATTTAAAAATATTCTGCATTGCCCGCCATAGTCCGGCTCCCATAAGGGCGTTGAAGATAGTTGCGTGGGGCATCGACCCAGACGCACTGGTCAAGTTCAACCGCGCTATCACCAACAGCTTACCCTCATGGTTGCCGTCCTCCAAGATCGCCCGGAGCATGAAGGTGTGCTCATGCCTCAGGAAGCATTTTTAAAGGTGGCTGTACCATCCTCCGTGGGTGACAAACTCTAGAACCCTATCGGCAAGCACTGCGGCGAATACATTCGGTACCGTGTCGCCCAATGCAAGCAGTCGACAGATAAATGACCAATAGCAGATGCTCAAAGCAAAACAAAAAATCGTTGTTCAATTGCAATTTACCGCTAAATTAACAATGTCATGTCATTTTTGCAAAGACTTTATGTCACACAACTTTTGTGGGAAGAATTTTTCGATAAAATCCATTCCAAAAAAATTAACTCAAATAAACTGTTTTTTTTTCAATAATCTCTGGTGGCTAAAAGCATATCCAATTTTTACGAAAACTTCAGGGATGGTTCCTGAAGGTACTAATAATTTACAAAAAAAAATGGCGCAGCTTTTATGTGTGCGAATAGAAGTCGGTCATATTTTTTTTACATTCCGACTGGACTATCACAGCTCTGTCCCAATTGCATAAATTTGACTATATATGTAGTTTCTTACCTCTCGACGCGTCGGTACAGGTTTAGCGACATGCTGCTACCTCGCGACGGCGTCGTGAAACTACTTGCAACTAAAGTCGAGCGAAAGGAAGTATTTTTTACCGACGGGCAAAAATATGCGAACCCGGTAAACTACAGGCAATTTGAAAAGTTTATAATTGTATTAATTATTATTTTATTGCCGCTTCTTATTGATAAAAATAATCAAATTATAAAATAATAATCGAACATTAATTGAATTAAACGTCCTGTGCTCGATTGTATAAATCGAATAATCCAGAAACCATTCGCATATTTTTTTCAACAAATTGTCAATTAACACAATTGGCAAAAAGGACTACAGGTAAGAATAACTCGTACAATTGTATAAAAAAATTCGCGTTTATTGTCATCATAATTATTATCATTAACTATGAAAAAAACACATTAATTATAATATCGTATAATTAGCTGGCAATACAAAGCGTATGGAGTCTAAGGCGTTTTCTCGATTAGCTGCGAACAGAATTTAAAAATAATATAAATCAGTAATGTCACGGTCAATGCGAATTATTAAAACAACATTTTAAACGTTCGTTACCATTTAGCGGTGGTGAAATGTCGGCAAGAGTCAGAAGGTCTATCATAGGTGAGACCGTGATGACATTGAACGAGCTGAGGACGTTTGTTTCTGCAAACAACGACGTTGGCGCAAGCTTCGTCGAGTCGATGAACACTGCCATTTTCACACGGTGCCTGGGCCAATTCCGCTGGAATGGAATGCATCAAGTCCCAAGGGCTCTGTATCGTCGGAATTTCCGTTGGTTCGCTTTCGACCGAATCCGTTGCAGGATCGTTCACAGCTTCTTGCTTCATGTCGAGCTCAATCTGCGCACTGACCGGTCTCTGATGCCACGGATCGGTCTCGGCCTCTCTACTGAGCCAGGGATTTTGTGGGTAAGCGCCAGGTGGAAAGGTCGGTTGAGGTCTTTGAGTCTGATAAGGCGACTCGGTCTGTTCGGGCTGATAAGTCGGTTGTGGATGGGTCGGCATTGGCTTCAAAGGCTCGGGTTTCGGGGTTGCAGCACCCTGGCAATCCACGTTGTACGTATAATCGCAAACGCTAACGGCCTGCAATATCAAACAAACATTAATATTGAAACAAGAGAAATTTTCGTTGTTTTAGACAAAAAAATGGCAAACTTGTGATCCACGAACAATTTTCGATGGAAACAAATACCTATAAAGATTACAATTAATTAACGAAAACAATTCACCCCTTTGGGATTCATCCCCGAAAACCTTCAGCGTATTTTTTCGTTTTTTTTTTTTTTGTAATTTCATGACTTTTTGCTCGAGCTTATAACGTATTTCGGAATATACAAGGCGTATTGAAATTTGAATTTGAAGAATAATTTATTATTTATAGTATTCCGGTCATGCACGAAAGAATGGGTCTTGGCGAATAGGTCATCGTCGAGCGCGAAGGTCGACCCTGGATTCTCACGGGTGTAACCAGGGTAAGCACGTATTTCGGCAAATCTAGAGGAGATATGCCATATACGATACTTTACGACGTTTCATTTCTCTATCTCGTGAATATTAAAATTCAAGAGTCCAAGGAGAATGGTTCGTTGGGGAACAAAAATTGCTACTCACGTCATTGTAGACCAGTCCGCGGGGACAGCTGAACTTGATAGGACTGCCAGCGAGGCAGACGTAGAATTCCGAACAGTTCGTCGCGCTTCTGTAACGTCCATTGAGATCGGGACATCTTCGCGAACCTGGTGGCAGAGGAGGTTCTGAAAAATGGATTGTTCGTTTAATTCATCTTAAATTCTTCGTACTGTTAAATAAATTTTCATATATAATCGATCAAAAAATATCGAACGAAATAAACATGGAAGAAAAATGATAAACTAAAAATAAAATCTTCGACCGATCGTGTTTGATAAATCATACCCGCTGTGCAACTTTTCGCGATTGGTCGCTTCTACTTTCGTCTCCTCGTTCTTATTACATTTTTTCTTTTCTCGATTCTCGATTTGGTGCCTCGTACGAGCTCGCCTCTCGTGAATTCTTCAGTCCGACCGTGAATTTTGCAGCAGGTCGTGACTTCTCTTATTTCGGTCCATATATGTATCTATATGTTTTTTTTTATTTAGACCATGGTTGCCGCCGTGGGCCCAGCAACCGGCTGCATAATGAATGAAGCCTAATCGCGAGAATCGATCTTCTGAAACCCTGATTCGTATTCAAAGTAAATCCACTGCCCACTATCCTTTCCCATCCCCCTTTTTCTCCCCACTCACTCTGCCTCTCTTTCTTCCTTCCTCTTTCACTGACTTGCATTCCCTCTCTTCTTGTCCTTAATGTATCTTGTAAGACACGATTGAATGAATAATAATTGGATAATTTCGTGCAACGATAATAAATATCGCACGAACAACAAAGAACGACGCAATTTCAACTCTGTATTTTTTTAACTCCTCCTATCTAATATACTTTTTTTAAACACTCATTTAGATCCGTAGTTAATGAGTCTTTGGGGCATTCCTTCCTTCGTTTAACACACTAAACTCTTAATACGATTGCCTAATAAATTTCGATTTCTCAACCGCCAAGTGTAATCGACTTGCAATCGCGTAGATGTTTTTCGTTTGTATGTTTATCATTCATATGATTTATAAAAAAACAAAATTTAATGAATTTTATGAATGAAATAAATTTAATGAATTTAATGAAAAAAACAAATAATAAAAAATAAAATAAAAAAGTTAACTTACTCGGAGTGGCGCCAGGTCTGCTGCCACAGTCAACGTTGTATTCGAAGTCGCAGAGTCCGGTGACATCGTTGAAAAGAAGATCGTTCGGGCACCTTTGCTCGATCACGATGTCGTCCCAACAGTTCAGATAATTAGCGCAATTGTTCGAGCTGGGAAATTGTCCACGGGGTGTTAGACAGCCCGGGGGTAAAGTCGGATTCGCTGTAGGTGGATAGGTAGGACGTTGTGACGATTCCTGGGACGGAAGAGGAGAAGGTGGATAAGCCGGTGGTGTTATCGGTTTCGGAACTTCGCCAGCAAATTGCGTCCATCCGGGATAGAATTGTCTCGGGGCGTTTGGCGACTCGGGGAGAGGCACGTCAACATCACCGACCACTATCGTGTCGTCGAGATCCTCGACCGCTGAAACGCCAGTATCGTCCTGCACGCTATCCTGTCTACGCTCGACCTTCTGCAGGTCTACGTGGGGCCATGGTTGTTCCGTAACTACGAAAGTGCAAATATAAAATAAGG
This sequence comes from Netelia fuscicornis, assembly GCA_946811545.1. Taxonomy (NCBI): domain Eukaryota; kingdom Metazoa; phylum Arthropoda; class Insecta; order Hymenoptera; family Ichneumonidae; genus Netelia; species Netelia fuscicornis. The sequence goes on along the minus strand of OX328011.1, from coordinate 14,912,714 downwards.
ATACAATCAGATCAAAGGTAAGTTGGAAAACTAATTTGTTAATTATCAAAACCAAAAACAAGGCTTTTTTACAAGATATTTTCCTAATGATCAGAATCCGTTGAAAACAATGATTTTTTTACATTGAATAATTAATATTTTAATAAATAATAATTTTTTTTGTTTAATAATTCAAACTTGTATAATAAATACTTTTTTTGTAATTATTAACATTTTAATCAATAATTATTATTTTTACTATAATATTTGATATTTAAAAAATAATTATTATTAAGAATCGATAATTAATTCAATAATAGGCGAGTTTATCAGTCTATAACGCGATAATAAAAAAAGCTTTTAACTATGAATAACGAGAAACGTCAAGATTTTTGTCTCATCGAATTATTCACGATTGAAATTTATTCGATCCAATACGATACGCTATAATTAATTCAATAACGGGTATTAGATCGCATTATATCTTACCATCGGGTTGTCCAGCGAACGGCAACTGTCTTCCACGATATTTTGTGCTACCTCTGCCAGCTTCGATTCCGACCAGCAGCGACGTCGCGAGAATCGCGAAAATAATCTTCATTTTCGTTATTGAAAAAAAATTAATCTAACGTTTAAACGTGTATATAATACCAACGAAAACAACAAAAAAAAAACAAATCTATTCGTTCGTTCTAAATTATCGTCGCACAGAAACGAAAACAAAATTCGTTGATACGCGTAATCCTGCTTATTGCCGTCCGTGAAAACGTTCGTTCCTCTCGTTCTAAATAGCAATAGCTCCGCGGAAGAAGCTCCTCACACGCGTCCTTGGCTCTCGTCTTCTGATGCTGGATGTGCTGGACCAGGCTCGTCCGAGGGCTTACATAGGGCAAACCCCCACCACGTTAACTCCTCGCGAGCTGTCCGGCTCGTCGCAACAACGAGCAAAACCAACGAGCAAAACGAAGGAGAGGCGGTATAGACGAAGGAAGAAGAGGAGACATGCAGAAGAAGAGAACCACAGGACCCCAATTACGCACTGAAGCACCCCCCCCCCCCCCTCCCCGCTTCCTTGCCCTCTCCCACTGGACCCCGCGAGTCTGTTTCTCTCTCTCACTCTGTTGCGCGGAAGAAGTGCACTCCTGGGTAATTCCCCCTCGGGGGCCCCCTCTCGATTCCCTCGCGGAGTTCCTCGCTCAAGTTCGCCAAAACCATCGTACATACGGCCCACCTGACTCACACACGCATACCCGAAGACCTCCAAAAATTCATGCCGGGATCACCGAACGAAGAAAGACGAGCCTGAGGCAAGAGGGAGTAATATTTTCCGAGAACTAACGAATGCGATAAAAGAAGGGGGGAGGGAAGAATTGAAACGAAACATAACCGAAGAAAGAAAACAAGACTAATTATTTAAAGCTTTGGATTTTTGTTCCACGGCTGAAATATTTCACGATGTTTTTCTTTCTTTTGTTTGAATAATTTATCAATAATCATTTCGAAAAATTGTCGTAATCGGGATAACAGTGATTAAGGGTGAGAATTTTTTCCATGGAGAAGATGTTTTGTTTCATTTGCGAGAAAAAAAAGTTGTTTTATAACTGTTATTTTTTTTCTCAATATTCTGACATTGGATTTCGAAGGGGAGTCGTGTTGAGAATGAAAAAATTGCGTGGTCCAACCACGAGATGCTGGTTAGGCGCGAATACGAAAAAAAGAAGATCTTTGTTTTGTGAAGCGAACAAAGTGGCAATGGGGGACGAGGCAAATGCCCATCGTTTGTTCGGCAGCAAGAATGGAATTCGCACGGGTTTCTTTTCTCGAGAAGGTTCTCGGTGTCGTGCGGTGTGAAATCCTTTGCGGGGGCCCTCGAACCTTCGATACCCACGTCCACCGATAACCCGTCGAGGGCTAAAAATAATACGAAAGAAATGTATACCGAGTGTAAATGAATAAAAAAAAATGCAAATAATCGTAAGTAAATAAAACATCGCATCCGGTTCGAACCGAAATAAGGACATACAAACACTACGATAAGACTAACAGTGCCTAATATAACACGTTCTGAAGCGATTATTCGTAATAAACGTGTCATGAGAAAACAATAATAACGAGCATGAGAATTATAAGAAAATAAAGAAGGAAGGGAAAAGGAAATAAAGAAATGTTTGTTAAGAAAATTCTTACTTCTTCTTAAAGAATTTGTAATTACCTTCACGAGTGCGTAACGAAAAGATTTATAACGATAATTAAACGAATCCGATAAGCCGTTTAAATTTATTGGCCGGTTGGTACCAAGTTCCAAACTGGCAATGCACTCGCATCGTCGATGCACCAACGTAAAAAAAAAAAGAATGAAAAAAAAATCCTCCGACCTTGACACTCGTGCACCGAAATCCTCGAAATAAACTCCTTATTTTTATGCCTCTTAACGTCACTCGGATTCTTCTGAGAATGCGGAAGCCGGGGCGTCCAAATATCGCGATGGGAATCGAGGCGACGAGACCCGAGGCGATTCGATCTTCAGCCTGTTAACCTGTCCGGAGGGTGGGCGAGTACGAAAATCATTCGAACGATGCCGAAGAGGCGATCGACTCGTAAAAAAAAAGAGAAAAAAAAACATCGTCGTCGACTCCCGAGGTGAGAGTACCGCTTAAATTTTTTTAATATCGCCTCTTAACTAACGTGACGGACCGCTGGCAATATGAATAGGCAAAAAGATTAGAAGACCCGTTTTTTTTCGCTTCGCGTCCCAAATACAGCCAGACGCTTCTCGTATCGATAAACTCAAATCCCGATATCATCATAAATTTTCCTCGTATCTGATTTTGCACGTTAGCATTCCTGCCCACGAGCACGCAACGGTAAAATACAAAAAATATATATGTATATATAAACATGTAAACGACGATACTCGCCTAAATATTTCTCAAATTTATCAAACTTTGTCAACGACATTTTATATTTCTTCGGCGATGTTCACCAACGATTGTTCAGTGGAATTGAATACGAACGAATCAGGAAACGCATACACGAATATCAACCTGGTACTACAGGTCGATAAATACAGGTAAGTACGTTCTCCCTTCAAAGTCCTTCGAAAGTCCTTGAAATAACTTTGCGAATAGTAGCAACACGACGCATATTTATTCCGACGTGAATTTACATCTCGAGCGATTCTTCTACATCGCAGTCAAGTAGTCCCGTCTCCGCTTGACCGCAGTCTCATCTCGGTCCAGCGAGAACGATGTGAGCAGAAGGACCGGGGAAAGAGATGAAAAAAAAAACAAATCAAAAAAACACTAACAGCAATTTCGTTTATTTGTTTTCTGGTGCATGAGAGTCGTTGCAACGGGACTAAGTTTCGTGAGATAGAGAGAATACTTTATTATCTTGGTTGTTCATTCCGACGAGACCGGGATGAGAATCGGTAAGGGGAACAACGAGGTAGAGTCACTCGCGAGAGGTGGCAATGAGGAAGAAGACCAAAACCACTTTTTCGGAGTGGGCCTGCAGTCATCGGCTTGTCTTCCACCCAGCGAAAACACGTAATCCTGAAATCCCCGGATGGGAATGGCCTCTTCCCTCTCTCTGACAAAACTGCATCTGCATCCCACCTCGTATCGGCTCGCTGCATCGAAGGATCTTACGAAAGTCTTGACGGTGGATGGAAGGACACGCCAGCGACTCCAGGGATTTGTTGGTTTGCAAAATTCTCTCGAATTCTTCTGGCGTACGTGATATCGGCTCATCGAGGTTGAATTATCCAGCACGGTCACCAATGAGTCACAGTGACGATCATCACCTTGACCCAACCACGAGGCTGCGGGAGACAACGGTTTCTTTCCTCGTGCAGCTCGGAACTTACAATTAGAGTTAGTAACGCTGATATTCTTGATCCCCTCCTATCTTTCTCTCTCTTTCTCTCGCGCAAAAGGGGCAAGTATTATTCTTCAACGTATTTTGCGGTTGGGAAAACTGAACTGTCGAGGTTACATCGAGCTTCGTTACGAGATAACTGAACGTCGGTCCAGTCATTCGGGTTCACTGACTCTTTGTCTCCACGACGCAGGATCGAGAGTGACATTTTTCTTGCCTCTCGACGAGACGAGGGAAGCGATAAATCGGAAAATCGATCAACGATGATTTCTGCAAAGGGAAAAACGCTGTAGGTACATCAGGACAAGGAAGGAGATAAATAAAAGTCATCATAGTGAAGAATAGCAACGAATGAGTATTGAAATTACGGAGAATTAATGGATTTGGTGGATTTGTATCCACCGTTATTCGATTCCTTGGCAATTCACGCATGGAGCTACGAGAGGTCGTTGACCCCGAAAGAAAGACGTTCTTGCGTTCTCTAAGCGTGCAATGGTCACATCCTGGAAACAGGACCTCGTAACGAGAGTCGAATAAATCTGGTACGTTAGAGTCCGAAGCGTTCGCGAGCGTATATAAAGTTCGAAAAATGAGGAACGAAAATGCGGGATTTCTCGGACCCGGCCGGTGGACAAACGCTGGAGTACGGTGTTCGGTTTTAATGAGAAAGATAGAGGGTTGCCTCGGTGGAGCACGCTCTCGAAGGAACGTTCGTGACTCGAATTTTTTGTTTTCGTACTCTCCTCGCCGCAGCATAGACTCCTCTCTCTGCTCTCGTATATATTTCTCTCCTTCCACGCCCCAGCTTGTCGTCTTACCTCGTGTACTTCGTCCTCGCGGCCACTGCACGTCGTTCATGCTGTCCGCACACGTCGTGCCTTCTCTACTGTCGCATCTTTCCTAGCTCACGAACGCGCGATAAATTTATCATTTCCCCGCAGGATAATTTTCCCTTTTAAGGATATTCCTGGTACTTTTCTGAAAACAAATCTACGCTATATATCCTTCATCGTTTACTCCTAAAGTAATTAAACTTATCAAGATCTTGTTTTAGCATTCAATATTATTATATTAGTAGAAATAAAAATTAAAAAAAAAATAAAACTAATTGCGACAAATGAAACATTTCAACTTGAATTCAGCATCTTATTGCGCTTATTCTTATTCATGCGAGAGCTCAAGTTCATGGCGACTCGAGTACGCCGTGTCGTCCTTCGGTGCTTAGGAACATTGAACTTGTGGCTTCTCGCTGTATTATCCCAGAGACACGGACTACCGTCATGCTAACCGTCTCTACGTAACGAATTGCAAGAAAATTGTATTTCAATTAGTCACGCACGAGAGGAGGAACTTGTGCTGTGGGCACTTACTGTACACCCTTTTGCTATAAGATGTATCTACTGGTACAGTGAATGTATTCCAGGAGGAAGCATTTGCTAAAGAGCCACGACTGGGGAAGTTGCAATTAACATATATATATAAATATATGATGTTTCTCATTTGCAAGTTGGCTCCATCGGGCCCTCGTTAATTTTACTTTTCGTTTAGGAAGGTCTCTGAACGAGAATAGCGTATGAAAGAAAACCAAAACGACGTGGGTATAAGAAAAAAAAGAAGAAGATGAAAGGGAATTCAGACGAAATTGAAAGCTGTCAAAATGCGATGAACGTGACGTGGCTCAAACGATTTTCGTAAATGGCCTCGTCGATGATTGACATTAATCATCTATTGAGCATCAATTATTTCATTTTTTTCATTCGCATATTTGACAATTAATATTATTTTTCGTTTTATACACCAAGGTATGATCAATCGAGGATGAGAGATTTTTTATTTTGAAAATCCATGGAAGATTTTTATGATTTATAAATAAGATTTAAGCCCGGGCAACGCATTATTAATTATTCGTCGTACGGCAATTAATGGTTAAGAATAATAATAAGTAAATGAGGATTTCGTAGGATAATAAAAGCCGCGAGTACGTAATAAATAAACGGAGGGACAAATTTTTTGAATGCCATTTAAGATGGTGTATCGTTCGGTTAATCTGCGCTAAGGGCAGTTCATTGTCGCAAATCTAAGGAGTGACGTCCCTTTTGGCTGGCGCGAGAGGCTATTCAGGGATATCTCTCGGGGCATGGGGTTTCGATGAGTAAGAGAGAGTGAGAAATAGTGAGAATCTCATAAGAAATCTCTGTCCGTGTCCGATCGCCGGGGGATCCGCATATTTATCTCTCGTCGCGATTCTGCGAAAAACGATCGCGCCGAATTTCTTCCATCGCTCTCTCTCTCTCTCTCTCTCTTCCCCTCTTCTTTCTTCTTCTTCTTCTTCTTTGAATTTTTTCTCAACGTTTTCTTTTTTTTCGTTGTTTTTACTGCTTCGTTTGCATCTCTTCTTCGTCCCTTTTCGCTTTCGGCCCTGTTTACAACGGCCCCCGACCGTCCGGACGGGTCTAGGAAGACCGAGGGATCTGCGCACGACCGAGCCAAGAATGCTCGGTCCGATCTTTCTTTCTCTCTCTCTCTCTCTCTCTCTCTCTCGTATGCGAAGTATCTTGAACGAAAGAAAGAGAAAGAGGAACAACGAAAAGGGCGGTAAGAACGTCCGGCCGGTACGCGAAGGAACGAAGAAAGTCAAGATGCAAAGGAAGATGTAACGAAAGTATGAGTTCGTGAATAATGAAGGTGAATCGAAAATAAACTCGAGAAGAAATCGGTCCTCGATGTATCATTAATTTCGCTCCGCCATGGATAGCAGAAAAATCGATGAATACCCAAAGTCCGAGTTATTTTTAGCAAGGACGCGACCGGAAAATTTGAATAATTTATTCGATTTAAATAAAAACAAAGAAGAGAAAAATAAGGATAAACAAAAAACATAAAATTATATCAACGCGGCTGTCGTGGAGCAAACTTGAGGTAACCGATAAGAGAATTATCGAATATTCGAGGGCGACCGCATCGTACGTCCTCGATTCTCGATCCTCCAATAAATTCGATGCGTTTACACGCAGCGGCACTTAGCGGCGTTCCGATATCACAGAGATGTATACGTAATATCTCAACCTCCCGCCGGTTTGCCTTCCTACCAGATATTCTGTCTTCTTGTGATGTTGCCTACATGTAGGCGATATATATATAGGGTGAATTTCATAAGGTGTCACAGGCTTTATTCCAAGGTAGATGGGATCAATACAAACAAAAAGTGCAAATATACATTGGGGATATTTTTAATAGTTTACGAGATATAAATGTTTAAAGTTGATCGAATCAGAGCGCGTAGAGAAGCGTTGGAGCCGCCCACTCCCGCCCTAGCCATAGAGATACCACAGTGTAGAGCGTTACATTTGGGGTTGAAACATTAAGAGCAGTCAATTTTATTTATTATATTAATATGCAGTCGTTTTCGTTTCTCGGGCATTGGCTGCTAGGGCGGAGAGTGGGCGGGCCTAACGCTTCTCGGCGCGCTCGGCAAAATTCAGAGCAGTCAATGCCCGAGAAATAAAAATGACTGCGTAATAGTATAATAAATAAAATTGACTGCTCCGAATTTTGCAACCCCAAATGTAACGCCCTACACTGTGCTATCTCTACGATTAGGACGGGGAGTAGGCGGTTCCAACGCTTCTCCGTGCGCTCTGATTGGACCAGCTTTAAAAACTGATATCTCGTAAACTATTAAAAATATCCCTTATATATTTTTGCAACTTTTGTTTGTAATAATCCCATCTACCTTAAAATAAAGCCTGTTACACGTTATGAAATTCACCCTGCATATATATACATATATATATATATATATATATATATATATATATATATATATATATATATTACCAGTTTAAAATATTCCACGTCGTCCCCGCGACATCGTAAAGTAACGTGGCTCAACATTTCAATCACGATCTTCGACACGAGGGGCATGTTTCGTTATTATCGTACAGAGAACGATCCGTCTTAATTAGATCGCTAATTAATAATTCAAGAAAAAAATACAACATGTCAATGTATACGCGAATTTATATGAGATCGCCGATACTGCGGCAGTCTTTTATCGATAACAGTGACTCTCGCATTCTTTACGAGTTCGTCCTCCTATTAAATTATCGTCGATCACGATCGATAAATCGATTCGAATATCGTTAAATTCTACTCTCCAAATTGGGACATTTGTGAAAAACAGTTTAAAGTACCGTTTCTTATATTCGGTTACCTTTTATTGACGTTCTAACGCACATGCGAATGACAACATTTACGTGGCAGGAAATGCAGAAACGAATCAATAAATTCTAAAGTGATGGAGACCTGAGGGCGGGCAAGGGGAAGAGACAGGTCGCTATAAGATGTCTTCGACCACGACATCGTCGATCCGCGAGTACCGTAATCCTTATTCACATGCAGCGCGTCACATGGCATACGTATAAACCGTACGTTTATATCGTACGTAAGATAGAAAGATAGAAGTACCCGCATTTCACGAAACAAGAAATTGTAAGAAATTCGTATTTTTTTCTCTCGTTTTTTTTCACATGCATTGTTTCATTTTATTTACCGTTCCGCAATAAAAACTGTCTGGAAGAGTTCTTCGATGTCACGAGAGTATCGTCCGGATAAGAGACTTGGTTGTAAAGTGTATAAACTTACGAGCAGCCAAAATTCGTATAAATTCGATGGATTGATGCAAGAAATAATAAATCGAGATAATAAACAAAGCACGGGGAAGAGCGAAAGAAAATCGAATCCATGGGCACTCGGGTCAAGGATTCATCCCACGGGTTCATTCCTTCTTTGATCGCCGTATCTTGCCTCGAGTCGTGTAAATAAATTTTAAACGAAAAACAACAACACTCCACTCGAAGATAATGGAATTGATTTTTTTACGTGGTAATTAGTTAACGCGTGTCAAAAAAAAAGAATACGGATGGAAGATAATTTAATATCGTTCGATGTTCAGTGAGCTTACCGAACGAAAAAGAATTTATGGCGTTGAGCGAGCGTAATTGCACGCTTGTCGAAATAAATTTGAGAGACGTAAGAGGGCTACCGGTGCATCGAGAACCGATGCTGATTTTTTCGCTCTTGTATCGATTGAAGCCACTTAGGCAAACCCCTCGGGTTAAAAGAGGGGGAGATAAAAATGAAAAAAATAAGAAATGCTGTACGAAGCGAGAAACGAAGGGAGGGCCGGGCTAATGGGAGGCAAAAAAGAAGAGAGACGGAGGAAAAAATTTGCTTACACGGTAGGTACCTACTTGGCCCGCGAGTGCGTGCTCGGTAACGTGTAACCACCTTTAAATATCGAATGACTCTGGGAGACCGTAACTCTCGATACTCGACGATAATTCGGAACCCCGCAACTGCAGTACCTCACTGATATCCAACAGTGCACTGTTGTGAGCTAAACGCCCTAATGAAGAGAATAACTTTGGTATTTACGAGAGGAAGATAACAAACCGAAATGATATTCGTGCAATAGAGAAATATGCGGAAATCTTTTATAAAATGTAATTATTACTAAGGTTACCTTGGTTTTAATTACTATATAGTGCTAATATTTTATCATAACCCTTCTAATATTTTCATATTTATTATATCAGATATTTCTTTCTTAATTGATAATGAATTTAGGGATATCAAATTTTATGATTCAAAAAAATGCCACTTGGCTTTGGTGCATGCAGCTGTAATTATACGTTCGATTTTACCGTTGCAAAGAGATTTTCTTGTTTATTGATACTTTTGATAAGATGCTCTTATCGGTGTTTGATTATTCTCACACGCTCAAAAATCATTGTTCGAATATCACGATTAACTCGTTTCTTATTTTTCTTTTCTCAAAGACACATACGAGTATGCTTGACGCACTCGATCTTGACTGAAGAGCATAGAAACATGTCAGAATAATTCGGTTTGAGGTAAACGCTCTCCTCTCTCTCTCTCTCTCTCTCTCTCTCTCTCTTTCTCTCTCCCTCTCATATACATGCGCGCGCATGTGTACAATTCATCGGTAGACGATATATCTAGAACGTTATACGTTAGTTATAAAAACAGCACATAAAAACTTCGCGTGTTGCCACGAAAATTGGACGTAACCGATGCAATTTACAATACAATTATTCTCTCTTGCAATTAGATTTCTATCAAAACCATGTGAAGGAGACACGTGAACGAGGCAATTACACCTTTTCAGGAGAATTTGTAATAGCCCTGCATTTACAATGAATTTATAATGATTTGCGTGTAAATAATTGAAAAGGGACGAACGTGGCCTACGGAGTTTCGTTATTAAAAGCACAAGTATTGAAAAGTATCGATTTGTGTAATACACAAGCGCAGACACAAGTATGCATACATACACAGGCATACACAAATATTGTTTACTATAGCATCATGTTCTGATTGTTCAAAAATGATTTCAGTAGAACTTGTCAGTGTAAAACGATTTATTCGTAAAACAATGAAGCCACTTTTTATCGTATTAGTATCGCAGCAATGTATTTTTCAGATAACACTTTAGGAAAATGCCCTTCGCAGACAATTCGAACGTCATCATTTATGATTAAGATCGCATAGTGTGTTCTTTCAATACAATCGGATTGATCATCGTTAATTGTTTCTATCGACACCCGATATTATTCGATTGGACTGATATAAAATGTTTGTCACAAAAGTCATCGCACGAATTTTTCATTTTTGACCCGTGAGACTGTTACCATACATGAGAATTGTACAAGTATATCTCTGATAAGATGACTCGATGAAAAGCCTTTCTTGAATGGTAGTAAGTTAGAAGGGTGGGTTTTGGTAAAGTGGTGAGGGTAAATCGATGAAACAACAGTGAATCGTCATAACATACGTATAATAACCCTTGCGATAAAAGAGTAAAAGACCGTCCGTTACTATTATTTTCTTGTCAGAACGATTATCGACTATAAATAATGGAAAGCAAAAAAGCGTAGCGCAGGTTGGGGGGGCGAGCGAACGAATTTAATTCGAGAACGCTACGTCGAACGTATCGCGACTACGAGTCTGTTCCTCGTTAATTTTTTTTCGTACATCGCCTACTTCGTGCATCGCCTTAATAGTCGTCGGTTACTAAATCTTACATACGAAAGTGAGGGCGACATGCCGAACCATTGGTACAAGTATAATTTGTACGACCGTGCGTTAAAAAAATCGTTATTGTTCACCGGACTGTGGCCGAAAGCAAATCCGAGCGTTCCGTATCGTCTCTTGCCTTTAGTTCACGGCGTAGCTACGTTACTCATGGGCCTCGCCCTTCTCAACTTTTGTCGTCACAATTCTGGCAACCTCAGTCTCTTGCTCAAGGGCCTCGGCTTAGCCTTGAGCTTCGGTACTGTTATACAGAAGGTAATTAAGGGATATATGTTAATATCGATAAGAAACGACTGAATATTGAATAGGTTTTTAGAAGATCTTAAAATAGTCCCCTTAAGTTGGATTCAATTGGAAACTGGTAAAGACAAAATTATGGTGGTTTAAACTGCGATAGAAGGCTTAAATGCACGTGCTAGAATACAATCATTAAGGTCAACGTGAAAACCTTCGGTCAAGACCGAACATGCAACTACCGCCAGGGCAGGAATAGATAACCAACGACAAATAGTCTACCTATCTAGTAGTAACGAACTCTGGAGTACGGTGAGTACAAAGCAAAAAAAGAGACAACTTCTAAATTCTACATTTTATTGCTAAAAATGTCCCTTAATCACGTTACCAATTTCAATATTGAAATTCTTCTAGAAACAAAATTAATGTGTAAAGAAGATTCGCAAAAACCTGTTAATTAAGCTTATGAAGGTTTCCCTAATATCACAACAATTTTAGGAGAACAACGTATAAAACCGAAATAATGATAGAATCTAAAAATTACAAAACGAAAACCTTATTTAATCACAGTTTTATTATATTAATTCACATTTACTGTAAAGCGATATCCCATACAGAAATTGCGATAGGGATAACCAACTACCAACCACATCGCGATCGGGATTAGAAGTCCCAAATTTTTCAAGGCAGGTCATGAAAATCTTGTTTAGACAAATTCGTCCAATGTACGATCACGTTGTGTGTAGGCGATTTGCTTCACCTGTTATCGTAAACGTCTCGTTGAACTTCACGCCAGTCTCGCCAATACTTTCGGCCAAGACCTGGATGACACCAAACTGCAGCCTATTCTACTGTCACCACTTCTCTCGTTCTATCGGCCTTCGTTGACCCTGTCAACAGTGACTTATTTGGTAGTCATAATGCATTGGATATCACCAATCATCGCCATCGTCATCCAACTGTCACGAGGTGTCGATACGATCAAATATTCTCTGCCGTTTCCGGCGTTTTATCCGTGGCAAATCAACGCGGACAGTTGGCTTTATCCGGCCCACTATGCGTTCGAGATCTACGCCGGAATATGTCTATGTTCGTTCACCTCGTCGATCGATTCTCTCTTCGGTTATTACATCTTCCAGATATCGGGACAATTGCGAACTTTGTCTTATCGACTGTATACTTTAAATGCGAAGGAAAATTATCGTTACGTTATAAGCGAGTGCGTCACCAGGCATCAGATATTGGCAAGATGTCAACAACATTTGGAAACGATCTACGGTCCTATCGTTCTATGGATGTTGGTGACCAGCGCCATGGTCATATGTGCCCTCATTTATCAAGCTTCCCAGGTGACGGATCTTTTTCAGTTTCACATTAATCTCGCCTATAAACGTGATTATATTTATTTTACGAATCAATTTCAACGTTTCTCTTTTTCCTCTTGTTCAAACGATCGTGTCGAATCATATTAGATGCGTCTGGGAAAAGCTGTTATCATCGGATTTTACATTATTATGAAATCTGTGCAAACCTTAGCTTACGGATGGTTCGGAACATTTCTGACTACCGAGGTGATTTTACGCGATATAAAAATTCGATAGAAAGTACGATGAAGCTGAACGAACAATAAGAATTATCGAATGCCTACGTCTGCTTCTTATAATTTTAAATATTTTTGAAGTTTATTATTATTATTTTCTTTTCACGTTAGAGCGATGCGTTCCGTGATGCCATTTACGCGAGCGACTGGCCAGGTTCCGGTGAAAAATGTCTTATGACCGACGTCCTTATCATGATAACGTACAAGCCAATGGTATTAAAAGCATGCAGTCTGTCAACTATATCCGTAGACATGTTCGTTGCTGTAAGTCTCACGATCAAGAACCATGATCACTTATCGAACGTAAAAATTGTTCGAAGTACTTCATTATCGCTTAATTACAATAGTACCGAAGTTGCACAGAATAAACGACAATTAAAATGAAAGTAGTGTCTTTGAACAAATTTTCAAGTGAAAAATGACTTGTTTGCAATAAATAGAAATATGTTTTATTTAACATTAAACAATTCCCATTGGCGTGTTACAAATAAATGTAAACAAAATTCTAAACTCACGACTTTTGTGGTAAATTAACTCAAAATTTAGCTAATTCATTTTCCTTCTTGAGCAGGAACTATGTGGTTAAAGAACACACAGGAATATTGAAATTGCTTCGAACACTTTTTACTTCGAGTGATGCTGAACTGACCCGTGGTACGCCAGCCTCTCACACGATATCAATTTACACAAATTATCGTTATTGTTTTTTCCTCAGGTCTTGAATACCGCTCTGTCATATTTCTTCATGTTACGGACTTTAGAAGAGAACAATGGAGCTTGAATATTTTTAGCGGTGTATGAAAAGTATGTAACGTGTGTTGTTTATCTTGTAATCTTTGTTACTTTGTAAGATTATAAACTTGTTATCAAATACTTAATGAATCAACTGACATATTCGTTTCCGAATTTACGATATCCGATAAACTTTTTACCAGCGTATGAAATTTGTAGAAATGCAAAGGACTTTTGGATTTGCCAACTTCACCATACAGGCATTCATGAGTAACTACTGACAGTTTTACTTCTGGAGAACACTGAACTACCTATGGGTCAGAGCAATCCCGATGACAAAGAGGATGAACCGTCGTATATGCAATTGCATCCATATTACTGTTTGCTCTTTTTCAAGTGGGTCGGTAACACACATAATGGCCCGAAGCACGAAATTCTACACGTGCGCACACTCTCTGAAAATAATCGCGAGCAACTTCTGGATATTATTGTGACCGTTATTAACATACCATATTATATTTGTTGGTGTATCATGTTAGAGACAGAAGAAATTGTCCATTATTTTCACAACGATATGATAAGTCGATTAATGCTCAACGCTGCATAATGATGATGCGATGGATCACGAAAGAGTTTTATAGCATCCCATAGCAAAGTTCAAAGCCAAGATTGTTCAGTGGAGAGGGAATAGCATTTCGATGTGGAAACGGTGTTATTCAGCTTTAATACGACGCAAGAATACGTATAAACACGTATAAACTACGACTCATCTTTTAAAGTTTCGCATGTATAAATAATGAAACTTTATCAAACGACGTGGCCATCGGTAGTTTATCGAAATTATCCAATTTTTACTGTAATTTTTATCACTATAATTAATCTTTCCCTGTAATTCTGATCCGGTAGTTTCTTTACTCTATCTCTTTCTCCCTTTGTCGCAACTTTATTGAATGTAGAAGCTCTCCTCTCTCGGTTTACGATGAATGAACGTAACGTCCATATTTCTTTCGGCCAGATCTAGAAATGGCTGATCGCAAACATACATACGAGAAATACGCTGCCGAAATCAAGCGATTGTTCATCATATCGGATCGTTGGCTAGGCACCACATACGTAAAAAAAATGAAATGTTTAGCTGGTTCATATGCGATTTTGATAAGTTGCAACATATATGCATGTCTCTCAAGTTTCTTCACAGTCAAGATGTTTTTGATTCTACATGAGCGAATCGATGGGGTGAATAAAATGGTGGGAAGTGTTAAAAGAGAGGGCGACAAGGAAAAAAGGAAAGGGCGAAAGGGCGATTGAGAGGAAAGGTGAAAGGGAACGATAAAGAAGGATGAACATGAAAGAAAAGAATTCAGGTATAACGAAGGGAAGAAAGGTGAGGGGAGCGAAAAAGAAGAGAGACTAAGAGACAGAGGCACGAGGTGGGCCCTGCGAGCGCGTCAAGGCCCAGGGGTCTTTGCTCTCGTGGGTCAAACGCGACTATCCCAAGTCCGGTCCCAGACTCATAACACACACTCCTGTGCTACCGATCATTCCCCAAACTCAACTTTCGAGAAACCTCCGCCGAGCCTACTAAACATTTTATCTCCCTTCGAAGATTTCGCGATTAAGCTGGCCTCTCGCGTCGCAAAATTTGCTTACACGACACAAACTCGTATTCGCCTTCATCGCGATAAAAAACAAAACACTGTCGTGTAACATGAATATTTATCAATTTTATCAATATGCAACAAGCATTACTTTCGCTACGTTCGTAATTCGATACTAAACTTGTAATGAAATTTTTCATCGATTTTGAGCAAAAAAACAAAACAAAAATAATAAATCAAATCCGGTGATATTACTTTTTACTTCTGGGAGGTTTGGTGTTAACGTGATTAAGATTAGTGCGGTTGTCGCCACGTAGATAAACGTGTAAATCTCGTAATGTTTGCTATCGTGTATCGCCACTTCAACTTCAACCGGAATTCTTCGAGCGATCAGATCATGCATTGAATATATGCAAGATATTAATTGAATCCATTTTATTGATAAAGCCCAATTAACTCTCTCTCAATTATATTCGTATTAGAAAGCTGATCGATGCACGCATACACCACATGTGCTATTTCACTATGCGAAATGGCGATGTATTCGCGTACGAGTAATACATAGACATTCACCTGAATATATCTTGCGTGTATATTCAGGTAGAATATCCTACAAACGAGTGGTACTAAACGTTTCAAGACTATGAATACCTATCTACATTAATTTTATTTTTCCAGGATTCAGTTTAATCATTAACCTCCCAAAAATTCTTTTTAAAATTGATAATTTTATTCCTAATTGTAACGGTAAATTGTAATTTTTTTTTTGGTAATCCTTCATTGAATTAATTTTTACGAGGAATAATATGGTTGAACGACCGCACCGATAGTCAATTTACGAAAAGAGTAAGAAAGAAGAAACGACTCGAGGTGGAACGAGACGAAGAAGACAAAAACCCTTCGCGTCGCTGCGATTCGCTTCCAACGAGTCTGAAATTCCTGTGGCAATTTCAGGATCGAGAAGGGTATATCTCTGTGCCGGGGAGACTGTCGACCTTAGCCTTCTGTGAAATGTAGCGTGACACCGGAGGGATCGTGTTTCGAAATCTCCTTGCGGCTAGGGAAGTGTACATTACGAGGGAAGGGCCCCGATGTATTATGCGACCTGCGATTTGTGAACGAGGGAGTTCGTGTTTTTCGAGGGAGTGCGTACGATTATCCTGGGAGCGAAGATAAAAACAACTGAAACGTCGTTTCTATTTCGAAAAAAAACTCGATGTTTTTCTGCTCAAATTTAATTAAAATTCCATCAAATGAATTTAGTTTAAAAAAACAGAGAATATTGAAAGTAAAGAAACTTTAATAATTAATTCTAGATTATCAATCCCACACAGATTAACAAACTTTATGTCCGATTGGAAACAAATGTATCCAGCGCCCGGCGTTATGCCGCCAGCGTCGCACGGTTGACGAAGATTTTGCGTTCTCCAAGGCGCCTTTCTAAAGAGACGAGACGACGGAATGTTTCGTTGCTGGATTAAACAGTTCTGGTAAGTAGGAAAATAACATTATCCGCAGCATGGTCGGTACGGTTTTTTTTTTATCATTACGTTTCTCACATCGCGCTGTTACTTTCGTCGTAAGGTTTAACAAGCCGGTTAATCCGCGTTTTAAGACGAAAGAATTAATTGTAAAGCAGGCACGCTCGATACGACGAGTATGAAAATTACACGCGCATCTTCGAGGATTTCTTTCAACGTTCTCCACAGAGCTCGAGTCTGCCCACGTGCGTGTCGGTCATTCGAGAATTCATGGTCAGCCATTCGAAAATTCTTTACGGCCGTACGTTTAATGGTCAAGTAAGACAGAGAAACCCAAGAGAGTACAACTTCGCTGTCTCGGCTGCTGTTGCAGCCTCTCGCGATCTCTTTGGACCCCCGCGGGCTTATTATTATAACGCTACACGTACGCGCTCTCACTTTTGATGATACCTTGTTCGTGTACTTTTTTCTTCTTACCTCTCGCACCGAGTACGTATTGCTCGATGCGTATCTTCGTGTGTAATATGAAATTGTATACGCGCCGTACAATGCATTATTTTTTTTCGAAATGCTTACGTGATAATTTATTAAAAAAAAAACAAACGATTTTTTAAATAAATTGACCGAATTCTGTATATAATTAACATGAAAAAATTTACAATTGTTTTTTCGTGATTTCTAAACAGAAATATAAAATATTTAGAAACATACACTTATGAATAAAAGGATGAAATGATTTTTTAAAAATTATTATTTAGATAATAATTCGTTTTAATATTTTTTTTTTTTATAAATTGGCCGAATTTTGAATATAATTAGGATGAAAAAAAAAGTTAGGGGCCTTTAATCTCGTAATTCTTTCGATCTTTAACCTCGTCACGGTGGCAAATGCGAAGGCCAATGGTATGGCTAAAAATCGTGTACTCGCGATTCGTATATACGAATGGGAAAATTGCGCAAAAAGCTTGTTATTCAATTTCTTAATGAATATATTTTTTTTCTTATACTAATTATTACATCGTTTTATCGCATTCTATCGTAATAAGGAATTATTTAACAACGATTTTGACGTAAAATTGACTGAATAGAAAACTAAAATTAAAATTTATGCGATACCATTCTAATTATAACGGATTGTAATCAGCGAATAAATCATTTCTACGATATTGAGGGTGTTAATATCGAATTACCACTAGATGCGAAGGTAAATTTTATTTTCCAAGATGTACATCAGAACTAACTTAAACATTCTATAAGCAGCTTTCCTGCCATGAAAGCCTCTCTATAAACACAATTAATCATTATAAATCGTTAGGTGTGTACGAGTGAGCATTAAACGAGATCTCGAGGCGAGCCGAACACTTGCGTGCAGCAGTAGGAGTACGATGATTAATATCGACCGTGTAAAGTTGATTTTCGAATGGAGAGCGTCGTCGTGAGATCACACGATGAATGAAATAAGAATCTCGAGATAATGATATTACACGACTCGTTAATGTACAAACTCAACTTTACGATTCAAATAAATTGCAAACATTGTTCTTTTTTTCGTTTCACAAAAATGTTCAGGTCGCCGAGTTTAAATTATATTTTTTTTTTTTTGTTTATTTTTCACCTGTTTCATAATTTGTCCGTTTTATATTTGATAGAGCAAAAAAGAAAAAAACTTATGTAGCTGTTAAACTATGCCTGACGAGAAAGAAATAGAAAAATATTATTTTAGAAACACTGTGTTGCGCTTAGGTGGTTGCCTTTTCTCCTATATATATATATACATATAGTTGTATATAATTCTACATTCAAGCGACGGACGTCGTTGTTGTGCTCCACGCTTCGCAGATTTCGAAACCGCGAGTGCCATTGTTCGGTTCATGAATCCTATTTCCTCTTGTGACCATTCTCACAGTTTCAATTGGAGAGAGAAAAACAAAAAGAAACAGTGAGAAAGAGAAAGAGAGAGACAGAGAGACCACAAGGGGGAAGAGAGAGATTATCAAGTCGAATAACGAGTGCGTCTCAGACTTAAGATTATATGTTAGCGCAGAATCGTCTGGTACGCTTCGTTAATGTTTTAATCGTCTAACTATACAGTGATGGCAGTTAAAAATTATTGCGAAATTTTATATAAATTTATGATACGATAGAACATAAATATATAATAATAATCAATCAGGAAAAGTGTTCGAGATTTTCTCGAGATAAAAAAAAATTACGTATTTTGTATGTAATCTTTTTTTATCTCTTTATATTCAACTAAAATCACATTTGTCACGATTAATGGTGATTTGAATATTAATACGACATTTAATATTCAAATTACTATTAATAATACTATTATATAATAAATACGATTATAATTGTTATTAATTATTAATATTTAAATTAATATTAATACGATATTATATATTATATATATTACAGCACAATCATGTAACGAACGAATACACACACAATCAGCTGATAGAAATCTGAGCGGTTAAAAAATTTCGAGTCAGTAGGTGTATACAGTATTGCCTTAGCGCCCGGGGCTGCTTCCTGCCTAATTCTTATAACACGACGAATGGTCACCCAACACTTTGTCGGCATTTACCAGTCGATGCTGCTAAAATATTATGAAACATAACAATTTTCGAGGAATTCCCCCCACCCTCTCGATTATTTTTATCATCAACGAGAGACTTCCGGTCGTCAACGATCGACCGTATATTTCGAAACGTTAAAGTTTTCAGATTCGTCGAAATTCAATTTCTTTTTTTGTTTTTTTTTTTTTTTTGCTTCGTTTCATCCAATCAACGATAACGATAATAACTTATCGGTCGAATAATTATCGTGCGCAATCACGTCCGATTTTATTCGTCGAATTGTTACTACCGGGGAAATCGTACGAAAGGTACGCGTGTTTTATGAAGCAAAGAGTAAACGGACGGAAAAATATCGAGGAAAAGAAATCGATTTAGAATAATATTAAACTCATCCGAAAGAAGTGAAAATCCGAGATTTCTATCCGACGGAGAGATTGGATGATTGTTGATTTTATATGAGATGTAGGAACATCGACACGAGTACTCACTGTACGAGAATAAATTTGCGCAGTGATTGGCCGCCACAAGCAGATAGCTCGCTTTACTCGTACGCTATACGTCCATCAACAGGTTTTTCCATCGAGTTGCGTTTTACTAGTGCTGCGTTGCGATGTTAACCTCGATGGATTTTCTCGTCGCTCTAATTACGAGATAGATAGTTGCTTGATTTTTCATCAATTCGATATCACCAAAGTTTTCATAAAATTTTGTATAAAAAATATAAATGTAATAAATTAATAATTCTTGATTTTATTTATTCAATTGTTCGATTTTATCGATTTCATTTGAATTTTTGTACAGGAACAAATTATTTAGTTTTATTTCACTCTGAATTTTCTTATTTCCGTTGAGATAATACGAGTCGAATTATTCGCATGGACAATCTGCCAGTGGCCGGAACATTGATCATACGAATTACTCCGGTATTCCATGCCGGAACGGGTTTTAATATTATTTTCACCGACTCATCGTGTGAAAAGACGCGATGAAAGAAACCGTGAAGGCCTCGGTCTTGCAGCAGCCGAATGGCTTGGCGATTCCAGCGTGCTTTGCTGCCGTATAATACTCGAAGCGAGCGGTCTGAAATCGAACTCACCGGTAGTTTGACTTCGCCGCCACTGAAGAAACGTCGATAACAAAAAACGCTTAATGGAGGAAGATCCGCGCTGTTGGAGCAACGTTTGCAAAAATTTCCTCGAGAATTGCCCCTCTTCGTGTGTAAAACAAAAATTAATTACAGCTTCGTACCTATCCGGCGAACCACCGAGCACTTTAGTCACGGAGCGTTGGCAGAAGCCTAAACCACGAGCCTCGCGTTCCTCGCGATCGTCATCCTTACTTTTATTATTTTTACGACACATTCCTCGTTAATCGCTGCCGGGTTTTTCTGACGAAAGAAAGAGAGACACGCCTTTCGTGGTATTCGACGAATTCGATGGCATTTTATTCAATGTTTTCCTTTATTTAATTAAACGATCAATGAATTCGAAACTATTTTCGTGACATTTCAATAGAGAAGAAATAATAAAATTCCATATATAAATAATTAACATTGACTCGTTTGCCCTTTCGATCCGTCTCTCATTATTTATAACTGATTTATGATTAAATTATAGGTAAGTCGATGTTTTCCGTAAGAAAAAAGAGCAAAGCAGGGAGAGATAAAAGAACGAGATACATAAAGAATGATCGAAGCGATCGATAAAAAAACGTCTTCGTTCGAATTGATGGACATTTTTCACGCCCGATCGATCGGAGTCTCGGAGCATTCCTGGTCTGACCAGTACTGACTTTTTTCACTAGGACCCAGCGGCGCGCGATTCATCCCCTTGATTTTAGGTACAGACTCGATCCGATTGCTCGCTCGATCGAAATGTCTAGATAACGTACCGACAGAAGGGTCCGTGATTCGACGAAGAGAGCGAAGAAAAATCGAAAAAAGATTTTACGAATGAAATTAAGAGCGAAGACAGAAGAATAAAAAAAACTGGTTTCGCAGCGTCGATCAATATCGCGGTTTCTTCTCCTTCGTATTTATTCTTTTTTGCGCGCTTTCATTTCGTACATAAAAAACCATCACAACAAACTTTTATTCAACGCAATAACAGCAATTTCTTCAAAGTTGCAAATTCATTCGGAAAATATAATTTTCAAACTATTCGAAAATCATCGCAGCAATTTCACCAAACTACTTCAATTCGATGAAAGATCTAACCTTTTTAAAAAATCGCTCTCGTCTTCGTCAAATCGTTTTCTCATGTTCTCAAGAATTAAAAAAATTCTGTCGAAACGACGAACAAGAAGAATATTGCAAATTATATTTTTTTTAATTTCTTTCGTACAATTATTTGTTAAGACTTAGTAGAAAAGAAAAAAATGAGATTTCGCCACGTTCGTAATACATTTTCTTAGCGATATTGTGAATATTATTAAAACGTGCGCTAACGAAGCGTTATGGTTGTATCAATGAGAAAGATCTCGAGGTCCGCTGCTGAGAATACACCGGGTTGAGACTAGGCAGAGGGGCATTAACAGGCCCACGGAACAGAATAAGTCGTGTTATACGTACGTTGAAACAAGCCATGGGGGCCTTCCTAGTGGAACACATCAGAGGCAGAAACGGCAGCAGCCGTAGCCATAGCAGCCGCAGCAGCAGCACCACCAGTGCCGTAAGAGTGGGGAGCTCATATAAGACCCGTAGCCAAAGGCCTCTCCCAGTGACCAGTCCCGACACGAAAACCCATCAGCAAAGCTTCTTCGGTCTTCTCTCACGCCGCTCCTGCTGCAACGACGATAATACGTCATTGTTGTTCTTTTCCGTTTGTTCGTTTGTTTGTTTTCTTTTTAAATCCGATCATTCGCCCAATCGCGGCCTCTCAATTTGATGGTGAAGGGCTCGTTTTTAATCTAACGAAAAACAACAACAAGAAATCAACGAGAACATCAACGGCCTACAGAATGGGATCGTCACAAGTCATCTCGTTCTTTCTGGTCCTCGTAGCTGCTCGGGGTAAGTTATTCTTCTTTTTTCTTTTCATTTACTTCAATATTTATCCGATCGACGATCAATTTTTCGACTATTTCGTTATTTTTTCTGGGATTTTCGAATGACTGATGATTGTTTCGCTTTAATTTTGTTATTGTGGAATGCATTTAACGAACGTATATCGAGTATGTAAATTATGCTTGAATTATTCGTGTTAAAGAAAAATCGTGTTGGTGGGTGAATTAATTGCACGATGAAATCAATGGGCGTCTCGCTTTGGCTCGTGTCGGCAGAATTAACGATGTTTGTACGAAAAGATCCGGATTCATTTATATTCACGAGATTCACTTCGTAGTCCTGTAACATACTACGAACGTGGAATAAATGACAAAGGAACGGGATTTGTTGTGTCATATTCGACTTACGTGATTTCAACTATTTTTGTTCGATTGTTTATATTTATTAATTTCTTTTTTTTTAAATCGGTTGTACAATATTGGACAACAGGAACGAGCAACTTTGTAAATAAAACGAATATAGCCAACGCCTCTGAAATATAATATAAAAATCAAAATAATAAAAAAATCGATACAAAAATCGCAGTTTAGAAAAATTATTATTTCCTCGAATAATAATTAATCGATACGCCTAATAATTATCTAACGGTTTTCTCCGATCAGGACACAAAGCTTTGCATTTTTCTTACGTCTTATTAGTTTTAATTCGCGCTTACGCGCAAACATCTTCGAAAAACAATGGCGAACGTCTTCGCGACGACGATCGAGACGACGTGGAGTTTCACACATCTTGTGAGTGCGCGAGGGCGCGCACTTTCTCCCGCGTCTCAGCACGAGTGAAAATATGAAAGTAGCTCAACTGCCGGTTCACTCACTTATTCACTCGCTCTCTCTCTCTCTCTCTTTTTCTCTCTTTCTCTCTCTCCCTCTCTGTCTATCTCATCACTCTCTCTCCCTCTGTTTCTCGTTCTCACCTTCAACGAGACAGGCGTTCAGATACATCGACTACCTTCATTCTCCACTCCGTGCGTGCGTAACCAGGGTGGTATTTCCAGTTCGTTCGATAATAGGACAATTACTCATTTTTCCCTTATAAAGTTATATATCAAACCTGGCATTTCCTCGATCATATATCTTCGTTTTTCTTATAAGATTTTTTTCTCTCGGATTGAACGAACGTTTCGTTGCATCGCGAGTAATATAATCATCGTTATCAGCATCTCATCGTTATCATTAGCGCGAGTTTTAATAAGAGTTACGAGACAAAAAACGAGCCGAATAATTACGTATTTACGAACGATTTCCTTAAATACAATTTCCTCTCGAAGCAATCACGTCGAAGGAACTTTTAGACGCAGATATTTTCTTCTTCTCTTTAATTCACTCGAGTCATTAAAACTTAATTCATTGATCAATTTTTTTTACAATTTCTCATTATTCAATTTGACCTTTTATCACGAGAATACTTACGAGAGACATAAATTCTCGTCAAATTGCTTATCCACTTTCGCACATAATACAACAATTGTTTGGTCGTATAATTCCAAGTACAATTACTCCCGTAGTACAAATTGGACGGATTCACGAGAATTTATCGTTTCCTTGCAAAAAGCAAAAAGAAATAATATTATGCAAGACGATGTTTTTCAAATGGTTGAATAAAAAAATTCTGCCTCAAGCTCGAGACCGCTAAATTTGTACTTACGAAGAAAATAAAAAGAGAAAAATCTAATCGTATCTCCGGGCGCAGTCGCAGATCTAATCATCCGTGCATTCGGCTGACTCTCACTTGGAAACTTTTACCATTCGGGCCTATATAAGTGCTCTCACCCTCTCAGCGGTTCGATACTTTACTATACATATATATATATATATATATATATCTATAACTGGATACCGGAAAGAAGTGATAGCTAGTAAAAGACACATAGTAAAAACCGAAATACAAGAAAGTCGAAACGACCGCGCGAACACGTTGCTCCGGTGTGTGTCTCAAGGAGATTGCACACACACACACACACACACACACACACAAATAGAGCTTCTCGTAAAAGACGCCTCAAGGCGCGGTGATGGCGTTGTCGAAGGATTTTATCGCACCGCGTACGGTGATGCGAGAGCGTTGCACTTTACGGAAGGAATCGAAGGTGGGGCCTCACAACAGTTCCATCGAAGAAATACACTCCGTATCTCAATTCTTCGATTCCTCCGAACGACTTCATTCGCGTGACTGAAACTACAAACCAAACAATTAAAATGATTTAAGAAAGAAGAAAAAAACATTTTTGGAAATTTATATTAAAGACTAATTTTGTACTTTATTACGATTAAATATCGATGATTAGTCAAGGAAATGATTTATTTTTCTTCGCGATTCGACGAGAAAGAGTCACAGAGACGCGCGCTCGTTTCTCATGCCGGTTTGTACATGACGTACTGTGTATTCTTAGATCTAACAGTGAGAGACACCATACACGTATACAGACACGTAGAGCTCGTTTACGGATAGTCGTAAAGGAAGGGAAAGTAAGCCAACGAAGCACTGGCTTTAAACTAAACGCTCGGACGAGCCTTGCATAACGTCTAGGGGACCTCACCCTGTTTGTCGGAGTATCCTACGGATTACTTTTTCCACTGGCTCGATTACTCGCTGCATATTATCGCCGTCGGTATCTTTTTTTTCTTCTTCGAAACGGTAGTAAAAGATCGTGATCTTTCTTTTTCCCAGCTTCGTAAGAAGAGAGACGAGCTCGAAAGTCGAAAGATTCCTGGAAAATTTTTCCACGTATTTGCATAATTACAGCCACGTCGGTTAACATCTCAATCCTTTTTAACGATCGACATTTTATTAACGGAAGAGCCGTTTTTCCGCCCGAACGAATGATTTAATGGATGATTTTTTTCTTATGTAAATTCAAATTCCGCCAACAATTTATTATTATTATTATTATTATTTTATTATTTTATTATCATTATTATGTTATTATCATTATTATTATCGTTAGATAAGATTCTCCAAAGTTGAAAGACGCCTTGATACTTTTGTTTTTATTGCGCGTATCGATGTCTTCGACCGCCTGGAGGCCGCTTCTCCTGACAATCTTATGGACGCGCACGAGCAAGCTTGTATAGTCGCGCGGTCGTGCTCAATCGATTAACGGTGTATCTGAGCGTAATCGGCTTAGTTCTAGAGCGGATGGGTTTTCAGGGTCTCGTGGCTCATTCACCGATAAAAATAAATCCGATCATTTGCTCTCGCTTTTTCCTTCCCGATGACGGAGAAAAAAATTATGCGCGCGTTTCTCGTGTGATCAATCGCCAATCAAATCGATGCTGCTCTTTTTTGGGACAACGTCGAAATTTCGATTAAAACGAGCTTGATTCAATGATGAAAAAATATTTAAATAACATTTGCTAATTTCATGATTATTTTGACCTGACGATTAAAAAGTTAACGACACAGTTTGTAGAAATAATTTAAAGTATTACTTTATAACTTCGTTTACTTCCTCACGACATAGCCGCGAGGAACCGCCCCATTTTTATAACGATCTTTACGATAACTGCAGAGTCGTGCATCGAAGTAAACAAATAAGAAAAAAAATTGAATAAAAAACTGAAACTAGAGTCACGTTCGACAAGCCTGACCCGTTCATTCGTTATAACTATCGTGCATACAGTCTTGATAAAAACTTCGTACGAAAGCTCGTTGGTCGCGAATTTACGTTTGGCCGAGACCAACTTTTTAAACGATGGCTCTTGATCTCGACTGTACAATAATACACACACGCGAGAATAAGAGAACAATGAATTTATTTCTCAAGCCAAATATGATAATGGATCGAGCATTCTACTTTTGCACGATTCGATAGTTCTTTTAGAAATTGCAATGTATTATATTTACGTATGTGCATTATACGTACATATATATATATATATATATATATATATGTGTGCATATTATAAATGTAGTAGAATATAGAATGTTAAATGGGTGATACAGAGAGAGACCGAAAGGAATTCTTGAATGCTCGAGACTCGAAGTAAGCCTGCGGTATATCTAGCTTTACCTACTTCATTCCTACATGGCCTCAATCAACGTTACAGTCGCACGTAGTAGAAGCATTCGTAAGAATCCACCATGTTGTGATTCCTTTCAAAATGAAACGCGCCTTTCAAAAGCCCCCGTTCTCGAGACACGAGATACTTAACATTTCAGTAGTAAAGGGCTGTGTATGGTCAGACGAACGAAAGTACGGCTTTTGTCAACGCCTTTCATTGTAAACGATCGTATTTTCCGGGCGATGTTAATCCTTCAGTAGAAACAGCCCGTAATTGATGAGACGAAGTTCATTTTTTTATGGAATTGTTTATACGCTTTTCTAAGATCAAGCGTCTTTGTTGAATCAACATTAATTTTAGAAATAAATCGGAATTACGAGTCACGAAGTAGATTCATTTAAACGGTCCAGTAGAAACGGAGCGAGCGTGATCAGACGAGCCAGCTGAGTACCGTCCGCGAAATTCCATCGCGGACTCGCACGCGATTCGCTTTCGTTATTCAGTCTCACCGAGCTCTCTCGCGCGGGATTTCTTTATCGCGACACGCGATAATAAAATCGATGAGAGCCGAGGAATAATTTAAAGTACTACAGACAACGATAAGATATATAAACAGATTTCTTTTTAGCATAAATTTTATATACGTACGAGATAATATTAATTTATAAGTTACACAAACAAAAACTGGAATGACTTGTCATTGACTTTCTCGACTTTATCGTCTCACGATTGCAACGAACGATCGACGTTAAATTGTCGTCGTTAGAACGGCGAATATTACGCCGTATTCAGCAAGTAAATTACAAATCTCCAAATTGTCGAAAGATGAGGACCCAGCGGAACGAATGAGAGAAAGAAAGAGAGTGAAGGAGCGAGGAGTGGGTCGAAGGTCCCAGGTCAAGGCTAACCCAAACATCGACTTTCACTCCGCGCACTCCTCCCGAGTTCTCACTCGCGATCTCGTTCCTTTTTTCTTCATTCTTTTGCTTGGGAGCGTTCCCCGAGAAACCTTCCCATACTGTAATTCATCAAGCATCGTTACGCTTACCCTTCGGCCACGAATATTCTCGCGCTCGCGGCGCTCCGGTCGATCGTTACGCGTAACAACGATGAAAAATGATTTTCTCCGGGTTGCAAAGCTTCGAAGAGAGCATGAGCTAAATTTGGTTAATTAGCGACTGGGTTGTGTACAAAATTGATCGTCCGTCATTTTTCAGACGCGTGAGAGACGTTTAGTATTAAAATTTTTTTAACGTCGTTCGATACGACGTTGAATAAAATATATATTAAATTCATAACGGCGCGTCGAGATAGCATCGAGCAATCTGTCGATACGTGGTGTCCGTACGTGAAATCGAATTACTATGCAGACGATCGGATGTATTCGTCGCTGTCGTCAAGCGATGGTATTACATCGCGAATCTCACAATCTCGTCGTCCTTCTAGAATTAACAAGATTGCGATTTCACCCGTCGCTTTTTCCACATATAAATTCCGCTGTGTAAGAACCGAACAATTTTATTATCTTTTTACAATCTTTCCTAATCCAAATATTCTAAAATATTCAAAAATAATTATTTTCGGATCGACGATGAAAAACGATTATAACTATTAATTATAATTATTAATTAATCGACGATTGTACTCGCTTCTTTATGGAAGTTGGTAAAATTTAGTGATATTTAAAGATAAATTGAATTTTGAAAGAAGAAAAAATGTTTTCATCGTTAATGATCGAGTAACGAATGAATTTTTAATTTCCCAGGTCTTCTCGCCCAGAAGCAACAGCAGGAAGATCCGTGCCAGACGAAAGCTCGCGTAGTCGGTGACATAGATTACTGCGATCGTTACTGGGAGTGCGTGAGTGGTCGTCCCGAACTCTTCGACTGCCCGAACGGTCTTGTTTTCGCTGGTAAACATCGCGGCGTTACCGAGGGTTGCGACTACCCCTGGCGCGCGAATTATTGCGACGGTAAACGTCAGGCTAATCCACCGATCGGCGCTGAACACTGCGACTGGCTGTACGGAATTTTCGGCCACGAAACGTCCTGCACGAGATATTGGACGTGCTGGAACGGAACCGCGACCGAACAGCTCTGCATCGGCGGTCTTCTCTACAACGAAAGAGCGAGATCTTGCGACTGGCCCGAGAACGTCGAGGGATGTCAAAAACATCGTAAGTAGAAAAAGAAAATAAATAAAAATATATAATGATTCTTTAAAAAATTTTGTTTTGTTTTCATTTTATAATTTCGAATAAGTATTTTTGATTATTCTTCCCTTATTTTTTTCACTTTTTATTCTCTAATTTCTTGTCACTTTTTTTCAAGTATTTTTCTTTATTGATCGTAGATAAATTTAAGACATCTTGTTCCTTTCGACGATGTTTTAACGAGCCGCCTCGTACATATCGCGATCACGTCCTTCCCCAAATTCCTCCTAGATACTCCACTCTCACTTTCTAATACGAATTTTTCAAATGTGCCCGTTCGCATCTCCGCCTGGCTCCGAGAATCTCTCGATCATTTCTATTGCCAACGCACACACACACACACACTCGCACAATCTCGAGAACGTTGATTTTACTGGTTTCACTTTCGCGAAGACAGTCCGTTAGAAAAGTTTTGCATCCAACCTTTCGAATTACAATGTTTCAAGTAACATTGGCAAGTAAAATAACAAAAAAAAAACGTTTTTTTAAATATTTTTCAAATGAAATTTCTGCATCTCGTTTGATTTTTTTACGTTACGAGACACGTTGAATCTCGGATGAAATCTTCGATCTTTCTTTCGTCGGATAATCTCGTCACGTTGATTGAGAGTCACTGGCCTTCTCGTGGCAATTCACACGTACGTATATATGCAGACTGGCCGCACTCATTAACATTCACACGCGTATTCCTCGACGCTCCTTCCTCTCTATCCCATTTACTTACGTATTTATTATCATTATGTATTTCCTCCGAGACAACCGATTGTGTTACACACGCCTCTGTTCCACCTTACGTGGAATCTAGCGGTTTTAACACAACGCGAGACGCTCTTAGCATTAATTAAACGAGACGCTCGATTCTTTTTTTTTTCTTTCTTTCTTTTCTCATACAACCGTTCACCCGAAGCAAAACCGTAAAACGAAACCTCGTTCGCAAGATCTACAATAGCGTGAAAAATCGAGTGGGACGCATGTCGTGGGCTTCTTAATTTAATATTTATTCAACGACCAATGCATTTTTCTTTCTTCCATGTCGAGAAAATTTATGAAATATTTATTTCCGTTTCTCGGCTCGAAGGAATAAAATATGTGTTACTATGGTTGAAGGAACGAGGCGGTACGAGGGAAAATATTGTTTCTGGATGAAGATTGTTAATTTTCTCGAATCGAATTCGATCAATTTTATATCACATTGAAATTATATTAATTGTATTTAATTTGTTTATTTATCAGCTCTGTGTAACGACGATGCCAACGGTAACGTGCCACTTGGAAAATCGTGCAATCGTTATTGGCAATGTCAGGGTGGCTACCCCCGTCTTCAAAGGTGTCCGGCGATGCTCGTGTTCGATCGAAGATCGTTAAGATGCGTCGTCCCACCGACGGAAGATTGCGACGTACCAACGACACCCCCGAATCTCGAGGGCGATCTACCCGATGGACGCAACGAGCAGGAACCCGAAGAGGAAAATCTTCCGCCTGGTGTTCCACCGCTACCAGCTGGTGCTGTCCCGATTCAATTGAGAGCAAGACCCAGGAACTAGATTTATCCCATTTTCCTTATCATTTTCTATTTGCATAACAGCGAGACGATAATACAACGACTTACGACGATTGACTGAAAACCGTACTGACGAGACGACGTTACTGATAGAACTAGCGATTAACTTTTTTTGTTTCAAGCCACGATTTTTCATCGCTCGTACGATTTGTTCGTGTATGAAAATTCAAAATTTCTTTTTTCTTTATGTTTCTTAAATTCGTTATTATCGTCGAGCTTATCTATTTACACCGTAAATTTTCGGTGATGTCGCGATTACGTTGCATCGTCCCTGGTCCCTGTCGTCCCACGATCGAAAATGTAAATATTACCAAAACGAAATCGTCCCCTCGTACCCCTTGCCCAACCCACCACGTGTGAGACTTATCGTAATACGAATTTATCTAATTGTTTGTATTTTAGATTTCGTGGAATAAAGTCTACGTTGTATATTTTTTATACGTAAAATACGCTCGATACGAAGATACGATTATTGTCCGAATTATTAGATACCTCGGTTTATATAAAGAATACACACACAAATATATAATATATAAATACCTATATATCAATATTATATTAATATAATTATATTAATTAATGAAACATATATTATATTAATTAATAATTAATTAATATATTAATATATATAATTATAATATATAATATATTATAATAATATATTAATTACATATTATACATATAATATATATATATATTATATATATACATACATATAATATATATATATATATATATATATATATTATATATATAATATATAATATATTAATAATATATTAAATATATATTATATATTATATTAATAATATATAATATATATATATATAGATACATACGATTGGTGTAGTAAAGTCGAACGATAATTTGAAAAACATTCAAAATCAATTATTTGTTTCAATGGTTCCAATTAATTTATTTATACATCTCTAGTACAATCGCTTCGCGTCGTCGAACGAGCGGAAAAAGCGTCGACGATTTTTCGTTTCCTCTTATTATGCGAGTTGCAAAGTCCAATGAAAAATGTACACAATTCTCTATGTTGGTTTGTTTTTAATGATTGAAATACGATCGATGATATCTATCCTCGCTCTGAATTTGAGAAATTTGAAAATATCGAGCAGCGTTCGATGTTCGTGACTTCGTCTCCACGTAGGGAGATGTAGGAAATTGTTGAAACGCTGGAAGGAGTAGATTTTGTTTTTCTCCGCTGTTGCTCGAAGGTTATTACTGTGCGCTACAATAACGAAGAAAGAAAAGAATTAATTATGATACGCGTATTAAATGAGAGATCGAAATGACTAGAGATTTTTTATAAAACGATTCGAGTCGACTAACCAATGAGGGTGCTCGTCAGGGTCCATGCAGCTCAAGCTCAGAGAATCGAAAAGTTTTCCGTCTCCGCAGGTGATAAGACGAGGATGACCTTCGACACACGTGATAAGTCGACCGCAGTCACCAGGTACGGCGAATCTATAAAAGTATATGAAAAATTTAATTTAATAATAACAATAATAAAAAAACAAATGAAATATATTCATACTTGTTCGTAATAAAATCGAATCGAGAAATTTAATAATAATTTGAACATTTTCATTGCCAAGAATTCAAATTTTTATCGAATTTTTTAATTTCATACAAAGCGAAAGTAAAATCCAAAAATTAGATGATGATTTGAATTTGTGACAATGAAAAGAAAAGAAAAACCTAAAAGACATGAAAAATGAATACTCGAAATTAGTGATAATCGATCGATGATAAGAGCCGTACCTTGGGAAGGGCCAGAAACGAGCGGCGGGTGTGTGAGCGGGAACCTTCGTGGGGCATTTGAAACCAACGATGGCCTCGGGATTGCAATAAGGTATTAGCTCGTCCGGCCACACGCAAGAGTGGGTCTTCGCGTTGTAAGCGAGTCCTGGCGAGCAAGGCTCTTGAATCGGCTCACCGTGGACGCACTTTATGAACGACGTGCTGCACGAGTCGCTGTCCGGGTAAAGACCAAACTGATACTCGCAGCCGGGGGTGCTGTGTGGCGTGACTGAAACAGAGAAAGAAAAAAAGAGTTTAATTAATAAAAAGTAAGAAACAATGACCTTGTAAAATAAATTTTCATCGATCGTACGTAAGAAACCTATCGCAAAGGGCGCGACGCAATGCGATACGCCTGACATGGATCGGATGTACCTATACAATTTTCGTAACTACTTACGGTCAGCCTTGCGTTCACCGCAGTCCACAGCCCAGTGATAGTTGCAGTGGTTGTACACGTCTCCATGGCCGTCAAAGAGGAGGCCATTCTCGCACTGCTCGAGGGTCAGGGTACCGTTCGTGCAAAGGAAGAACGAGCCACAATCCTCGGGATGAGGATAGGCATGAACACCCCAGGGTTCGGGGCAAGACGGTGCTGCGTATAGAGCGATTCCCAAGGCTGATAAAAATACAAAATTTATCATGATGAAAATAACAAAGGTATTCTTATCTATTTGATTTTATTAAAAAATTAATGTTAATTGAACAAAAAAAAATCTTAGCAAAAAGGTTAATTTCTTTCTGCATAAAAATCTTGATTGTCCGTTCACTTTTTTTTATTATTCTCACTTTATTATTTTGAATAGGTGAAAAATCATCGTTATTGTTATTATTTATTTTATTAATGGCAATAATTTTTTAATAGTCTTAATATTCTTCATTTAATTGATTATTATCGTTTCTGATGTATTGTTATTTTATTCATTCGTAGAAAAATTTGAGACATCTCGTTCTTTTACAAGATATATTGAAACATTAACGGTAATTAAGTGGTAATCATAAAAAAAAATGAGCAAGCTATTAACAAAATTAAAAAAATGTTTGTATAATACTGCAAAAAGAAAATAATTAAAATAGAATTTGCAAAAATTGTTTAAATGGCAATTAAGATCTGCGCGCGATATCCACGCGTTTTTAATTAATAAGAGCATTGTTTGTCGTATAAGTGCGCGGCAAAGAAGATTCAGCTCGCAATCCGTCGTCGTAAAACAACTCGAAGAATTATTCGGGGTAGGTATATTGTATTCTTTGTCAATTATAATTTCCACATTGTAAATGCCGACGTATTATTTACTTTCACCGTGGCAAACGCCGATAAAAATTCTCCCAGACAATTTATCCGCGCTCTCGCTAATTCGTTATGGTATTTTAGTGCGTACATGTATATATGTGTCTGTACGTACGCCCCGAGGCGCGTCTCGAAAGTCAACCGTTCGCTCTCAGGCCTCAATGAACTTTCGGCACAAAAAAACGTTGCGCCACAATGACCAATGGGAGTTAAAATCTTTTATTCGCCGACGAATTTTTCCACACATTTACAAAATTTAACAAGAAACACAACGAGGCGTAACGACCAAGAGAAATTTTCATACTACAGCAACAATTTAATGCAAAACAAACTGAATTAAAATAATAAAATAAATTATCAATTATCACAAACTATGGTCTTATAAAAAAAAATATGAAGACGAATCAAAAAACGAGATTTAAATCATCGAAAGTGAAAAAATTTTTTTTTTAATCTAACAATCTTAAATAGAAAATATTTATGTCGTTTCTGACAATCGTTGACAGACTGGATACTTCGACATGCCATCGCAACGTACTCGAGTGGGGGGAAGGACTACGTGCGAAAGAGGTGCGCCTTATGAACATAATCTTCGCATATCATTGAATAATAAATAAGGAAGCATTTATACGTCTGAGGTGCAGTGTAAGATGATCCTTCTCGAGACCTCGAGGCGTATTGGCTCATCATTATATCACACAATGTATAAAGATATATACAGTAACACCATAAAGATTCCACTTCTATGTCAATACAACCATATGTTCGATCTCCCGAGCTCGGCCAGTATAGGAAGCAGTGAAAGCGGTT
Source organism: Netelia fuscicornis (assembly GCA_946811545.1). Lineage (NCBI taxonomy): Eukaryota > Metazoa > Arthropoda > Insecta > Hymenoptera > Ichneumonidae > Netelia > Netelia fuscicornis. The sequence goes on along the minus strand of OX328011.1, from coordinate 14,878,768 downwards.
CGTACATACACCGCCACCTGGCTTGTAAAATTTTCAACGATGTCGTAAGTTTCTCTCTCTCTCTCTCTCTTTCTCTCTTTCCATCTATCTCTATGTATACACATATTTCCAGTTGAGAATATTTATCGAGATATCGAATCAAAGCTGCTACTGGTATAAAATCACACAGAAACCTCGCTCGTAGCAATTTTATAAAAATGATTCCACCTTGAATTCAATCGAGAATGATTAGAAAATTTACCAAAATTTATATCGATGGGAAATTGAATTAAAACGATTGATTGTCGCGAGATATCGATAACGGAGGAAAAAACAATGATACGAATGGGTCGGGGTGGAAGAGATCGTTGCTTCTCGTGCAAACGCGACGCAATTTATTAATACGATTAATTTATTATTTCATACGATTTGATTCGATTAAATTGAGTAATTATTCACAGATATTTTTGTATCTACTCACCCGGGGAGAAAATTGCCGCCAAGGCCAATAGGGTTAAGTAGATTCTCGTGTTTTGCCTCATCTCGCGTATTCGGTCGAAAAAGACGATCACGTCTGCTCGGTAACGGACTCTGACTACTTGGACAAGTTAGAATATCGTCCAAACGACGTTCGCGTTCTCTACGGCTTTAACTTCGCGGCCTCGAGAGAACTACTTCGTAGGGGCGCCCCCTTCACTCTCAATACGCTATACAACCGGCGCGCACAATATCGTGTCTCGAGAACCGCCCGCGGACTCTCACGACGAAACGCACACACACGACGATCGACTCTCTGCCTCGGACCTTTCCGTCTCCGACGATCCGTTTCTCCCCTCTTTTTTCACGAATTTTTGTCTCTCTCTCTCTTTCTCTCTCACACGAACGTAGACGGTTGGATTTTTTGTTATTTTGTACGACGGTGTTCCTGACTGATTTGACGATGGAGAATGACGGTCTTGGAACTGTCGAACTTGATTATATACCGATTTTCCTGCTGCGGATGTTACAAATCATTCGGATACACCGGATGGTACAATGGGATGTTTTAACAGCTGAGAACCTTGCCCACCGATGGGGTTATTGAAAGATCGAAGGCTACCGTTCTTTCGAACACTTGATGATTGACGTATTTTTATTACATTTGCTTTTTCTTTGTGTATATTACGAACGATAACGCGACATTGTGAAAAAATGGTCTTGTTATTGTCGGACGAAACGAAAAATTACATAAACATGATATTTAAGCAATGAAACAAAAAGTACACTGATATTTAATGTTTTTATATTTTTGTACGAGGTAAAAATAACTGAGAGTTTGAGTCTGAAAATATTGATTTTTTAACGAGGTTTTATTCATTCAGGCTGGCACGACCGATTTTGATTACATCGAGCCAATTCGATAATAATGTTCGTAAGAGTTAAATAAATTTTGATGTAACGAAATACTCGCTAAAAGGGAATAATGCAATCGTAAATATTGATTGAGAAATAGGCAAACGTCAAACGTTCGGCACGATCGTTTTTGAAAATAGCTATATTTTTGTCAAAAAGCGAGAAATAATATTTTATGTTTATTTTATTTGAGTCGTTCCAACTGAACATCGACCGAAAAACATCGCTATCGTTTACATAATCTTTCGATACTTTGCGGAAGTACGAAATGTATTTACCCAATGGAAATGACACTTGTTTCGTCAGGTGTTTCGTTTTTTGATCAATGGCCTCGCGATAACAAAATCAACATTATTCGATACTCATTAATCAAAAATACAAGTATCGTATATTACACTAGCATATGATAAATGTATGGCGAGTCTGCTAGTTCGAATCGACAGGTGGCACTACTTGCCTCGCGAGATTCGATCCCCCATTTTGTTATATCGTCGTCACGATCACCAAAAAGCGTCAGTTTCTTCGCCTATTTCTTTTTCTTGCAATTGGTTAATTATTTTGTTCGATTTACATAGTTAAAAAACAAAAATTTACATATAATTGAAAAATCGAAATAAAATTCAGACAAATTCTTCGATAAGCGATATCGATGATCGAATTTCAGAGGACGAGGATGGACGGTATTCGTTGATTTAGGTTTAGAAAAAAGCGTCAGTTTCTTCGCCTATTTCTTTTTCTTGCAATTGATTAATTATTTTGTTCGATTGACATTGTTGAAAAACAAAAATTTACATATAATTGAAAAATCAAAATAAAATTCAGACAAATTCTTCGATAAGCGATATCGATGATCGAATTTCAGAGAACGAGGATGGCCGGTATTCGTTGATTTGGGTTTAGAAAAAAGCGTCAGTTTCTTCGCCTATTTCTTTTTCTTGCAATTGGTTAATTATTTTGTTCGATTGACATTGTTGAAAAACAAAAATTTACATATAATTGAAAAATCAAAATAAAATTCAGACAAATTCTTCGATAAGCGATATCGATGATCGAATTTCAGAGAACGAGGATGGCCGGTATTCGTTGATTTGGGTTTAGAAAAAAGCGTCAGTTTCTTCGCCTATTTCTTTTTCTTGCAATTGGTTAATTATTTTGTTCGATTGACATTGTTGAAAAACAAAAATTTACATATAATTGAAAAATCGAAATAAAATTCAGACAAATTCTTCGATAAGCGATATCGATGATCGAATTTCAGAGGACGAGGATGGCCAGAATTCGTTGATTTGGGCTTGAACGTCCCATATATATCGTTATATACGATACGTATATACGTCGTACCCGGAGGGCTAAGCGAGATCTTGCGCAAGAGAGGCCAGATCGAGGCTCGAGGAGGGAACCAGATCTTCGAACGAACGCTCTGTGGCAGATAGTGAAAGCAGTCAATCCGACGAAGTACCCGGGCGTTTCGTCGTTTCTTACGTAATAAGAGCGAACCAGCGGACCAAACAATAATTCGATTAAAAACGCCGAAATTTTACAAATAATTACAATCCCAACAAACATCCTTTATAAAAAGAACAAAAAAAAGACGCAAAAAAAGTCGCATTTCTTTTTTTCATCGAAATAAATTTTAAAACGTGAAATATTTCGGTGTTCGTGGATCGACGTCGAGAAATATCTCGCTCAGTGCTCCGCCGAGACAGAACGCGTGGCGATCCAGTGAAAGTACTCGAAATATCAATGAACCCGCGGAGTTCTCGCTTTGGACACACAGGGAATAATCGAAAAAGAACGAAAAAAAAAACATCAAACATATTTTTCGTTGACACACGTTGAATCACCATTTATGTTTTCTTCTCTCTCTATCCATCCCTCTTTCTCTCTCTTCCACGACTAGAATGCGAGATAATATGATCGAGGTCGATCGCGAGCTTTCATATCGGTGTTATAATTCTCTCGTGCCACGGTAAAGGCACACGCACACACACAAATGTCGAATCTGGCAAAATATAGTGTTACATAAAGTGAAAGGTTGTAATTAAGTAAATGAGAAAAGGTGAAATTGCGAGGTACGAGAATCGGAAAGCGCATCGGTTGTTCTATTCGAAAATTCGGTCCTTCGTATTGAATCACGAGAGAAAAAAAAACAACTCGAGCGTTATTCGTGGCGGACTTTTCGAGCTCGTGAATTTTTCTTTTTGTTTAAATCGTCCATTCTCATTTTTACTTTTCCTTTACGTTCGTAAGAATTTCCGTTTCGAACATTTTACTCTTTTTTCCTCGATATGAACGCGAAGCTTACGTAATGGGAAAGGAAAATCACCCGATATAGTACAGTGCGAACAATAAGTCCGTAGAAACCGTTTCTGTCTTACGTAAGAATAAAAAATATGTTTATTGTTGTCTTATGAAGTAAAAATAAAATAAGAAAATGGCGAGCGTTGCGACACACCGATTTTTTTTTGTTTAGCGGGATATATCATTAACGTGTACGATATTTATTTATTAATAAAACGTGGCACGAAATCAGTTCTTTCCCTTGTAGTAATCCTCGCTGAAAACAAAAATTTAGAGGTCAACTTTTGAACTACGACAACAAATAAAAATTATCAAATAAAAATTATTAAATAAAACGATAAGATCGAACGATTGTCCGATTTTACTCAATTTTCTCTATCTTTTTGTCTTTTTTTTTTAATAACGATGATTTTAAAAGAAAAATAAATTGACATTTCCCAAACTCACCATCCAGAAACATTTTCAGGCTCGGTACACCTGAAGCTTTCCTCGTTATAAACCGTGCCGTCCTCGCACTGTCCCTTCTGCGGTTGTACGCCATTTCGGCAAATATAAAATTTGGCGCAATCCTCTGGATGCGGATAAGTCGGATGGGGCAAAATTCTTCCACCTGGTCCGATCACGTTCTCGTCCGGACACGTAAAACCATCCTCGAGGGAATCGCGTTTCACGTTGCAATTCGTCGTAGCGTCTACCGACCATACGCAACTCGACAGCTTGTCCTCGTAAATGAGACCCGGTGGACAGGACATCGTCGATGCTACGCCATCGATGCAATTAACGAAACGATCGCAAGCCGCAGGATCCTCGTGTTTGAAGTAACCGTTTGCACGTGGACAACCCTTGGACGGTTGGGGTTCCTCTGTTAAATATTAATAATCCAATTTAACAAAAAATATCATTAATTACTAGAATTTAATAATTCAATTTAAAAAATGAATAATTAAATAAGCAATTTTTATTTAATTATTTAATTGGCAGGAATCGTTAATTAAATTTAAAAAAATAATAATTTAAAGAAAAATAATTATTATGAAAGATAATTTTGGCTATCGTTAACTCCTTCAACTTCTTTTTTTTTTAATTATTGGCACTAGTGACAGTGAAGAATCGAATTTGAAATTGAAAAAGAAAAAATAAACTTAGTCTCAAGGTGAGAAGGTAAGCTCGCCTTGGAATATCATTAATTTTCGAGCACGATGGTGCGAGAGAAACAGGATATCCCGACTTTGAGAACTCAAATTCGTTGCTCGAACGATAGCAACCCAAAACAAAAATCAAGAGTTGTTTGTTTGGTAAACCGGTTTTTCGATTGTCACGAAAATTTAGTGAGTCAAAAAAAATGTATTTCCAGCCTCCTATTCTCTCTCCCACACGTACGATAATGTATTCAGCGAGTCCCGAAGCAAGTCGATTATATACGCCTTTAGGAGACTAACCTGTTTGCATGAATTTCTATAAATAACCATCGCACCAAAGTGAATTTCCTGGTAAGTGGTCGACTCGTAAGAATGCAAATACTTGAATTTGTTATCGAACATATTTGCATTTAATTTACATTCTAAAAATTATTCTGCCAAATAGTTATATTTTCATCCCTTTCACCCCAACAAAAAAATCAATCTTTAATTCGCTCGAAGCACGAATCGAAATAAAAAAAAGCAAATTTCTTAATAACGAGAAACAATCGAGAAAATAAAAAAAAAAATGAATAATTAATCGATCGAACTTACGAAGAACCGTCCGATCGCCGCAGGGTACATTAGCCGGAAGATCGCAGAAGTCTTTCTTCGGATTGTCGTCCCTGAAGACGAGGCCGTCCTTGCAGAGTTTTTCCTCGGCTACTCCATCGACGCAGGAGTAATAAAGGTCGCACTGTTCCGGATCGGCGAAAAAGCCCTTGTCCTCGGGACATCGGAATTGTCCTTTGACGAGGGACACGCCCACGACGACGAGAAAAATAATCGTCGAATAGCGATTCGTCATTTTGTTCGTTTATGTTTAAACAAACAACGGATCTTTCTCCTTACAAATTATCGTCGTTTACACGCGAAGAAAATCAACAAAGAGAAGAAACGATAAAATTAAAAATAAGAAACGAAAATATAAAAAAAAAAGAACGTTTCTTATTCAAGGGAAGACGAAACGAGTCAAAAGTGTCCTCGTCGTTGTAAGTGCGATGAGATTCGTGGTGAGCTACGATACGTGACTGTGGGTCTCTCGTTTCTGGTCCCGTTTCGCTCGAGTGCCTATCCACCACCATCAACCTCCACCACAACTTCGCTCGACGATGCATTTCACAACCCCCACCCCTTTTACCGAAACTCTCCTCTCTCCCTCTCTTTTTTTCTCTCTCTCTCTTTCACTCTCGCCTCTTCGAGCATCAGGCCCTCCCTCTGGGTCCTCCCGGTTTATTACCCGTTCTATTCGTTCGTTCCATCGATATACGGTATATCGTGCCTTCTATACGATCGTTAACACCTCCGATTGGGCCCCACGTGCGGACAAAAGCACCGGTTAACTTCCCCTCGCGCTCTGCATAATTTATTTTTTTTTTTCATAGCTTGAATCTAACTGTTTTTTTCTTTTTTTATCGTTTACAATCACTCGGACAGTGAGAAACTTTCGAGAAACAAAAGAAAAATGTCCAACTGTGATTTATCATTATTGAATTATTAAAAAAAAAAAAAAACTACCCTCTGCAACCCTTCGATTTTCTTGTGACATTTTAGTCAAGGCACGTACGACTTGATGTTTTGTTCTTGAGACTTTGTACTTAGCGTTGAAAAGAAGAAAAGTAGAATTTAAAAAAAATGGTGACATTCCTGCAACGCGCTCGCCTGCTTTTCTATTCTTCTGGTACACGAGTTCTCCAGCTTGCCACGCTCTTTCTCCACGGTTATCTCGCCTCTTCACTCCCTTTCGTCGGCCCGCACTTTCGACGTGAGCGTACAGACGCGAAGACACGATCTGTGCGGTGAATGCCGCACCACGCTTCGTGACTGATAGACGTGAATAGTGAATATATTCACCCGTCGCTGATCAGTATGCACTTTCCAAGTACTCTACGCATGGGCATTCCGCGGTCGTTGCTAAGAGCCACCTATATCGCTCCGGGACTTTCTTCGTGACTTCGAGATCGAGATTTTTCGTCGTTTAAATCTCGCCACGATTCCTTCGAATGTTAACCGTTGATAATAAAATATTTGAATACATCTCAAATATTTTCTCTATTATCAATTATTATCAATTATTCTATCTGAATTATTCGCAATTATTCTCAAGGATTCTTAATTATGTTATTTATCTCTTCCACGATTCCTTCGAATGTTAACCGTTCACAATAAAACATTTGAATAAATCTCAATTATTTTCTCTATTCTCGATTATTATCAATTATTCTATCTGAATTATTCTCAATTATTCTCAAGGATTCTTAATTATGTTATCTATTTCTTCCACGATTCCTTCGAATGTTAACCGTTCACAATAAAACATTTGAATAAATCTCAATTATTTTCTCTATTCTTGATTATCATTAATTATTCTATCTGAATTATTCTTAACTATTCTCAAGGATTCTTAATTATGTTATCTATTTCTTCCACGATTCCTTTGAATGTTAACCGTTCACAATAAAACATTTGAATAAATCTCAATTATTTTCTCTATTCTCGATTATTATCAATTATTCTATCTGAATTATTCTTAATTATTCTCAAGGATTCTTAACTATGTTATATATTTCTTCCACGATTCCTTCGAATGTTACCCGTTGATATTTGAATCAAATATTTGAATAAATTTCAATTATTATCAATTATTCCATCTGAATTATTCTTAACTATTCTCAAGGATTCTTAATTATGTTATCTATTTCTTCCATGATCCCTTCGAATATTAATCGTTGATAATAAAATATTTGAATAAATTTCAATTATTTTCTCTATTCTCAATTATTATCAATTATTCTATCTGAATTATTCTCAATTACTATCGAGGATTTTCAATTCTTTTATCTATTTCTTTATTTTGTCTTTACGTCGTCTAGTTTGTTTATTTAATTTAGTTTATCTAGTTCGCCCGTTTTAATTATCGTATCTATTTTATTTACAATATTTATTTAACCTATTTTATCTACTTTGTCTATTTGCTCCAATTCGTCTGTTTTCTCTGTTTCATAATGCTAATCTATTTTATCTAATTATTTGAGAGTCGAGTATAGTCATAATTCTAATTTTGACTAAATTAATGAATTATCGACGACATCACCGTTGGATTTACAATATTTTAACAAGCTCGATCGTTAAAAAAACTATTCAAAATCATCGAAACGTATCATAAAATCGAGGTTTAAAAAATGAAAGTTGACGAATACGTCGATTATAATCGCGATTTCGAGTTTATAGGGGGAAGCCAGTGATTGGCGAAAAACAAAAAACTTTCCACGAGAGCCTTCAGCAACATCGAGGTATCGAGGGTGGGAGATCGCACGGATTCGATCGACATGCCCGTAACGATCGACAGCCCAGGGCACCGATACTTCAAGGTTCGCGACTGACCGAGAGACCAGAGACGAAAGTAATGCCACTGCTACAGAGGAGAGAAATTCGAGCTATACGTCGCCTTTTACTCGAACGACGATGAATCAAACCATGAAGCAACCAACGCGACGGCTCGAGAGCAAAAAAATACACGGATATACGTATAAAAGAACGAGTATCGAAATACGAAGAATAACAGAAATAAAATAAAATAAAAAGAAATTTTTAAAAAAACCAAACAAAAATTAAATTATAAAAACGAGAATTCAAGATACAAGTATATATGGGACCGTATTTTGCCGGCTTGTCGACCTTTTGTGTCGCGAGAGACCGAGAGAGGCGAGGCCAGGAGAAAGCCATCGGCGCGACGATTTACTCGGACGAAGCGTACCGGGACCAGAAATAAAAAATCGCAAACTCACCGTATCGCTCTCCGAGTTTCCGCTCTCCGGAAGCCATTGATCTTCGAAACTCGTGCTATACATACGTATCGACGAATAACACTAATCGTGACCGTGACGATTGATTTTTATAGCAATCGGAGCGAATCGCTTGATACGGATTCTTGTCTCGTTTGTTTCTCTCGGAAAAAAAAAATCTTTCTTATACCGCAGAATTGACAATATTTTCACGGTTTTGTATTCATCGAGGGAAGACGCGTATAATTTTATGAAGATTAATATCCAAACGAGCATAAAAGAAAAATATTGAATTCGATAAATTTCATTGGAAACAAATTAAGGCGATAAAATTGAATTTGTTAAATTTTTAACATTTTATTTTCTCGCTTAAATAAATAAATTGTTATTTTACGCTCGATATTTCGCGTCTCGAGCGTTACTGGATTTTAGGAAATATTCTAGACGTAGTAAAGTTGTCTCTCGTTATCCGGAAGTGCGAGATATATTGCCTTGAGACTGCAAGACGTGTTTACTACCGATACAGTTATGCGTAGGCCGCGAACGAGTAGCAGACTAGTCGAGACCGGAAATATAACCGAACCGAGTTACACTCGATCGTTAATAAAATTCCATTTATCGCTGATCGAACGACCGTTTATCTCAAGGAACAAAGCACGACGCGAGTAAATAACTCGCAAGAATTTTTAACGACACTCGCATCGCGCTGAGAGTATTTTTACCGGACAAATTCGATTCGAGCGCTCGGATTTCTCGATCGGTATTTTGTTTTATCAATACTAAAAAAAAATCAGAATAGCAACGAAAAGGGAGGGACGCAAAATAAAGTTGCGACAAATTGTATAATTTTATATTTGATTTTTGTTTTTTTAATTTTTGTTTATTTTTATATTTTAACGTGTAATTTATTATAAAATATATTTACGTAGCTAAAATTTATTCGTAATTACACAAACGGAAAGTATATGAAAGTACGAAAGCGATGTGTGCTTGCGTCCCGATGCGGGACAGGTGAGATTCAAGGACGAATTCAGGCCTTCTTCTCATCATCGTCCTTGTACCAATCCTCGCTAAAATAACGAATAACAATTATTATAATCGATAAGATTATCAGCGAATGATTTTGATTTTTATATTGGTTCGTTTTTCGATTAAATCGTCGTAAATAAGGAGGAACGTACCATCCGGGAACATTTTCGGGTGCGTCGCACAGTTGTTTAACGTCGTTGTAGACGGTACCATCGCTGCAGCCTTGTTCCCTGGGTGTAACGCCGCTGAGACAGACGTAAAACTTTTGACAATCCTCGGGATGAGCGTATTTAGGATGATCGACCTGGGTTCCTCTCGAATCGGTCTGACGATCCTTGGGACACTCGAAACCGTCCTTGAGGACTTTGCCAACAACACCGCAACCCTAAAACGAACAATAAATTATTAACTATAACTCAATTATTATAAATAAATGACGACTTAGTATCATTAATAAACTTTGTTAAATATCGATTACTAAATAAATTAATTCAAATGTAAGAGTGAAAATTAATCGAATCAAAAAATGTGAAGAAATAAAGAACAAGAATTACCTCGCGACCGGCACTGTCGGGCCAGACGCAAGTGCCGCTGTATTCGTCGAAATGAAGTCCGGTGGTGCAAGTAATTTCGACAGCTTGACCATCGATGCAATTGTAGAAAACGTTGCAAACCGATGGATCAGGATGAGCGAAGAATCCATTACGTCTCGGGCATTTCTGGGTTGGTTGAGGTGGTTCTAAGATTCGTAAGAAGCCAATACGACATTTTTAACGATCCGTTAAGTATACCGGTCTTTAAAATACCTTACTAAATATAACGATGACGAGTTTTACCCACCCTGTTCGTCCAACAATAATGGCGAAATCTTTTAATTAACGCGCTATTCGCGGAAAAAAAAACGTAAAAACGACACACGGAGCTGATAGAAAAAAGGCGCGAGGTCGATGAATACATATATACATATATACTTACGCAATTCGAGACGTTCGCCACAGTCGACGTTGAAAACGTGATCGCACTTGTTTATCTTCCGATTCAAAGGATCGAACACCAAACCATCGGGGCAGAGCTTTTCCGTTGCACGACCATCTTCGCATTGATAATATTTGTCACACTGTATCGGATCCTCGTACTGGCCGTCCTTCTTCGGACATGTTATCGTCGCGTCTGAAAAGTTTTTTCAATCGATCAATACAAATTTTATCGAAATATAAATATTTTGAAATTTTGTTGATAGTATGTTTAATATTTTATATTTGTCATTCTCATTTCATAAATTTCAACTCGTAATAATCGATTAAGGAGAATTAAAATAATTTCTAGAATTTTGATTATATTTTATTATTGATTTCATTGTGTTTTATTTTTATTTTTATATTTGTCATTCTCAATTCAATAAATTTCAACTCGTAATAATCGATTAAGGAGAATTAAAATAATTTTTAGAATTTTGATTATATTTTATTATTGATTTCATTGTGTTTTATTTTTATTTTTATATTTGTCATTCTCAATTCAATAAATTTCAACTCGTAATAATCGATTAAGGAGAATTAAAATAATTTCTAGAATTTTGATTATATTTTATTATTGATTTGATTATGTTTTATTTTTATTTTTATATTTGTCATTCTCAATTCAATAAATTTCAACCTCATAACTATCGATTAAGGAGAATTAAAATAATTTCAAGAATTTTGATTATATTTGTTACGATCGTATAATTTTTTTTGATTAAGTTTTATGAATAAACTGATATATTGTTAATTATGGTGGATAAGCGGAAAAAGAAATGATTCGCTCTACTTCGTTATTAAAATATCTTCCTAAACCCGGATGTAAAGGATCGTTACAACGTTTATAATAATCGTCCTTATGCAATTGGTAATATTATAATGCGCGTATAATGTTAAAGCGATATGGAAGATTGAATTTTCACCGTCGTTCGGACGTTAAAGAGCACCGACAGTATGACTTATGTAATAGAGAACCCACTAGAGAGCCCACCGCGCACACTGACATTTACACTTTAGAAAGTTCGGCTCCCGAGACCGTCTCTCCGCTTTGCGGGCTACCCCGTACTGTCTCGTACTACTGGCTCGCCGCTAATCTACGCGCGAGAGTTTCAACGGTAGCTAGACTGTCCGGTACCAAAAGTTGTAGAAAATATAGTTGTATATTTAAAATTTTATCGCGCTGTACGAGTTTCCCGATTCGAATTTTTCGTAGCTAGACAGGTTAATTTTGTTTTTTCCTCTTTCTCGATAATAACAAGACGAGAAGTAAGAAAAAGTCAACGAACCTGTGCGAACACACAGAAAGTTCAACGACTACGAAAAACTTATTTTTATACAAATTATATTCTGTTTTCATAAATGAATTTTTATAATTATTAAAATTTGTAATACATTGTATAAAATCAAATTAAATAATTGTCATTGTTATAACTAAAAATAAATAATACCGAATTCGATATTCTAGCTGTAATATTTTAATTATATAAAAATTTTTCAATTTATTTTCTTTTTGCTTAGTTTCATTTTTTTTTTATTTAGTTGACAATATTAATGTAAAATGAAAACAGATGGATTTAACGATGGGTTGATACTTACGGGCGAGCGAAACCGTCGCTAATATCAGGAAGCACAATCTGACCATTATCGATAATCGTCGAAGAAGACTTTGGAGTTTCGCGAAGAGTTGCGATCGTATTGAAAAATAATGAGAAAAAAAATGAATTAAGGAATTTCACTAATATCGCTTATTACGAAGGAGATAATTTTTGGGCGCTCTTTGGAATGGCGTCTCTTCGCGAGATACTGCTCCCTCGATGGCTCTCCACCGGGGTATACCCCGTCACTCCCCACTATAAAAACCATTTCCCCACTTTCGCTCGATGTTCGCTCTCGACGCCCCGCTTGGACGTTACCGAGTCGGACGGTCTCTTCGAGGATCAAGATTCGACCAGACACTTTTACCCTGCTCTTCGCTCTCTCCCTCTTCCTTCTGTCCTGCCTTCTTCTCACTTTTACCGCAGGATATTCGGAAATGTCAGAAAGTTTTACGATTTACCAGAATTTATTTGTTTCCTATAGAATAATTTTTAGGTTTTCATTCGACGACGCGAGGTTCCACGATGTAATAAAAATTTGTTTTTATAGCAAATATTTTATTAATTGAAGCGTATCTTTGGAAATAAAAGTATTCAAATGCGTTATTCGATTGTTTTTATTATAATAAGCTCAATTTTTTGTTTATTTATTTATCTATTATATTTTAACCAAAAATTTGTTACAAATTGTTGAAATTCATTGGGAAACAAGAATTGTTATCTTTTTTCATGAAAAAGATCGAATAATTTTCAACTTTTCATTCGGCGAAACAAAAATCGACGATTTAATGAAAATTTGTTTTTATAGCAAATATTTTATTAATTGAAGCGTACCTTTAGAAATAAAATTATTCAAATACGTTATTCGATTGTTTTTACTGCAATAAGTTTAATTTTTTGTTTATGTATTTATTTACTATATTTTAAACAAAAATTTGTTAAAAATTGTTGAAATTCATAAGGAAATAAGAATTTTTATTTTTTCAAGAAGAAGATCGTTGTTATAGTTATGAAACGCCCTGTACAGTTGACTATAGGCGTGCATTCGTGCATGTTTTATCATTCGCCTTTCCCCACCAACTCGTTCTCACCACGATCCTTTCTCTCTGTTTTTCCTAGCTGTGGATAGCGAGAAGGTCGTTCTTCTCGCTCGAAGGCTTATTCGTGAATAATACATCCGTAAATTTATATCGAATTTCTCGTTATAAAGTATTTTGAAAAAAAAAAAAAAGAATAAGCCGAAATTAAATCCGAACGATAAAAATTCCGTAGGAAAAAAATAAACGTTTCGATTTTAATTTATACGTGAATAAAATAATCAATCGAAATCGAACGTTCATCGACAATGTATCGAAATGAATTATCAATCTTTGAAAATAACAAACAAATTCGTAGAAAATGATTTTTAATGTCTGGAATTTCTTTAGGGACAAAATAAAATTGTAAACAACAGTCACACCTTGATTTTTTTTTTATTTTTTCGACGAGACATAAGAGATGCTTCGTACAGCATTCTCGAGCTAACGGTTTATTGTTCAATATCCGACAGACGTATACCCCGTTAGACTTTGAAACGGGAAATGCAACGAACGAGCCGTGACATACTCGATAAATCGTAGAGACGTGAGCAAACTCGATAAATTGTGGTAATTCTTATCGTTTAACGATCGCAAAACCAGTCACTAATAATAAGATCTTTAGATAACACTGATGCGAGTCGTTTATCTTCGACGATTTATTAAAAAAACAAAATTAACGTAAAATCTTCAAACACGAAGGAAAACAAAAATATCAGAAATCTAACCCAAGCGAAATTTGTTCGTCAGAGTGGAATCGTGCGTGAATAGCAAAAAAAAAACGGGCGAGAAAGAAAAGAAATCGATTTCAAGATCGCAACGGAATTTTGCCTCGGGGAAAGGCGAGTTTCGATAACGGTCGAGCCGTGTGTTGCTCAACGATGCGCGGGTTCTTCTCGTTTTCATTTTTTATTTCTTTTATTTTTCATCTCTTCCCGATTTTTGTTCTCTTTCGGTCTGATATTCATTTTCCTAAAGGTTTTTTGCAAAAGTCGACCAAAAAATGTCTCGGCCCGTGAAAAATGAAAGCAGTTTTTGTATAAAATAATTGATTTAATTCTGAAACGAGAGTTTGACTAAAAAATATGATTTTTTCATCGGATGAAAAACAATAGTGTAACGAAGAATTTTCGTGTGAAACAAAATTTATTATACAAATGATGTAGCCAAAAAAAAAGTAAAGTACAAGGTTTCAATTATAATAACAAGGAGGTATCGATAACTGATTTTTCAATCAGTTTTTGGGTGGTCTCGTTCCCTTTCGCCTGCTCGGTCCACCACTCGTTTTTGGCTTGGTCGGTGGATTCTCCAATGCTTCGAGCTCGGCATCAGTGAGTTGGCCCTTGTACCAGTCTTTGCTATGGAAACGTAAAAAAAATGAAAAGTGAAAGGACGAAATTTGTACTCGAGTATACGATCGTCTCGACCAAAATGGACGCCCTTCTCCCGACTCTTCGAGATTTTACATTATTATTTTATTATGCGTGGGACGTTGATGCATCCCTCGAGGATTCACTTATAGCGAGACTTTCCAATCAGGGCCGTAACCAGAAACCGTTTAAAACAAATTTGTCTCAAGAAAAAATCTTGTTAAAAAACAAGATTTTTTGTGTGTTTTCTTAGAAATAATTATTTTTCGATTAAACAATTAATCCAATTAAATCTCCAACTCGCTTCGCTGATTATTTATAATCAGATCGGTATAAAAACTGAGATAAATCGATAAAAAACGATGATAAAAAAGAGTAAAATAATTTTTATACCATTCGGGAATTTTCCTAGCCCAGTCGCATTTGCCTGATCTTTCGTCGAAAGCTTGGCCGAGCTTGCAACCGTTTCTCCTTGGAACTTCGCCATTCACGCAAACGTAGAAAAATTGACAATCCTCTCCGTCGGCGTAACGAGGATGCGTAGCGGCCACGGATTCTTCGACTTTTGGACAAGTGAAATTGAACAACTCTCGCGATCCGCAGCCCTTTTTCTGCGCTTCATCGGGCCAATTGCAAATCCCGGTCTTCGGAGAAAATACCAAACCATCGGGGCACGTTATCATGTTGAATTTACCCTCGACGCAGTAATAAAACGTGTCGCAGATACTCGCATCCTCGTGCGCGAAATAACCGTGCATTCTTGGACAATGGTGAGAGGGATGTGGCGTTTCTAAAAATTAAAATCAATATTTTTTATCAATGAATTCAATAATTCTTTTAAAAATATATAAATTATCGTATAATCGTAATTGGAATTAAATATTTATAGGAAAAACACCAAAAAGTAATTGCTTCGATCAAACGTTAATTGAATATTGATTATTTTATATAAATATGATTTTAATCGAACGGATAATTCGTTATTTTTGTAAAATTTGACAAAAAAAAAAATACTTACGAAGTTCAGGACGTTTGCTGCAGTCAATGCCGAAGGGCAAATCGCACTTCTCGACCTCCGGGCTGTAATCATTGAAGACAAGGCCATCCGGACAAAGTTTCTCCGTGGATTTACCGTCGCGACAATCGTGATATTTGTCGCACTGTTTGGAATCGGGAAAATAGCCATTTGGCTCGGGACAATTGTCGGACAATGGCACCTCCTCCTCGTCCTCGTATTCGCCGCTTTCTTCGACGTCGAGTGGCGCTGCGGTCGAGGGCTGAACCTTTCGACGACCTGGCAATGCCACCCTGCGACGATTCTGCTCCGCCGCTTCCTGTTTTCGCGTCAAGGCCGTCGCGGTACCTTGAGAAACGGAAAATATAATTATAAATTGTCGCAATCGTCGATTATCAATTTTTTCTTGTTATTGAGAAACGATCAAGGTCATTCACAAGGACCCTGGCAATATTTCTTTATTCTCCGATTATCTCGATTAATTATCAAGAAATATTTGATTCGATCGAAATGTAAACCCGGAACCGCACGCTTGGCAAACCTCAACAAGCCGTCACAAATTCAAACGAGCGTTTGGCTTGGTTTGCGTAGGTTTGCAAGCGCTTGTAGCCGATTCGCGAATCTCGATTTTTTGTCAGAAATCAAAGGAAATCTGCAGCAAGCGCTTGCGACTTGTCCGCACGTTTGTGCGCACTCCCAAGTTTGTAGAAATTTGGAGTTTGCAGCAAGTGCCAAGCGTGCGGTTCCGGCATGACCTTCGGAATGAAACAAATCGCATCGGACGAATTGAAAATTCTTAACATTTAACAATAGAATGTAAATGAATCGAACAAAATCCGCGTTGTTGTTTCCATCGGACGAAAGTTAATGACACGAGGAATGCGGAAATGACATTACCATTGTTTACTTCTTTTTTTAGATTACCGTTTAGTTTAAATGCATAATGAACGACGAGTGATAAAAAAGAGACTCTGCGAAATGGTCCGATCTACCATGGGTAGAAACCTGAACGCGATGAAATTTCGCCTCTGGCGATAATAATTCGAGAATAAAATGTTATTTTACACTTAATAAAAGTAGAAACGACTTAATTCATTCACGCATGCGCCGTTTCTCGATACTTCCCTCGTTAACCTTTTTGTATTATTACGTAAGAAAAATAAGGATTATATTTCTATAAAAAATGACGAGTAAAATTATACTTTAATCTCGTTCTCAAGTTATGTAGGGCAAAATGGATCACTCGTTACATTTTAATATTAATTAATCGAATAATAATTTGTTTCTATTATTTTGCGCCAGAGATGCGTAAAAATTATTCATTTTTTCACATTTCACGATTCGTTCGTGCGATTACCTCCACGATTCTTAATCGTACAAAATCTCTTTATAGAAATTAAAATCGCACTGTTTAAATAACGAGACAACCATGAATTATTCGCAATATGAAAGAGCGTTTGTTTTTCATTTTTATTTTGCTTTACTTTTTTCTTTTCTTCAAGGCAGCGCGGGTGTCTGCGTCCCTGAGCGTATAAAATCGAGAACGTGAATTACGATCGAACGCGGATAGAGAGATGCCGGTCGACCTCGCGAGACTCGCCTCTCTCGTTTGTAACTTTTGCCTCTTCGTGTATGTTTTTTTATGTGTGTTTATGAATGTGAATGCTCGTGCGCGCGTTCGTGCCATGGAAGAAAGCGAGAAAGTGTCCAGGCGGCAAACGAGGATCGAGAATCGAACGCCGGAGCGTACGAACGAGCTCACCGATAAGGTTATGTATTAAAAAATACACGCGCGAGTTCTCGAGGCATCGTGCGCGATCATCTGGACAAGACCGGACAGCTTTCCAGTTTTCCGATGCCCATCCAACGTCGACGAAGAAGAAATGGAAGAAGTGATCTTCGAACACACACTAGGAAAAAACGACTTAAAAATTCTACAATTTTTCTTCGTTCTTGTTCAATTTTCAATCTTTTTTTTTTTGGATACGAAAACGCAAAAAGAAGGAAACTAAAAATTTATCTTCGAATAAATTTGGAGTAAATCCATCGATCCAATTTAACGGACTAGGAGAATGTCGAGTTTGATTGCGGTGTGTCTGCGCGTGTGTTTTTCGTAGCCACGAGAGCACTTTCAAATTTGCCGAAATCGAACGTTCGATCTTGTCGAGTCGAGTCGACGATCGACGTTAATAAATCTGCAAAGAGAGATTTATAAAAAGAAATATGGTATTGAATTATTTAAATTATTACCTGCAAATATTGTTCGCAATATTGACAAATTTCAATGAGAAATTAACAATTTAACGTACGAGAATCGAAGAACGATTCGAGGTAACGATAATTTAACGAGCGTATTGTCAGCGATGAACCAATGAAGAATTTAAGTGAAAAATTCCATTTATAATATCAAGATTATGATCGAAACGAGGAACGCTCCTTAGTTCACCGACCCAGCGACGATTGTTAGTTGAGAACGAGGTCATCGTCGCGTCTGCACTTTCTGAACGCAGGACGCTCGGTGAGTATCGCGGAGTGTAAATACGGTATGAAAATTAATTGAAGAAAGAAAAGTGAAGACAGCTTTAATAAAGGGTAATTACGTCGATTCGCACGTAGCACAATGTCTAGAAAGAGGTATTTTCTTTTTTTTGTTACTCACCGAGGCAAAATAGCAGAAGGATCAAAAGTCCGGACCTCATCTTGACGAAATCGTCGATGGCCTTCTTCTTTCGCCTTCGAACGGGAGGGATGAAGAGAGAGGTTGATACGTGGTTTCGATAGTCGCGTGTCTATCGCGCGACCTTTTAGCCTTTACCGGTTTTTTGTTTTTTTTCTTCTTTTTCTTCTTCTTCTCTATTTAATATTCTTTCACCCGTTCTCCTCCTCCGCCACGGATCTAAGACTCCCTTTCTCTCTTCTAAGGTGGCGGTTGCAATGCGGGATGATGACTAGAGACTACTGGGGCATCGACGGGGCAACCAGGATCTTATATGCCTCCCCCACTTTTTGACCACCACAAGAGAGCCACCGGTACCAGCAACGAGTTACAACACTCGAGAGAGCTCCCCCGGACGACACACCATGAGGATTCACGCGTATACGTGTGATACCAAGTAGTAGAAGAATGGATAATACACCCGTTGGTATCATCTACGAGAGCCCTGTGAGCTCTTCTAGGCCGATATATGTTGCTCTTGTTGTGACTTCGAAGTACTTCAAGACTCATCAACTTTTCCTCAGTTTTCCAGAAGGACGTCCATGTCGTTGACGAGACAACGATAATCAGAAAAAAACTAAGACCTCAGGATCGTATTTTGACCCAAACGATACAATAATTTTTAGAGGTCATCGATCAGCGATTTTGTTCCATTGTCTTTCCGCGTTTAGCTTGTTTCTTGGTAATCAAAACAAAATGAGACTTCAGGATCGTATTTTGACCCAAACGATACAATAATTTTTAGAGGTCATCGATCAGCGACTTTGTTCCATTGTCTTTCCGCGTTTAGCTTGTTTCCTGGTAATCAAAACAAAATAAAACTTCACGATCGTATTTTGACCCAAACGATACAATAATTTTTAGAGGTCATCCATCATCGATTTTGTTCCATTGCCTTTCCGCGTTTAGCTTATTTCTTGGTAATCAAAACAAAATAAAACTTCAGGATCGTATTTTGACCCAAACGATACAATAATTTATAGAGGTCATCGATCATCGATTTTGTTCCATTGTCTTTCCGCGTTTAGCTTGTTTCTTGGTAATCAAAACAAAATGAGACTTCAGGATCGTATTTTGACTCAAACGATACAATAATTTTTAGAGGTCATCGATCATCGATTTTGTGCCATTGTCTTTCCGTGTTTAGCTTGTTTCTTGGTAATCAAAACAAAATGAGACTTCAGGATCGTATTTTGACTCAAACGATACAATAATTTGTAGAGGTCATCGATCATCGATTTTGTGCCATTGTCTTTCCGTGTTTAGCTTGTTTCTTGGTAATCCGAAAAAAATAAGACTTCAGAATCGTATTTTGACCCAAACGATCCAATAATTTTTAGAGGTCATCGATCAGTGATTTTGTTCCATTGTCTTTCCATGTCCAGCTTGTTTCTTGGTACGAACGTATAAATTTTGTCAATAGGAAGTCTCTCGATCCCACCAACCACCGGAATTTCTTCTGATCCATAATTTTCTGAGTTCGTCATAGAGGAGTATGTAAAGGGCGAACGGGAGTCCCGGAAGCCACCACTCGGCCTCCAGAGGATACGTCTTGAGCACGACGTCCATGTACGGAGCGTAACAGACGATACATGCCATCGTAATTTCGAAGAGGAGGCCAAAGTTCAAAACCCAATTATTCATACCCTGACGAAGAATGGATATTCTTCGAGTCTTGCATATCATTGCATCGGCCCACTGAACTATCACGATACTGACGAAGAAAGCCGTATGACACGTGTACTCGAGGATCTTTCGTTGCTCGTACGTCCATTCCTGCTCGTAACTATCGGGTAAATCATTTATCGCAACGCTATCCCAGTAAGGACGAAGTCCCAAAAGTCTCGGTGGCAAAAAACCGTGCTCCGCCATTACGACGAGATACGTGAAAAATCCTGCTGCGGCTTCTATTATACCGATTTGTCCATACGCCATGAATACCAATTTTCTACTGACCAGATGATCAGAATTTGGAACTCGAGGACGCCTAATCGACAATATTTTTATTTTCGTTATTATTCTGTTATTGTTATTTTTAATCACGAATCATCTTTCTCACTCTTCTCGTATTTGTCACCATGGCGAGAATTATAAACGATTAATTTCTACAATGTAAAAATGACAGTTGTTGTTTACATTTGAGAAAACTTTGGAAGAATCAAGTAGTTAAAAAAAAAACGGAGGAGTTGAAAAACAAATTACGAGAAGCCTTTTCACTTACCTCGTCATAATGTCACTTTCGGACTTTTCGTAAGCGAGGGATATGGCTGGCCACATATCGGTGCCAAGGTCGATGCACAGAACGCATATAACTCCAACAGGTAGAGGAATTCCCAGGGCGATGAACGCAAGAAATGGCGTTATTTCGGGAACGTTGCTGGCAAGTGTGTAAGCAATGCTGGATTTTAGATTGTCGAATATCCTCCGACCCTCTTCTATACCAGTCACTATCGAGGCGAAATTGTCGTCGAGAAGTATAAGATCAGCCACTTGTCTGCTGACGTCAGATCCTACGACAATAATTATAAACTTTATAATTAAAATCAAATTAAATCCTATAATTCTCATACATGCACATTTATGCAAATGTCTTTTATCGTATAAATTTCTGACATAAATTTTATTATAACTATAACCCCGATAATAATAATAATTAAGAAATAAAAAATCCGATTTAAAAAAAAACACTTCACGATCTTTTTCACGCACCAGCGATTCCCATAGCAATTCCAATATCCGCCTTCTTCAATGCCGGAGAATCGTTCACTCCATCTCCTGTTACAGCTGTTATCATGTGCAGCCTCTGACAACTCTCGACGATCTGTAACTTTTGCACCGGTGACGTTCGTGCGAACACTATTTCCGGATAACGTCGTATCAGCTCGTCGAGCTGATCGTCGCGATAATTTCGAAGCTCGTCACCGGTAACGACGATCGAACAATCGTTGATGTTATCATTACGAAAATCCATGGTTATAATCCCAACGTATTTGGCAATGGCCCTGGCTGTGTCCGGATGGTCACCGGTCACCATGATCACCTTGATACCGGCGCAGCGACACTTGTAAACTGCGTCGGGAACACTCGGCCTTGGGGGATCCATCATCGAGATCAGGCCGACCTAATTATCACGAAAAAATGACATTAACGAATTAAAAAAAATTAATAAATCTTTCTTTACTTAAAAAAAAAAAATTACAATTTTTTCAATTATTCTTGAGATTTCTTGAACAATGTCAAAATTATTATCAAATAAATTCTGTGAGGAATTTAAGGATTGTTTTTATTTTATTTCATTCTTGCATTCACTCACCAGCCTTAGATTTTGCAGTGGGAAATTTATCGGATCGATCTGGAACGCAAAATCTTGTGGAAATTCATTCGACGTTAATTCCAAATCGGCAAAGCCCAATACACGTTCACCGTTGTTCGCGAGATCGTAACACGATTCTGTGTAAGCTTTGCGCGTTTCATCCGACAATAATTTCGTCTCGTTGCCATGAGCGATCGTCGAGCACCTTTCGAGGACTCTTTCGGGTGCTCCCTTCAACGAGATCAAATGTTTTCCGTCTCTCGTGTGAACGTTCGCTTGAAATTTGTCGGTCGAATTGAAAGGAATCTCGAAAACCTTATTTTGGAAAAAAAAACATAATTTCTTCTGGTCGAGCGTTCCAAAAAACAGAAATTATTTGTAACAGACATTTTCACAATGTTATAAATCTAATAAGTAACGAATAAAATTCCAAAGTTACAATCGCACGATAATTGGTTTCCTCGTCATTTTTTTTTTCTAGACATACTTTAGTGTACTGACTTCTAAAGCTGTCGGCACCCCCTTTAACAAGAATTTCCATGCACTTTAACAAAGCCGTATCCGAGGCATCGCCGAGTACTCTTCTCTTGTTCAACGGAGTCATCAAGATATTTTCTTGAGACGATTGCTGCGCC
Source organism: Netelia fuscicornis (assembly GCA_946811545.1). Taxonomy (NCBI): domain Eukaryota; kingdom Metazoa; phylum Arthropoda; class Insecta; order Hymenoptera; family Ichneumonidae; genus Netelia; species Netelia fuscicornis. Next base: position 14,856,365 of record OX328011.1, on the reverse strand, counting down.
CATTCCGCGCGATTGCAAAGACTCGCGATCCTCGCTAAATTTTCAAAGCCTGTGTTGTTAAAATATTTTCGCCAAGTGTCCGACGCCATTACTTCTTTCAATTGTCCGTCGTACCACATGTGACGAACCTGTTATCAATCGATAAAATTAAAAAATACGAATTAAACTTGGATGCGATTTGTAATTAAATTTCATCTCACGCTTGATAATTAATTCTGAAATAATATCAGAGTGTAGAAACGAATAGGCAGGAGTTTATTGTTTAAACCGTACCGTCATTTTATTCTGCGTCAAAGTGCCGGTCTTGTCACTGCAAATGACCGAGGTGCAGCCAAGCGTCTCGATGGCCTCGAGATTCTTGACGAGACAATTCTTGTTGGCCATCTTCTTGGCTGTGAGCGTAAGGCTAACCGTGACAGTAGCGAGAAGACCCTCGGGTACGTTAGCGACGATTATTCCAATGAGAAAGACGACCGAGTCGATCCAATCGTATCCCATCGCGATCGACGTGCTGAAGAACGATACGCCAAGAAATATCGCCCAGCACGATATGTAACGCATAAACTTGGAAATTTCGCGGGAAAGGGGAGTCGGTCTTGGCAACAATCTCGATGTTAACTTCGCGACTCTTCCCATCACCGTTTGATCGCCGCACGCAACGACTATCCCTTTTCCAGTTCCTGTTGGCGAACATTGAAAAGAAAACTGGTTAAACCCGATTGATCTTTTTGTTTGTCGTTGTTCTGTTGCTGGTGAGAAATTGAAAATATAAAAATACCTTCGACCGCGTTGGTCGAGAAGAAAGCCATGTTCTTAGCTTCGAGCACACTTCCTTCCGACACTTGGGCCGAGCGCAGGAGCGCTAATGATTCTCCGGTTATCGAGGCATTGTCGACCTTCAGACCTTTCATAATCGAAGCTTAATTGTAATGACGAAAATTATGTTCTTCACGAAATGAAAAAGAAGTCTCGAAGACTCGAGAATAGACAATCTTTCGAGATAAATTATTCATTAACAATCAGAAACGTTCAAGACGAAGCGATAGTAAGTTTGAAACTTCACTAACTTGAATAAACGAATGGAAATATATACATTCTTGTACGTTAAATATAAATAGAGTCATGAGCGAAAAGAAGAAACCATTGCTGAAGAAACATATAAAATTGTTGACTGTATGTAGGGAAGGGAGCGAAGATCAAGGAGAAAGGTGTGCCAGGACGGTGTAGGACGTGTGTACGAAAACTGGTGATATCGTATAAAACAGGAAGGCTCGAATGCTTTTTGGTCATTGCCCGTTGGTCGAATTCACCTTGACATTCCAGGATCCTAATGTCAGCGGGTACACGGTCACCGGTCTCGACGAGGACGATGTCCCCGATGACTAATTCCGTCACGTTCAATTCCCTCTTCTCCGAGTCTCTCAATACTTTGGTCCTTTGTGGCAACATTTGTTGGAAAGTTTCCATTATTCTGGAACCCTTGGATTCCTGATAGTAACTGAACATTCCAGTCACCATGATGAGAACAACGAGAACCGTTCCTAGCCAAAGATGATCCTGAGACGCTTCCCCGTGGGTCCCATATTCGAGGAAGTAACTTCCATAACACAGAAACGAGCCGACCTAATTTATTTTCCAAACGATTATTTTTATCGTGACGTTGATTAAAAAAATTTTCAATCGTTATACATAATTGTCTTCTCTATAGCGATATTTGTGATGTCAGGAACTTGAAACGATTTCCAAATGTGGAAAAAAATATATAACTCACCCATATGAGAAGTGAAAAACCACCGCAGCAGCAGCGAAAAAGTTTCAGTAACTCCGATGACTTTTTGGGTGGTGTCAGAGCATTGGGACCATGATCGCGCAATAACTCTTTCGCTCTTGTCGTCGTGTGACCACGAGTCGGATTGACTCCAAGGTTATCGAGTAGCTCGTCGATCGGTAGCCTGTGAACATTCGTGTCGATTTCTTTTCGCAAAGCTTGATCCAAATTTGGGCCGGCCGCAGCACGTTTTTTGTCCCGAAAGTGGGCAATCTTCTTCAAGTCCATACATAATAATGATAGGCGTTTTATTCGTCGCCAGTCCTCGGATTTGTTTAGAAAGAGCGAAACTGTAACGGCGAAGAAGAATTACGTGAGAAAGTTTTTAATTAAAACAACCGATCGTCAAATTACGACGCTGACTAAAACGAGCTTGAAAGATCGCATATTGTGTGAAGCTTGCCGATTTATGTAAAAAGAAAGTACACGGTTATTAGGTTTATAGAAAAGTATGCATTATAACATTTATAACAAGGTGAATATTGTACTCCAATAAAAATTCCGTTGCGTTGGGATTTTCGTTTCTTCGGAATTACCGATCGTGAGAATTATTATATAAAACGGCGGTAGCATTAATCGGGATAAAAGTTGGTTACAAAAGAATGTTGTCTACAAGAAAATATAGGTAATCCTCCATTTCGTTTATATCTTTATTTCTTGAATTTTCAAGAAATTTCAAGCATTTTAAAAATTAATATAAGACCTTAAAAATTTGAATACATATAAAATTAGAATATAAGATTTAAAAAATTAATATAAGGATTAATATTATAAAAATGGTGACTACTGCGAAAACTCTGTAATTTCTATTTATACACCCAAAACATTATTGTTTTGTACATATTGGACTAATAATAATAAGAAGAATAATAGTCCAATATAAATAATATCATAATAACAATTATTTATTAAATTAATATAAGATCTTAAAAATTTGAATATAAAATTGGAATATAAGATTTTAAAAATTAATATAAGGATTAGTATTATCAAAATGGCGACTACTGCGAAAACTCTATAATTTCTATTTATACAGCTAAAACATTATTCTTTTGTACATATTGGCCTAATAATAATAATAAGAATAATAGTCTAATATAAATAATATCATAATAACAATTATTTATTAAATTAATATAAGATCTTAAAAATTTGAATATAAAATGGGAATATATAAGATTTTAAAAATTAATATAAGGATTAGTATTATAAAAATGGCGACTACTGCAAAAACTTTGTAATTTCTATTTATACAGCTAAAACATTATTGTTTTGTACATATTGGCCTAATAATAATAATAAGAATAATAGTCTAATATACATAATATCATAATAACAATTATTTATTAAATTGTTAATTCATTAATAATTTAATATCATTTAGGAACGTTAGATACGCCACGGTATATATGTAGTTGGATGATTGACCGATAGAGTGCTACGAGCTAGTCAAAGTAGCAACTGTTGTATTCCACAGTCGCGCTTGCATGAACATAAACAATAACACCTCGATTAATCATAAAAAATCCGTTAAAAGAATTGTCAATGAATTTTAGCTAAGTGGTCATGAAATTTTTCGTTATTAACACGAGGAAAATTGCAATATGTTTTATTGATTTGATATTATTTCGGAAGTAAATGTTGGCACGTAGCGACACCGGCGAGTGTTCAAACTACGTCGAACATTCGCGATTCAAGATGGGTGCGGCTCAGTAGCAGTACCGACCGAGCGCGACTCTGCATTATCGTCGTATGGCGATCAATACAATGCAAGTGGCGAGAGTCGCTACGGTGAAAAGTCTTATTGCGACGCGGCAGTTGAGAAAGTTCTCGTTAGTTCGGAAACTCGCCGCGGAGTAGCCGGGGGAGCTGGTGTGCTCTGGCAGTGTACATGAGCGACGCAGTGTACGACGGACAAGCGAGCAGTGAGGCACAGTGTAAAACTGCAGAGAACTCGATACGAGTTTCCGAGTGGTTCTTGTAGTTCGGCCATAGTGGTGTAGCATACATAGTCCCGTAAAATCGGCCCGTCTTTGTCGTCGGTTGACGCCACACACATCGAGAGCGCGCGAGAGACGCTTACCGACGCTCGGCGTCGTTTGCAATCTATTGATGCGCGTTCGGGTAATATAGCCGTGGTGTGTAAAGTGTGGTGCGCGCGCGGTACTAACGCGACACACACAACGGCCAGAACAGCAGCGGAGCAACACAGCGCGTCTCTCGTCGTCGCCGCCACCGCTGTTCGTCGCGTTTTTCCGTGCTGTGCTCTTTTATCGGTGTGCTTTAGAGGTGTGAAACGAAACGAATATCATCGAATCCGCAAAGGGGTTGAAAAGTTTTTTTCCTTTTTCTTTCGTTTTACGTTTTACTTTTGGCCACGGAACGTGATAAACTACGACACAAGGTGATAAATAATAATACAAAAAAGACGTTAAAAAGGAAAAGGCGAAATGGAGAACAGACCGGCCCCGTTGCGTTCGAGGCGAGTTTGCCGTTTTTGTCTAACGGAAAGCGAACCTCTCAACTTCATCTACGAGAGGGATCACAGCAAGCCGTTCCAAGTGCCGCTTACCCTGCAGATTATGTCGTGCGTCGCCATCGAGGTAATACAGGAAATAAATCATTTATCCGTAGTCAACTTAGACGCATGATTTTTTTTCTCCGTCTGCGAGGGTAACGTCTCTCCTCATCGAGATTGTCGCGATATCTCTCCTCTCGGACGTGTTCATTCTCGTTCTTTTTTACTTGTTCTCTTTTCGTCGCCCATACGCGGGCATATAACGGCAAAATTTCTCGTTTGCCGTGTGTGCCTGATGGTGAGTCGATAGAGCATCGAACGCCTTGCTGATAACGCGGGAAATTATTTTACCGAACGAGACAAACAGTCTCGATATTTTTTTTACTCCCAGTCGGCCATTGAACGCGTTTCCATACTTTTGTACGACCATTGCGCGCGGGAGTTTCTTTGCTGATTATATACACGTACGAGACGCGAACGCATTTGTCGCAACGTGTTAAACTTGCTTCCCGCTATTTTCGAGCGCAAAACTTACTGGACGATATTTGTCGCACGAAAATATTTATGCTTCTTTTTTTTCTTTTCGCAGTTTAGACAATTTTCATTATTTGTAACGATCATTTGTTTGGAAACATTCTATTCCAATTTCCCATGGAATTTCAGAATTCCATAGAAGTTTTTGTAATGTAATTTGGTGATGCTTTAGACGATCGATTGGAAAACTTAATAACATTGTCAATTTCGACGATCATTTGACGCAAATCTAAAGTTGATGTGGAAACAAGAATGTAGATGTGTTACATGTTTCTGTAACTTAACCTTACAAGGTGTTATTCAAATCTGTTTGGGTGATCGTTGCCAACAATGAAATGAATCAATCTTTAAATCTGCAAAGAGTCAAAATTAGTCGATTCTGCTTTTTTCTTTTATGTTAAGTAGTGCAAATAGTTGGGACGCGAGATCTTTACACGCTTTGATTCCTAATTCACATATTTAACAACAAAATAAGTGCTGAAAATGTGTGAATTCCTTGTTGTACCGCTTATATGTATCCCTCTAAATAATATCATCCCTTAACCTAATCATGTGCAAATATTCAGCCAATGGATGCTAAAATAAAAACTTAATCCTTGCCCTAGTGCATCTTGGAACTATTCATTGGTGATCCAGATAAGTACATTCCACTCTATTCCTACTCCAATTAGCTGAAACGATGTGAAAACCCTAACCTAGAAGTTTGTCACCAAAAATATATTTCCTCGCTATTCTTTCCCATTTGTTTCATTTTCTGGTGTTTCGTATTATCGTAACAAAGTGATCGGTCGATCAAGCCAGTATTATAATGCATCAAATTAGAAAAAACTAAAGAATTTCTAAATATTTTGTCTGAATTCGTTCAAGGTGTACGCTGCCGATGGTATGCCGCAGATGATATGCACAGCATGCCGTTGGAATCTCGATCGTTCCTACAAATTTAAGCTTCAGTGCAAGAAAGCAGACGAGGCTCTTCGAGCGTATCCAATGACCGGTGTGCTGCCACGACCATTTCCACCAATATCGAACGATTCCCCAGAGACCGGCGGCAAACGTGGATCCGAGCAGAGAATTCAGAACGACCCTCCTAAGAAGCCACGAGTGGACAATGGAGATCGCGATCGTCAGCGAGATCGTCATGAGAAGCAGAGTATGAAAAGTGATCGTAATGATCTGTACGATCAGGATCAGGAGATGGACAGCGAAGCAGATCAAGACACCGCGAATGAGAAAGAGGATAGAAAATTAGAGCCTGGCGAGATAAGAGTCCACGCTTGCGATCAGTGCGATAGAACTTTCCCGCTTCGTCAGGCTCTTCAACTTCACGTTCAACGAGTTCATCGTGACCGCAATTACAAATGTACCGAGTGCGATCGCATGTTCTTTACAAAATACGATCTTGCCAAACACATGACTACTCATTCGCCCGAAAAGCCTTACATCTGCTCGATATGCAACAAGACCTTTGCACGTGCCAATTTGCTCCAACGTCACGAGAAGCTTCATCGCGACGACATGCGCTACGGCTGTCAGCACTGCGATCGTGAATTCTTTACGACCGAGGAGCTCGAGAAGCACGAGGACACGTCCCACAAGACCACCAAGCCCTATCAATGCAACATATGCAACAAGCGTTTCACTTACAAGCAAGGGCTCGAACGTCACGAGTTGCTTCACAACGAGGACAAATCCTTCGTTTGCGAATATTGCAAAGAAGCTTTTCGCACGAGTACTAAGCTCGCGCGACACTTGTCGACTCATGCAGGTCATCGTCCGTATCTCTGCAAGTTATGTCCTCGAACATTTTTGCTCTCCCATCATCTGACGCGCCACATGCGTTCGCACTCTGTTGAGAAGCGTCACGTTTGCGAGGATTGCGGCAAAGCTTTTAAACGCAAAGAGAGCCTCGAGGTTCACCAATTGACACACTCGAAACGCACTGGTATGGGACTGACCTGCGACGTTTGTAAAGAATCATGCAGAAATCGTGCCGACTATGTAACACACATAAAGCAGCATATCGAGGCTGGTGAGAAAATGGGACCCGATGGTCTCCAGCCGGACAAGGATAAGCCAGTGTCGGAGAGCGAGGAAGAAGAGGAGGATGATGAGACTTATACAGATGGTGACGATGACTATGAGCCACCGGCTTACGTAGTGAAAAAGTTGCCGAAGGTCAAGACTCAGCCACCCGAAAGCGAGGACGAGGATGATCCTGGTTCACGTATCGAACACGAAACGGAGGATCGCAAGGAACAGGTCGTTTTTGTACGAGGTAAGGATGGTAACATCATCAAGAAAACTATTAAGACACTGATGCCGATACAACGTCGCGAGACTCAAGAATCGCCGAAGAGTACCAAGAGCGGACAGCCGGTGATGAAAAAGCGCGAGGATTCACCGCCCAAGACATCACGGGGTGGTGACGACGACACCGAGGCTGAGGTACAGAAGATCGTCGCTTCGGTCTTCAAAGAGCACAAAATACCACTCAAACACACGAACATTCCACAGGAGAGCCAGGGAAAGGAGATCAGCCCGACGACGACTACGCCGAGTCACGTTCATACGAGGTCTCAGAGCGCGGCTGCAACAGCTGTTCCATCGCCAGCATCATCGCAGAAGGACGAGAAGACCGAGGGTGTCGCCAACACGCCGGGAAAATCCGTAAGCACGGTTAAGGTAATAAAGCGGATCGTTGTGAGGAAACCAGTAGGCAGCGAAGGGACGTCCACGCCATCAGGAAAAGAAGGTGAGACCGTCACAGCAACGCAAAGCCCGTCAGGCTCGGCGACCAAAGTCACGAAACGCGTTATTGTCAGAAGAATCATTCGTCACGGTGACACGACCCGTGAGGTTATCATGAATCCCGATGGTACGATAATCGATCCAGCTGAATTGGCAAAATTGCCAACCGGAAACGTCGTCAAGAGGGTCGTGGTCAAAAAAGCAATGGACAACAAAAATTCTACATTCGTCCAACAAGTCCTGAAACCTCTGACCGACGCCAGATTAGCCGGCGCAACGACGACCACGAGCACACCGACGAAAACGTCGGAAACACATACGGACGAGAGTCCAAAGTTCGAGCTAAAAACGTCACAAACCTCGAGCGCTGGTGTAGAAAAGATTGCAGCGACCGTAGCGAGCGCCAAGGTTGAAGCAAAGAAATCTATAGCGACGAACAAGGGTGATCAAGAAACCAAGGAGAAGCTGGAACAGTTGGAAAAACGCGTCGAGCAACAGAGAATCAAGATCGAGGAGTTGCAAGCGAGAAAGCAACAGGAGACCGAGGCAATCGACGAATCATTGCCCGAGCGTCACGACGAATCCGAGGACGAACAACAGCTACCATTGAAACGCGTTTTCGTCAAGAGAAAGCAGAGTATCTACGATGAAGAACAGGAATACGGAGACACGGACAAGGATTTCGAGATCAAGAAAGAACTATTGAGAGAACAGACCGAGGCGGAAAAGGACGCGGAATGTAAGAAAGACGTAACGAGCAAGGTGTTGTCGCAAGGAAAAACTGAAGCCGCTGGTGCCGAAGCGCCCGTCACGAGAAGCAAACAATTGGCGATAACGAGCTCGAAGGTTTATACCAATAAAAAAGTAATATTCGTCAAGACCGAGGATCCTGGCGAGATCGACGAGATGAGCCGAGAGATCGGAAGCATATTGAACTCGACCGACAATGTCGTAAAGATGCAAGAAAATGTACTAACGAATCTGACCCAGATTTCGGGCATTAGCGAGACCAAGGACGACCAGCAAATAATGGACACGGAAGTGGTTGTGAACGCGGAGCCCATGCCCGAGCCGATGGAACAGGACGACAGTACGAACGAGGACGAGGACGAGATTAAGAACGAGGAAGTCCTGAAAGAAGAAACTGTCGAGAGTGCAGAGGACATGATCGAAATTGCTGTTGCCGTTGACGAGCAAGAAATTTCGACGCAGGAAGAAGACACGAGTCTCACACTTGTTCAACAGGATATTTCCGCTTCCGCGGATATGTTCGACAGTGCCGAATCGTCGATGATTTGCACGAAACAAGATCCCAATCTCGATGATTCCGTAATTGAGCTCTCTCATAATGAAACCGTCAATCTAAACGACACGAACGAGAGTCAGGACAGTCTCGAGGCCAAACTGTCCCAGATGGAGGGTTGAGCATGTTTGTAGAAAGGGATATGTTCTTTTTGTTTTTTTTGTTTTTTTTTTTTTATTCAAAGCTGACACACGAGGAAAATCTATTTACCGATTCGTAAACACTTCTGTTCGAAAGCGAACGGTTAAGTTTCAAGAGCTAAAAAACAAATTTTCTTATCGACTATTTCCTTTCATTGTTTCATTGAGAGTATCGAATAACGATTAATTCCTGCAATCACGTTTTAATCATTCGAACACCGAGTTATCAATCATTTTTAAGGTCCAATATCGTTTGAGGCAAACGCAAATTTCAACAGGACACAATCTTCGATCCTTCGTAAGATAAGATATTGCTTACTCCAAAAATATCAACGCACCTTCGAAAAATGATCACAGATTTATAACGGCGTGAATGGTTCGATGGGAATTTCACAGATATCGAAGGGTTGCTAAATGCATTTTTTTTTTTCGATGCGTTAATGTTGCGCGCATTTTTAATTGTTTTGCTCTTCCTTGGGTCGACTGGGTACACGATATTTATCGTGATTTAAATACACCAACCTATTACTATTATTATTAATATTATTATTATTATTATCATTATTGGTTAATTATACCAATCGATGTTTCGAGCATTACTTTTCAAGACCACGCTTCAAGGTAATCCTTATCTTACCGTATATCTAGAGATATGCCTGCAGCGATTATTTTTTAGGCACTATTTTTGACGATAGAAAATGTCGAAAAAAAGAAAACAAGAGATGGGAACATTGATGCACGGATGGTTCATCATGTGCATGCGTCATCGGGACGTCACCGTGCGTTTTTTGAATATTACGAAAAGAATGAAACGATGTGTATGAAAAAGAAAAAGAAAACTAGCGTCGAAGCGCGAGAAAAACAATATTCGTACGATTTATTATATGAAAAAAATGTAAAACTGACGGAATACCGTTGTATCGTTTTATCGTTTGATACACGCCACGTTTTTGGACTCCCTTTTTCTTCTCGCTACGATTTGAAATACTTTCGATCGTCGCGATTCGCGAAAAAGATAATAACGAAGAAAGAAAAAAAGAATTCCGATCGTTCTTTCAACTTTTTCAAACGAGAACCCAACGAGAATTTCAATCAATTCAATGACAACTGTAAACTTTGTGTAAATATTTAATATCAATTTTGAGATTCTCGAGAGAAAAAAAAAGAAACGCCTATAGTTCCGATCGTATCTCGGTATGTACCGAAACTCCGATTTACAAAAATAAAAACATCCAATCTCGATTCTTTCGAATTCTCGAAATTGGAATCTAGAAAAAAAGAGTGGAACGAATCGAAGTTTCGGTACGCCACGATCGCTTAACTATGGATTATTATAAATTTTTTGGACGTGAATTATATATATGTATGTACATATACGGTACTATAGGTGCAGGGATCCTCGTTTTATAAAACTTTCCAATCCACTATAAAAAAAAAAAAAAAAAAGAAAGATGAAGCGAAACAAAAACAAGCTGCTCATCGAAACGAAAAATCATACTTTGTAGTAACGGGGTGTTTGATATCGAACGAAAATTTCAATGCATTCGTGCAAGAAAATATTTTATCCCGATTATGATATCACCAACGATAAGTAACAAATCTACCTATGGATTGGTACGCGTTTCGTTTATTTCTCTTTCGTTTACGTCTAACATTTAATTACAAAAATTATCATAATATTGTTAGGACAATACTTATACAGTATACATATATAGAGACCAGCAAAGTTATAATTATGAAAGATACGACGCGACGATCGGCAAAGAATATACGATTTAAAAATTAAATAAGCAAACAAACAAAAAACAATAAGATGTATCAAAATACAACGTGTGGTGTGTAAGTGTCAGAAATATTGTTCCTCGTTATTTCGTTCACCCCGAAATTATTGTTTTTTTTGTCTCGCACGAGTCTAAAAAACGAGGAATTTTTTGAATATTTTTTCTTATAGTTAAAAAGCGACGTTATCTTGCTGGTCGAATAATTACGAATTGTTCCTTTTTTTTTCAAGAATATAAAGGGAAATAATTATTTGCGATAGTCAATCATCGACTCGACATGCAGAAATTGTTGTTATCGACGACGTGTTTACCTCTCGTTGGAAACGAGGATATCTTGCGTTGATAAATTTCTAGAAAATAACAATAGCGCGTTTGTCTTTCAATTCAGAATTCTGATCAGCCGTACGAAACGAAGATAACACGAATTATCGACCGATGGTAAGACAAAAGATTGCAATCAACTTTTTTTTCAGCTTCGAAAATTTGCGGGAAATATAAATAAAAACAGAAACGTTTATTGAAACATTAAACGGAGTACAAGTTTACACATTCGAACCGTAACGCAAGCGTTACTTAAATATAATTATGATTAATTAATAATATAATTAAATTACATTATTAATTAATTAATTATAATTACGGGTTAATTAAATATAATTACGAAGCATGAAACATTCATTCCTAAATATATGCGTATTTTTTAAAAGTAATCTCAGTGTACAGTACAAACTACACTCGTCTTAAAAAAAAACTAAATTCAATGACGGACAATAACGATGAGTGCGATTTAACGCATGGAAAAGCTGTATTTTTTGGCTCTCACTGTGTTTACAAGAAGACGAATGATTCATAGCTATCGCGCAATTACGATTGTTATTAAAATAAAAAATCGATCGCACACGAATTTATCGTATTCTCAAATTTCGTTTTGATTCAAGAATTGGCAGTGAAATTCGATGAATGCAATTTTGACAGGGACATTGACGAAACGGCGAATAAAACATTTTCAATGATTCGCGATATCGCGATAAATTGAAATAATTCGCGAGTTTTATTTTCCGATTTTCATTTTCTCGAATTCCTCGTCGATGAATTTCTCGATATTATTGATACGCGATTAAAAATAATCGTTGTTTATTGTCTCTTACGTTGTGTTATTTCGTTGATTTTTGTTCTTTTTGTCGTTTTCATTTTTTGTCAATGGCAAAAGTTAAACGCATCAAGCCGGATGGCCACCTTTCCTGCCGGTCAGTCGTTGGAGCTGCAAAACAACGTTTTCAACGTAAAGACAATTGAATCGTCGATGTATGTTCTGTCCCGTGTGAAAAGCGCGGGAGGGCACAGGGGAAAAGTCGAAAAATCGTTTTTCCCCTCGTTCGATAAAGAATTTTTGTTTTCTTTTCTCCATCTTTCATTTTTTTTTGTTTTTTTTTTCGTTTTCTTTTTTAGTCTTTCTTGCTCTCTCATTGACTCGCTCAGATGCCACCGCGTCCACTGTCTATGTACTCGAACCGCTGTGGGGCAAAGACGATCGGACGTTTTACAAAAAAGATTGTTTTTTTCTTTTTTTTAAATTTTGTTTTGCTCTAATTCGACCGGACAACAATCGTTGCGGGTCCAAGAACAGAAAATTTATATCACGACAGTCTTCAGGGACGATCGGTGAGAAAAAAAAAGAATTAAAATTGAATAATTTGCTTTTTTGAAAATGTAAATTCGCGTTTAAGGATTTACCTCTTTTTCCTCGGTGGCAACGGGATTGTAAGATTTTGGCAATTCGGGCTCTTTCGCCGGTCCGATCGCGTGCGTGTAGAGAAGACCACCGGCCATTCCACCGAGTATCGGTCCAACCCAGTACAGCCAGTGATTTTCAAAAGCTGACATTACTACCGCGCTTCCCAACGAACGTGCGGGATTCATGCCTGATCCGGTACGGGGAACCTGAATTTATCATTAAACATTGTATAAATCGATATAAAATTAAATGATCCAACGAATATTGCAAAAATAACAAATTAATTGAACGAATAAAATTCAATAATGAAGCAAAAATGTAATAATTTTTTAATAAATTAATTAAATCATTCATTTTTTTATTAAGTAATCAATGGGAAAATCGTTGTATTGCTGCTTTGTTTATAACTAACTCAATAATTAATTATAACTACGATTAATTAATTAATTTAGTTATTGATCGTATAATTAATTGTCTCGTTATTGCTTCATTCTGGAATTTATTCAACGATTAATTTGCATAATAGAAATCGATTGATTAATTGTTTAAATAAATTATACACTCACCCCAACGAGATGACCGACGGTGACCGAGAGTCCGATGATTAAAGGCGCGATGCCTTTGCTGTCGGGTTTGGCACCGTCGCAAGCTCCGCAAACGACCAGCACGAGAATCAGAGCGAGGAAGAATTCAATTCCCAATCCCTGAACAGGTGTTACTCCCTTGGCCAAGGAAACCACCCCTAGAACATTTTCCATCGACTCGGCCGAAAGAGCTCGCAAAACTGCCGATCCAGCGATCGCGCCAGCACTCTGAGCCAAAACGTACAGTATTGCCCGGATCACCGGTATCTATAATTCACAATGACAAAAAATACATTAAAAACAATTTTTATTTTAACCTTGAAGAATTAACTTACCACAAATTAATTAATTCCGTCGTGTCGTACAAATAACAACTAAAAATAATAAATCGAGTGTCCAATAATTAATTATTGTACATTGGACTTATTATTGTTAATAAATTGGGAATTAAACGTCCAAAAATTAATTAACGATTTTATTTATTAACGATTGTGATTAAAAATAGTTATCGTTTGGAAAATTCGTCGTTCGGTTTACCTTGCCGATCACGAGCAGGCCGAACGTGACCGCGGGATTGATGTGACCACCGGACACGTGACCGATAGCCTGGACCGCTGCGGCAACCGCGAGACCAAAAGCGAGACTTATCGCTACGACGTTACCGGTCACCACAGCCCCGCAACCAAAGAAATTCAGCAACATCGTGCCGAGAAACTCTGCGATGAGGGCTCTGTAAAGATCAGCCTTTTTGTCGGTTAGCTCGTGAGCTCCGAGAGCCCTTTTTAGACTAGCCATTTCTGAAACGAATTCAAAAAACACAAAAAATTAATCTTTTTTTTTTAATTATTGTCCCTCTTGATAAACTTCCATTAAATCAGTCGAGCAATTTATTATTATTTTTTATAAATAAAGTTGCATTTTTAAGTAAACGAAAAACAAATTTTTAATTCGTTTGAATAATATTTTGTTGACATAATAAATTTATTACCGTATTTGTTTGTTTAATCGATAAATTGTGTCTGGAGAGAATTTCGTGGTCCGGTCAGTGAACGTGTCTTATTGATTCGAATTTTATTAATTTAAAAGCGCGAAATGTCATAATTTCAACGATTAATGTGTCACGCGCAATTGCGGAGAGTCGGCCATCGACGTGATAAACGGAAGAAGCGATGAGCAAATTTGGGAATATGATTAACACCTGTAATCCGTTTTGCCTTATCCCTTCTCTAGCTCTTGCTGCGCGCGTGCAAAATTGCGCCACGATTTTCTTCCGATGACGTTAAATCCTTTGGTCAACGATTTCGGAATGGAAACTGACACCGACACTCTTCAACGCTCGTTTGTTTACAAAAAATTTTCAAATGTTTGTCTTCATCGTTAACGACACAAAGCTAATGTTCTCTATTTGCAAATCTGCCTTTAAACGACGACGCACATTTCTTTCGACCTTTTTCAGTAATACGAAAATTGATTGAAATATAATTTAACCTTTTCGACCTTTCGACCTTTTTTAATAACACAAAAATTGATCGAAATATAATTTAACCTTTTCGACGTTTTTTGGTAACGGAAAAATTCATTGAAATATAATTTAACCTTTTTGACCTTTCGACCTTTATTAGTAGCGGAAAGATTCGTTGAAATATAATTTAACCTTTTTGACCTTCTAACCTTTTTTAGTAATGGAAAAAATCATTGAAAAATAATTTTAACGTTTTTGACATTTCGACCTTTATTAGTAACGGAAAGATTCATTGAAATATCATTTAACCTTTTCGACCTATCGACCTTTTTTAGTAACAGAAACATTCATTGAAATATAATTTAACCTTCTCGCCCTTTTCTAAAACGGGAGAATTGATTAAAATATAATTTAGAAAAATTTAATTTCATTATCGACCCAATTTTCGCCTCTTTCCTGGAAGGGTTGTTCGGGATAATGATGATTAGGAGAAGGGTGTGGTTCTCCGACACACTTTCCTACCTACGATCAACCCTATGTCCAATTACTCGATACATATATGTCAACTCTTTGATAAGAGACAAACCTTTCTCGTATTTCCTCGGGGTGGGAAGATAATAGCGAAAGGGTGCGGCCGGGTAAAATAAAAAGATAATAATGAAACAGCGTTCTCGTTCCAACCTCCGAGCTTTTTTTTCATTCTTCAGCCAATTTCAACGTGTTATGACACGTGACAGTCGCGTTGCGTGTTAAGGACGGTCATAAATATACTCGCTTTCATCACAGTCTTCAGCACGTCTCTCGAGACGTAATATTTTTTTACAACCCCTTTAAAATTAATGCGAAAGTAATATTTCGTCGATTATTACGGATTTTCGTCTAAAAATAATTCTATACGAATGGAAAATAATTAAAAATTTTCGATTATTGGTCGATTAATTCGATGAATTTGATTATTAAACACGAATAAAACTTTGATTTTAATCATTGTCGTTCCGAGACTCGTACCAGCCCGTACGAAATGGATGAGGACAAAAAATGAGTGAAATATCTCGAGTAAATATATCACCCTTGTACTATTAATATCACGGTTATTGATCATCGATAAACACGTATACATATACGCGTGTATTATCGTATGTCAAATTTTGAGTTTATCGTCGTTTCGCGTGTGCCACAGCGTACGGTGGAGGGTCCCTCCAAAATTTATTTCCGTCCACGACACACGTGTATAATAGCTGTTGTTTCAGTGGTTAGTTGACGAAATATCGGAGCAGTGCTCTGTCAAGGCTGATGCGTCAAAAAATAACGACGAGAAAGAATTAGAAACGAACACAATTCTCGGTAGATTCGTTTCATACAGGGTGTTAAACAAGTATCAAGATACAGAAAAGAAAACTTTTTATTTATTGTCCTGTAATGAAAATTGGTCGAGTTATTGATTCGTAAAGTTTAAAAGTTTAAATAATTCCATCGAGATCTTTGCGGTTAAGAGATAAATAAAGATTTCACTTGTTGATACTTATTTTGTCAAGATATACGAAAAAAAAAAGAAAAAAACCTGTGAAAAAAAAAATGTTCCGAGTGGGACTCGAACCCGAGATCCCGGCATTTATCACGAGGGCGTTCGATTGCAAAGTTAGGTTATGTTTCAAATTTCCAAACTTTGTGAATTAATATCTCGGCCAATTTTCGTCGCAGAACAATTTTGAAAAATCCGTTGTGTTTGTACCGACGTCAACTACTTGACTATTTTCTGAGTATCCATAGTTACCTAACACCCTGTAGAGCTATATGTATATACGAACGAGACAAAACTTTCATATCCGTCAGGTTCGTCGACCATATGAAACAGAGGTGACAAAATAATACATCGTCGCGAACGCAATCTCCGTATAGCAGTCCAGTGCGTTTTCATTTAGCAGTTCCGTTGATTTGCGACGCGAATTTAGATCGAGGACATAACACGAGACACTCAAGAGCTAATACCTATAACGACGATTCCAAACGAACAACGAACCCAAAATGCATGAAATGATAAGAACACATCATAAAAAACCAACAATCGTTTACAAAAACAACAAATTACGAACTCAATGAAAATTACAGACATTGATTATTTTTTAACTATAAAATACACTCAAATATCAATTAATCTATATATATTATAAAAAATTTAATTTAATCATTTTAAAAATCGATTTTGAAGAAAATCAAAATCGAAGTGATAAGGATCGAATAACGACAAAGGTCAAACCCTGCTCGATCATCCTAGGACTACAATTATTTCGTCTGTCTATATAGATCGTTTCTTTAATTATCTGCCCCCCCCCTCTTTCTCTCTCTCTCTCTCTCTCTCTCTCTCTCTCTCTCTCTCTCTCTCTCTCTCTCTCTCTCTCTCTCTCTCTCTCTCTCTCTCTCTCTCTCTCTCTCTCTCTCTCTCTCTCTCTCTCTCTCTCTCTGTCTCTCTGTATTTTAACTCGCGATGATGCTCATGGGCATACCTTTTTATACGCACACGAGGGTCACAATACTATGCCGTTGTTAACTGTAACGTCCGTTTGTTTCGACCTATGCCTACGGTCGCATTAACTGTAACGTCGCTCTCGTTTGCAGGATTAATGTATACGTATCTGTTAAACGAGCTCTGCCGTAATACGCCGTGTCCGTACAATCTTCTCGCGCGATGGACACCGATTAAAAACACAAATTCTATTTGCGTCTCTCCTTCCATACATTTTCGTATATTCAAAATTTCGTAACGTAAAATTAAAAAAACATAATTATCATTCGACCTAGAGAAACTGTGACTATGTTTTCGTAATCTCGACCAACTGTCGATACGTTGAATCATTCGATGATATCGTTATTATTATTTTTAATTAGAAAATAAATGATTTTTCGATTATTTATGACGAGGTTGTTTTTTTTTAAATCGATTAATTATCTCTAGAAGCAATTTAGAGATCCAAGATCAATCTCACAGATAAAATTTCATGATATTGTTTTGATACGTTGAAACGATTCGATAAATTCGTTATTATTTTTGTAATCAAACAACCTGACATTTTTCGCTTATTCGTCGCGTAATTCATTTTTTGTTTCAATCGATGGATCGTATTAACGCAGAGTTCATTGTGAAATAGTACAAGAAACATTTATCTACGTGTATATACATTTATATACGCGTTTTAACTTAGTAGGTCAGTCGTAAAAGGTAAAGAGAAGACAGAAGAAAGCATCGTTCGTTATTCCTGAACTTTTGTAAAGCTTTTTATACCGATCGCGCATCGGCGGGTCCATCGTTATAGATATATCTGTATAGTTATACGAACATGTATGTATATATATATATATATATAGCGCATCTCGATCCGGCAAATGCACCTTTACCAGGTGCATCGCCAGCGTGCACACGCGTGCTCGTTCAATGACGAAAAAAAGTGGGTCGATTTGGTCGATGGAAAGCACACGATGGTGATGGTAACCTTATAAAGGAAAAGATCTTTCTTGCATCCTGTCGTGCACCTTTATTTCTCTCTGGGCAGATGTCTTTATAGTTGAACGAGAAAGTACAAAAATTATACGTCGAACAAATATTTTGTCAAAATTTGTTCCCTATTACCACAGCAACGTGAAATTCGATCAATTAATTTATTCCAAACAAAAAAATCAAACAAAATCTTTAATAAAAAAAAATATCAAATCTTTAAGAGAATTAACTTTGGGGAAAATTGACGAAAATTGATAGACGTCGCGTATTAACGAATTTAATTTTGTGTTTTTTTTTTCACGCGACGAATCTTCTGCTAAACAGTTTGAAGACGAACGCAGACATCAAAACGAGCGCGTAATAATGTAAATTTAGATAAACGTTACCGGACCACGGTGACTAGTCGTAAAAAACGTCATCGCGGGGGTGTCCTATTACCATATCGTGATGTCACACACGAATCTCTCTGATTTCCAAACTCTCATAATCGTGACAGAAAAAAAAAGAAACGTTTCTGTAGAAATCTGTCCTCGTAGTTTAATATCTTCATACAAAAAACAAATTTAATTAAAAAAAAAACCAAAGATAATAAAATTGACAATTCGACCAATTATTTCTCTCCCAGATTTTTTTTCTCAAAATGTTTTCGTTCAATGCTTCCGGGAACGGATTATACACAGTGATGATAAAAAGAGTCTAAACAAAATAAGTTCAAGTCGTAGAATATTTGGGAAAGAATGCGTGCCAAGATCGAGAGACGAAAAAAAAACATCGGTTTCTCATGAGCGAAAAACACGTGGCGATATAGGAAGATACAAAAACCAAGGTAAATACCAAATATATTTTGTAAACATTATTTCCGACAGGAACCAAATGCTCGCAACATTCTTACGATGATGTCATCAACCCCAGTATTTTTCCAATTCGATTCGTTCACGGTTATATCTCTCTTTTTTCGGCACACGTCCACACGTGGGTGGACACACCGTATATATTTAATATTCCCCCATGGAGACCTCTTAACGCTGAACGATACAGAAGAGCTTTTCGCAGTTTGCGTGAATAATTTACGACCGAATCCATTGCGACGCGTGATTATCTCATTCGCGACCGCTCGAACGAGAAACGTGGATTGAAAAATTATTCGTCCAATTTGAATCACAATTTAATCGAACGGAATTTAACCTTCGGTAAGCTAGAAGTATTGAAAAAAAAGAACGTTCGAGTTTTTTTCCTCTGCCCTTCCGCTCGTATAATTACGTTAGAAACATTATTTTACATTTTGATTGTGATAAATCGTACAAATATTTTGTTCTCGTCTCGTATTCTCTTTTTTTCCACCTTTTTGTCGTCAAAAATCTCTTAATCGCCGCAGATATACGATATGGCGAGAATTATCTTGAAGTGTGAAAATGGAAAATGATAGTCGAATTGTCCGTTTGTATGAAAATAAAGCGCTAATATTTTTATTAATAATAATAATAATAATAGATCGCGATGTTTAAATTACGAAAAACGTAGAATTCGCGCGCATAGGCGAGCCAAGGAAGAGCGAACGTAAAACTCGAGTACCGCGAAACGACAATTTATCGTCTCTCGACTGTTTGTATATGTGGTTGACCGAGAAGTAATCGCGAACGATCATTAGCCGTAAATGGCCGTAGAGGAGTTGTACCTCGATTTTTCCCTGGCTAGATATATGTATAGTAAGTTTGTCGACGTAAGATTGCTCTTACGGGTTTTCAACTTTTCTCCACTGTACCTGAACGAGCCACGGCTATTTCCAGATAATTCACCTAGTAAGGCTCGCGAAACGTTTTCGGAATTAATTTATACGGGGTCATGGTGAAAATCGTGACAGTAATTTTCCAACTGTGCGATTGCGTTGGGATAAAAATAGCAAAATGTGAATAAAATATTAATGATCGATCGCATACTAAAAAAAATTCTCAGCATTTTGTATTCGAGAATAACAAATTATTTTGCAATTGTTTTTAGCAACAAAAAAAACAAAATCGTGAGTCGTTCATAATGAAAGAAATATTATTATTTCATTGATATAAATTCGATGCAGTATCGAAGAAAAAAAAACTGTCAACGACAAATTTATATCACCCCGCTGATAAACACTAGGATCAAGTAGGCCATTGGAGATTAGTAAAAATATCAGTCACGCATTCCAAACCCGTTTGGCCAAAAAGCAAATCCCACTTGACGAGTAACGTGCGCGATCGAAATGCTATCTAACAAATATTTTGAAAGAAGTAATAGAAAAAAAGAATCAAAAATTACTTTCAATCTGTAAAACGAGATAGAATGAGATGCGAAGAAATGACTCACCTCGACAGTTCGAATTCCGAAATTCCCGAGCGTTGACCCGTGCGCAGGACTCGAAACAAAATCCTCGATTATCAGGAGTCCGATGAATCCTGTAGACTTGAGGAGAAAAAACAACGATAAAACTCCTGGTGATCACGTGACGAAAATCGTTGTCACACTTTTCGACCGGCTAAATTTATTCGTTTGTTTTTATTTTAGACAAATGAACGAAAGGACAATATTTTTTGAGAAAAAGTATTGTTAATTTTGCGAATAAGTATGAACGTGCAACGACGAGGGAAAAAACACAAAAAATTGATAAAAATAAAATGGCAATAACGGTAAATAGCACTAAAGTATCAGCGGCGGTTGCCGGCAGTCTCACCGGCAGAGTTTCTGGTCGACGACTGGATTGTTCTATAGAGAGTGCCAATCTCATGTAGGTATCTAGACAGAGCAGTAGCAGAGGCAGAAATGCTCCGAAGAGACTTCTGGGACAGCGGCCATGAGCCAGCCAGAAGCAACGGAAAAGTAGTAGGGGATATATATCGTTGGTTTTGAAGCATGACTTCTCGAAGTCATCAGACGGAGTAGCTTGTAACGTGTTACACGAATCGAGCTTAGCAGGTGAACGAAATATCTTAATCATGTAAACATACCTAAACTCTGATGCGCATTGATGATTTTTATTTGGCGCTGTGGATCCTCTCGATTATTATATCTTGTCCGTTACACTGGAAAACATTTTCAGTGTGTTCATTTTTACACCCGAAACTTTCGGTTTTCCAAAAATATTTGATAATTTTGACATAATGATTAATTTTTATTTTTTTTATTTAGAGATTCGTCGATTAAATTTTGTATAATTGCATCCAATAGATTATAATACACATTTATAATACACATTATAATACACAAAACATTTTGTTAAACTTTCATCGAAGATTATTATCGAAATTCAGTTGGACGTTTTGTTAATTAAGAAATAATTAATTATTGGAGTTTTCGAAGTATTTTAATTTTTTAAAATAATTGTCTATGATCAATGAATGATTAATTATTTAATTACTTCAGGAAACCAAAATCGGCTCGACAAGTTAGTTTGTCATTTAATCAAAAAAAATTGTTGGTCACTTCACTGCAAACATTGATCATCACGTTCATTTTTACACCTGAAAATTGAGTTTTTCGAAATTATTTTCGTTCGATAATCGTTTTTTTATTTACAGTTTTGACGACGAAATGTTTGGGTCCAATAAATAATAACAATGCTTATTTCATAATACATTTATTGAGTTTAATTAATTTATTGATTAATAAACGATTAATTAAAGTTTATTTCTTTAATTATACTCTTTTAATTCATAATTTCACCAGTCAATAATCGATTAATTACATAACTAATTCACGAAATGAGAATGATCTAAAAAAATAATCTTTCGCTTATTTTTAAAGGGAAGAAATGGCATTTAAAATCAAGACAGCGGTTAATTGCTGCAATCGAGATTTGGCACGGGTTGTTTGGATATGAAACGTAAAGAGCACATGTTCGAGTGATAACGGCACCGTATTCTACACAGATATATAAAACAAAAATTGCGTCACTAATGCTCGACTGTTTATCATTAAGTCGCGCCGTGTGCTCCTCACGTTTATAATTTTAGTCTTCTTTATCTAACGCCCGACCTCTGCGTTGATACGCGAGCTTTTATTTACAATTTCCTATACGTACCATTGTTTTATTTATTCTCTCCCACGTTTATTCGCTTATTTGTTTATTATCGACCAAAAATTACGTAATCAAGCTTGTTTCGTCACGCGTTTTAAACAAAAATAACCGCGTCATTGACAAGAGTCGAGGAAAAAGAGAAAAATTATTCTCACGAGTCGAGTCCGTCGTATAAACGGCACAATCAATTCGTGGCCTTGGTTCGCGATAAGATTTCGATTCAAATTTTCACCTCGTTGTATCTCTCATACATTTTTCCTTCGTTCCACGATACATTCTATATTCCCATTCAATCATTTTTTACATAAACATTTTTTACATTTTTTTACATTTTTTACCTTGTTTCATTTCTCACGATTTTTGTTTTTTTCTTTTTTTCAAATCTTTCCTTTGCCTTGTTTTTTAACGCTCAAAATTTTCGTCGTTCTCTGAAAATATTAAAACAAGTTTGCAAGGTGAGCTCGGTGCTTCGTAATCGCAGATCGTTTTTAACGGTAAAAGGGAAAAAAGTACGCGGCACGTGCCGGAGCATCGTGCTACAGTTGAACCTCGATTATTCAAGACGAGCAGGATCGTTCTTCAGTCTCGTTTTCAAAGAAAAAAAGTGTTACTCTCGTCCGTTCGTGACTTTTACTCCAACCTCTTAAACGAAAATCAAGCTACACGACGTCGTTAGTCCACGAAGAACTTAATCGAGATTCTACTGTATCACCGGGACGTCCAAATACGAAAATTTCATGCGGGCAAACGAGTTCGTTCTTTTCATTCCCAATCCATTTTCTTTTCTTCCTAGCGTAAAAACAGTTATGCAGAAACTGCGTAGTCGCAATTGCAAAAATTTCATTCGAAACAAGAATAAATAAAATTTTTTGAAAAACGAATATTTCATGCGGGCAAACGAGTTCATTCTTTTCGTTCCCAGTCCATTTTCTTTTCTTCCTAGCGTAAAAACAGTTATGCAGAAACTGCGTAGTCGCAATTGCAAAAATTCATTTGAAACAAGAATAAATAAAATTTTTTGAAAAACGAATATTTCATGCGGGCAAACGAGTTTATTCTTTTCGTTCCCAATCCATTTTCTTTTCTTCCTAGCGTAAAAACAGTTATGCAGAAACTGCGTAGTCGCAATTGCAAAAATTTCATGTGAAACAAGAATAAATAAATTTTTTTTGAAAAACTTGGAATAACTTCAGAGGCTTTGAAAATCGATACTTCGATAATCCGATCGTAGATTCTTCGATTAATCTTTAATATTGATCGACAGTCGGCGACCTCGCGAAGTTCTTTTTTCCTGCGATATTCAAGGTACTTGGTGTGTAACAAAGTTTTATCGTTATGCAAGATCGAACATTTTATGTAACTTTTGTGAGATACGGTTGAGGAACGTAGACCAGATCGAACGTACGATTGTTCCGAGTTCTTTACGTGCGCATACCAGCGTACTTATGGATTACTATGAAACGCTCTTATTTGTGTGTAAAATATATAATTCAACATCTGACGATCTTGTTCCGTGTCCCGGTCGACAAATAATAAAATGACTCACGGGAAATCCTGGCTCACGTTTCTCGCTCGCCCAGTGTGGCTTATACCCTCGCAGAACACGGGATGGAAAAAAAACAAATCTCGTCAAATCCTGTTCCGCTCGCGTGACACGGAGCGATGCGAATATTTGTTTGCAACTTCGAGAAATCGAGTGCGTTAATTGCTTTTTTTTTTGTAAATCGCATCACCTTATAAATTTCGAAAGTTTTTATCGCTATTTGTCATTATTAACGCTCGATCGATCGTGGGATTTCCATTCGTCACTCAAACGTTTCTTGTTTTTTTTTTTTGATTTCTCCTTGTTTTTTGGGCCATTCCCAAAGAGTTATAGATTCGGCGGAACTATAATACGAGGAATTGTCCCGTTTGAAATAGCCGTCAGCAACAAAATTTCGACCACTTTCGAAAACGTCACGACGTTCTTGGAATAGATTTGGCTGAAACGAATCCAAATCATTTAACGGTAACTGTACATTCTCTCGGTGGGTTTTGCGCGCTTTTTCGCTTCTTGGTCCCACGCGATGGTTAAGGTTATTTATGTTTTTAAGATTTATTTATTATACGTTAAAAAAATGAAGTTTCTTTTATGGAAATTCCAACGTTTCGCGACACTGACGTTTTCTTATTGAGTGTAAATTTAACGGCACTGAACGACCGGTGCACGAAGCGTGTCTATTTACCGGGACCTTGACAATGCTTTTTCTCTCCTTCTCTGTGTCAAGTTCTCGCTCTCTCCCTCTCTCCCTGTTTCTCTCTCTTTCTGCGACGCACGCTACTTCTTTCACGTGCGTGCAAATCGCATAATATATCTCGTTTCGAACTTTGGAACGAAAAGAAACGTTTAAAAATCGCCCAAAAATTCAAAAAAAAAAATTGAGAATTAATTATTAAATTATTAATTTTATTAGTCGCGATATATTGTAAATTTATTGGGATTGATCGATGATCCACTAATCGCGTGCGAACAGAATTCCGTTCTGTTGAAACGGAACGAAAGTTTTCAAAAGTTTGAACTTGTAGCACGTTTGAAATTGGCGCCACTGCGCTGACGCGAGAACTACAGCGCTACTGCGCGAGAGCAAGCGACATGAGTATCCCTGCTCGTGTAAAATTCGGCGCGTTGCTGGTAATCTCAACGAGAAGTTGGAGCGACTGCTGATTAAAAACGGGTTTTTCATCAGTAAAAGCAAAATATTGTACTTCGAGGAACAGTGGAGTTGAATCTCGTGAAGTAAGTATCTTGTAAGTAACACGAAATGAAAAACGCACAGAACAGTTTTTTCGAATAACCATGTATGGGACAAGTGAGGTAGAAATTCCTACGAACATAAATATTTTAAAAGGCTTCGCGAACTTGCAGCGATCCTTCAGCAATATTATTATTAAAAAGGTATCGCTTAAAATGAATCTCAGATAATAGGATATTCAAATTATAGTAAGTGAGATCAGTTTTTTAAGCAAAAACGATTGCCAAACGGCTATGTAACTTTTTTAAAGAAAAGTAACAAAAAATTAATCGCTTCCTCTCCTCATCGAGCAATTAAGCTTAGGTCGATCACCAGATAGAAACTACCTCGTCTTTCAGGAAATCTAGTAACAATAAATCAACCCAATTAAAGAAATCAGATAAAAATTGATTTTTTTCGAAAAACGAGAAAGTTTAATTTTTAATATTTTTGATAGATTTGTAAAAATGTCAATAACTTCAAACGGGAATAATGATTGCCTTTAAATTGTATAATTTTATTTACAGCCACTTGAAATAATTCTTCGATTAAAATTATTTATTTCTCACATAATTATGATTTTATTTTCACTCTCGTAAGAAAACCACTCGTTAGCTCGATGACCTAACGCTCGCTACCTTTATCTTACTAAAGACATTCTCGGCGGTACTTTCTACAATCGAAGATTCGATTAATCATCGATAGTATTCTGGAAGGTGGAATCACCTCTTTCTTATCAAACTCGCCTTGAAATTTAATTGTTCCAACGCTTGAATAGTTATTTTTTTTACATTTCCATTCAGCGTAGGCTTTCTTCCGATATCTCGTGAGTTACTAACACGCGATATCGCTCTTTAAAAGCTTATCACTGTCTTTGACAAATATTCTATGATTGGCCTCTCACAGGGCTTAAGTGCAGCAACCATGGCAATGAGATAATTTACTTCTGTCAAATATTGAATTGAATTTTGTGAATCTGATCTTCGTTGTTATGCCTAGTGTTATTATTTCTTTCACGTTCGTGTCTCATCACGCGTAATAAAAGCACGTTTTTTATTCTTGAATTGATTAGTATAATTTACTACTTCGCAGTTTTGTTTTCACGTGGTAGGCATTTCGTTCGTCTAAATTTAGCGTGTGGGCCACGATTCATAATCCGTCCCTCGAACACGACACGATGAACGCGACGACGTACTATGAATTTAACTATGACGATATTGAGAATAATGTCGTACCAAGGCATTTTTAGTGAAGACAAGACTTGTTGCTCACCTCGAGATGTCATCATAAATAATCTAAGAAAATTTTATTCACTTTTGAAACTTAGTTTATCACAAAATTTATATTCTTTTTTTATAGCGACTTTGAATGAAGTGTGCAAAAGAAATGTTTCTTCGTTTCATGAAAATTCACAATAAAATTGTTTAATTAGTGTCGATGTATCGATTGATCGAATAAATTATTTTCTCATTTCGTTTTTGGTTTTTGTAGTCGACCAGGAAATAATTCTTTTCGTTCACAAAATAAATTGGGTACAACAATGTTTGTTGGTAGGTACCGTACGAAATCTCTTGTGGTCGCTAATTGGGGTCACACGATTAGATATCGTGAGGGCGATAAGAACGAACGAGCATTTGGGTCGTCTTTTGGCAATTTGTATTTCACGACTGTTTGAGGTTGTAAAAAAGATGGTTTCCTCGTATGTATGTACGCAGTTTAGTGTTTCTCTGTGGAAATGTAACAGATGCACGAGTCGAAGTTGAGGAATGGATGGAAAATTTTTATTCTCGTGAAATCAATCTTATAATTATTGTCAATCGGAAAAGTACATAGCATCGAGAAATCGGATTCGCAGGAAACAGTTCCCTGAATTGAATAATTCTCGACCGAGATAATGAGGTGGAAACCACGTTTGAAGAAAAATGTTTTACTTCCTCGTGACAAGAATATTAAGATGACTTATCGCTACTGACTTTGCTACAACTAATGTATATAATTCATACACTAACAGTAAGCGCAGTCGAGACGCTTCCGGAAACTTGATAATGATGTCAATACTTAGAATGAGGGATGTTTAAAAAAAAGTATATTGTGGGTAGCGCGAGAATTTATACTGCGGGGAATTACTGCTAGCTAAAATACTACTGTAAAATTGCGTTATATTAATATTACGAGTAACTTTGACAGTTTTTGGAACTATTTTAACAGAAACACCTAAATACGGTGAAAATGTATTCGCAGTGGTGAAAAGGTCGAAATCAGAATATTGTACGGGAAATTTGCGACCGATATAGGTTCTTGGAGCCTGAGAAAGGATTAAAATTCACCGGAATACACTATGTATATGGAAATATTGATGGATTCTCGAAACCTCGAAAAATCGACTTTTCGCGAAGCTGTATCTACGTTCTCGTTCGTCCGACAGAAAATTGGATTAATATCTTTTTAAAGAACTCGCCGAGCACTCGAGAACGAGCCGAGAATCATGAGGATAACTCAATTTTTGTGAACGTGGCGTTCTTTCGAAAATCGCGACTTTTGGGACCCATAGAAAGGGACCTGCAAAAAAACTCCTTGGTGATGAAGCCAAAATTTGGTTTGCTCCAAAACCCATTTATTTCATCATATTTGTGTTATGCGGAAAATTTCCGATTCCGAAATGATGCTACAAAGCCTTTTTGGATGAAAGAGAATTTTTACCCCCTCCGGACCCCCCAAAGTTAGGAAAGTAAATCACTAGTGTCGACTATCGGCACCTGCGGAGGGTCAAATTTTTTTTTATCCAAAAAGGCTTCAATTGTAGGTTGCGGAATCGAAAATTTCCCGCGTAGCAAGAATATCACCATTAAAATCTCGATAAAAGTGGTAACTTTTTTTTTAATATTTAAAAATAGTGTGCGGGAGATTTTCTTGTATATTTAATAGTCAGATAACCCATTGTTCTATTGTAGCAAAAGTTGGAACTGAGGATGTTTAACAAAGTTTCCTACAAAAAACTTCCAAAACCTGTTCAAACTAACTCCATTTAACGGTATAGTAAATTTTATTCTCGAAATACAATTTATCTCCGTTATTAACCCAACATAATTAAATTCCCCCTCAAACAAGTTTATATCCGTTTAATCGTCATCGAAACTCGAACCATGCCGTAAATTTTATTGATCAATATAATTATTTCTGTTATCAGTGAAAACCTAGAATGTAGAAAACAGCAATAAAGTCTTACGAGCACGTTACCGACTAATTAGGACACTTTAATTAATTCAATCAGCGCTATCGAATATTCACACGAATCGTTATTAATTTTATAGTTCGAGTGGAATCGTTCGATCATGTGTTATCGCGATCACGATTGATCATCGCCAAGGAAATCTTATTTCAAAGTGACGAGGGCTCCGTATAGAATTTACACTCATTGGCTCATTAATTCAACCGCTACCATAACCTATCGATTATCCACTTGTTTTATGTATCCAGCACCTTATTACATATTTTCCACGAGGTACATATAGCCGATACGATCCATTGCCATTTACTCACCCAGGTCAGTGTAGGCACACTCTCGCTCTCCCTCTCTCTCCCCCTCTCTCCCATATATACATTTATGTCCATGCATTATACTCAGCCCGTGACTACAACCGTATATTATCCCATTTTCACCTTATTAAATACTGATGAGATCGAGTAATCGAGGTGCAGTACATGCCTCTAGGCAACGTAATATACGATCGACTTCAACCACTATGAAACATTCCACGGTAACATCTTCCTCGACTGTTCTCACAGCCGGTCATTCCTACATCGCGAATAAAGAAACGAGAACACGTTCGATACATTGTTTGCTCGCTTCATTCTATTACCAATAGTTTAATGAACGGAAGAAGCTCCTCAATTTATCGCTACGAAGAATTAAAAATAAAACAACATCTCCGGATGACGTCATTCATTTATCATTCGCTGATCGTAGAAAACGATGTTGATAAAATTTTCATTAAAAAATATAATTGTGACTCGTCCAAGGTTCTGTCTGTGAGAAAATATTTCAGCAACTTCTTGTTTTCGTCTATGAACAGCATTGATCTTGACCCTGCGAACACCTAACGATCGTTTAAGAAACCCGAAAGACCACCTTTGGCTCAATGGACTCGAATATCAAAACAAATTTAAATTCGTGTTCCTTCGTCTCGTCGTTACACTCGACGAGATTAACGATTCTCCAAGACACATTAGACCGAATCACACTCGAGCAGGAGAGAAAAGATTAGCCACGTGAATTAGATCCATCGCATTAGATTCATTGCGTACAAACTTTTATTCAAGGTCGTTTTGTTTACGTCGAATATCATTCTTCTGTTTGCAATTATCAATTAATCCTCATTTTTATTACAGGATACCTACATAACAATTTGTAACGAGCTTAGATCGTACATTAGGGTGAACATTATCCGTTTATTCGAAGGATTCTTAATCGAATCGACTATAATTGACGTTTTATTATAATCGTCTTGTGAGAATAAAAAAGTTTCCAGGATAAAAGTAGATTAATTGCATAGAATTATTACGTAAAGATTTGTTTTGTTCGAATAATGCTTTTCAAGAACTTCTGTACGAACTCGATTAGATTATTATTATTTCATTACACTGACATTACAAATGACGTGCAAAAAAAAAATTCGCAGAGCAACCATTGTATCGGAGAGTACTTAACCACGGGTGATTAGTGATCGTTAGGGATCGGAATTTTATTTTTCTGTTCAGAAATTTCTTGGTGTGGCAGGATGTATTAATTATTATTGATGAATCATGAAATTTTCATTGTTATTTCTTGTGCCAGAAGTTATGGCGCATTTATCGGAGAGACAGTGTCTAAGAGAACGCAAAAAGTAAAATCTCTACGAGCAATATTTGCATGCCGTTATAAAATACCATGCATCGTAGAAAAACACGAGCGAGCTGCAGTCTATCAAAGCTCACGTTTTTTAACAGAATTCGTATCAGTGTACGAGGTCTGCTAAGTTTCAGTCTCAACACACTCGAAATTAAGACATTGATACATCGATTATGAGTTTATAAATGCGTTCGATCATGCGGACTTGAAGAGGCGAACCTTGGTCGAAGGAAAAATAAGACCAGACGCCTATCATCAAAGGCAGACGGTAAAAATAATCATTTCTTACTACTATAAACATTTATTTGTGTTCGTGTGTATGTACCTAAGCATGTAGAGCCTTTTTTGCCAATTGAGAAATCCAATTCAATTTTTGTCAATTGAGAAAATCCATCTTAAGATGGATTTCTCAATCGACAGTTAATCTCAAAAATCAAATATATTTTTACATTCCAATAAAACAACTCCGCCAAACATTCAAAAGTTCGGGAATTAAATTTGCCTTTTCGGTAAATATGAAAGTACGTTTGGACGAATGTAAATTTGAGTAGGTACATAAATCTTCGAGTGAAAATCATCAAGATAATGTATCACGTAAAAATAGGTGAGTACGAAAATTATTCAATTGCATGAAAAATATTTGCAGATATAAAGAATGTGCAAAGTCAAAATTCTATATGAATAATGTGAAATTTAGAATTGTTTTTTGCAGATATGATTGTGTATGTAAAAATAAAACTGTTGTATAAATGGAATGATGGGACATAGCTACATATAACGATGGAACTAATTTTAGGGGCTCGATTTAATTTCATTCTACAACGTATAGTTGACCCAGATGAAGATAAAACAACTTTTCTCGACAGAGTTCAAGGTTTTTCCACAAAGAGAGTGTACGTATAATGTAAACCGAGCCAAAACATAGCTGTGAGTTCTGGAAAAATATATTATTATTTCCATTGCCTGACGATAAACAACGTTGTCACTATCCAGTATCGATTTTTGTACACGGGAAAACGATTTCGAACGTCCTATCTAGTTTCAAAATCAGACCGTTGCATTGACACAACACGTGTGACCAAGAAAATGCAATTATTAAAATACTCCAATTTACTCTATCGATCAAATTTCACTAAAAAGTTTCTCGTTTTTACCGACTCATTATTTATTTTTCTATTCGATCGATTTAAAAATTCAACGTTCGTGTCATAAAATGGAGATCCTGTTTCTGGATTCGACACGCTAAATTTAAACGGTCAAATAATACCCACCTACCCATCCTCTCTGCATTCTCAATGAATATTCAAAGTACAGCAACGAATTATTATTTCGTTATATATATATATATATATATATTCGACCCACGAAATTCTACAACATGTTTATTTATCTTCCAATCTGAAAATCTGCCCTGAACCGCATCGTAAAAAAAAGATTACACAGCGCAGGATAAAGCGTCCAGAATCGATCCAAGTTAGGAAGTATGCAAGATATTGTCTGCTCGTAGAAATCGTTACGTTATAACAGCCCCGGCGACCTGGCCGGCTCTCTTGCCACTGTCTCGTCCATCGTGGCTGACCTCGCGTATGCTAATTGTCGTGGTTTTATCTGCACGCGAATTTCCCATTGCCCGAGTAATACCCCGACGGTTTTAAAAGCTGCCCCGAGTGTGCGGCACGTACGTGGAAACTTGTATATGCGCCCAATGCTGGAACACCCTTAATGCACTCCGAGACCAGCTCACTTTGCGCGCGTGCAGCGCTTCGTCCAAGGGGATGAGTGCATGTGCAAGTGCCGCATCGGCTACCGGACGAAGATAAAAGAAATCCTCCGCCGATACGTACTCTCGCGCCACTTCATACTTGACCCAATAAATTCATCCTCGACCCAATAAATTATCCCCACCTCGCAGAGGATGACGGGGATTCTGCGTTGTTTTGCACCTTCTTTATTTTTTTATTTTATATCGCCCATTTTTTCGCCGTCATTTACATTTTTATTCTTTCGACGGTTAAACCCATTTTTTTTTCATAATAGACACGAAATTTTGTTTACTTTTGAGTCAATGAATTTTTGTAATTGAATTTTCGAAAATATTTCGGATTCAAATTTTGTGTAGATAAAAAAATTTTATTTCTTGATTTTTCATAGTTTAATGAAAAAAAATCGTTCTTACGTTGCTCTTGAGAAAATAAATACGTGAAAACATTGTTACATTTTGTAACGAAATTTTGTTTACTTTCGAGTTAATGAATTTTTGTAATTAAATTTTCAAAAATATTTTGGATTCAATTTTGTGTAGATAAAAAAATTGTATTTCTTCATTTTTCATAGTTTAATGGAAAAAAATCGTTCTTACGTTGCTCTTGAGAAAATAAATACGTGAAAACATTGTTACATTGTGTAACGAAATTTTGTTTACTTTTGAGTTAATGAATTTTTGTAATTAAATTTTCGAAAATATTTTGGATTCAAATTTTGTGTAGATAAAAACATTGTATTTCTTGATTTTTCATAGTTTAATGGAAAAAAATCGTTCTTACGTTGCTCTTGAGAAAATAAATACGTGAAAACATTGTTACATGGGAACGCTGTAATTTTACTTACGGAAACAATAAGTGGGTTAGATAAATTCTAGCGTCGAATACAGGATGATAATGTGCGTCTCGAGGAGTTTCTTCGTTGTCTATTACACGTTTAATGTCGTTTTGCGTGGGATGTCAACGGACTCGACCTCAAATGCTAATACTTATCGTGCTTTCGATCTCTTTGAGCTTGACGCGGATATTCACGGCGAAGTTTCCAACGTGATTACGTCATTTGAACACGCACTTACAACCCCGTCATGCATTCGCGTATCTCCGTTCACGACACTTTCGTCGACAACGGCTACAGTAATTGGCCACTTACCACCGACTGATAATATTTCGACGATCTTTTTTCAAGTTCCATCACACCCGACGATTCTTTATCTCGATGCTATTTTCGTGAAACACGAACGTTCTTTGGGTAACGTGTGACCGACGAAGTTTCTACTTATCGATAAAAAAGAAGAAAATAATTTATTTTAGTGTTTGTAAAATATTTTTAAATTTCATAACATTTTTATAAATATCGAAGAAAATTGGCGAATTATAAAAAAAAAAATTGATTTTTAATGTGCAAAGGGTAAAAGTTATCAATCCATTCGATCCTTTTTCTCCAAGTGGCCAATTACTGTAATCGGTTATTCCTCCAGGGGTTGATCGGTGAAAAAAAATGAACAGTCAAGGTTACGGCTTCGCGTATTTCTCAACATGGAATGTGATACGCAAACGGTACAACCGGGAGTTCGTCACGTGTTTGATCCAATGATTGCTCGAACGACACACCATCGACGTATCCACCCCCGTTTAACCTGTTCCGTGCCGACAGAACGATATTCTCACTTGATGAAACAACACAGTCGCTCGCGCAAAATTCAAAACAGGTAAAACTGAGAAATTTTTCCTAGACACACGTCTCTGCACAACGTCGCGTATTATTGCACCATTATTGCGTGCACTTGTTGCATACTTGAAAGGTCACACCTTCACGCTGGTAGAGAATACACCCACCTTGATACAAAACGAAAAAGATCATGAAAATATCAAAACGTCATGGAACGAACATTTTATAATCATTTTTCAAATTTCATTATTTTCTTAACCCCAGAGGCCGTATACGCTTTATGTACGTTCAAAATAAATTAGGCTTCTAGGGTCAAAACGCACTGTTATCAACGTTGAAAAACTAAAAAATTCGCCAACATCCTGATTTCGTAATAAATTGCAAGAATTGAGATTGAATACTAAGCTGTTATTATTATTATTATTATTTACGAGCGTTTAAAATCATACGAAATTTTCTTATGACACGAATTACACATTTTCATTTCATTTTATCGCAATTTATCTCTGAAAATTCGATAAAATGTGAAAATTGAATTTTTTAAAGCTTTCGTTCGATAAATTGAAACTAAACGAGATTACAAATGAGATATTCTTATTGTGTGAGAAAATTCCGATTCCGTAATACTGTTATGAAGTTTTTTTTTTTGGAGGAAAAAGAAATTACGTCCCCTCAGACCTACCCCAAATCTTGGAATTAAATTACAAATATGAAACATAGAAACTAGATCAAAATTTATTTTCTCCACATAAACTTTATTAACAAGTTGTAAAATCGGAAAGTTCTCGTATAACACGAATATCACAATCCCCCTCTTGAATTTCAAAATCTTCCCTGTGCAAACTGAAAGAAAAAACAATGTTTCAAGTTTTTCCATTACAATTATAATCGATTATTTTATCAGCACTAATATTGTAACCGAGAACCTCGTGTGTGAAGATCCAGCCCCTTCTCGTAGACCCATGAAAGGGGTTGGTCAAACCCCACACTCTCATACATATACGACTGTACATAAACGAGACACTGTATTGCTTTGGCTATTTTTGTGCATGCTAAAACCAGTGGAGGGAAGATTGTCGGACTCTCGTGTGAAGAGTATACATGGCGCGGCCGTGGTGGTATCGGCACGAGGGAGTGGGGTTGATCGAGGCTGGAATGGGGTGAAAATAGGTTGCCCGAGTGTCCGGCTGACGTGCCGAGCAACGATTACCCTACCATCTTTAACACGAGGAGAAATTCTGTAGATGTGTAGTAGAGTTCTCCTCGTTAGACACAAACACCCCCACACACACACACACACAAATATACACACACATGTATGTATTGGCGTAAAACATACGAGGTGAACAATAGTGTTAGGGGTTGGTACTCAGGAGAATGCCGCCTGATCCGACAACAACTGGAGGGGTAGGAAAGCGTCTCTACTATCTTCACCTCTGGCGGGAGTTTGCCGCTTTACATACACGCGACAACACCGCCAAACGCCGTGTAGCATTTGCGGTGAGTTTTTTTCATCTTCATTGTCTCACCCTCTCGTTCGCAATCTCGATCGTCCACTCGACGCAGCCGATCGCGACAAATCTCAATATCAATCTCAAAACCTCGTTTACAATCTACTTTCGCGAGAAGATATCCCATCTTCGCAACGTGTTCTTTAAAATTCAGAATAAATAAACAAGTTTGTCCGAGTGACATTAAAGAAATTCGACGAAGTAATAGTTATGTGACGCGTAGAGAAAATTCGAAGATAAACAAAGTGACGTTAAAAGATAATGTAAAATAATTTTTGATTAATGAATTTTTTAATGAAAATTTGTAAGGATCGTGACGTCAGGAAATGAAAAACATGCTTACAGTATTGTTTTTTAATCGATGAAGATTTTTTAAAGATGTCGATTAAAATTGTGACGAATGAAATTATTGTTTAAAAAACATCGTTTGTATTGAAAAAAAAAAAAACGAAACGAAAAACGAAACGAAAAACGAGCGTTCGTCTCGGTGTTTTGCGGTTGGAACAGTCAATATGTCTTTGTTTCCCGTCACGTCTGTAGTCAAATCGATCAATTTATCAAGAGCGAGATAATTAACGAGCCTGCCTATTAGAATAGTCAAATAGTTCATCGTCGCCTTGGACGCTTTCATCGCGTTCGAATTGTTCGACGCGACGTCGTCGCGGAAACTCGAGTACCGTACGCAACGTGGGATATACAAACGGAAATTGTGCTCTGGAAGAGGAGAGAGGCTATTATAATTGGCGGCAAGTTCTCGCCTCTTTTCCAATGAAAACGTGCTGCGAATATTAGCAAAATTTTCTCAACGGTAAATAAATTTAAATTAGTTCGCGAACGCGCAACACCAAAAACGGGTGAAAATAACAAGTGTACGTGTGTTACGTATATATATATATATATATATATATATATATATATGATACAAATAGATAATTAAACGAATACCACGAAAGTGACTGATAATTTTTATTTGGGATGCCCGAACCAGCAGTCCCTGAGGTGAATTGTATCAAATTGCAATCCCTTGATTTGGTGACATTCGTTATATCGCATGAAACAATAAATAGAATTTTTAATAGATGTTTTTTCCCAAAAATATTCATTAATTACGATAATCAATATTTTCAATTTTTTTCATAAATTAAAAATTTTTTCAATGTGGAAATCTTACTGTAAAAATATTGAATATAACAGAGAAGTAGAAATTTTTTTTTTTAATTTATAACTATAAATAGATAGAACGTCTCGTAGGCATGACAGGATTGATTAGAAAACATTTGAAAGTATCGAAATTTTTTAATTTG
The DNA here is from genome assembly GCA_946811545.1 of Netelia fuscicornis. Classification (NCBI taxonomy): domain Eukaryota; kingdom Metazoa; phylum Arthropoda; class Insecta; order Hymenoptera; family Ichneumonidae; genus Netelia; species Netelia fuscicornis. Next base: position 14,820,288 of record OX328011.1, on the reverse strand, counting down.
TCTTCATTTGAATTCCTTATCAATAAATAGATAATTATAAATTATAGATATATTTTTTATAACAGTCTAACAGTAGTTTGCACGAGCGTATTGCATTTCGATAATAATATTTATCATCGATAAATATTCTATCTAAATGCAATCAATTTACAGTCCCTAGATTTTTTTCTAATACTCGATTACTGTTATATATTTAATTAGCATTCGAACCAACCTGAGGCCACGATGAACGTGGCGACGGTATTTCCCGTCAGCGAGGAGGAGGCACGTAGACAAGCGGCAATTGCATCTGGAAGCGCGCGTCAAAGAATGAATCGTGAGTTCTATACATATATATAAACATTTTTTCTCCATCACTCGTTGCACATCTCGGCATACTTCAATGTTTTGCACGAATAACGCACTAAATACCCCAATTGAAAACGTTGTCATTCTTTCCTCGATGATGACCGTACGTACACGAGCAGAGTGCAAAGGATTAACCCTGTTTCTCCGAAAAACCAACTCCCCTCCCTCCTGCTCCTCGGCACGTATAAAAAGATCGCGCTAATACTATACACTTACATCGAGATGAAAAAAAATATAGAAAAATTCACCCACACGTCAATTGCGAGTACTCGAAAGTTGCGCAAGAACGATGGAAATGGATTTTTAATTGGTGTATATATAGCGACGAGATGACGAGAGAGAAAGAGAGACGGAGACTGGCGTACGCGTTATTTGTACGAAAATGGAGCCAGGAGAGAATGTTCATTCTCGATCATTAGGTTCAATGGCATTCGCGTCTCCCCAAGTATCATTGATATTTCGTTTCGTGCCCGAATGCCCTGTGGTATTACAATATTTTTATCGTCAAGCTGCCCACAAAGATTTAAAAAAAAACACTCGTTACTGTAGCCAATCATGCTCATACGTATATGCGTGTATATATATTACGCATAGCTGATACATATACAGGGTGGATTTCATAACGTGTAACAGGCTTTATTTTAAGGTAGATGGTATCATTACAAACAAAAGTTGCAAATATACATTGGGGATATTTTTGATAGTTTACGAGATATAAATGTTTAAAGTCGGTCCAATTAGAGCGAGCCATTCCCAGCTCTAGCAACCAATGCCCGAGAAATAAAAATGACTGCGTAATAATATAATAATAAGTAAAATTGACTACTCTGAATTTTACAACTACAAATGCAACGCCCTACACTGTGCTATCTCTACGACTAGGGCGGCGAGTGGGCGGTTCTAACGCTTCTCGGCGCGTTCTAATTGGACCAACTTTAAAAATTGATTTCTCGTAAACTATTCAAAATAGCCCTAATGTATATTTGAAATTTTTGTTTGTAATAATCCCATCTACCTTAGAATAAAGCCTGTGTCATCTTGCGAAATTCACCCTGTATAGTGGCAAGAGTGAAATAATATTTACGATGAGAAAAGAAAACATTCAGACCGCATTTTTAACCAAGAGTACAACACAACTTTCATAGACATTTTATTCGACTTCGGAAGTATTTGAGTTTTATGAAAATTTTATTTTATTAACATTATTAAAAATCATTCACGACGGTAAATTATGCACGAGAGTACCTGAATGATTTATTAATTGCTTAATCCATCGACGATATAATTAACATAATTAATTTCTGAATTCATCGTAAATCGGGAATTTTTATAATTGAGGAAATATGGAATTTGGTTGTTGCTATTGTGTTTTTTTCTCAGCAACTCGCCCGAATGCTTTGTTTTTATTCCGGAATGAACGAAAAATTGTTCTCAAGGTTCTCAACAACGAGCGCGTCTCTAATCGGCCTCGAATTTCCGGTATAAAAAAAAACGTGAATCACAGAGAATGCCCTCGCGTAAACGCCCCTCGCGCGCGTTTATATTTTTGCCCATCACGACTTACGTGATTCGTATTTTTTTTCTGTTCTTTTTTTTCTTTTATTTTCCTTACCTCGCGCAAAATCGTTCTCTCACTCTCACAAGTACATTGCGAATGTCGTGCAGAATACGTGCAAATACTGTCGTTACTTCTAACGATGAGTATTCTGGAATTTTTAAATAATTACGAACCGGAAACCGCGACAACACGGTGCCGAGAAGTTACCGACCGATGAATCGATTCATCGATGATCGAATCACTCGAACGAAACGTAGATCGTAGAATTGAGAATGAGTTTTAAAACGATAACAAAGAAAAAAAAATGTTTTCCCGGAATAATAATGACATTTTGTAATTATTTCCCGCGATCACTAACGACCATGGGTTGTTGAAAAATTATGCAAAATTATGCATTATTTGTTTTTCCTTTCGTCGATCATCGTTGCAAAAACAATTATCGAGGAAAATTAAAAAAGAAAAATAATAATGTAAACAAAGTAACGAGTTTTTTTTTTTAAACGTTGAACAATCTTCAAATACATACGAAATTTATTTCTCCAGAATGTACACAAAATTTATTTCTCCAGAATGTACACAAAATTTATATCTCCAGAATTAGAACGATCTAGAAAAAAAAAAGTGTGTTTTTGGCCAATTTTAAAGTCACTGAACTTTCTTTTCACCTTGTGGAAAATCACAAATCGTTACCTACCTGTTTTTATTCTTCGCGTAAAAAACGAGTTCGACTTCTCTATTCCACCGAGTTACAATTCTATGAGGCTAGACGAGCCATAAAACCGTCGTATGTTCGGTGCCAATGCTACCGACCGAGAGTGAGAGCGATCGAGAGATTGTCTCGTACGTGCAGCTGCGAGTTTTGCTCGACAGAAACCACCACGTGTTTCGTTCTCTCGAGTCTTGCCATTTTTGGCGGAATGCGATAGGTCCGCTAAAAATGAAAATAACCGTAATAATAATTAAGAATAGACGTTACCGATCGTTCGGATCGATTATCGCTGCTAATTTATTTTCTAAAATTCTGTTGCTCGTAATAATTTTATTTTGCTTTTTTATTTTTATGGGGTCACGGTCATTCGAGACGACGAATACGATCCCCGGTAGTTTAGAGCCTCGCGTACCAGTCGAACGACCCGAAAAGGATCATCCCACGTGCTAAAAGGATGTCAAAAATATACCGCATTCGCCAAAAACGTATAATTACCGTCCGCGAATTATCATCTCAATGGAATAAAAAATCCCAGTTAAAACATTCTTTTTCCTTTTCTTTTTTTGCAATATATTGACCCAAATCTTTTCACGCTTTCCGCAACTCTCCTCTCTCTATATTTCCAAGTCAATTTTTTTCATTACATCACTCGCGCAACGACTTACAAAAAAACGACATAATTGCGAATTAACGAATTATCAAAATCGTTCAATTCTACCGTTTCCTTCAAAATTATGCGATTAAAAAATAATAACACAATTTCCGGTCCTCGCAGTACGATTCGTCGCTGTTCGTATAAACTCGGAGATTCGAGAAACTTCGCGGTTTGGGTCAAGAAATAAAAAAAAAAAGAGAAAAGAACTTGACTTTGATACGTCGCGTAAGATTCTTAGGTAGGCATGGCTATAAAAATTGTGACGTCCGTGCGAAACTCACTTATGAATGCAAAGAGGCGAAACAATAAGCATTTAGCGTTGTACGTACAAATATATATATACATATCTGCGATAGCACACGATTATTTTTCATTGCTTTATACGCGTATACACACACACACACACACATATATATATATGTGTATGTATAGCATTGTAATTTTATCGCATACCATGGAATACAAACGAGCATAAGTTTGTGTTCGTGCCGCTACCAGAATTGCCATGTTCGTACAATAAAACTTTTGCATTGCCACCACGTAGACATTGCACCTGAGGTACTGCGCGATAGAGCTATACCACGTACCTATACGCCACTTGGTCATCAATCACTCGTCTCGTTCCTTTTTCACGGAAGTTACGCCAAAGAAATGTAAAACACTCATTCCACGTCGTTAAAGCCATTTTTTTACGTTATTTGTTACATAAAAATGGCTATATTATGTGTGACCGAGCATTCGAATGGGCGAACGAGAGACGCGCTAATAATGAATGAAGGTACGGCGCGTGAAATGAAAAATGATCTTTATGAAAATTGGAACTTCGTTAGTTTGAGAAAATGAGAATACAAATTTGTTATCGTTGGAAGTTTTTCTTTCTTGTTTTTAAGGAATAACGAGAAGCGATAAATAGTCGGGAATTTACAAAACTCATCGATTTTGATTTTTTTTTGTTTGTTTTCTTTTTTTATTCCGGTGTCCGAAAATTTTGAAATTGTCGGATTTCTAATAAGTCGTGTATTCGTCCGACGTCAATGGCTACGTCCCTGTAAACTCGGATTATTTCGTCGGGATTGAATAATGAAACGTAATGAAATGTCTCGGACAAAAACCCCAAAAATTTCTGCGAATACGACGAGATCGCCAAATGTGGGATTTCGTCGAACAAAATCGCGTAGAAAACCGGTGAGGCAACTTTGTAGCCAAGACCGGTAATGTGCGACGTATTTTTATGGATAAGCATGAAGACAAGGGGAAAAAAAACGGCGACATACGACAAAGTAGTAAAACGTAGGATTGCGCTCGAATAGTACGCGTATGACCTATGCTAAGCTTTTGTTTATTGCCGTTTAATATTTACTGTTTACATCGGACAGCGCGGGAAAAATAAATGTAGAACTATAAAAAAGAAATCTGATGGGACATCGACAACGCGGTGAATTAAAATTTTATTTTAGGTTATTTTTGAGTTACTAATGAATTATAATTATTATAATGTAATAATAATTATTATAATATATTCATAATTATTATTATAAATATTATTATTATTTATATTATTATAAATATTATAATAATACAATAATAATAATAATAATTATTATTATTATATATAGTTTATAATTATTTATATTTATATATTATATATTAAATATATATATATTATATATTTATTATATTATATCAAATATATAATCTATATTTTATTCTTAACTATATTTTATAATTATAATTTATTCAATAATCATTGTTATTCAATAATCATTGTTATTATTATTATTATTATTGGTATAATAATAATAATAATAACAATGATTATTGAAGCAAATTGAAAAAAAAACTCTAATTTTTTAGAACGTTAAAAAATTGATCTTGATTCTGGGTAATTTTTTCAATTCTCCCACGGTGAACGAAAGTTTATAATTTACCGTAAGTTTGGGCATGCGTATCGTACACAGAGAGCTGTCGCAGTGTTTAAAATCTAGGTAACGATCAAGATTGCCATGACGAGGAGATTGTATACACCGTGAGTCTGGCTCTATTCCACCATCGACTCCTTTTTCTTCTCTTCTTGTTTTTTTTCTTTTTCGACTGACTTTTAAACTCAATGCGTTTCGCGCTCGGTTACGTGATTCAGCTTCTTCCCTCGTTACAGCACTCCCAAGGCACTCTCGTACGCTCGTTTTGCCTAGTCCGAATGAGTTCGCGTTGCACTCGACAATCGAAAGTTTTATCTTCTTTTTCTCTTACGATCGATCGATACGATCTAACATCGTTATTATCCATTTTTAAATATGTCAAGAGATTAAAAATATCGCGCGCTGCAATCTGGACATCGGTAATAACATTTCTCAATGTTTTCAAAATCTGATCGACTGTCTTTTCATCGTACTTAATATATATATATATATATATTTTTTCGGATGAATCTCCACAAATATTTCAAAGTCTTTATGAAAGAAATGCTTTTTTCTAATTCTAAAATGAAAGAAATGCTTTTTTCTAATTCTAAAATTAGAAAAAAAGCATTTCTTTCATAAAGACTTTGAAATATTTGTGGAGATTCATCCGAAAAAAATTTAAACAATTTGAAAACATTTCGAAAAATACGAATTTCTATTAATCAATGTTTTATTTTAAATCGCTCGGCTGTGAAAATTATCATTGAAACTTTATTTTATCGTACCTATCGATATTATGAATATTGTACAATGTTATCAACAATATCGTGTTACATTCTCTTCGTTGATAAATTTCGTTGATACGTAGCGTTAAATTCTAGTTCACGCGTATTCGCCCCTTATACCGTAGGCAACAAGCTGCCGTCTGCGACGAGTTTTTTTCTTTTACTACTTTCGCGGAGAAGGTTGATCGGATCAATTAAAAGTAAACTTGAGAATTGTCGCTGAGCAATGGTGACGTTACTGGCAAGAATAAAAACGTACGAGCGCAAAACTGTCGCGTTATCAGCTAATGCCCAGTGAATATTTCAGTCGTTTGTCAAACGAAAAACCGACGATATTTTCAAACAATTCCATCGACCTCGATACTTTTAATTCGTCATTTTTTATTTCATAATTAATCGCCTGTTTGTATCGTATTAAATTGCGATAATTAATAATTTTTTTGTATCACATATTCAATTCGATAATGATAAGCTTATATTTAATTCGTACTTAGATACGTGCGTGAGATTTTTATATATCCCACTTTTAGCTTATCATTAGGAAAACATGTATTATTACGATCGATGTGTATCAAGATTGTCGATCAATTTCACGAGCTCGAGCTATCGGCGTGTCACATCGAACAAGGACTTTAACGTTTATACGCAAGCCCCTGATAAAATCCTGCTATTACTATATTAAACGAAATTACACGCTTGAAGTCGCTACTACGCGTGAAAAAAAAAGGCAAATTGGAGATAAAACAAATTAAGTCTCAATCGCGACAATCTTTCCTCCTTCGCAAAATTGTGCTTTTCACCCCTTGGTTATATTTCCCGTTCCAATTCTATCAATCTCCCATCCACCATTCTCTATTATTCTTCGTCGTTCGAACTGCTTCGATAAAGTTGCCACAATATTGAGGCAAACAAGGTGAAATTTTTTCTTCGCCGAAATTCTTTCTTCGCTCTATTATTCTTCGTCGTTCGAACCGATTCGAGGAAATTGCCACGACATTGAGGTAAACAGGGTGAAATTCTTTCTTCGCCAAAGAGGAAACCAAGAAGAATAAAAAAAAACTGTCGCACAATTGAAAATTTCTTCATCGTATTAACGATCATATTAACGATCAGAAATCACGTCGTGGCGCGATAGTACAAACAGACGCTAGAGGCAGAAAACCGGCCCAGTATTTGGCTGCGGTATCGCTCGCGCCTCTAACTGGATTGATTAACTTAGCACGTGCGCCTGAAGCTAACCGGCTTTTTCATCGTGTACATGAAGCGAGAGCCTGCGTTACATGCCGATGGACGGTTCGTACACCGAAGCCAAGCCCCGATAATGCACAACGACACGAGAGATCTCGGTACGGGTATGCATGGAAACGTGTGATTACCGGACGGATTCGCGAGTCTCGAACGTTTGCCAATTTACAAGGTGTCTCGTCGCCACGGTGGTGTTTCACTATCCCGTCGTTAAACACCTTCGATCGGTTGAAGCCCACGGCGAAATAAATATTATCGACGAGACGCGACGAGACTATCGATCAAAATCGAATATTTGCGAAATAACAATGAAGAAACCATTTTTTTTTTAATTCGAGATAATCGTAAATCGCGATTTTTTCTCCCGATATTTCGATATTATTATCAGCGACTTATCGCAAGTCGAGTTTAATCCAAACGAAGAGAAAACTGAAATTTCAAAATTCTCATTATTTATTATCTCTCCCGTTAAACCGCCGGTGAAAATGAACTTTGTTCTCTTCGTCTTTTCATTCTCAGGTGTACGAATTTATTGTTCGCGATGGAACCTTTGCTTGGCGGAGTTAAAAAGTTAATTATCTTAACGACGATCCAAAGATCGGAGATGCGAGTGTTTTGAGGTGGGAAAACGAAGCTGTCGAATTTATATGACGTTTTATCAACGCTTTGTAGCGCACACGTGTAATACGACCTGGGAAAGCGAAAACTAAAATTTCATTCCGTTCGATATTCGAATCTCGACGAAAATCAAAAACAAATGTATAATTCTTCGAAATTTGGAAAGATGAGAAAAAAAAGTAATTTTAAATTGCGATTGTCGAAAATGAAAGATTTTGGAGTAACGATAATGATTATTATGATACAAAGCGACCGAGGGAACAATGGAAATTTGATCCAAACACAAGCGAGGACCGATGTTGTAAAACAATGGGAATTAAATGTTGAAAGTTCTAGCAAACGATTGTAGAAATAGCGTGACGGCTAATCGTCACGTGTAGCCTCACGTATCGTTTCCGCACTCGCGAATAACGATTATCGGACGCAGACACCGAGAACTGTTCCGTCTACAGCGGAAATTTTTACCATTAGCGAGTTTTTTCTTCCACTTTGTAAGAACGTACAATAATAATATTCGTCGGTTACAGGATTGAATCAACGGTAAATGAAGCTATTGACGCATTCCCGAAGCTATTTTTCATTATTTACTATTTACATCGGCGAAGCTCGATCTACGATTTAACAAAAAAAAAACAATCATCGATCTTCATTAATCATTAAAAATCATCATCATCTTTATTTCGATCTTTTCTCATTTCTATTCGAATCCGTGCGAAATATAATCGCTAATCAATAAAACGCAACGATCGTTATATTAACAAAAAAAAAATGATTAAATGTCTCGATCGATCGATCAATTTCGATGAGACGACGAGCCACGAAAATTATTGAACGCAGTAACGATGGAGTAAAAAAAATGAAATTAGTCATTTCGTATCGAGCAACGTTTTCCTTTCTAATTAGAATATAATAATAAATTTGTATTAATTAAAAAACGCGTTCCCAGTTTTGAATTTTAGTAACAATCTGCTGTAATTATTCAAAAAGCTGAAAGATACGATTTAGTTGGTCGAAAAAAAAAAATGGATTTAAGTTATTGCTCGGTCGATTTAATTCCATTACTAATGGGATCTTCGCCTGCCCCATACGTCGTCCGTTAATCAGTGTCCGTTTATATAATATACCTGCTATACACCTGTGACGCGATAACCTTAACCTTCCACCGAGCGCACCGGCAATCTTACACCGGCTTTATATATAACGATGAATCGCGGTGTTCACTGCAGCGTGTCGAGAACTCCGAGCGAGCACGAATACAAACCTCCCGGCTCGCGCGTCATACGAGTTTCGCGAAACGCGCCATTACCACCAATGGGGGAACCTGTTGCCCATCCTGCCCAATTTTTCTCAATAAATATTGGCAAAAGAAAAAAAATAAACGATCGTCGAACATCGACGATCTTAATGTTTATTTTATTCAAATCCGCCAAAAGCGCGTTTCCTGGAAAAAAACACGTTTTTTTGATTTTGCATATTAAATTTATATTTTAAGATAGCGACGCATTTGCAACTTGATTATATTTCGAGATATTTTATTCACGAATCGATGAGAACAACTTTTTTTTCGAAATTCATTTCCTCCTTCGCAGTGGAATAGTTTTACGACCAGGTTTTTTCATTGTCGTGATTTTTCATCAAATTTCCAGTCGGCGGTTTTTCAAAAGCAATTTAATCGTTTTTCCTTCTTTTTTTTACGACTTTTTATTTAACGATGTAATTGACGGTAATTTGGCACGAGCGAACGCCAACTCGCGTCGATGTTGGTAACGTCGTCGCAATTTTGCTCTTCTCAATTGTTCACATTTTTCCGCGATCTCACGACGAGAGTGGGATAGTTTTCATCGCGAGGCGGGTGAACCGAGGATGTACTTTTCCTTTCGCCCGTGCCGAGTCGTGCACTTTGTTGACGGCCTGAAGCTACGTTCATTATACCGATAGCAACGACAAAATCTCCGAAGCGATATAGATTTTTCATTGACGTTCGCGAAGTTTTTCTCTCCCTTTTTCTTTTTTATTTTATTCAATCGCGTTCTTCTCGAACAAAAAATAAATTTTTCGAACGTTTACGCGATTTCTGCGAGTCTGCAATTCGCGCTCGATCGGTCATAATTATGATTCGATGATCGACGCTTCTCGACTATTACGCGACGTTTTTTTTCTTTTTTTTTACGGTTAAGTGATTATTTTTAACGATCAATTTTTTGATTATTCTCGTATCGATTATCCCATAAACGGAGTTGTAAGATACAAGGAAACTCTTGCTCACCAGACAATACGTTACGCGAATTATTTATTAATCCGAAAATAAGATAGGACAAAAAAACGTATGAAAAAAGATCGATCGATACGATTTTATATTATATAACGTATCTTTTATATCGTATTGTGTAATACCATGTCATCCATCGTATCTTGATCTTGATCTCAACCGGGATAGCGCAAATTCACAAATAATACGAATAACTCGAACTCTCGTCTGACTATAATCGTCCACTACCACTTCGATCTTTTTTTTTTCCAGTTTTTTTCATACGGGCTGGGTTTCGAATTTTTGTTTATTATTTCAAATTATTATCATGATTATTATTGTTATAATTAGCATTATTATTATTATTTAATGGTAAAATATCAACAATATAATTGATTATTTTTTTATGAATATTAAATTCTTTTTGTTATCACGAGGGATAAATTTATTTTTGTACATTCGTGGATGTAGAAAGAACAAAAATGTCACGAAGTTGATCGAACTCCGTAATGCTGATATAATATTTGGTGGACCTATCAAAATATAGAACGCGTGTTTATATTGCTCGCGTCACTATCCTTGATCCAAACGCACAGCCCGCAATTTACAAGTTGAATCAGCCAGTGTGTATTTACACGAGATGTAGGTGGCACACGTGATAAGACGCGATGTAACGTTATAGCAAGGTTCTTCGTTTGCTCGATTATATTATCCCTCATTATACAAGCTATCTGCTTACCGTCACATCTTTTTCCCCCGTTTTTATTTTACCATATCGTATCTCCGGCTACCAGAAAATTGTATACACAGAGACGAGGAATATACCGCTTCTGTTCTTTTTTCACCTTCTTGCCGAGTCTTAAATAATTTATTATATTTAATTTGACTATTTATGCATTAAAAAAAAATTATTAGCAGAAGATTTTATACATAGAGACGAGGAATATACTACTTCCGTTCTTTTTTCAGCTTCTTGCCAACTCTTAAATAATTTATTGTATTTTATATGATTATTTATGCATTAAAAAAAAAAATTATTAGCAGAAGATTTTATACATAGAGACGAGGAATATACTACTTCCGTTGTTTTTTCAGCTTCTTGCCAACTCTTAAATAATTTATTGTATTTTATTTGATTTTTTATACATTAAAAGAAAACATAAATTATTACCAGACAATTATATACATAGAGACGTGGAATATCCTACTTCCGCTTTTCTTTCACTTTCTTGCCAACTCTTAAATAATTTCTTAGATTTGATTTGATTTTTTATGCTTAAAAAAAAAACAAAATTGTTAGCAGAAGATTTTATACATAGATACAAAGAATATACTACTTCCGGCTTTTGCTCACGTTCTTGCCAACTCTTAAATAATTTTTATATTCGTTTTTTAAATATTTTATTCATTCAAAAAAAAAAAAATTTATCGCCAATCTGGAACGAAACATTTACAAGAATCGATGATTGAGCAATTTACATACGTAGCACGAATGTTTATAAATATAAATTGCCTTTAAAAAAACGTAAATACGAAGCTGAAAAAAAAGTCCGAATGTAAAAACGTACAAGAAGACGACACTTTCGACTAAAAACACGCGCAGGTGTGTCGCTACTCGGTGTTTGCAGAAGCTGTTTCGCGCGGAGTCTCGGCTGTCCCAATTAAATGAGTTTAATTATCTACGCGTCGTCGATGACGCTGCGCTACGCTATGCTCGCGACTCGGCATGTTCATCGTGCTGGTAGAGGGAAAAAAAAACGAGGAGAGAAAAAAAAAGGAAAAACGCGATACCTACACCGCACGTTAGAGACACACCGCTCGGTTGACCTTCGAAATTGGGTCACGTTCTCCGATCGCTAATAAAATCGGTGGTTACTATTCCTCCTCTTCCTTTTGTTCCATATCGGTTCTTGGTTTAACTAAAAAAAAAAAAAAAAAAGACCCAAGAGTGGAGCAACGAGTCGAGAAAAATATTTCGATTATTCATCATTGTTGTCGTTCGGATCGTAAAATTGCTCTGCCCATTCTTCCAATCATACGCCGAATCCCACTACATCGAATTAATTCTTCGAACGATCAAATTTATCAAAAATTGATAAGTTATTGTAACTGCTTGGAATAGACGAATGAGAAAATCATTCGCGCGTTCATGATTCGAGCCTCGTTCTCGTCGAACGACGATCTAATTTATCATCGTTAACTTCGAATTAATAAGATCGATAACAAACTCGCGAAATTTCTCGTGACGAACTGACGTGAACCGTCTCGATCTCGTAAAATATTCGAGCTTAAATTTTATTCCTTATCATTATCGAATGCCGGAGACATGAATCACGCAAATTACAGAGCCATTTAGACTTCGATATAATTCTTCGTTGGGAAGAAAAATTTATTTTTTTTAAACGTACGGTTTTTCTAATTTTGCTGCCGGTAGTAAATTCAAGCGGCGAGAAACGAAGTTCCAACTAGCGAGTTGCGTAATAATGTCAGCATCGGTACACCGTGTAACGTTATTATGGCATAAAGTGTGCACTCGAGAGATCTCGGGCTGTTTAAGAGAACGAGAGATCCGACGCGCGAGAACGAGCGTTATCGCGATACGTGTTCTAACGCGAATAACAAGTGGAATGCTATCGAAGTAGGTAAAGCCTAGAAGCACAACGGTAAGGTTGATTTCAAGATTCGTCCAACATTATCGAATCGTTTCGAGACATGACAAGTTCAATATATGCGAGCAAAATTGGAAAATTTATAAAAAATTGACTCGCTGACAATTAAAATCGAATCATTTTTATAACGTATTAAAAATCATCGGACAAAACCCATATAAAAAACGAAAGTGAAAAATTACAAAAATTTCAAACATCGCGAAGCTGAACAAAAATACGCCCAAAAATCTGCCAATTTTCGCGAAAATCAGTTCGCAACAAATTTCACAGTCTGCAATTTCGGATTTAAAACGAGGAAAGTTAGTTGTTAAAAAAAGAATAACTTTGATCGGAATTAGGCAAGAGCGTTTAAATCGTGAGTAAAAAAAAAGAGAAAAAAAAACAAGCAACACAATGAGATCGTCCCATTTTCATTGTATAAGGTTTTCGAGAGCGTCGAGCATCGGCCCATTATACACAAAGAACAAGACCCACCATTAGACCGTCAAATTCGTCGTGACAGGGCATTGAAAGAAATTTTATGTTTTTTTTTTTTTTCATTATTCTTTTTATTTTTCTTCTTAAACATGGCGCACGAGTAATTGCGCGAAATCGAAGACAATGGCGGATCGGTGTACGTATGTGTAACACGAAGGAAAAAATAAAAGAGATCGACAGATTGCTGAACCGTCTGACTTTTGCTCCAGTACTTCGGTTGCACTCTCGGCTCTATATACGTATAGTAAAAATCATTGCCGCACTCGAGATATACGCGACAGGTAACTTCGGTATTGCACCTCGGGGCAAGACTTCGAACTATACTTGTATATGTGTTCAAGTATACTTATACATTCGCGAGAGGTGAACGAGAGTAAAGAGAGTGGAGGGGGGAGGTTATACTTTTTCGTCGCCGTTGTCTCTCGAAGGAAAGTAAAAATTACGCTACCGCAATCTCCGTCTGGGACACAATCGAGAAAGGATGACGAACTCAAAGATCCGAAGAAACCAGAGCGAGAACGAGTGTGAGAAACGTACATGAAAAATCACAATAACAAAAAATACATTTTTTGTTGTTTACGATTAAAAATTGGAAATGAATGAAATTTTTGGACGACTAAATTTTTCGTGTATGGAGTGAGTCGAAGATTTTGTTTACAGTTATTTGTAATATTTTTCTTTTTTATTTAATGTTGTTGAATTAATTTTGTTTTTTTTTTCATTTTATTCTTTTCGATGTTTTCATATCTTGAATGAAAACGCATTCTTTTTTAAATTTCTGCCGCAAGGACGGATCGAGAAATATTTATAGAAGAAAAAAGAGAGAATACTCATTAGTAATTATATAATTGAAAATGATTGAAATTTTTATACAGCTAAATATTCCATGTAACGAGCGAGTCGAAGATTTTGTTCACAATTATTTATAATATTTTTCTTCTTTTTTCAATGTCGTTGAATAAATTTCTTGTTCATTTTATTCATTTCAATCGTTCCATATCTTCAATGAAAACGCATTCTTTTTCAAATTTCTGTCGCAAGGACGGATCGAGAAATATTTATAGAAGAAAAAAAAAGGAGAATACTAATTCGACGTAAAAGTACTTAAAAATTCCTCTTCTTTTTTTTTCAACTCGAAAGACGTCTTCGCAGAGTCGTAAATGAACAAAAAGTGAGCGGCAAAGGTGATCTTCCATTTCTGCTCCCTCTTTTTCCATTCCCGCGAAAGGTTCTCTCTCTTTCTCTCTAGACGTAAGGACCTCGCGAAAGAAGAAGACCTCGGTGCGATCGCGACAATATTCGACTCTCGCTCGGTGACTCCTCTACCAAGCTCTCTTATTCGTATAAATATAATAACAGCCCGTCTATGGAAACTAAATTGTATCTTCCAAAAAACAAATAAAAAAATTAAAAAAAAAACAATCATTTTCGTCTTTCAGTGTTTTTACGACGAATCTATAAAGTGGGTGGGTGGTTCGAGGGAGGTGGATGAAAGGAAGGGAAAGAGGGGAGAGATGGGACGGAGGGAAGCTGCGAGAGACGCGTAGGTCTCTCCCCAGAAGCGGCAGACGGCAAAAGCAGAAGCCAAGAGAGAACGAGAGAGAACTTGGACAGGGGATGGTGGGGGGGAGATTGTCGAGTTCGCGAGAGGGTGGGGGATGTTGCACGAAGCGATACATATGAACGCGAAACTCGCGGGCCGCGCACTCGATAAAACCAACCATACCCTCGCACTCTCTCGAAATTCAAAAGTGAGCTGTGCGTATCGTGCGTGTTTCTGTGATTTCCTCGATTCTCGTACGTCGCAGCTGATAAAGAACAACAAAAAAAAGATAAAAGAGACGACGACTTTTTTTTTGTATTTTTGATAAACGACAACTTGAAGAAATTTAACGAAAGGGAAATCACACTCGGGATATCTCTCGGAATTTACATCGTTAGATTTACGTGTTGTCTTGTTTTTTTTTTTTGTTAAATCGAGGTTGTCACGGTTTGCATTGCGTGACTCGAAGCTGTGAGAGAATAAACTAAATCGTGTCGCAGACGTCGTCTCGCTCGTCCGACTGCGAGGTCTCTGGGTGAAGTTTACCGGCACTGGGACAATTTTATGGTTTTCTTTTTCTTTTTTTTTTTTTGACAATTCGAGAGGATTTCGACTGTTTTCTTTTTTCGTATAAGGATTAAGGAAATTTCATCGAGATGAGTAAATCGTGGCAAGGTATGAGTTTTTAACGGTCGAATATAATAATTATGTTTTTCTTGAAATTTATTATCTTTGATATTATTATCAGTCGCCGCAAGCGATACATCAAAAAAACAATCGTACAATGACAGAACAATAAATTAAGGTTTCCTTAAAATTAGGTAGAACGTTATTTCGATCGTGTTATTTTATTATTCCTATTATTATTATTATTAATGTATGAATAAATTTCCCTATACCGCGTTGTACAATTAATTGAAACAACAAAAAATCGAACATTGTGAATTTTCGTCGAAGGGCGTCGAGATTTTGTCCAAACATACGACAAAATTTTTATAAATCGATGTCACGAAGCTGCGGCAGCGCGCGAGTGTAATTTTTGTCGTCGACCATAAAAATTCAAGGTCCGTTGTGGTCAGAGACACCTGGAAGCGTGCTCATCGTTCGATCGATGAATTATCGATCCTCACATAAATTTAACATCGAACCGGAAGACGACGTGGACAAATATTTCGTCCCAGGACTTATGCAATAACGATCACTCAGGGACACAGTTAAATATTTAAATATCGAGCAAGAGAGCAAGATACATTGCGATTGACACGAGATCCTTATTTATTCATGCGTTTGTACAAGAATAACGCGTATCGAATTTTTCGTCGAATAATTAATGTTAATAATCGATAAAGGACGAACGATTATTGTTATTACAATTGAACGACGATAAGATAATATTTAATCGATGGAAATAAATCCACGAAAATTTGAGAAAATAATAACGCGTTATTTATTCGACGATTGAACGTTCGTCGAATTATTAAAATTATAGTGGAAATAATTATACGCGCAAAAGTGAAATTAGCGAGATAATCGTGTCCGTTCCTTTCGATCATTACCTACTCGTTCACGTTCGTGTTTACCGAGAGGTTTTCGAACTCGCCGAGTAATTCAAACAGGTGAGCTTTTTTCGCATGGTTTTTGTTCACTCGGACGTATACGCGCCTCCGGATTTCGTGCGTCATTCGCATCGTATAGTCGTACAATCTCGCAACAACGAATTTAGGCCCAACTCGAGCGTATCGTGTTTACATAAACTCGATTCGACAATACCGAGGGGAAGAAATAATCGCGAATTTCGTTCAACTCGACTTTTCGAATTGGCGATGATTGACCAAATTATGCAACTTTTACTGTGCAAAAGTGAACACGTGCGTGGCATTGACGATTTCATTTTTTTGTACGTTTAGGAACGAGCGACTGAATTTTTTTCTCAAGCAAATATCAAAAAATACACGTAGATACGAATTTTTAATACATATATATATATATACATCTTTTTGTTCTTGTATATTTTGTAATCCTGAATTAATTTGCATAAATTTTCACGATCGCTCGCCTCGACCTTCTTGACTGTAGACCTCGGCTATGTGCCAATGGCGATCTTGTGGAATACCCGGTGTGCAAACTAACGGCCTTAAACCCGCTAATTACTCGAGCCACGACGACGAGCTGAGGATAAGGTCAACGCCAAGACCGCACACCGTACGCTAGGATATAATCTCGTTAGCATAGTAGAACGAACAATTCGAATCGTTAAGAAAAAAAATTCGTTCCAGATCAATGCGTCGCATCCGACGATCCTGCCAATGAATTTTCATTGACAAATCTCACAACGTTACATCAATCCATTGACATTAACCAAAGTCCTTGACTATTACAAAAATCCCTTTGGTTCTTTACAATTCTAAATATTACTGTTTTTTATTTTAATTTTTGTCAATTTATTTTTAATTTCATTTTTTTTTAATGGCAAATGTCGCGACGTTCGTTAATCGATCGTTATTAATTTGTCATTTATTAATTCGATTAATACGTTCGTGTGATTTTTTAATTTCCAGGTGCGAAAGATCTGGTCGGTTTGGAGGAGGTGTCAAAAATTGATTTTCTCCTGCCGCTTTTTGCCGAAGCATTGGGCACCGGCCTCCTCGTTCTCATAGGATGCGCATCTTGCGTCACGTGGAGCGCCGCGGAACCACCTACGGTGCTTCACATAGCATTCACGTTTGGCCTTGCCGTCGCCGCTCTCGCTCAGGTAAGAACAAAATTTTCGATTTTCGATTTTAAAACCGACCATGAAAATCAATTCGCAACATTCCCACATTTCGCGACAATTATCCCTGCTGATGATACGATCGTTAATACTCCAATTCGATAGCCGGACGAATTTCGCAAACGCGATTTAACGATCTCGTTAACGCAACGACGAGAGGGAAAAAAATTGTCCAAAGATTTGAAAAAAAAAAGAAGAAAAACGCAAAACAAGATTTCGTACCGAAGCATAATTACCGGAGAAAGCTCAAATCATAATTAAAGAGGGATAATTAGGCAATCTTTAAACCTTCGCAAGGGTCGTTGAAAAAAAAAACTTATATACTTACATCTACGCGCATATTTATTTTTATTGAAACTCGGGGCTTTTTACATGCAACTTTTATAACGCTTGCGTTATAATAAAGTGGCTCGTGCGGTGCATCAATCTCGATTCACGATCTTTACGATCGGAGACAGCGAAACGTACGCACGAACGATCGGTACGAGAACGTTCCACGCTGCTCTTCGTACACGCTACATCGGTCGAAGAAGACGTTCATTGAACCAATGTGACAGGTTTTTTTTCCCCAACGTTTTCGTTCTTGACCTTAATTCAAACGCGCCGCCCGAGAACGCCACGATCTTGTAAAAAAGAATCGGGAATTCGGAAAAAATCGTCGCGTTCGAACGAGATCGTACGTTAAAAACTCCACTGCGATTGTGTCGCGAGATTGCGAGAATTCGCTTCTTTTCCCGCTTAATGCTCTCTGATATTTAACTCGAATCGACAATCGCAAGAAAAAAAGAAAAGTAAATCATTAACATTCGCCGTTAATTAGTTCGAATTAATAATTTCTTTCCCCAATCAGCGAGATATAATTTTGTTTCCTTAGTTTCCTTTTGCCTTTTTTCAAATAACTCGCAAACTTGTCAATAAGGAAAGACGAAACTAGCAGTTTTGTTGAAAAAAAAATAGTTGAGCAAAATGTTGCGCAATTTATTCGTTGATAAAATCAACGGCAGGAAATTAATCGGCGGGCTTAACGATCGGTAAGAAGAAAAAAAGGACCTCGAATTCAACGAGCGAATTACGCTTTATTCCTCGATGATTTTTTTTTTCTTGTCGATTTCCCTTTCGGCGTTTCTCGCTCTTCTTCTACTATGAGTCACTGAGTAATCCTGAGCATATTTATGTACGTATATTTATACATATATAAATATACACTTCGTTTAAACGAACGTATGCAAGTGCGAGCGGCTTTCCCGAGTCGCACACCGGTGCGACCGGCGGAATCGCGAATGTCCGAGCCAGCACGTGTTCGTACTACGAGTCGACTGCTGCGAGCCGATACCTGTTCTGAAAAAGAAAAAAAAAAAAGATCGCCCGGAGCATCAAAGATGCGATCGGCTGCGATCGTCGAAGCGTTTTATACGCGTCACTTCGTTTTCTGAACGAGGGACGAAAAAAAAAAAAAAAAAAAAGGAAAAACAGATTTCCGAGAGTGGGAGAAGTCCATTCACCAAATCAAAGTCCTCGGAAGTTTTTGCCGTGTGTTTGTGTGTGAGTAAACGTACGTGTGTGAAAACAAAATGTATTCACATTCACGAAAGATCTGTTATACGACGCGTCAGCTGTGTTAAAAGACTTCGCACGATATTTCTCGTAATTTCGCGATTCACTCTCGTACGAAACGAGCCTGCGAGCATTTATTATTATTGTTATTATTATTAGTTTATTTGCTTATCGAGCATTTCGTTAAATTTGACAAGGCGCGCGGGCGCGTTTTATTTATTTTTATTTTTGGGATTTTTTTTATTACGCCTTCGATTCCCCACACGAGACCTTGGCCCTATCGTGAAATTCTATACCGACTTTTTGAGATCTTTTTAATGGTCGATAAAGCGAATTTTAACGTTTCTGTAAATTTATTTGGAATCGCTTGTAAATAAATGTTCGAAATTCTTGTTTCTTATTCTTTTTATATTTATACGCAAAAAAGAAAACGAGCAAATTCGTTCTGACTTTTCGTTAAATTATACTCAGCGAATAATATATATACATATATATAAAAACGCTTGTTTAAATCCTCCTCGATCTATCGCGGAAAAGTGATTTAATATTGAATTGCGAAATTTCAATTTTTACAACATTAAACGGACGATGTATTTATTTAGGTCATAATCGTATCCTATTAGAGAGATAAAAATCAAATCAATCAGTCGGCTGATAGAATCATTAATTATTCATAACAACCCTCGGAATTAAATTCCCTCATTATCATTTAGATGATAAATATTATTATTATTATTTTTAATTACTATCACTATTATTATTATTATTATTATTAATTCCTACCACTATTATTATTGATTATTGTTATTATTACCAGACAGTTTAAAAATGACTTTCATTTCTATTTCACATTTTTGATAAATAAGATGAAATCGATCGTGACGTTATTTCGACAATTTCGAAACGAAAGTCCCGGGTTCGTAACTTCCGGTCAATCACGCACCTGTCTACGAGTTCGATGGCTCGAAAAGTCTCACTGACACAAGCTCGTACCATCGTGGGGTCAGGTAGGCAATTAGATCCAGACGTTAATGTACCCTCGTCTTGATTATAGTCACAATAAATCGCGATCGGATTCGCGTTGTGAAAGTTAGATAGGGTTTGGAAGGCGTGATACGCACGTATGTCTATCAACGAGAAGAAACGTCCAGCCATGATACACACGCCCTACAGGGTTTGATTTTGTTTGAAAAAAATGAATTTTTTTTTAAATCGTCGTAAAATATCGATTAATGGACATTAAATTATTGAATTTATTCGTTTATACGTACATCGTCTCGTACAAAATATTTCTAGCTCGCGTGTAGCAATTAGCGCGCGACAAGACTCGATGTTCGAGACTCGATCGTAATTAATAATCGTGAATTTGTCATTAGCATTGATTCGATACAATAGACAATTAGACAATGATTTGTAGCTCGCCCCGTCACTATTGTTCGCGTTTCTCAATAGTTTCGAGAGATCCTCGATCGTGGCGCCTTGTGGAAAAAATCGTAATCGATTCTTTAGATTAATTAACGTATCGATCGTTTCACGAATCGCAGCATCGTCGATAAATCACGCGTAAACGATCAAATTTCAAAAACAAACAGTATTCACGCAACGTTTCGTAATCATCCGACGCAAATGTTCGAATTTTCTCATAAATTGATGTTCGACCGGTAAGAAAACGAATCAATAAAAAATTCCTTCGAATTTTCCGATAAATAAAATACCTTTAACCCTTTGCGACCTGAGTACTTTCAAGCTTATGTGGTCCGCAGACGCATAGGCTGACGCATATATGCGTCCTTAGACCTCCAAGGGTAATTAGTAAATAGTTCAGGTAAAAGGATCAAATTGCAAAATAACGTCGAACGTACGAAGGATTTTTCTACCTAGATCAAAGGAAACAGGAGGGAACAGGACGAACGTCAGGACGTTGGATTAATCTCAAAAGCGTCTCGTTAATTGATTCCCGGATCGTTTTGATCGTAAAGAAAAAGGCCGCGAAGCCGGTTAATTAAGCGAGGAAATAAAGAATCAGGTGCAAAGATCGTGACTGGACGAAAATTGATGGTAAAGCGTCGAAGTAAACTGAGTCTGGCGAAGCGGAGAAGGTACAAGGTGCGCGGCAAAGGGGCTGAGGGGTGGCGGGTTTGTGGATCTTTAAAAACAAAAAATGTAAAAAAAAAAAAATAAAACGGCGAAGTGGTCCTTTCGAATCGGGCGCAATATGTACAATCCGACCTCGGCCCCGAAAGAATTTATTACCCAGTGCGTATGTGTACTCACCCGTGTGCTCTCGCGAATACGAGCAGTCAAACTTTTTGGCGCTATCCCATGGACCGCGCGTGCGTATGAAAAAAGCGAAGCCCGTCGTCGCGCGCTTTTGGACAACTCGCTTCACCAGAGACCTAGCGATATATATATTTGTTCTTTTTTTGTTTGTTTTTTCGTTACCTCATATCGCGAGAAAGACTCGAAATGGAAGTTGGTCTCGAAAATCTCTCCCGGTATACTCGTTATTATCGCAAGATGAAACGACAATTTACATTTTCAACTTTATACATTTTCACTTTATATTCGTACTTATGTATGCGTTTTTTGTTTTTTACTTATCTTCTCTTAATTTTTTTTCAATTTTTCGAATCCACTTTTAGGCGCAAGATTCGTTTCTTATCAATATTCTGTATACGAGATAAGGATTATCTTTATGCATTCTTTTTTTTTGTTTGTTTTTTTATTTATTGATTTATTTATTTATTTAGGAAGATACTTTGCTCGACGTACATGTATATATATGTATGCATGTGTGTTTATTGAGTCGGAAAGTCGCGGGCATAAAGAATGAGTGAGTGAGTAGGTTGTCAGAGCCTTCGGGGCAAAATTGCACCATCCCATGAGGCACGTTAGACCCCCTTGGGCGAATACGCGGCCTTATTTACCCTTCTACATTGCGAGCCTCGAGCCACGAACCGTGAGGCCAGTCAACGAGAAGGCACACGTTGAATTTGTGCGTATTTTTATAGCGTACGAGTATTTACACACCGAGCACTGTACCGGAACCTCGTTTCTGGCAATTCGGATTTCTACAACCCCGATTCTTGTCATTCCTATTTTTCTTCTTTCGTTTTCTTTTTTGTTTTCCTTCTTTTTCTTTCTTCGCAACCCCCGTTATGGCAATTTCTTATTTTGTTTACGCCGATTCGCGAAATTAAGAGTTTTGCAATCTTCGTTATAGCCATTCTCATTTATAACAACCCTCGTTGCGGTCATCGTTAATTTTGTAATCTTTTACTGGGAATTGGAAGTCTGTAACTCTTGGCTTGGATTTACAAATTTTTATTTTTATTCCGACGAATAAAGTAATTTATCATGAATGAATGCTTGATAGCGAATAAATTATTATTATTTATCCAAATTGTTAATTTGGCTTATAGAAAAATACAAAAATTGATAAATTTTTATTAATTTTGTCACGATGGATGAAAGACTCGATATTTGAGATTTTTGGTTGTAATAAATTGTTAGAAGGAGATAAATTCCCATCGGCTATTCGAAATATTACGTGACTTGAAAAAAAAAGAATGAAATATTGATAAATTTCATTATTTCGCCATGTTGGATGAAAATATTTTCGATATTTACATCTATTGTTCGTGTCGACTCGCCATACTTTTTTTTCCCTAGTATACATACATATGTATATATGTATACGTATTGTCAGTTGACATTTTTCCTAGCCCCGCTTTGTGTCATCCGGGCTCCTCCGATCGAGCAGAAATACTTTGCGCGCTGATACGAAAAAGCGTAGGATCGATCAGGGGAATCCCGCACGTGGCCTTGGAACCTCGTGGATCTCCATTCCTCTGTTAATAAGCGATTGGATTTTACGTTGCCTTAGTTACGGGTCAATCAGCCGTGTATTAACATATTGCGAACAACTCGTAGTGTCAAACACAGCGAGCAGTGCCCGTGGAAAAAGGCCTACACTTGCCGTTCTCGCTTCGATTTATCGAGTCGGCCGAATGAAAATTACGTCTCGCTTTGATAATTCTCATTCTATTTTCGTACAAGTTTCTTCTATTTTAAATTCTAACCTTCTTTCTAAATGCTTCAATAATCTTCCCTTAATTTTTCGTTGATTATTTTTGCTTTCACAGATAAAATAATCAACGAAGAATACAAAATTTTATAATTCCTGAAGTATCGATTTATAAATCACTTAGATTGGATCATTTCCTCTTTCTTTCTACTCGAAAAGTGTCGTATTAAGACTAAACGAGTGATCGATTCGCATAATAATCGATCGATCTTCCCTCTACTCTCACCCTTCTGTACGAAAATATAGTGCAGCATGATTTGTTGTTCGATCACCGCACGTACCTTAATTTTTCGTCGATCATTTTTATTTTCGTCGATAAAATAATCAACGAAGAATAAAAAATTGTATCATTCCTAAATTATCGATTTACAAATCATTTTGATTGGATCATTTCCTCTTTCTTTCTGCTCGAAAAGTGTCGTATTAAGACGAAACGCGTGACCGATTCGCATAATAATCGACCCATCTTTCCTCTACTCTCACCCTTCAACCCCTTCTGTACAAAAATATAATACAGCATGATTTTTCATTTCATCACCGCACGTAGAATTTAACTGCCGATTCGCCGTCCCACGAACTGGTATTTAGCACTGAAAAAAAGGAAACAAAAAAGAAGAAACAATCGCGTGGGATTCCGACTATGCGAATATACTATTAAGGAGCACGACTTTACGCATACGTACACTTATAATCGACCCTGGGCTTCTGCCCGATGTATTTCGGCTCGTTTTATAGTAGCAACTTCTCGATATATGCGTATACGGACCCATGGATATATCCGAATAAACGAATACGAGGGGGGAATACTCGAGGAAAAAGAAAGAAGAAAATAAGAGGGAGAGAGAGAGAGAGAAACAAAAATTGCGAGAGCGTTTCATTAGGTTTGCGCAACCTTTAATTTATTGCGATTAAATCGACGTTGTGCCGCGTGCGCGCGGCAGTCGTCTCACCTCGCCTTTTGCCAAGCTCGATCTTCACTGAACCAACATATATATATGCACACGAGACACATACGCACACACACACAGACACGCATCTCCCCTGGCCGAATGTTCGCAAATCGCGTGCCATTATCTCGAACGAACCGCCAAAGGCGTGTACGAAACGTAGGAAGGAACAGAAATAATAATTACGAGGCCAGAATAAGAGGAAACAAAGCGATACGAGAGACGGTACGAAAAGCACGAACGAGAGGACGGACAGAAACGAGTCGTGAATCGAATATTAAAAAGAGATCGCCAAATAAGATTGTTTCTAAAGGTCTGCTTTAATCCTCCGATGTCTCCCGTCAATACCTGTAAATATGTAACGTGTGTATGCGCGAGGCAAGTATTATGCAAGTATAACGCTCGTTCGAATATTTTTACGAATCGTTTACGATAAAACGAACGATTTAATTATGAAATAAAATTCTTTTATTTCGAGGTTAATTTGTTTTATCGTAACGAAATGGACCAAGCTGCTTTTTGGTATAATCCGGTATTTAAATTATTTCGTTCCGGTCGAGAATAATTAAATCGTCGTACGACGAATCGTAACGCGATTTCGAAGGATTCACGAAGAGAATGAGAAGGATGCTGGCGTCGTAGCTCTAACGAAGAGCAAAGTTACGCTCGTCTTCGTAAACAAAGTTATTGACCAACGATATTTTCGAGGGACTGACGCCGTTGCACAATTATATTTCTTTTTTCTTTTTTCATCTTTTGCACGCAACTGGGCGTGGGTAGGGTCTTTCATTCTCGTTTACAACGTATTAAAAAAGTGAAATCTACGAGATCGCTCGGTAAGATCGTCCTCCGCGAATATGAAGCGACGAAAAGTATAATAGAACGGAGGTGACGGTGAGAAGCGAGATGAAAGAAAAAATTGCTACGATGTTGATGTTTTTATTATTTCTTTCATCTTGTTTTCTTTTAAAAAATTATTTTCTTTTTATTCTCATCTCGGGTGCGCGCAATACACGTGCCCAAGGCGTTTCGAGCGTACCAAGAATGACAAATATATTCAAATTGGAGTGTGCCGAGAGCTCGTCGTTGTATACGCGCATGTGTACAATTGCGTCACGGAGCTCCGGCAGCAAAATGCAGAGATCGCTCCGTACCCCGACTTCGAGCTGGAAGGAGCGAGCGAGGAGGACGCGAAACGCCCTGGAGCACATCCGACCTCCTCTCATCTCGACCGCGACTCTCGATTGTCCCAGAAATCGAGATCGTCATAAGATTTGCACCGTTGCAGGAATCGTGAAATACTTTTTGCTAATCCACCGTACTTATACGTTCCTCTCTCTCTCTCTCTCTCTATTTATCTCTCGTTATATCGCTAAATAGCTGGAAAATCAATTAGGAAAAATCGAGATAAAGAAAATCGCAAAAATTGAATTTTTTCAACTCGTGATTTTTGGTATAAAATCTTCTTTTTTACAAAAGGGATTTTCAGATATAAATATATTTTTACTTTTATTTTTGAGCGAAGTGAATGTTTACTCGGAATTTTTTATAAAATCGGCAATTTCTGTGAATTGAGCGTCGACCCCCTTTTTTTTAATTCTTTTATAATTAACACTCGGCTCGATTGCTCGT
Source organism: Netelia fuscicornis (assembly GCA_946811545.1). Lineage (NCBI taxonomy): Eukaryota > Metazoa > Arthropoda > Insecta > Hymenoptera > Ichneumonidae > Netelia > Netelia fuscicornis. The sequence goes on along the minus strand of OX328011.1, from coordinate 14,794,542 downwards.
TTAATATTAGCCCACGAACGCATAGCTTATCCGCGAGAAGTGACAGTCCTCCTTGGTCCGATCTAGCTTGGACTTTCCTCGAGTAGAATTGTAGACGCAAATAAACCCAAGTCGTAAATAACGCGCTCGGCGTGGAAAGGTTACAGGACGATAAACGTTTTCTGTGTATTTTATAATTCCACTCTACAAGATTACGATCATTCGCGCTCGATCCTACTTACACATACGGAGCTCGGGGTATTTTCACAATTTCACTCTTTGCAGAGACACCGAATTTTTTTTTTTTTTTTTTGGGAGGGGCCCCACTCTTATTCGCGGTAATCGTTGGGTTATCGTTTATTCGAGGAATCGCTCGGTTTATGCAAATTTTTCTTTTTACACGTAATAATCCGAGAAAAAAAGAGAGTGAGAGATTCGTAAGCGACACGAACAACAGGACAAATGTAAATCTCTGCTGGCAACGTCCTCGTCGTCACTTTCTCGCCACTCCCGAGAGCCATCGGGAGGACACCCCAAACACGTGCCCTCTGTTTTTATTCAAATGAGATTAACGCAAGATTCGCGATCCTTGCGCCAAATACAACGACAAAAATTAAACGAATTTTACTCTCGTGCCAATTTTGCTTATCATTGAATTTCAATTTAAAGTTTAAAATTTAGATTTATTTCGACAGTTTTTTTTATTTCAATCGATTTCGACAGATATCTATTGCTTATGATTATTATTGTTATTATTATCTAGAGCAGTGATTTGTATCGCGGACACGTTCGGGTCGGAATAATGACACAAACGTCAAACTCTGAATAATACAGTTCCAAATATTATCTCACAATAATCACGTCATTGTGTCTCTCGTATTGAGCCGATATAATCGTGATATGGTATTACGAAGATCGCGTATATTAGTCATCGTACAGTAACGCTATATATAGCATGACACGTATATATATGTATATATTTATGACTTTTGATGCCTCGCGGGAGTTGACTTTCTCGCGCCTGTGCTAGCCTGGGGATTTGCTGTACCGCGAGACTCTCGCGGTGACTGGTAAAGGACATCGAATTTCGCCCAGGGGGCATTCAGCGGGTATAATGATTCATTATCCCTCGCGAGCCCGGGGGAGATGTGGAAAAATCACAGCATCCGGCGAGCATTCACACTCGCTCACTTGCACCAGACTTTAGATATATATATACCGTCGAACGGGGTTACATTGAACAGGTTTTGGAAGTTTTTTGTTAGTAACTTGTTTTTTTAACATCCTAAATTCTAACTGTTTTTGCTCCAATGGAACAATGTGCTCTTTAGCTAGTAAATGTAGAAGAAAGTCGAGCCTCACCACTATTTTTTAGAGATTTTTAAAAAAGCGTCAAAGTAACCACGAGTACCTATAGGATTTCTTTGACAAGGCATTAAAATGCAATTTTAATAAAAAATTTAATATTTTATGCATTCTACATAGAATTAAATGAAAATCAAACATTTTTTGCTAGCAAATGATTATTTTTAGGAAATATTTTATATCAAAATGTCAAGTACCTATCTAGAGTATTATTATAGGCAAATAATACAAGAATATCACTATTTTAACCTTGATATATTGCAATTTACGGAAATATTCAGATTTTCGACATTTTTATGGACTAATTCGAGCGTCGGCGAAAAGGGACCCATTTATTCATCAGTGACAAATTTTCGATGGACATAAGTTCTTACAGCTTTTAAAACGATCAAAATTCACCGGAATGCAATATATGCTAATTTCAAAGGCTATCTTGAAAAATCGACTTTTCGCGGTGCTCTATCTCCGTTCTCGTCCGCCCAACAGAAAATTTCACGAACAACTTTTTGAAGAACGCACCGAGGACGCGAGAAGCAATCCAGACTCACCCGGACAGCTCAATTTTTGCGGCCGCTGCGATACTTCGAAAATCGCGATTTTTCGGACCCATAAAAAGGGACCTGCAGAAAAATGGCCAGACGATGAGACAAACATTTTTTGTGCTGCAAAATCCCTTTATTTCATCATATTCGCGTTACGCGGGAAATTTCCGATTCCGAAATGATGCTACAAAGCCTTTTCGGACGAAAACAAATTTTGACCCCCTCTGGACCCCCAAAGTCCCGAAAGTAAATCACGAATGTCGACTATCGGCCGGCCGATGGTCAAAATTTTGTTTCGTCCAAAAAGTCTTTGTAGGGTGGTTACGGAATCGGAAATTTGTCGCTGATGAAGAATATAACGTTATTTTTGCCGATATTTCAAAAACTCTAGGGGAAAAATGCAAAAAACCCGAAACAACGATTTATCCACTTAAAGTCGATAAAATTTGCAAATTCTAAAATAAAACCGTGATTTTCTTGTTGTATGGGAAATTTACGATCAATGTGGGACTCTTAGAGCTTGAGAAAGAATTAAAATTCACCGGAATGCAATATATGAACAATTTCTATGGCCAATTTCGATGGATACTCGACAACCAGTCACTGATCATCCGAATCATTGTAACCCCATTTTATGGTACATATATAATATATGAATATATACGAAAACACGATAAATATTGCTCATCATCTGCGATAATATATTCAAGATATCAAGCACGAACAAAAAGGCGCCGATCTAAATACGAATTAATTTCTTAAGAAGCGACTTGTACTAATCATTTTTCAACAATCAACACTCGGCATTTATCACCTCGCCTTTTCGCAATTTAAATATTTTATCAAACAACAAATAATTTCAATATCGTTATTACAGAATATTTCTTATTGCGTTTTTTTTTCTCATTTGTCTGTTTGTCTGAACTTTTTTCATCGACGACGATTCAGAGTCGAGACGTAATTTGTTTGTCACGAGATCGTATGAAATCGTGTGCCCCGATCCGCGAATCGTGAGATCCTCCCAATGACTCGATACCGCTCTATACAATGTACGATGTCGGCAAAAAGTCAACAGGATGCGATTTCTTAATGCGGTTGAACTCGATTGCTGAATGCGAATAAGCTCCTTTGGCAAATATTAGTCGTCGTCGTCGTCGTCGTCGTCGTCTCTGTGTCTGAATATATGGCGAACGCAAATGTGTGTTCCGCAGCCAGAGAAGCCCTCGGGGCGCGTTGCCCCGGTCGTATAGACCGCTCCCTCGAGTGTTCGAGACTCTTCGAGACGATTACTTGTATATACCTTTCGTCTATATATATAGTTAAATGAACATATATATGTTCATTCTTGCCGTTGAGCAACAACGGGTCCACGGTAACGCTCAAAGATCATTGTCCTTCTGATCGTGTGGACCGTGCAGTCTCCCCCAATAGCTCAAACATTAACGCAAGAAAATGAAAAAATTGATTATCTCGAGTCCTCGAGACGAATTTTGAACGAATATTTACCCGATAGATCGATGAAAAAAAAGAATAAACAATTTGCTCTTTTAACGTCGTAACTTTATTTTTTCGTACAAAATAATTATCGAAGTAAATATCTCTCAGCTATTATCGCGAATACACAAATTTCAAAACATTTTCCAATATATTTTTTAAGAAAATATTTGCTTTGTTTCGTTGTTTTACAATTTTTTAGTGTGAATTCGTAATTTTTAACGCTCGAAGACCGAGACCAGTACGTAGACACGTGAAAAATCCCAACGGTGAATCCAATTCACCTATTTATCTTTTTCCATTGTTTTTACGTCCCCTGGCCTTTACCGAGAAATTTTTAAATATCATCTAAGTAACAGTCTCCCTCGTGGCAACTTGTATTATTGTCGTGTATGCAAAGTGCAGTCTCTCCATATGGAAGTGCAACAGTGCACATCGGCCGACGAGAGGCAGTAAACCTGCGCTCTCCCGCGCGATACTTGTAGCACTCTCCACCATAAAAACGGTTCGAAAATGAAGAAAAATAAAATAAAACGAAAAAAAAAAGGAACGAAACATTTAATATTTTTGCTCGAGGCGTCGAGTCGTTCGAACGCCTTGCGTATAGTTATTCAAGTTTATATATGTGGAGTACCTTCTAATTACCATTGTGCGGTATAAATATGGATAAACGTGTTACAGGCATATATATATACGTGCATTAGAGAAATTCGGGGTAATGCGAGTCATCGGGTATAACGATTCACTCGAGATAAAATCAAGGGTTACTCCTAAGGCTTACTTCCCTCAGAATAATTAAATTACAATAAGATACGCAAAAAAAATCGCCAAGAAAATTGAAAATGTATTTTGTTTTCCTCTATTCCAATCACAAAGTCGAAAGCTGCTTCAATTTCGAATCGTACGTCTTAATCGATGATTCGAGGCTCTCCTTGGTCTGAAGTGGACATCTCGACTTTATGATAAAATTCTACGACATCGTGCGATTGGTTTTACTGTCCTGCGTTGAGCAAAAAAAAATCCATATATCGATAAAAAATTTCGTTCTAAGAAAAAATTGCTCCGTTTTACCCCTTGTCTGTCTTATCGTTCATCGACGAAATATGGAACATTTTAAAACCATTGCCGTCCTTCTCACGTCGTTTAAAATAACATACATCGCCTATAGCTCACGCACAGCAGACCCGTTATAATTACCGGTTTGTCGTAAGAAATTACGCGCCGATTGTTTACACAAACGCTTTATCTCGCGCGATCGACAAAAAAAAGCGACGCCTTTCTAAGGCTCGTAGATTTTTTATTTCAGACATAAAACGTTCGAGAAATTCGGAATTATATCCAAAGTTTAAAAAACAATTCGTGGGACATTCGCTACTTTCGCACAGTTACATTTTTATCAATTTTAAGAATATCAGTTTCATTTATTACAATTTGATTAACGAGTCTCAATCGATTAAGATTGAAAAGTAAAGTCTCGATCGCGGTGAATCTTCGTCGTTTTTTGTTCTCGTAATTTGAATAATCCGATCGTAACGGAGACAAGCCACGTCCAATAAATAATCCGCGCACACTTCGTACGTCCTACGCACCGAACCACGGAAAATCACCTCGAGGCATAATATCGCGATACGTTCGCACCTCGTGAAATAAATATTTCCACGAAAGATATGAAATAACGTAGCGTCTATCGTTTACGTTGTTATCGACGATTCTGCGATAAACCAACCGCGATGAAAATGATCAATGCTGGTCGACTGAACATGATTTACGCTCGACTTATGCGAGGAGAATCTTATATAGACGTCCTTTGTAACGGTCTTTATTTATCGCCTTGATTTGTTTTTGCCTGAATATGTTTGTTCGAGAAATTTCAAAATGATGTATTGCAAACGCGGGGTTATAAATTAGATGGCAGCTGTATCACGAGTCGATCATTACGTACAATTTACGAACGTGAATTCTGTCGCAAATACAAGGAAACATTAAGGATGAAACGATGCAAAAATAAATCGTAAGAAGTAATTACCCCAAAAAAAAAACATCGTCATCTTTTTTTTTCACTAAAGATTAATAACAATTACGAAGATCAATCTCTTCAAATCATTGTTAATTAGCGTCAAGCAACGAGTATAAAAATTATACTAGTAAAAAAATCATTACGAAAATAATAATTTCACATACTTTTTTCGTTCACACGGAACATCAATATCCGTTAATCGATCATTCAAGATCACTCTTAATTTTTGCAACGGTTTATTCGGTTCCCGCGTGTTGGAATCACCGTAAGCTACGTCGCTCGTCAATTTCGACAAGTGCTTGAAAATAGAAGAAGAAAAAAATTTTGAAAAGACAGAGAGAGAGAAGCAAAGAATCACCACAATTTGGGATCGAAGAGTGAGTCATATTACTAAACATTCCCAGACTGTTTGGCAATACAGTTTAGTAATACGCGTTATTTCGAACAACAACAGGCTCTTACCTGTAATGGATTTGTTCGAGTTAAGCTCGGACGAATGTCTTCTTCTTTAAAAAAGAAAGAAGAAGAAAAAAAACGCGCGCACACACACACAAAATAAAATAAAAGAAGGAGATGAAAAAAATCCTCGGGGGCATGTACGAAAGTAAATCAACGTGGCAAACTGTGCCAGCAGCTGTAAGGATGTTTAGTAATCGTCGAGTATTACACATTTGATCTCGAATCGGGTGGCCGGAGCGTAGGTGAGACCCCTTGTAATACCAATTAGTCTTAGTATGTGTCCATATACATTTTCATAGATTACATATATATAAATATTTTAATGTATTGACCGATGCTTGTGGTCGGAGTAAAAGAGCTCCGGTCTCGAATCACGGATAAGCACGTAACGCACGTGACGATGACTCGGGGCTGTGGGTCGAAAGGCCCCGCGGGCACGAAAATTGCGAGCTAATTCGAGATACACGCTCTCGCGAATGCTCCGTGAGTTGAACGCGTTCAACGAGCGATATGTAATGTGCGGTATATATGTATAACGATCTTATAGGTTCCCTCGAGGACACTGGCCTCGCGACGATCAACCATCGTCCCCTGTAGTAATGTCTTATATATACAGGGTGAATTTTATAAGGTGTAACAGGCTTTATTCTAAGGTAGATGGGATCATTACAAACAAAAGTTGCAAATGTACATTGGGGATATTTTTAATAGTTTACGAGATATACATTTTTCAAGTTGGTCCAATCAGAGCGCGTCGAGAAGCGTTAGAGCCGCCCACTCCTCGCTCGAACAGCCAATGTCCGAGAAATAAAAATGACTGCGTAATAATATAATAAATAAAATTGATTACTCTGAATTTTGCAACTCAAATGTAACGCTCTACACTGTGCTATCCCTAGGGCGGGAGTGGGCGGCTCCAACGCTTCTCGGTGCGCTCTGATTGGACCAACTTTAAACATTCGTATCTCGTAAACTATTAAAAATATCCCGAATGTATATTTACAACTTTTGTTTGTAATCATCCCATCTACCTTAAAATAAAGCCTGTTACACCTTATGAAATTCACCCTGTATATATATATACTGTGTGTGTGTATGTATGTGTGTGTGTGTATGTATAAATATATATAGCTGTGGAATGTAATTATAGTAGCGTAATGAAAGTCTGATGGTTGTAGTCTTGTAATTCGTCGACTTGAAACTGTCTGGCTCTCCCGTACGGAGACCGCTTGATTAATACGAAAACTTTTTGATTCGTAGAAATGTCGACTTCGAAAAAAATTACGGGGGTAATTCTGTTTTTTTTTTATTTCGTTTATATTCTTTTTTTCTTTTTCTTTTTTACAAGTCGACATTTTTTATCGTCCACGAAGGAAAATGTATTGACTTTAATTGCCAACGTGCGCGAGGTGAACTAAAGTTTGTGTAATTTCAATCTCTTTCGAGGGCTCGAGGAGAAAATATACATTCAGGTTGATTAGTTCGAATAAACGATTTCCGCGCTCGAGGTTTTTGAATTCGACAAGACAAAGGATTTATTCGTATACGAATTGCAATTTTTGATCCACGCTTGAATCTCTTTTTTCTTAATTGTTCTTCCCTCTTGATTTTCGTGCTCGCATTTTTTTGAATTTGGAAAAACGTAGATTTTTATTTTTATACTAAATGCAATTTTTTCATTCACACTTGATTATTGTTCCCCCGTGTCCTTTACTACAGCCGCAACGTCATTAATTATCGTTATTAAGAGCACGAGCCCCGTACGAAAACGAGATCCCTTGTTCGCCTCGACGCGCTCGGAACGGATGATCGCGATCGATTATAACGCATCGATGTATGTACAATGATAAATCGTTCGAGCAATTAATCTTTGTCCGAGCGAAGGTCGCGAAGAGATTCGAGGGAATGGACCGGGGGGTAGACGCGTTGTTTCGTTGGGAAACATGTCGGGTTTGAAATTAAAGGGTTCATCCATTGAAAATCGAACGATCGAAAATTATAACGAAACGAGTAATCAAAATAAAAGTATTTCGTCGTGATTGTAAGAGCGGAAGATCGAAAAATCAGCGAGAAAAAGGAGTTGAATTTACTTCTAGATTAATCTCGAAGTTTCAGTTCACATTGTCACCCGTCGAATTCCGGAAATTTTTCATGAATCACCGGCAAGCGTGATACTTTTACAAATCTCGACGACGAGTGTCTCGCATGCGTAAAAAAAAAAAGAAGAAAAACGCGCGAGAAAGACACCGATCATCGAGTAAAAGAGAGTTAGACTTGTCGCTGAAGATTAAAAAATATATATATATATATATATATATATATATTGGTGAGGTTGCGCAATAGAGACAAGTGACGAGGGGATCGCGCATACGTTCTCGGTCGATCGCCCGAGGGCCTCGGAGACCTTGCCAGCGTGCATGAGAACTGGGCCGCCGGGCCCGCTGGCACGAAGCACATACGATTCTCGCGTTTGGGTCCATCGTACCCAAATCGGATCTGCAACGCCGAGTACGTCACTTTGGTGGTCGATCGACGCTGTTCCATTCGAAGCTCTCCGCGCGGCGATCTATGACGCGTTTTACGACAGCTTCGACGATCGACCGCGCATGCGCGATTCGTAGTTCCAACGATTTTCAATATTTCACAATTATTTTTCTTTGATGAAAATTTACCAGATTTCCGTTCAAAAATATGGCCGGTTGTTTCATAATTTGTTATTCTGATTTGTTTTATTCTTTTGTAATTTGAATAGTAAATGTTTTTTTTTGTTTTACGTCGCGTTTGATATTACGACGTTTTCTGGGAAATTCGTGGTAAATAAATGCAATATGAATTCATTTCGCAGGTTCTGGGACCGATATCTGGCTGCCACGTGAATCCAGCGGTGACGGTTGGCCTTCTCGCGAGCGGTAACTGCACTCTTCTCAAAGCATTGTGTTACGTCGTTTGCCAATGTTGCGGTGCAATCGCCGGTGCGGCAGTTCTCAAGGTAATTCCATCTCAATTTTCTCTTTCTCAATTCTCATTTTCCATAATTCCGTTTTTATTATTTTCCAATCGTTACTTTCTAAGCCCGCGCCGTATCTCGCTCCGCGAATTAACTTCCACATTCGTTCGCGGAAACTTATACGTAGGTACTTTCTAATTTTAACGAAATTCAATTACCTCACTGTTCGTGCAAAACTTCAAATATCAACCGCTACTTCTTGCCTCTCTCAATCTCCAAACTCCATTTCCATTTTTCACAACAAATTTTTTGTAAAAAAAAAATTCCATTTTTTCAAATAAGAATACTCGTTCTCTCGCGTTCTCGCTTCTTATCTTCCATCGTACCTTCCAGCGATCATCAACACAATTTTACTCGACTCGTGATTTTTCGCTTAATTTTGTTTTTTTCCCTCCTTTTTGCAACTTCTTCAACGCTCGATATGCTTTCCCCCCCCCCCCCCCCCCCCCCAGCTTCGAATCGCTGTACCATATTTCTCGCATAAGCGAGAAATTCTCCCCGTCGTTACACATTTGGGAGAAGCGCGCGTGGCTGCCTCCGGGTATAGATCGACCGGATAGGTCGACCTCTTTAACATTTTTACCATATATATGTGTATATCGCTCTTCTCGCTGTAGGAAAAGAACGTGTATGTGTATCGTCGCGTATGTAAGCCACATGTGGCGAAAAGGTGCACAGCGATGAACGGCAAATTGCCAAGGTTATTTAACCGGGATGCTGTGTGTGGGACTCGGTCCCACGACCCCCTGGGTCTCTCGCCACCATCGAGACGAGAGAGTATCGCTCAACGATTGCAAACGCCAAAACGCTCGTTTTGCTTCGTCCTTTTTCTTTTCTGTTCTTGTTTCGATTTTAGTCCTCGTAAGACGAAGGAGTAGATATCGATAGTACCTAAGGTCAAAAGGAAATATAATTAGCGGATTTTTAAATTTAGAAAAATCACAAATTTAAATATTTGCACGATTTTATACGATGGATTTTTGTTTTATTTTCATCTTGAATGAATGAAAAATTACCGATGTTTCGATCGTTAATCGAGAACTTAGTTCTTTGCGCGATTTGAGTCGATGATTTTGACATATAGGACACAAATCTCCCAAAAATTTTCGATACAGATTCGATCGTTGATAGAAAATTTTTATTCGAAATTTAATCGGAACAAAATTTAATTCTTCGCGCAATTTGACTCGATAATTTTGATATAATCGACACGAACCTCCCAAAAATTATCCATACAGATTCGATCGTCGATCGAAAATTTTAATTCGACATTTGATCGGAGAAAAACCGAGGCGTTTGATAAATTGCAAATTTTACTTCCAATTTTCGTAATTACACATTTTTCTTCGTTGCCCCTTCGCCCCCGATGCGGTTAAAAATTCGCGTTACGAAATTTCGGAAATTGGTAATCTCGCGTTCTCGGAACGACGAGACGCGAGAGATTCTTGAGTCGCAACGGGGAAAGACCGCTGCGATACGCGGACGCGCGCGTAAGAAGAACGAGCGGGGAAAGATTTATTCCTCGTGGGATGAACGTGTTCGAGCGATACGAGAGAGAGAGAGAGAGAGAGAGAGAGATAAAGAGAAAGAAAGAAAGAAAGAGAGAGTCCTTTGCCGAAGCCGGCTCAATTAAAGTGTCACCGTCCAAGGTCAAGGTCCGAGCGAGTGGTAACCGGAGGGTACTCGCTCGTTCGGTTCTCCGGTCCTCTCTCGCGAGGCGATTCATTCCTTCCCGTAATCCGGTCCGAGACCGGCGCGATGTATTACACGATACAAGAAAGCCCGTTACATCAGAACTGGTAATGGAGAACACCCAGTCGCACACTATACTCGACTTTATGATACGATACCTTAGTTTTTATTTTTTTTTTTATTTTGTATTATTTCGTCTCGTTACATACAATACGCTTTGCTTACGTATCTATATTTACATCGAATTATTAATGACTTTTTTTCTAACCGCTCTTCGACCTTTTACTGCGAGCAAAAACATTTGTTTCTTTGTTTTTTCAATTTTTGTTCTCATAGGGCATCGTCGAGTTTCGAGAACTATGTTAATTATCATTTTGCCTATTTACTTTTGATGATAACTAGAAAAATTCCGAATTAAAAAAAAATATATATGTTTCTGCGTTGAGGTTTAATATTTGTTTCCATCTTTTACTGTCTTAAAGACAAATTTTGAACATTGTTTCCATGTTTTTGCAATTTTCATTCCCATACCGCATCATTGAGTGTCGAGAACCATTTTAATTATCATTTTGCGTATTTACTTTTGATGATAACTAGGCAATTTCCAAATTTTTATAAAAAAAAAATATATTTCTGCGTTAATGTTTAATGTTTATTTCGATCTTTTACTGTGAAAAGAAAAATTTTAACATTGTTTTTTTGTTTTTTCAAATTTTTTTCTCATAGGCCATCGTCGAGTGTCGAGAACTATTTTAATTATCATTTTGCGTATTTACTTTTGATGATAACTAGACAATTTCCGAATTTTTATTAAAAAAATATGTTTCTGCGTTGAGGTTTAATATCCGTTTCCATCTTTTACTGTCTTAAAGACAAATTTTGAACATTGTTTCCATGTTTTTGCAATTTTCATTCCCATACCGCATCATTGAGTGTCGAGAACCATTTTAATTATCATTTTGCGTATTTACTTTTCATGATAACTATGCAAATTCCGAAATTTTTATAAGAAAAAAATATGTTTCTGTGTTAATGTTTAATGTTTTTGTTTTTTAATTTTTAAGGCGTCGATCCCACCGCAGCAATTGGCCAACGGTCTCGGTGCAACGATGCTTGGGAGGGACGTCGAGGATGGTCAAGGCGTGTTGATCGAAGCGATCGTGACTTTTCTGCTCGTTCTCGTTGTTCATGCCGTCACCGATCCGAAACGGAGCGACACCAAGGGCTGGGCACCGTTGGCAATCGGTCTAACGATTTCCGTCGCTCACATGGCCGCGGTTCCGGCCACCGGAAGCAGCATGAATCCCGCGAGAACTCTCGGTCCAGCGGTGATACTCGGAGCTTGGCGCAATCATTGGATCTACTGGGCCGGACCTTTGATCGGTGCAATCGTCGCCGGTGGACTGTACAAAATCGGACTTCGAGCCAAGAACAAGGAGGAGGACGAAGCCTCGTACGATTTCTAACACTTTCTTCTCGCCATTGCCGCATCCGAGTGGGACGTCACCACGATTCGTACACGAGATTCGTTTTCCGTATCGCACGACTTTCACGATTCCGATCATTATTAAAATCAACGCGATTAAAAGAAAACACAAAGACGGGAAAAAAATTAACGCCCAGAACGAAACGAATCTCGAACGATAAAATCTTTCTTGATCGATCGATGAAAATTCATCGAATCGGTCGATCAAATTGATCAATCTATTAAAATCGATAATTACACGATCATCGTCAATCATAATCGACATCGTTCTTGATTATAATTAACGATTGAATCTATCGTCAATGACGTACCACTTTTTTGTGACAGAAATTGAAGAAGAGAGAAGGAGGACGAGGAGAAAATGATGGAAATTAATTATACGTCGATCGGTTCGAAGCTGCAGGATTGAATCGGCGCCGATAAGATCGAGAACGTAACAAAACTTTTGTACAAAAAATAGAGATCTTACGTATTAACCGAGTCTCGAGACTTCGAAGACTATTTTGTTTCTTCGTGAAAAAAAATTGTCGAACGTCATTATTCTAAATATTAACGATAACCGAAAAGTAAGACCGATCAAAACTTTTCGTCGTTTTGACGCGAATTTGCCTTTCGTAACGTGGACGATCTACAAGAAGGGACAACGACGATGCGATTTCTGCAGGGCGGAAATGTTTATCTTCGTGTCTATAGTCTCGTAGTTTTAATGGATCGACCATCGTGGATTATTATTGTAAACCAAGAAGTCGAACGAGAAATTGATCATGAAAGCCGAGCGACGATATCGCACAAATTCGACGAAAACAAATTGAAGTACTCATTCTTACGATTCTCCCGATACTCCTTACTGATAAGTATTTCGCAATTATCGTTACGATAAGTGATTTCGTTTCTTCGCATAGATATCATCTATTTTTCACGTTAAGAATTGTATATATTGTATACTTGTAATTTTATTTTTCTTAGCTCTTAAAATCGTAGATTCTTTACGTCTGCACGTGAACAAAATATAAATCGTATGTATCATGTTTTTGTATTACACACTTCTGAGTGTCGAACTACCGATTAAAAATCTATTGTAATACGTGTATTAATTATATAAATTATCATTCGTGCGCAAACGACTATTTTTATCGACCCACGTTTTTTTTTTAAATCATTAATTTAAGATTGTGTTTACAATAGGAAAATGTAACAATTTCTTTATATGACTCTCGATAGAACTATCATTATAGGAAATATCACTCTTAACTTTATTATGTTGAAATTACTGTAATTTTCAAGCCGGTCTTTGTGAAGTTTGATCGATCGGATATCGAGAAAAGATATGTAATGTAATTGATCCCACGCCGGATAGAACACGTGTTCAACGGAATCCTTTTCCACGCCTTCGCTAACGATGAAAATAGATGCACCGAAATAGTCTCTGTCGTTTGTTGCAGCGCCGGTACTTCTGGCATTTTCGTGTAGTCGCTCGACAAAGTTTCACCCTCGTCGTCGTTAAAAAAAACCTTTGTCTAATCTGTTGTCACTCTGATATAATTGTTCATTAATTAATAATCAACATGTTGAGCGAAGATTCGGACAAGAAGATTAGCAATTATTTTCACGCGAACTTACTCGAAGTTCGAAAAGCCGTGAGTTCCAGTGACTTCAAGAAATTCGCCGCTCTCGACAGCAACGCCGAAAGAGTCAATTTTGTCCTCAATTATCCGGAAGCTCATTCCTTGGAACTGGAAGTTGAAAATGTGCAGAAGAAAGATTTAGCACGTGCCACCAAGTTCAAGGAAACTGGAAACAAATATTTTGGTGTCGGTGATTATTTGCGAGCGCTTGAAAATTATTCAAACGCTATTCTCGCTTCGCCACGAAAAGGTAAGCAAGATATTCATTTTACGATAAATTTGTTCTTTTCTTCATTTTTAATAATATTCGCAATTTCCTTTAATAATAAAATGTTAACAGCAGATTAATTGTTCCAGATTTGGGTGTATTTCTGGCAAATCGTTCAGCCGTTCTTTACCACATCGGCCGATTCGATCTTGCTTTAGCCGATATCGAGGAATGTCTCAAAGTTGGTTATCCGAATGAATTGTTGTACAAAGTCGAAGAGAGACGAGCGAGATGTATGCTTGCATTGGAAAATCATGACGGAACGATCGTGGCTTTCAGAAAAGCTCTGCAAGCTTTGGATAGTGCCAAAATTTCACTGGAACGTAAGCAAAAGATTGAATCAGACATCAGAATTATGCTGGTATTCATGGAAAGTGGGAAACAGATAAACAGCAAGAAAAGCTCAAAAAATCAACAACATCTCGTGGAGCCAAAAAAAAGTGTACCTATCAATTCGACGAAACCGATACCACGAATTTTACAAGTCAATCCTTTGTATCCTTCGTGCAGCAAATCCGTCAAAATTCGCGACGATAGTGGTATCATTGGTCGACACGCTGTAGCCACGAGAGACATCAGTCCTGGTGAATTGTTGGTTGTTGAGAAAGCTCACAGTGCTTTTTTGCTAGGCGAATACAGGTAATTAATACAAAAAATAATTCATTCAGGTTTTTCATAAAACGTAGTAAGTCCCTAATATTAATTTTCAATAGTTGTGTTATAAATTATATTGTAACTTCATTAGTTAGAAATTGTGATCGGTAGTTAGTTGGAAAATTTCCATGGCTCGACAAATTATCACGTCTTTTTCTCTTCATCCATCGATGACCTTAGACAATTTGTTTTTCTTTAACAGGCGATCGCATTGTCAAAATTGTTTCACGAAGATCGTAGCCCCTTATCCCGCGGCATGCGATAATTGTGATTTGGTTGTCTACTGCAGCGTACGTTGCCGAGATTCGCATGGAAAAGTACACGAGATCGAGTGTGAACTGATGGCACCACTCTGGTTGTCAGAAGCCTCGATCACTTGTTTGATTGCCCTTAGAGCTATAACACAATGTCCGTTTTCGAAGCTTTGGAGAATGAAGGAGAACATCGATAATGGAAATTACGAAATTTCCGAATCGCACCCTTACAGCCCCAAAGATTATTTGGCCCTTCACGGTCTAAGTATAGAAATGCTTGATCCCTTGAGAAAAAAGAAAATATACAACATTAAAATAATCACATTTAAGAAATATTAATTGTTTCCATTTAGTATCTCATAAGGAGAGCAGAGTGGCTGATGACTTATTTCACAGAGCTTACATGGCTGCTTGGTTACTGAGACTTTTAAAAAAAAGTCATTATTTCCCTGACGATGTTAAAACGCCGGATGTTGGGGGACAAGACTTGTCAGAGAGTGAACAATTTATCGGTGGACTCTTGCTTCAAAATCTGCAACTCTTACAATTCAACGCCCACGAAGTACGTGCCCTTGTTCACAATTTAATTTCATCACGATATATTTTTAATTATTGTAATTTCCTTTTTAAATTTTCATACTGACTATCGATGTTTGACGAAAATGACAGCGAGTTAATACATATTAAACAAATTTCTACATCATGCAGATGAATCAGAAATGTATACGAGATAGTTCATTCGTACAATTTTCAAACAGATATCAGAGCTTGCGAAAAAACGAGGTGAAAAGACTGTCGCAAAGGCACAAAGTATATTCATCGGTGGTGGTGTATTTCCAACCGTAGCACTTTTCAATCATTCCTGCAATCCTGGAGTAATAAGGTATATGAAATATACGTCCTCTGTCAAGAAAAAGTGTAACACGAGAATTTTCCGAAGGTACTTTATCGGTACGACCATGATTGTCCGAGCCGTGCGGACAATCACTGCCGGAAGTGAAATATGCGAGAATTACGGACCAATGTTTACGACGACTGAAGAAAGCGAAAGAAAAAGGTCGTTGAGGCTGCGTTACTGGTTCGATTGTTCTTGCGAAGCTTGCGTTGGACATTGGCCACTTTTGGAAAATATTGATCCAAGAATTTTACGGTAAAATCGCAATTTATCCATTCCGGTTTCTTTTCATAATTATTACAAGACAATAATCATTCGAACATGTTAACATAAACTGTAATTAATATCTCAAGATTCAAATGCGACACTGGACCATCGTGCGGTAATATATTGCCGATTAGCACGGAATCTAACGAGTTCATGATATCGTGCAAAAAATGCGGTAAGCCGACTAACATTTTCACGGGTCTTAAAGCCCTTCAGGACACGGACGCTCTCTTCAAAGTCGCGTCGAGGCATCTCGAAGATGAAAAGTACGATCAGGCGCTAAAGACTTATCTAGAAATCTTAAAACTTCTCGACGAAACACTTGCTCTGCCCATAAGAGACTATCATGTCTGTCAGCAAGGAGTCAAATTGTGTATGCTCACACTTGGTAACACATCTGTGATGTAAAGATTATCGTATTTTGTAAAATTGTATGTTTAATGTGTGAAAAAAACGAAATATTAAAATTGAAGCATCGAAACGAATTACGTATGTTTGATCCCATCTTCGCGAAGAAACCCTATTGGCTACGAAAATTGAAAGATTTTTAAGGAAATTCTTTAGATTTTCTCTGCTGGTGATTTAAAAACTTTTATTTTCCGAAATAAACAATTTTCCAGTTCAGGAACTAAAAATTCTACGAAGACTACTAACGATTTGCGCAACGAAGGTTAGACAATAAAATTCACGTCGATTTCGAGATCCAAGGACATTTATACGTTACAGATTTATTTTAATTCTTAAATTCGTAAGAGTACAAAATAATTAATACAACGTAAAACAAAGGTGTGTGTTTTTGTCTCCTATTGTTTATTTGTTGTTTATCATTATCATTATTCATTTCTTTCATGTGTATTTCTTTATTTCATTCTGACGTTTCGATTATTTCGAAGACTTATCCACGAACATCGATCGAATTGCATGTTCAACTCATATCTGTATGTTCATTTCTCTCATTTCATTTTTAAACGCCTTCCCTGTGCTCGGACGTTGCCTCCCTCCGCCAATCGGTGTACTTAATAAAGATACAGTACATAATCTGTTTTATTTTCTTTTTCCCAAACTCATAAGTGCCGGAAATGTTCAGATTGCGTCATTTTTAGTATCGATTATTCGCCACGACTTGTTCCTCGTGTAAGCGTCACGCGACAATTACGCGTGGCTGTGTGTCTTGTGGTGTCAATAATGCGTGTTTTCCCTGTTGCTTGTTTTTTTTGTTTTATCTTTCCGTTACGATACCACGGGTGTCGAGGTCTAACGTGTATCTGGGCATGTGCGTTCATTACGTGTGTGACAATAAAACGTAACGTACATCGTTTTTGTTTTTCCTCTTTTCCTTCAAATATTTCATCGACCAGGCATGTACGTTTTGCGTGTGTAGTGATTTATATACAAATAAAACAGGTTGTGTTTTTTTCTTTTCTTTTTTCTCTTCGTCCCGGCACTTTCAAGTTCGTCGATTATTATTCTTTCGTTCGTCACAAGTGTAGCATTTTAGCTGTAACAAAACAGAGATGAAAATCATTAGTCGAAGAATCCATTTCAATTACTTCACATTTGTGACTGAAGTAAAATTTTCATTTCATTACCGTCTGTCGCGAGAATCGGAGCGAGAACGACGATCGCGGCTGCGGCTGCGAGTCAACGATCTCCTGCGTGGTGTGCGAGATCTCGATCTAAAATTTCAGAGACAAGCATTCATGTTAAATGTGCCAGTGATTACGTATATGATAACCTCTTGAAAACGATCTTACTTTGACGCGTTAAGATTACAAGAAAATTTTCTTTATCCACGATAAAGCTATGAGCTGACTCAATATTTAAATGTAACATCAATTCCAATGTACGATTTATTTCGTATTTTTTCTTATCGAGATCCAAATAAGGATAAAGTTAAATGCATCGAAACTCGTCAAAGCAAATCTGATAACAGTAAATAAACACAGAGTTGAAAATTATCACGGGACCAAATGTAAATTCAAATATTAGGATATAGCTAGACCGTATTTAATTTTTCTTTTCTTTAATCCTAGAGGGCTGATTATCATTAATATAGAGAAAAAAAAGCTAGTTAGACAAGATACGACAAGTATGTGATGAATTATTTCGATAAATATTACGACATCGTCAATATTATATCACCATTGATAATGAATAAAAAAAATGTAAAAATAAAGAACATTGAAAGAATAATGAAAAGAAGAAAAAAAAAAAAGAAAAAAAAGTAATGATAACCAACCAAGAGCAAAAAGTATTGATTGAAACAGTCGGTAATCGAACTCGAGATTTAAATGGTTAAACTTGTATATATCATAGACAAATAATTTGCGTCGGTTCTTCGAGCGAGACCCATCGAATTACGATTAGAATTATAAATCTGACAAAATATAGCTTAACAAATACACAAACATATTATCATAATAAGCATTCATTTTTCGATACGGCCATTAGCCCAAGAAGAACTCGACGCTCAAGTTATATATTCGATATTGATGATAGATTGAAGAGAAAAAAAAAAGTTAAAAAAAAACAATAAGAAAGATATAATAAAAAATCTTGGAAAATCGGTGAAATACCAGACAACTGTGAACATGTAGTGGTGGTTGGTGGTGGTGGTGGTGGTGGTTGGTACTTGGGTGGTGGGATGGTTGTGTAGGTGGTGATCATTTTTGCGCTTTGCTCGATCGAAGAGAAGATTTGGCGAGGTTGCTCGCTTGTATAATTTTTTTTTTTTTTTTTTTTTTTTGATTTTTTGATTTCGGTTAAGGTATAATCGTGATGATCGACGAATTGGTAGTGGTAGTAGTAGTAGTAGTAGTAGTAGTAGTAGTACGCAGTTGTCGAGAACGTTGGGACTGACGATTGATCGGTAGGCGTGATTGACGAACGGAGCCGGATGGACTCGTGAGACTCGCGGCGTTGAGACGATTTCAAGTTTTTGATTTTGATTTTTTTTGGTTTGCTCTCGTCTCGACGGTTGCACAGTAGCAGTAGTAGTAGAAGTAGTAGTAGTAGTAGCTAGTAGTGGTGGTATGTGCGTATCGCGTAGCCGTTGGCACTTATCACGCACGTGACGATATCGTACTTTTGCGTTTTGTTTTTGATGTCACGATGAATTTGTTTTGGTTTTTTTTTTCGTTCACGATGGGTGCAGCGCACGAACATAACACACACACGACCACTGCTATAATGGGTGGCTCGAACGACGAACGATGAGCTTCCTAGACTCTCGTGGCTCTCGACAACGCTGTGACGAATCCCGAAGAACGTGTTTTTATAGTTTTTTTTTCTCGAATGGGACTGTGACTGTGATTGTGGGACAGCAATGGACTGCCGATTGATTTTTGCTTTTTTTTTTGTTTGTTTTTTTTTTTTGACGATCGGAGCGACGGACTGACGGAGTCGTGGCCGTTCCCCTACCGGTTGGTGATCTCGAGCTCGTGGTGACCGAGGTGACGTGGTTGGGAAGTTAGTGGGCAGGCAGACAGGCAGGCAATTTTTGATTTTTGTGACTCATTTTTTGCGATTGCTTCGACTCTGATTGAGACTGAATGAGATCTCATTTTTTGGCTTTTTTTTTTTGTTTGTTTGCTTTTTTTGTTCACGGTGGCTGTAGTAGCAGTAGCAGTAGTGGTAGTAGTAGCGGGGAGACGAGCAGAGCTACGAGCTGACGACGGTAGAATCTGCAAACGTCAGTTTTACCAATATAATCAACAACTTTTATACCATACTCCTTGCCACTAGTATGTATAGTACAATATTTGTTTCTCTCTCTTTTTTTTTGTATCATATCATATAAAAACGAATTATGATTTTATAAAATTTACTTTCATTCGAGTTCATCTCGTATTACGAAATTATACCAGCACATTTCGTTTGTGAATAAAAATTTCGTTTCGTGCCTTGCAACTTGCAAATTTGTAATCCTAGACTGCCCACTCCCTAAACCATGATTATACGTAAAAAAAAACCGTTGTCTCTGAACGAGATCTTCGCACTCACAGATCCTTTTATTTCGTTTTCTTTTTATCTTTTGTAATTGTCACCGCATTATTTTCCATGACCACAAGGCGTCAAGATTATATTTTTTACCAAGTTACTCAATAATTTGTGAAAGAAAAAAGAAATAATGAATGATGAAATAATAAATTATTAAACTCGATAACACGACCGTTTTTTTTTTTTTTCATAAATGCATAAGTGAAATATAGATGACAACAATGCGAAAGTATCGAGGCAAATGTCCCGAGTGGCTACCCATAAATACCATCTCGAGAACATTCCTCGTTGCGCTTCCAAAGCACAATGTATTCGACGCTTATAATCGATTACGTAAATCACGGGTCATTAATCTAACGATACTCTCTTAACAATAAGTCTCGTTTTCTAGACGAAAAATCCGAGACCTTGTTTGTCCGCGACGCCTTCCAACTATCGACGAGACGCTATTTAAAAACTCTATCTCGAAATAATGACGAAGAATTATTTAACGACTAGCTAAGACTAAAAAAAAAAGATAATCTTTCGCTACGCTATAAACGTGAAACGCTCATATGCGTGAAGTACTCTGCGTGCAAACGTTCCATCGAAAAAAAAAATGTGATATACGTATATGTCTAATTCTTTTGGTTTTTTTTTTGTTCTGTCTCAACAACGATAAACAAGCGGTGTTTTGTCGAAATACGTACTGCTTTTTCAGACGAAAACTCACTCTCGTCGCAAGGCTCTGAAAAACTCTACGAATCTAATGGCAAAAAAAATCGTATGCCTGTGCTAATGTAAATTAAAGAAAAAAAAAATGTTTAAACGAAAACAACGTAAAATTACCTGGAATAACGGGCAACCGGCGATCTCTTCGGACTCTTCGACAGGGACCTAAAAAAAATGAAGAAAAAATTGTTGTATGTCTATCCGGGTGATACGCGTCGCCGATGATCGCGCCAGCTATGCGACCGCTCTTCGTATCTTTTTTTTCATTTCATTTCTGTTTTTTTTTTTTGTTCTCTTTTCTCAATCTCTCACACTCTCACTCTTTTCTCTGTCTCTCCCTCTTTCGCTCTCTCTCTCTCTGGTTTCGCTAAGTGCTCTCATTCTTATTTCCCCCTAATAGGACCTGAAAAATCGCTCACAAATAAAGAGAAGAAAAAAAGGGCCCTGGGAACAAAAACCTCTTACCTCGGGTATCGACCCAAAGATTTCCTACGTGGACTCCGCGATCGGGACCTATAAATTTGTCAAAGATAACATTTCCTACGTTTGTGTCGTGTTCATTGACTAATGTGGATGCTAGTCTCTTTCGTGGATGATCATTTACGAGTATACTTTGATCAATATTTGATTCGACGTTAATCATGTTCACATCTTTTTTTTGTCGTGGCATTCGGTACGAGCATAAGTCATGTAGTCTACAAAAAGTGATCTAACATTTGAGTATGATACTCAGCAATGCCTGAATAAAGTGAACAATGCGACAATTGAGAAATTAAGGGAAAGTCAAATATTAAATCGAAACCATAGAAAATTGATTATAAAGGGAATGTAGAATGTTTCGAGTTTTCACGAGTTCATAAAAATCTAATTATAATTACATTACTTTTCCTGGTATATCTCATTGGCTTTCGTACCTACAAATGACATTACTTCGTTCTGGTTTCTATTCTCGAACATGCAGGAATGGCATCGTTAATCGTCATAACAGAAAATTTTGCGTGATTAAACGCGTTATGGACAAGTTCACACGCAATTCTTCAACATGCTTTCACACAATATGTACGATATATACGTGGCCTACATATTATCTCTGTTTATTTTGTTCTTCGTAAACTCCTGCGCGATAAGCGCGTGAAACAATATTCCTTTATTCTCTGCCGGACTCTGGAGAATGAGAAGAAAGCTCGTGGGGTTGAAATGGAAAAGTCCATCGGTGATTTGAAATTGTTTCTATGCGACTGATATAATGTTTAATGACGAGCATTCCCACTGTCATTTCATCGTATAATATGTAGATAAATTTACGTATTATATTAAAGATAACGTTCAATGCTTGTGCATCAACACTGCCAGTGTAAAGGAAACAAAAAAAAATTGTGCACAATTCGGCCGGCAACACTCTTACGCATAACTCATCAACTCTTATTTATCTCATACCTACTTGACGAGCAATTCTCATCTGCCATAGTCTCCTGCAGTTCTAACGTTGCTGCAAACATTTTCTACAATATGGGGTTTCGTTTCCTTTTTGTAACAAAACTTACCTAGAGTATCTTGGTCCGGGTCTGCGTCCTCCACCGCCACGGCGGCTTCTTCCTGAAGACATCTCTACTCGCACTCGGGTGCCGCAACAACGACTGAATAAAAGAAAATAAAAAGCCATTATCTAACGTTTCTTCTAGGTTTGTAAGATATTACAATATACTTGATTCATTTTTTTTTATTTCAAGAAATAAACTTACGTTCCGTCGAGGCCTCTCACTGCATCCTCGGCATCCCTAGGATCTTCGAATTCGACAAACGCAAAGCCTGGTGGATTTCTGGCCACCCAGACGTTTCTCAATGGACCATATTTGCTGAACGCGCTCTCGATCTCGTGCTTGCTTGCGCTACTGCCCAAATTTCCGACCCATACTTTGCAGGAAAGATCCCACTCACGATAACGCGACATTTTCGCTATTTTGTGGCTGCAAAGGTGAAGAAAAAATTGACCAGCTGTGATACTAAAAGGTAAGTCAAATAGATTTTAGGATTCATTACACTTTGTCCAATCGCCTTACAAAGTCCTCAAACTATCGAAGTCTTGTATAATTTTCTAAGGAAATAAAGAATGTTCGGTCGAAAAACTTTTGTTTCCTGACTTCAAACCAAAATGTCTATATATCTACGTACCATTGCAAATGTATTGTAATTCTTTTGAAAGTAAAACATTTATAAACATTCGTTTCAACAGCTGTTAATGAAGTCGATTCAACAACAAAAAATGTTTACAATATATACAAAAGCAACATGAAACATAAAACTGCCAAAAAAATAAAGAATTAACTGTTATTAATCAATTAATGTAATTTCACCATATTAAACACGTTTATATATTAAAAATTCTTTATTGGAGAATTTACTGTCAACAAGTTGAATGGTATTGAACCAAAAGCTGCTCATTGTGAATAGCATGAAATAATTAAGTCGATACATATCTGTGGAGCAGTTAGACAGTCAATAAGATACTGTTTGCATTTAACGTGAAAAATAACGAGATATTCGAGATGGAAAGTGGTTGGTTGACTCATCGAAGCGATCATAAATTATTCCTCAGGAATAAATCAATGAGGGTTGAAACCCTGCATCGTTAGTCTCTCGAAAAAAAAATGGCGTCGGATATAATCTGGCCATATGATTAATAATAAATTAACACTGTCTCCCTTCAAGTCTGCTCCAAGGTACGCTTGTAAACCATTTTCAATAAGAAACGGTTAATACCTTGAGTCCTCGTAGAACGCGCGCAAATTGGCGCTCACGTCACAAATATTATTTGCTTCTCACGTTTAATTCGTAACACTCGGTAATTGCGCGTCTACGAATATATCGAAAGGAAAAACAAAATTTGGAGCAATTGTCCGGAATGTGATTCTGCCGCCCAAACTCCTTATATCACACAACTCACGGAAAAATTAGTTCGATGATAAAAAACGCAACGAGAGAAACGCGAAGAAGTTAGCTATGTTTTTCGTTTGGCTCATTTAAGTGAGTCTGCCATTTTGCAGTGAAACGCGAGGTCGTTGCGACTAACAGCCCGAACTATTTTCCGATGATGAAAATGAGAGTTGCAGGCAACGTAAAAACTAGAAAAAAAAATCTTTTATGCCAAATCCGAAAGAGACACTCGTCAACCCGTTTTAAACAATTGTTACCCGTCATTAAGGAAGCAACGCGATTGATCTTGTGAAAAAACGATTCTCTGGGACGGGACGACCGAACCCACGCCACACATGAAATGCCAATTTTTCTTAAGATTTTATAGTCGATACGACACTATTATATACGACCTGATGAATTTCATCAATATCAATAATAAGAACGTACCTGGTCGTGGAGTGCTTAATGGAGAAATGTAAACCTTGGACCAAATACCTAAACCCGTCTCACTCGAAGCACTGCACAAGTAGATATGCAATACACAATTGTACAAGATGGCGGTGGTACGCTACCTCCAGGGCCTCGAGCTCCTTTCTATGAATCCTGGACACGAAAAAAGCGGAGTGCGCCTGCGTGCATCTTACGCTCGACATGAAACCGGAAGTCAATAGATACTGCCAACTAGCGGACAAATTGTGAAACACGAAGAAATGGGGAGATGCGTGTCTATTGATAACTATCACATTGGGTCATGTAGATTATTCGTAATTATGCTTGCATTATTGTTTAATTTCCCATAATATGAATCTCACATTCAACATTCGCGTACGTTACATGCTAGCTCACTCGTTCTTCTGATAAAGCTCGAATTTATCTTGCCGACTCCTTGATTATTGATAACAAATAGGTTTTGGACTGGTATTGAAATCTTTGCGCCCTAGGCATCCTAGGCACTGGCTAGGAAACAGCTGTGAAAAGTCGATCTAGGACTGGAACTGTAATATTTGTGTTGTACCGGAAGTTTCGATTCCCCAACCATTCGTAATAGTATTTCTCAACAAAAAAATGTATGCCCTCTGCCTATTCCAAGTTTCAAAACGTTTTTGTCCAAAAAAATTTTCTACCGGAAATTTCTCACACAACTTAAATATCATACGCGGATCCCTGGAGTAACAAGTTTCGTTTATTAAATGATTGAATAATATAAAATTTCAGTTTTCTCAACTTTTTCGTGGCAAAATGCTGAAATCTGTGTGTACGACAATATTCATGTTCGTACCATTGGGTGATAAAATCGAGTTGATCGGCCCTGCTAAATCGTTTTGTCACTAGCGTCCTAGTCATCGCAGCCATAGCAACGCGCGATTGTTTTTAACTTTTTACCGGGCTGTCAAACGACACGAGTCAGTGAAATAAAATGGCTTCTATAATATTATTAATGTTTCTCATATATTGTACATTTGTAAGAATTGACTATGGTCATTGTGATAATATCGATATTGATACTAACGGATATATTGTGTATTGTCCTTGCATGGGTAAGTCGAAACGTCCAATGCCATATCATATCTATTAATTCTTTTAGAACTTAACATAACTCGTTTTTCTTTTATTAATAGTTTTACACTTTGCAAAGTTCGAAGAAGGGTTTAAAATGCAGACCCTGTAGAAGCCTAGTTTTTCAAATTAGAATATAGGTTAGGATTTCTTATTAACTTTACTTTCACTTTCTGTAACTTTTTTTTCCATATTTTTGATTCATGTATATGTTTAGGACGATTTGGAAATCAGGCAGATCATTTTCTCGGTGCACTAGGATTTTCCAGAGCTCTAAATCGAACTCTGGTATTACCCGCATGGGTTGAATACCGTACAGGAGCAGTACGCTCGGTATAAAATGCTACAAAAATTTAATTTTGAATATAATAATTTCCAAATGAATGTTTTCACATTATTATTTATTTATTTCTATTCTATTATCCTGAGGATTCAAATTTTTTTAATTTGATTCTTATAAATCTTTTTCTAAGCTTCATTAATCAATTTTTTTACAGACACAGGTTCCTTTTGACACTTATTTCAATGTATCGCAACTTGAAAGTTGCCACAAAGTGATATTAATGGAAACTTTTATGCGAGACATTGCACCTCTGGAATGGCCAGAATGGAAAAGAACCTGTAAGTAAAATTGGCTTGTTGAAATTCATTATATACCTTTAATAACTGTAATATATTATAATTTCTTGGATATATCCATTTTATCTATATAATTTTTCAGCTTTCTGTTATTCTGCACGTGGGAATACAGGGTCCTGTAATGCTAAGGAGGGAAATCCATTTGGGCCTTTCTGGGATACGTACGGTGTAAATTTTGTAGATTCTGAATTTTATGGACCCCTTCATTATGATGTCTATCATACTGATATAGCTCATCAGTGGCAAAAAAAATATCCATCATCTTCGTGGCCTGTACTTGCGTTTACGGGTGCACCAGCAAGTTTTCCTGTACAATTAGAAAATCGTAACCTGGCTAAGTGCCTTAACTGGAACAATGACATGCTCGACCGAGCAAAGCTATTTATTAAAGAGACCCTGCCTCGTGGAGGTTTCGTCGGCATTCACTTACGCAATGGAATCGATTGGGTAAACGTTATGCGGATTACTACTATCAAATGATATAACACCCTGAAAACTTTTCGAAGCTTCCTTAATAAATACCACATATCTTTTTTGTTCAAGGTAAGAGCGTGCGAGTTTATCTCGAGTACACCGAATTTGTTCGCCGCACCGCAATGCTTGGGATATCGGAATGAACGTGGCAAAGCTACGAGTGCTATGTGTCTGCCGCCTCTGGATCTTGTGCTTCGTCATTTGAAACGAGTGATAAGAAACAACAAAGATGTTAAATCAGTTTTTGTTGCCTCCGACAATAATCATATGGTACCAGAATTGACAAAAGCTCTATTGAGAATGGAAGTAAGTACCACAACCAAAAAAGCCACTGGAAGAAAGATGTTTACATGGCAGATATATTATGGGAATGCTAATACATTCCAAAATATTTTCGTAGATCAAAGTCTTCAAACAACCAGAGCCGGTATCGCCCCATCTTGATTTGGCGATCCTCGGCCGAGCTAATTATTTCATCGGCAACTGTATATCTTCGTACTCTGCGTTCGTTGCTCGCGAACGTGAAGTCAAAGGATATCCCACATTTTTCTGGGGCTTTCCACCGGAAAGATCGGTGTTATCCACGAATCGCGATGAACTCTAAAAGACTGACGGTATTTTTTTATAAAAATGGAAGTTGTACGAATGATCACGATAAACATGATTTTATCCGTATAAAACAGATTATCCGTGGTATAGTTCAGTTCAAATGCTTTCTCATCAGATACTCAGACTTCAAACTATGTCGCGTCATTATTTTCATTGTAGTGCATACAATTTTTTTATATTAGATTTTTTTTACGAATTCTTCGAAATTTATCGCTGTACTTTTTATTCTTTCAAGTTTATGAGAGAGGATGAATAAACATGTGATAATTAATCATAACTCGCGTGATATTATCAATATTCGCTATTCAGGCTAAGAGAAGTCATCGGATTTACGAAAGAGAACAAATTGAAGACTCAATACAGAATTGTTTCAACCATGCTTCATAGTTGAAAGGTAAGAATTTCTAAAAGTGTTTTTCTTCAAAGTCAAAGTACATTATAAACAAGTAAAAATCACTAAATAAATTTATTGTTTTTGATGAGTAAACGATAAATTGGGTGTAAATTTTTATAAAACAGTCCATCATATGTAAATATCACAAAAACCGTTGGTCATGGAGCAAAATGTGATTTGTCTAATTTTCGGCTATTTCTTTCATATCAAACAAAGCATGATGCAAAGCATCGGCAAATTTCTTCGTACACGTTTGATCCGAACTCTTGAAAGAGGAGCAAGCAATTAATATATCGTCAGGTCTTGGATTGTAACAGCAGCCATATCCGTTGGGAACTACTGGTCCATAACACATGAATGATGCTGTCTTGTAAGGTACCTGAATCAAAATAAATTAATTTTTCTAAGCGTTCAAGAACATAATAGGTTCCATCGATATTTTGTTTGAAACCATTACCTGACTGGACGTTAGAGTAAAATGTGTACTTCGTATAAAACCAATATCTTTGTAAAGTTCAGGCAAGTCGAGATTGTTCGATTTCGCGATCATTTTCAAACCAAACAAGTGACGGTCCACTCCTTGGCCCGTGGCAGCCTACATAAATTTTTTGTTTTACCGACCAGAGTAATCATCAATTGATAATAAAACAACTAATAATATGACCAGTCTTACCTCACTGGCAATTCGCTTGTGCGTATCAATGGCTCGAATCATCGCTTCTTTTCTTTCCATCTTCGTTGCATCGTTGCGTGCCATAATTTTGGCGAAATTAAGCGATTCTATACTCGTCGATCGTATGCATTCAGTTCGTGTATTTCTAAATCGACGCAAACCGGCAGATTCGTAGTGAGCTGGTGGTTGAGAATGCACTTTGTAGAAAGCAACTTGCATAGCCATCTGTATAAAACTGTCGGGACTCTGTTTGGCTCGTTTTATCGCAGATGAACCAAATTTCTCGAAGGTAAAACATTCCATGTCTATATCGTTCGATATTCTATAACAGAAAAATTGCTCATCGTTAAATGAATTTAAGCATGAAGTTAAGAAAATATTCACCCCTCCATACTTGTCCACAACATTGGAAGCACTGTCGATGGCTTTCTTAAGAGATTCGTCAAGCTCGAATTTCAAATGTTTGGCCCTTGGAAAATTAGTAGAACTATCGTTGCCACTGATACTTTTATTTGCTCTAAAAAAAACATTATTACTGAAATAGATTTCCTTTAATATATATAATTTTTCCTGCTCTACTCACATGCTCGTTAACACGTGGTCATGAAGGACAGCAACCGGTACACCTTCGCAAGGACTGTGCTCGTATTCCATTCCGACAAAACCGTCGGGAGATATGATGTACTTTAAAGAAATAGATTTAAGTGCTGCATAGTTTAATATAGGTATTTTCCTTCAGTAATATTGGTGGAAAGAGATATTTACCTGAACGGTCTTGTCGTGCCAACGATTTCCGGCATTTGTGAAACTACTAATACCGGTCATACTCTGAACTGCTCTTATCGAAGCGATATTTTTATTATCAAATAATTTTTTTGGTAATGCTTGGTCCAAACACAGTAGAAATAACGCTCCTTCTATGTCTGATAAAATTTCTGCATTTTTCCCAATTTCTACAAGAATCACAGAAAGACTATAAATTATTTCTGCTTTAAATATTTACATTAGAACCTTGATACCTTTGAGCCGATGATAATCTTGAGCCCATTGATCTCGGAAATTTCCTGTCAATATCCCAACAGCTTTTCCGACTGCTTGCGAACGTTCCACTACGTCTTTTATCGAAGCTTTGAGTTGATTTACCCCCAGTGAATTTTCATTTTCATCACAAGTATCCAATTTAAAAAACTGAACAAAAATTACCATAAGAGGTTGTATCAATAAGCAAGTTAAAGTTTTTTTCTACATTTTCACTTACATGATTGTTGCTCATAATGATAATGTGTTTGGAGTTGTCTGTATGCAGAAGCTTATCACTTTCTCTACCTGGTTGTCTATGAGTTCCCAAAATCATAGCGTAAGGTTGCATGTCCAGTGGATCGTTACGAGCCATTTCTTGTTTAATGTTACCACTAACAATTGAAGTAATTGAATAGGATTCTGTTTTCCAACCCTTATTTACACGCGAAAATTCATATCATGTGAAACCACAATTATTTTTACATTAAACAGACCTCTTAACCATCATATTGTAATCCAATAGTGCTTGGATAAGTTGTGCCCCGAATTGGTACAAATCATCTGGCGTATTGAATTTTTGTTCCGGTCCAACATTGCCCGGACTGGATGAAACAATTACCGGATCTCTGTGACCCAAATATGCAGCTTGCAAGAACCATTCATTCATCTACGTAATAAATATGTTGCATTCGAAGTTTTTAAGTATATGTTTAAAAAATGTATTAATGTAGCAACGTACAATAAAACGAAATTACGTTTTGAGAGCATTCCAATGTAAAATCTGTGAATTTATAATGGAGTTAAACAGTTTTTCTTAGCATTTCCATATCTTACCCAGCTGTCCGTATTCTCATATCGTTGTAATAGCTGATGTTGCAATTTAGGGCCAATACCATCTT
This sequence comes from Netelia fuscicornis, assembly GCA_946811545.1. Lineage (NCBI taxonomy): Eukaryota > Metazoa > Arthropoda > Insecta > Hymenoptera > Ichneumonidae > Netelia > Netelia fuscicornis. The sequence continues at coordinate 14,764,647 of OX328011.1, read as the reverse complement.
CGCTTATGAACTCTGTAACTATTCTTTCTGTGTTCAGATATTCCTTTTCATTCAGTAGAGGTCTGACAGATCTATAAATCATATACTAAGCACCAAAAAATCGGTCCATGATTAAGAAATGTTTAATTACCTTAAATAGCGGTCAGCTGTACTCTTCAGATCTGGCACAGGCTGTTTTGGAAGTTTCTGTTTGTTTAAATTCAGCGATGTAAAACTCGAAACTGGGCTTGTTGATGTGTACTTGTTGCGTCTTACTCCGAATATCTCCAACAGGTAATTAATACATTTTCAAATTGAGATAAACCATTGTTTACATTAAATTTGTTCATCTAATATCCATTAGGCTATGTTTACCAGTGGTCTTTTTAAGACTGTGATAATCGTCAAATAGCGGTTCATGATGGATATATCCCACTCTCAGGAATATAACGCAAACTAGAACGAAACCCAATATCTCTATTTCTATTAAATTTCTCTTGCTTCTCAATGCTAAAAGAACAGAATAACGTATTTTTTGTTACATAAATCTTTAATGACATCAACTTTCTAGACAATACATGATATTTCTTATCTAATCTTATCACTGTACATTATATATCCATTGAAAAAGAAAACTTCACAATTCAATTACTTTCGGCTTCAGAAACAGTTTTCAATTAGTTCATAAGTAGTTGTGGTAAAAACTGACTATTTGGATAGTTTCGAATAATGTTCATAAACTTGTTTTCACATATGTACGAGAGACTTATTTGAATCAGAGGCGGTTGTTTCGTTTGTTCAAGTAGGTTTGAATTTTCGTGATCAATACTTGCATTAAAGAAACCTGTCGTGACGTAATGAAATAAATGACTGTTTCTCGACAAAAGCTTTATCGGCCACTGGTCAGTGAATAGGGTCTCTGTCATGAAAATTGTACAATATTATCGTACGAAGCACCAGCTGATTGGTCAACGAATCGGCAGCCCTAACCAGTTTGCATTATCTAACGAACGTCTGCTCCGTATATTTAATTTCGAATAACCCGAAAATATAACCTAGCATTAGAGACAAATAATAAAAGAAAAGAGCAAAAAAAGGTTGTCAATCGAGTGAAATATCAAACAAAGCGCAAGGACGAGGAGATTGGCCGAGTATTCGATGATACGCTAAGTTGTATCCAAAGATATCCAGGTGTAATAATAAACGGACTGGGTGTGTAGACGTATACGTGTGTTACATGGTGGAATCGATCGCGAACGTTACACGGTATACCCAGTATACGAACTGAGCTCCAAGTGTCAAAACCGGACTAGAAGTTTCTTCGTATTATCCAATATGAGTGCGAATTCTCTGTGACACGAGTATACGAGAAATCGAGTGACGCATCCAAAAAATTTCCTTGTTTGGTACAAAAGCGTTTGTTGATATTGGTTACAATGCAAAGTGTTATTAATTCGATGAAAGGAACGGCACTCGGAGTCGCCGAATATTTAACCCCAGTCCTGAAGGTAAAAATATTTCACTATTTTCGTTTATATATCGATGAACATCATATTTTTGTAGGGTGTATTAGTAACAATAGCATCTTTTTAATTTTATACCATACACCGAAAATGATTTTGTATTCCTCAATCAAATATATTCGTTGCTTTTTTTTTTCTATAGCTTGACATGCATTTTTATACTTGGACAGAAAATTGAAATTTAGCTTCACCGAAGTATACTGTAATTGAAATTTCTAACCATTTGCTCAAATATAGAAAAGACTCCAATTTTTTAAGCAACTTATTTTATTTCAATATAGAAAAGACTCCAATTTTTTAACCAACTTATTTTATTTCAATTTTTATTTACATTTAGGAATACTGTAGTCAGATACGACAATTAATCTGAGAATAGAAACAAATTTTTTACGTATTTAATTATTCGCTAATTTGAAAATTTATATACAATTTTCATTCTAAGGAGAGCAAATTCCGAGAAACAGGTGTATTAACACCCGAAGAATTTGTAGCAGCCGGTGATCATCTAGTTCATCATTGTCCGACTTGGGAGTGGGCTACCGGTGATGAAGATAGAACCAAGTCTTATCTACCTAAGAAGAAACAATTTTTATTGACTCGAAATGTACCCTGCAGTCGTAGATGCAAACAGGTAAATATTAAACGAGAGCTTTTATCAAATTATTCGCAAAGTCTATTTCGATGCTTTAACTTTAACAAATCTCAATCCGAGTGATTATAACTTTGTACATTGATAAAATAATATATGAAACAAACGTAACTCAAAGAATTCTCCTTGAACAAACAATTTATGGATAAACAATGAATTTATCCAGCCCTTGATAATTATTTTCATAGGAACTTGTACAATTTTCCATACCCCTTTGCACATCTTTCCTTGCCTAATAAGGTTTATCTTCCTAAACCTTGTTTTATAATATACATTGAGAATATTCTTCAATATTTCATGTTTCTTGTTTCCCAAAAATCGTATCTTCTACTTACGATCTCCATCATTTCTCATTGTTTTTGTGTATGTACGTTTTTAGATCGAATATTGTGATGAGCAAGAGCGCATAATTGAGGCTGATGATCCTGAAGGTGGATGGGTCGATACGCATCATTATGACACTAGCATCGGTGGTGTCGATGAGAAAGTGTCGGAAATGACATTGGACGAGACACAATTATCACCGACATCAGCCACTGATGACGATGAGGATGACGATGATGAAGACGAGGAGGCCACCGACATGGAAGCATTCGAGGTGAGCGGTATGTTGGATGAGCAGGACAAATATACAGCTGAATCGGTTAAGAAGCCGACGAAGGAAAAACGCGAATTTCCCGAAGGCGAGATCATTCACACAAGAACGTATGATTTACACATCACATATGATAAATATTATCAAACTCCTAGAATGTGGCTATTCGGATACGACGAGGTTTGTTAAAAACATTATTACGAAGTTCTCTCCAGACACTATTCGAATGGGAAAATGAATGATTTTATTCATTCGGCATTTCAGAACCAAAAACCTCTGACTGTCGAAGAGATGTACGAAGATGTAAGTCAGGATCATGCAAAGAAAACGGTGACGATGGAGACCCATCCACATTTGCCTGGTCCACCTATGGCATCTGTGCATCCGTGCAAGTAAAAAGAATTATTGCATTGCTCTTTTACAAAATCTTGAATATCGAATATCAGGGTAATAATAACTTGCGTCTTATTCATGTTTCTTATTTGACGTATATTTTTCAGACACGCTGTAGTAATGAAGAAGATAATAGAGACCGTAATGGAAGGAGGTGGTGAGCTCGGGGTTCACATGTACCTTATAATATTTCTCAAATTTGTGCAAGCGGTTATTCCGACCATAGAGTACGATTATACTCAAACCTTTACGCTCAGTACGTCAGGCTGAAAATAAGACGTTGCTAAATCCTCTCGCTCTTGTGTCTGGGGAAAAAAGTGTACTATCAATTTGCGCGTACCAATGTGCATTTTTCTGCGATCATCAGTTTTTTTTTTTTCGACAAAAAAACAAAAAATATTCGAACATGATTAAATTCGTCGTCGTTGACCGTTCGCTTCGCCTACTGTGAAACGATGCTTCGTCGAAAAGCTTATAGCGTTTAAAAACGAAAACAATCGTTAGAAAGATGCGTTCTGATCTGTGAGGGCAAGGATGACATTTTTTGAGCGATCTGAAATTCATTATTGCGAGTGCAAGGAGTTATTGCAGAAACGGCGCTTCGTGAAAGGAAAACAAAATATAATATTAAACTTCAAGTCAATTCAGTGTTTTTGCGCATCTATCAAGCTTTTCCATAGTTGATTCGATATAATTGTTTCAGTTTTATCATCGTGCTCTTGCATCAGTGCTCAAGTTATTTCCCTTACATAGTAAATCAAAGTTGTGCTGTTCTTGAAGTAATGCATCAATGCGAATATTATTTTGAACTTTTATACGTGTAAAATATCGACCATGCAACATAAAAAAAATACAGAATATGCATCCCGGCAGCTCTACAAAAACGTCTTGACGATTTTATTTGTGCTTTTTCCTCGTTCATCCCTCTGACGCAATTTGCCCTTACATCACAAAATCGGAATAAAATTGCTTAGGGGAAATAAAATTAATTACATGTACGAAAAAAAAAATTAAAATTGTATTTCTATATGTACAGAGATGAGCTTAATCGTTCGATTTCTAATATTGTGAGTATCAATTCTGTATCATAATCTTCATTTCACGCGTGTAACTCGATGATTCGTGTTTCCATGTAAGACTATGATTTCTGTTCTTTATCGTATATTCAGCAAGAATTAAAAAAAATTAAAGCTGAAGAAAAAATGCATGACAGAAATTAAACAATGATCGTACAATTGGCTCTCTTTAAATTATTCACTATATACATGTGGAGTCTGTAAAAAACGCAACATAAAAGATCGCAAAGATCGTTTCGGAAAAATCGCGCGTCCCAGACGAAGCTATGCGCTAGCGCATAGCTGTGTTCAGTCTCGTGTCACCTTCGTCCTCCAAAACGTCGATTTTGTATTGACCATAGTGCTTATGGATTATTTTATACTATAGTCAGGTACTCGGATGCTAGCTGTATTGGATCAACGTGATACGATGTCACGAGGCGAACTTTCTGACCATCTTGAGTTGTGAATTCGATCGTCTGAGCACCGTCGTCGATCTCAGGCTCGCCCGCCATTTGATTCACCGCTGCTACCACGGTGGCATCCGTGTCCTCATCCTGATGATTAAATAACCAATTAATTGTCAAGGAAAAAAAGAAAATTGCGCCTCTTTTACAAATCACCATTTTTTATGTATATTTTAATGATTCCAGGACATACCTCCAGAGCTTTTACGATAGCTTCAGCGTCAATGTGTTTCGCTAAGTCAAGATTCGTTGAGGCAACTCTTACCGGTTCGATCTCTTCCATTTCATCCTGATTATCCTGAACCTGGACATTCAATTGTTGCGCTAATTCGTCAGATACTCGAATGGCTTGGCCATCCGCCAGCTGACTGACAAATCTTCCGTCAGCGAGCAATTGTCGAGCATCTTGTATCGATAAAGGAATTGGATTGCCCTCTTCGTCGGTGATCTTTGAGACAAACGGGAAAGAGTAAATTTTGTTGTATAGTGTCAAATTGAGATTAGCCCGAACGGATACTAATATGAGTTACTTGTTTCTTTTTCCTACCTGAAGTTGAAGATTCTGTTCGGCCAGTTCCATTTCGATTTCTCTCGTAGAATCTTGCTGAGCAACCTGTTGGACACTTCGTTTGCTGACAATTTGAACGGGTTCAGTGACTTCCAATGTTGGCAATGATTGTCCAGCAGCTACGTTCGTCATATCTTCTTTACCCTCGACCACACCTACGTCAACTGATTTACAATGAAGGAACCGTAAATTTGCAAATTTGCAAATACATAACAATGACAATACTATCTCATTCAAATTGTTAATAATATCAAGGAGAAAAGAGTTGAGTTTGTTTAGAATCATATTGAATTGTTACAAATTGTCCTCAATTATTTTAAATGTGCACGAGCATAAATTGTCGATATTTTCTTACCAAAATGCAATGTTCTAGATTGATTAGGGTCATCTGGATCTTGATAAGATACATAAATAATTTGAGGTATTCCGTCTTCAGAAGCTTCCTCGCCCGCAATTACTTCCGTCATATGTTCACTCAGATCATCCGTGTCATGGCCTGCTGGCAATATTTGCCACAATTCACCATCCGTAGATGCTTTTGAGAAATCGTTAATGCCTAAAACTTTATTTTCCCGATGAACCTAGTAGATCAATCATAAACACACCAACTGTTCAATAATGAAAACGAGAATAAGAAATTTTTCTGAAGTTTAATTGTGATATTACCTTTCTGTGTTTAGCTAAATTCGAACAATCGGCAAAAGCCTTACCGCAAATTTCACAAGAATATGGTTTCTCACCTGCAAACATTACGCACAATACACGACGTTAGAAACAGTTATAATGCTAAACGCAATGCACAAATAAGAAGATACAGTAAGCTGGTCAGAATTTACTATATATTTACTTACCAGTATGCAATCGAAGGTGTTTTTTTAACGCCCACTGCTCTGTAAAGCCACGATTACAATGAGCACACTGAAAGGGTCTTTCACCCTTGTGACGACGTACGTGACATTTCCACGTGTCTTTGTGAAGAAAAGTTTTGGCACAAAACTCGCACTTCCACGGTCTTTCGCCAGTGTGGCGTTTAACGTGAAGCTTGAACTGTGACGATGTAGTGAATTTGCGACCGCAGTGATCGCAACAATACGGCTTTTCACCCGTATGGATTCTCATGTGCTCTTGCAAATTACCATTTTGCGAGAAACTTTTGCTGCATACCTGGCACGAGTATGGTTTATATCCGGTGTGCCACCTTTTGTCATGGGAGAAAGAAGTACGTCAGAAGTAATATATAATAATTGGGCAGTGTTGGAAATAGCAAAAAGAATTCAGATATGTGCAAAATAATTATTTACCTATTATGTAATGTTAAACTCGTCTTGTGAGCGAATTGTTGACCACAAAGCTCGCAGGAATATTTCTTTTCCCCAGTATGAGTGAATTGATGATTTATCAAATTGGCTTTGGTCTTGAAACTCGCGTTGCACGAGCCACATATGTATGGACGATCATCCGAGTGGACCAACTGATGTCGCTGCAGGAGTTGTTTGTGCTTGAAACTCTTGCCGCATTTGTTGCAAACAAAACGACGACCATTGTGCTCGGCCTCCTTGTGGTAAATAACCGAGCTTGGATGATTCAAAACTTTGCCGCATATATCACAAGGATAACCTTTATCCGATTTGTTATTCTGCAAAAAGTCATTCTCATGAATCTTGTAAAATAATTTTTTCGTATCACAATTAAAAATAACTTGGCTCAGTAAAGAAGATGTAACTGCGTCTTATAGTTCGATATAAAAAAATTCACATGGATTTGTAATCGAATGGTCTAAACCAAGAAACATTGTCCTTACCTCGTGGCTCATCATATGCTCCTTCAAACTAGCTTCGCGAAAGAAAATTTTGTTGCAGACTGTGCAAATAAACTGTTTCCCATCACCTCCGTGAACAAGATTTTCATGATTCTCGTAATGTTCCTTGGAATCGAAAAAGATATTGCACAATTCACAGTGAAAAGGGTTTGAGCTTTCGTTTGCCGAAATTTCGACCTCTGGTGAACTCGATCGTTGCATTGTTTGCTCAACACCAATATCCTGAATCCCTTCGCTATTCTCCTTGTCGTCTAGACCATCGGCCTTTTCAGGGCTTAATTGTTCAGTGTGCGATGTTTCCATGTTTGACTGTATGGGACCTGGTTTTTCGGGTCCAAGTTTTTCCAAACTCTTCGCTTCAGACTCATTGTCTTGAGGATTTTTTTCTTCCGTTTCTATGGCATCAATTACAGCCTCACCAACGTGTCCTGTTGTTTTGTGATGAAGAGCACAATTTTCCTTGTTTGTAAATTGTTTTTTACACTCTGAGCATTGATACTTGACACCCTTATGAAAACTCCTTGAAAGTAAATAGAAATTAACAACTTTATACAATCGGTACAGTGTAATCGTAGTGATTAAGGAACACAAAAAACTTCGGCACTCACTTATGCATGATGTAACGGCTTCTTTGCAGGAAACCGCGACCGCACAAATTGCATGTGAACTTGTGTTTACGACGTCGTAGCTTCGGCCGCCCTCGGCCCCGAGAACGATTAACGATGACCAGCTCACCTAAATCTTTTCCCTCTTCAGATTCCAAATGACCGATTATTTCTATCAAGAATAGTTCCGTTTTAGTAATCACCGTCGAATATACAAATAGCTGAATAAATTTGCTACGATGTCTATTATAATATTACTTTAATAATTAGATCAAACCTTCGTGACCATCTGGCGTTGGAACTTTGGCACGTTCCTCGGGGTCATCGACTCCATTGTCCGCTCCATCGTCGTCATCGTCGATCACGCCTTCTTCCTTAAATATTCTTTCTAACTCCTTGCCTTGTACAGCTTCTGAAAATCTATGTTTATCGAGAAACAAGTGTACAGTGAGGAGTTAACATTGAGAATGTTCGAAGATAGCGAATAATGTTTTGTAAATACCGCTTTGGAACTTTCCGTTTACGACGACGTCTGCCATCCCCATCCACATCATCAACTTCATCCTCAAGCTTTTCCTCCTCCTCCTGACTTGCCGTGTCGCCAACATCTTCCGCAATGCCATGCTTTGGAAACAAAAACAGGTATTTAATTATGGATTATCGAAATTAAAAAATATAAAATGTCACGATTATGTTCCAATACCTTTCCCTCCAATTCTTCGATATTAAGTTGCATTTTCGGTGGTCGGCCTCTCTTTCTTCTCGGCTTACTGAGTCCTTCCATCTGCAAGCTCATTTCATGCTCAGCTGCATACATCGAACCATCCGGCAAAACTGAGAATAATAAGAAACGGTGGTTATTTAGAATAATTAAATGAAAGTAGTTTGTTCCAAACAAATGTTCCCAATTCCATGGCTCACTCTTAATGATGATCTGTTGTGCAAATTGTTGATCTCCATTTTCAGTGTAAAAATTGTCTATGTCCGGAGTTTCCAAAGCCATTTCCGTATTTTCGCGCTCTAGTCTCAGCCGTTCTCGCTCTGTTTTACGCTGTAATTCAACCTGTTGTTTCCACATCTCGCGTATCTTGCGTTGGCCATCGACAAGCAATTCAAAGAATTGCACTGTCGCCTCAAGCTGTATATTGCATCCTGGACAAATTGTCCGTGGCAATCTGCCATCGTCCCGAATCTATTAAAGGGATTAATTATAATTGAAAGGACTACCACTAATTATGCCCATAAGGAGCATAGGGAATGTGCACACATACATCCATAAATTTGTTTTCAAAGTTATCTTTGGGCTATTTGAAACTTTGGCTAACATTGTTCAAAAAAGTATTCCTGCAGCAAAATATGTCTATGGTAACACTGAAATTCATTACCCGTCACAACTTCTTTAACAATTAATTCCAACCACGAAATATCATCAAACATTATTTAAAGAGAATAATTTCAATTATTAACTTATATATTGTTAAAAATGTAGTAAGTTTCATAAAAAATACACTCCTATTCTGGTTGTTTAGAAAATATCTATGTGACATTTTTCAATTTGAAAAATTTAAAGTAACTGCAGATATTCGAAAATACGAGGGATGAGAATAGCTTTGGCATGATAAGCTGTCGGCTTTCGAAAATTTTAAATTTGGACGAGCTCATACACATACGTACACGCAAACATACATGCGAAATTTCTTTTTCTATTACTATGCAGATATATATCGCAACCGTGTCGGCGATTTTGCAAGCCTTTAAATTTCGAATACTTCCGACATAGATTTTTCGAAAAATTTGAAAATCTGATTTATTATACTTTTTTATTGACGTCGGTTGTCATAATATTACAGGAATTCATAAAGATATCTTGATTCGTGTAGTAGCTAATTCCGAAATGCGGCGTGCAACGAAAATCAGTGGAACCACCATATTGCCGTACAATAAGGAAGTCAAGTTAGGGTCTTATTTATTGTAAATCAAAGGGTCGATTAAAGTTCGTACCTTTATTGGTAAGTATCGATTAACCATAGAACTTAAATCTTGCTCTTCACCACCAACGGCGTACAATAATTCGCCGTTCCCATTGTTTTCCGCACATAATCGACAGATAGCGGAGTCATAGAGCGATACCTCCGCCATTTTTTATTACGATAAAAATGGCATGGTTGGTTGTTGATAGAGCGCTGAGGAGTCGAGGTAGACGAGGTAGACAAAGATAGATATATCGTGGCCGGCATGCCGTTGAGAAGGTAATACCAAAGAGAGCTAGGCTAAAGAGTTTTGTGCGTTTCTGAAAGTTCGTCGTGTACAGTTCTGCCCTCTTGGTACTCGGAGTAGTGAACTACACGCGTTCTGGCGGCAATTAGCCGGGTCGGTACAAACTGCTGTTTATCGTAATGAAACGTATGTGTGAAAAATTGTAATTAATCTAAATAATACTATAAAAATCTGTAAGACAAATTCAATAAAATGTTCGGGCTATTATTTCTGCTATAAATAAACGCATATATACATAATATTGTGTTATCAATTAATAAGGTTTCGAAATAAGATTTCTCCAAAAGAGTTGCAAAGGTAACAGATTATTCTTCATTCGTAATTTTGGAGAAAACACATCGAAATCGGCTCGTCGTAATTTCTCGAGATATATGCTGACTAATGTTCCAGGCAAAAATATTGATGTATACTCCTTTTTTGAAGCATCCTTCAGGGACCGGGCCTGATGAAAAAAATACATTTGACTGTTTTTGAGGCGCAACATTTTCATTCATATGGAGATGAGTAAAATTGTATTTTTGTCACCTTGTCAAGATGCAGCTTCGCTCTCGAAGATACTTCGAATATTGCATCGCTGAGTGATTTGTCCATTTGACCACGAAATATCGATTCCATAGACACATCGTGTTTCATCAAAATATCTTGAGGCAACACACAGTTCCGTTTTTGTGCGTGATAAGGTACAGAACGAAGTAGCGTCACAATACCATGAGCTTTTCCCAAATGACTTGCAGCATGATCCACATGTATATTCTTGGTTCCGTTCGCTTCAAGAAGTAAATAAAGGATGGAAGACGAAGCGTTTTCCACATATTTTTCCAATGAATCAAGGTCGGGAAACATTGAGACTCCCAATTTTTCGACTCGAGCACTTATAAGACGTTTTAAATAACGCTTAGAAAGTGGGTGCTTCTTCAATATCTGCAATGAGAATAGAATCAGTGAAAACCCTTCTTTTCATCATTACGTTTAACATACACTACCATTTCGAATACAAATTCGGTAATCTTTATTCGCATTCTTGGATTGTTTTATATCGTAACTTTTTTGATGCGCAAGATGTTTTTGCTCATTTCTTTACCCTGTGTAATTCCAGGGGAACCGGACTTTTTGGTGGTGTTTCATTGTAAACACGTTCCAGAGCATCTTCCCAAAATTTATATCTCATTCTACCTATGTTATTGTCAGTAACTTGATCCTCTACCAAGGCAATCTCAACGTTGAAAGCTCGGACTGCAAAAGCGGCGGATCGTATATTTGGAGGCAGCAGTAGAGTGCATAAAAAAGATTCGTGATCATGTTTCCTGAAAGAACGATATTGAAAGAACAATTTGAAGTAAGATTTGTATTGTCTAACAATTTTTAACTTTTCCACTTATCACTTATGGGAACTATATGATGAAAATTAACTTTCTATTAATTTGTGAAATGAATAATACTTGATTGTTTTACCTAACCAATTCTAGACAATACTCAGCTGGTGTTTGTCGTTCTCGTGTACTCATACATCTGAAAAATTCGATTGTTTTAGTTTTTCTTAACAGCTTAGTGCAGTTATTCATGACCGACGACAAATGCTTTTATTCACGGCACGTTTATAGGTTATGGCAATGTTGTTGTTGAATCTGCAGACGACAGACAATTTTCTGTCTCTCTCAGTTCCTACTTACCCACTGCTCTGTCGGTAAGGAAAGTGTTCTTCAAACTTCCGACACTGCGTAAATGCTCTAGTACGATTATAACCATGTGCTAAATTAAGAAAAGGCACGCTGATAATGCAAGAGATAATAAAAGCGTATACTCCGTTCGCTAAAACTTCGAGAGCAGTCGAGCGCTAACTTTTTACGCTAATTAAAGAATCTAAAAGTGACGGAGTGATAATTGCATTATCGGTAGGAATTGGACACTCGGGTGTTTTGAGTCAGCATGAAGATGAGAAGCTCTTTTCGCATCTGTAACGTAACTACCATGTCGTTGAGCGGCATGTGTGCATTGTACGAAACTAATTCGTTCATTGTCCACGAACAATAATAAGAGAGACGCAAGATCTAACGGTAAATTTCCTGTCGTTACGATGAGACGAAAAATCTATTCAGTGACATTGCGAATTAACCATGAATATAAGACGCACGTAGTAATAAATAATTGAATCCAAACGGCTCTTGATGCAAAATGAGCATGCAATAAAATGTCAATAAATTATGACAAGACGTACACGCAAATTACATTAATCTACATGCGCATGAAAAAATGTTATATTTATGTCTATATATGTATATACATATAAAAATATTTTGCCTAACTTTGGTTAGGACACAAATTCTCGAAAACCATCTGACACTTTCGATAACGCACAGTACACATTACACTGGCACGCCATAGCATAAATATTTTCTTTAAATTAAATATATATATCGTCTCCAAAAATCACACATTAATGACTTTTTTGATGGGCAAGAATTTCTTGCGAAGTCTCTATGAACTTTGCGTTCATCACCTCCCAAGTCTTTTCCATTAGGGCAGGAAGGTCATCTTTAGTGAGACCGGCGGTTGGAATCGGCGGTAGGATCGTTATGTAACTCATACCTGAAGAAGTTAAATCGTATTATAAATTGAAATTAAATTTTTAATATAATAATATCGTAACTTACCCGATCCGAACTTTTTCTCCTTGTCAATGAGAAAGTAATATTTCGACACGACAACCGGTTGTATCGGGGTTTGTGAACTTATAGCAACGTGAAATGCTCCCTTTTTGAATGGCATTAATGTAGTGCCGGAATGTCTCTTGCCTTCGGGGAATAGCAACAGTTTCGCCTGGATAAATTGAGATATTTCATTGATCATTGATTCATGAATCAATGATCAATGATTATGAATTTCATTATCAGTTGCAACACTCAATTAATTATTGTCGATTAATCGACATATCGATTAAACGATTTAACAAACCTTTCTTCGATTAATAGTTGCAGCTGTAGAATTGATCACTTCTTGTGCTTCCGTTACGTTGCTTCTATCGATGAATATTGTCCCCCATAACCAGGTTGCAAGACCAAACGTACCAAAGTACAGTATAACTCTTTTAGCAACGACCGTGCAACGTTCGAGTACCGGCCAAAGTTCCGCTAGAACTGAAAACACAAATATCTCATGTGACTTGTTTGATGTCGATGAAAAAAAAAAAAAAAAGATTAAACCAACGCAGTGGTCAACAATAAACCGAGGTAATTGTTACATCGTTAGCTCGGTACTTGGCCGTAATTACCACACAAATCGATTGAACTCTGATGATTAATTAACACGATGCAACCTGTGTCCTTGACGATATTTTCGTGACCGCGTACTTTGAAACTGATGCCCAGAAGCTTTGCTATCTGTGTACAAGCCCACGCTGGTATTCTAAATAATGAATCGTTAATCGTGCATTGTTTACATCTCTCTTAACCGTTGAACAAATACAAAACTTGTTGAATAAACAGCGTCTCCCATAGCATTTGTCGTATATCCTATGGAATATATTTACAATCACATGAGATATGATCATGGAAATAGAGAATGGAGACGATAGGAAAGGATAATCTGTGAACACGTTAGCTCGGCTCATTTTGTTAAATTCAATTTTTTTTGTCCCATAACGGAATCTTCAATTAGGGTACTTACAGTGCGTTTCTCCAGTCTTTTGGACGAAACAGCATTACTGGTATCCACGATGATGCCACTATGGCACATAGTATTATGAAAACAACGAATTTGGCCCGATATCTGGCTCCTTCACTGACCGCAAACATCATCACCAGTAAAATAAGCAGAGCGATACCAGCACTGCTGCATGATAGGCTGAACATCCTGATAACAAAATTATCACGTTATTATTGGCTGCTAAAAAGGAATGAAAGAGTTAAAGTATGAAAAACATCACTAATTAAATCCCTGGTTGCTATAGTCACTTGGACAATTGGAATCTAGTACAATTAGATAGACTAGATGTTTATAAAGTACACCCCAGCAGCAAATCTATTCAAGCAAATTCAATTACATTCAAGGTTGAAGTTCAACGAGTATTCGTTTCGATTGAAAACATCCTTTCCTTATTGTTCTCATTATCGTTATTTTGCTGGTGGCAAAGAATAACTGCAACCATTACAAGAATATAAACTCGTTATCGTGCGAGAAACGTCTTATAGTATTATGCCGCAACAACGAGCCGGTATCAATAATTCGATTTATCGTTCTGGTTATTCGCGTGGAGAAGGAGAATTACATGACTTTGTTTCCGCAAATGATACAGTATATAAGACCCACGCATATGTATGTATATATACATTAGATTGGTCATATACCCCAGGAAATGACCGATGAGCCTGAATAATGCTTCTTGCGTAACATACAAAATTGCATTTCGATCATGGTCACAAACTGTGGTTCTCTCCTCGTTTGACGATAAAGAATTCAACCTTGCCGGCTCGCTTCTTTCCTGTCGTCCAAACCAACGAGCTTCTAGTGATAATGAATTAAGCAAAAGAAACAAAATGCGAATGTAATAATCGTTGAAGAAACGATTAAGCGTAAGGTCAAAGTGCGAAACGCCACAGGCATATTTCGTCCTTTACTAATTTTTACTATTCACTAATTTGCCCAAACAAATGTATGAGTACACTCATCGCATTATCGGAGTTGATACAAACGTTGCGACAACGAATTCTTCGTTAAAAAATACAAATTTCATTTAAGACTGCATGCGACGAATATCAAGTTGAGTCATGAGATCTCTATCGCAAAGATTACAGACATAAGATAAATTAGCCGGGTATTAAAAATAGATAAATTACAAAAGTGGATAAAGCATCGTGAAGCTAATTTTGTAAGCAATCATCGAAAGTTTGGAAGAAGAAACATGGTCACTTAATCAAAACGTGTTTATCGATTAATTATAAAAATATTTTGGTTATCAACGTACACGTGTATAGTAGATATATCATTATTAAAATGTCATACGTTTGAGAAATCGTGTACCAATAGCTTGTATGTGCAAATTTTCTGCATATCTCCACACAAAGAGATAAGCAGAGACACTCTGTTTCTATCCAGAACGATTCAAGATGTCGTCGAATGCTTACTCGACCCCATCGACCAGAAAAATTCTCGACATACAATCTAATAATCAAATCGCAGACTCATTGAACTCCACGAGTTTTCTAGCATCGACAGAAGTAACTCGTATAACGGAGATGTCATAAATTCAGGCCAGAAACGAGATTCATTGTTTCCCATTAGTGTTTACTTTAATTTACGTTGAAAATCACTATTACAATTATGGAATATAAACATTGTGTGTAATTAATACAATGTATAAAAGTATGACTGAAAATAGGAACGTCGAATCTGTCATAACCTGAAACGTATCGATCAACGTAGAGTTCAGAGTTTGACAGAAAATGTGTACGGCCATTGAACGAGAGAACGACGAGCAAGTGGAAATCACGTGCCGAAATGACCAAAGGGTTAAAAATAATCAATTAACTTCCATCTACAGTGATTACGTACAATGTACGAAATTTATCGATCGTATCATTTGTTTATGTATCGTGAAACGAAGCTATTAAATCGAGACTTGTTCTTCTACTTTGTCTCCCGTTCGGACTTTGTCCCCTCTTCCGATTCACTGTTTACACGCATATTTATATACGCCTTATTCTTTCACGATTCACTCGCTCTCGACTTGTAGATATGTCAAGACAAATTTTCCACCGAGGTGGGTCGATTTCGCTTATCATATTGAGGACATGTTCTTTTCAAGGATTATAAATATTTGTTATGCATAATTAATTTATAACAAATATGTTCGAGAGAATATTCGCGTATGTATATCGGAAACACCCGAAGAATGTTCGAGATTTCACAAAATGGCGGATTGGATAGTCTTCGGATATTTGTGGATAGTACAACTTCTTGGCTAGTGGAAAAAAAAAGTCTCTAGTGTGAAAATCGTGGTACTGAAATTTCGATATTGCCAATTTGGTATTTAAAGAAACGGTAAGTCTCGTATTCGACCATTTTTGTTGTTATAGCTATATAACCACACATACATACATACACACACACGCACACACACACACATGTATAATAAAGAGCTGTCTGAAAAGGACTAATCCCGCACGCATGTGTGATGAACGCAGGAACTCGACGAAACTCGTACCTACTATACTTTTGTTAGGTTATTCGTGTATTCACAAGAAGGAGGCACACACACATCAAGAGAGCTAGTTCAATCAGGATTTAGAATGCTCCCAACACGAGCCGCAAACTCCGAGACCATCGTTCATTGAAACTTATACACGTTTCTCTCGATCTGTCCTTTGATCTTTTGACCTAAAGAATTAATATTAATTTAATTGAAGCATCTTGGGGGTCTGAAAAAGTTTTTGCTACCTACGCTCGTTCTAAAGGAGGCTAAGTTGCATCCATAGTAACGTCGGATATCAATTCGGCCAGTTAAAGTTTGCGGAATGTTTCATTGATACCAAACATGGTGGACTTTATTTGTTATCTAATAAAGGATTTATTCGATCAATGTTTGAGCCAAAATGTGTCGGTAAAATATTTATAATGTGGGTAAATGTATCTATGGTAAACGCACATACCACAAAGAGGCAATTACATAAATTAT
This sequence comes from Netelia fuscicornis, assembly GCA_946811545.1. NCBI lineage: Eukaryota > Metazoa > Arthropoda > Insecta > Hymenoptera > Ichneumonidae > Netelia > Netelia fuscicornis. Next base: position 14,748,047 of record OX328011.1, on the reverse strand, counting down.
TATATCAAGTTTGATATATTGTATTACGACGCTTTTTTACAATATAAAGTTGGATAAATATTCAATGAATCGTAAAATAATAAAACCACGTTGATTACAAACTCGATAAAAGCGTTCAAAACTAAAATGTCTCATCACGCATTATTTTACATTGGATGCTCAATAGATGTACTCGTACACTAGGTTATTAAATAATATGGAAATATTTACAGAGTTAAATGATCACTTAAATTATAACGAGATAAAAATATGCGGCGACGACAAATAAAGAGTGTTCATGATTGTTTCACAGCTAATTGTACATATTACAATATGTAAATTTCAAGAAGCTAAATTGTAAATACCTAGAAGTAAAAATTCAAAAACAAAGATTATAAATAGCTATATGGAGATTTTCAACAATGTGGATGGAACATGCCATGGTACTTTAGTCCTTCACACATATATGTGTATAAGCGGATGATGAAATATTTTGTAATGTGAATACAGCAGAAGTGAATAAAACTAAAAAAAATTGAATTTTTAATTTAAGCTAAGAATTTCCTTATTTGTGCAAATATTTTTATTTCTAAGAACAATAATTCGACATGGAATGTCCCATACAATATAGCTATGATGTATAAGGTAATCATATTTAAATACAAAATTTAATAATAATACTCACATTGCAAAAAATGGCACAATTGGCACTAAGAAAACACGTAACTTTCATAGATCATCAAGAGCAAAAACCTGTGCTGTCAAACTCGGCAGTCACTTGTATACTGAGCGGGCGACACAACACGTGCTCTAGGAAGAAGGCACATCTTATACTGTGAAATCACGATGGGGAGAATATATAGTAACACGTCACTTACCCACACATTCACGGATTTATGTCGCAAGTCCGCATGAGACGTGTGATTGACTTGCCGCGCTCATAGCAGCAGGAGGAATCCATGTTTGTACACATGTGTATATATATATATATGTATATACGGGTGTCTGAATCGTCAACTAATTTTCATATCAATAAGCGATGATAGGAACAGAATGAATGATCGCTTTACTGGAATTCAAATGTTCTGTTATTCTTTCCATAACATTCGGATATTCAGTCTGCTGTAGAATCGAATTTGTGATACGAGGTATATACTTAACGGCTTGGGCTGCTTCTAACTTCGATTTCCTATATGCTTTATCTCACTCACAATCTCACCCAGTAACAAAATTAATTGTCGATCAATAAAACTCATTATCCGTAAAAATGGCAAGTTATCAGTGAAACAGATCGATAATACTGTATACATTATTGTACTGCATTAGGCATTCATAAAATGAAATAAATCACTCAATATATGAAGTAAACCAAAACAATGTGTTGTCTTTTGTTGTGCTCGCTTTTTGGACTGCTTATGTCTTTCAGTACCCAAGTCAGGTTTCTGCAAGATGGCTCATCGTATTTGTCAGCCACTCTATAGCCGAACGTCGATAAATGTAGGAAAGAACCAAGGAACGAAACTGTTCAATACTACGGAATACTTAGTCGGTAAAACTGTACACCTAGAATGTAGGAGTGTCATCTCGCCAGTGAGAAGGACCGAAAAAGTCTCGTTAAAAAGGGAATATTTAAGGATGATAAAACGGTGCTCTCCTCCCGGCAAAAGGAGAACTTATTGGTCGAAAACTTATCGGGGTAATGCGAAACAGTAAAAAGTTCTTGATTTTTGGCATCGAAAATTGAACTTTGTATCAGGAGAACATGATGTCATAGGAGGTTATAAGAGGTATCCAAGTAGAATAATGTTCGGGGTAATGAGGGTCGGTTGAAATAATTCCGACCGATGTTCAAGAAGTAAGATCGTTACTTAGACGAGTAGTTAGATGACGAATACACATATACAGGACACACAGAGCACAAACAGCACATATTCAACAAATACATAGTACATAGCAAACACGCAGTAGTAATTTTATTTCAAAAAGCCCGCCTCTCCGTGAGTGTAGCGACATGGTTAAAAGTTCCGGAATAATTTTATCCTTATGTAGACGGTGTCTAGTGTGCTAAGTGTGTGCTGATATGTACCTAGTTTGTCGTATGCTGTATATGCATTGTGTAGAAACGCTGTGTTTCACATTAAAACATTAAATTTTCAACATGGTGATATCCATATTGCACTAGATCGCTCGCCCAACATGAACTCGGTTGGCCACTCTCCACTATCAAGCTCTCCACCATAAAGTAACCAAGACCCTAAGTATTCCTAAGAATTTATCTCATCTTCAAAACATTGATTACCCTAGAGCAAGAAAAAGACTTGTCCACGAGAAAATAGAATGAACCCGAGCTTATTTACCATCTGTCGGTATTTTGTATTACCTTAAAAAATGAAACCGGAAGCCCCCTCCTTCACGGTGTGGTATTTTCTTGAAGCTCTCGAGTCTAGGTCATGTGGGAAATCTCCGTGTGCTGCTGCTGTAGTTGCTGTCAATCTTGTTTTCAATCGTTGATTTGCGAGGTCGCGAGTAACGGGCAGGAATTAAATTCAATGACATTATAGTATAGCCTAAGTGTGATATCGTGAGGATATCGTTGGTGCAATTTGCACGATATCACTACATATGCGTGACGTAAAGAAGGTTTGATAAATAAAATGACGAGTAAAAAGGGCCATACGTTGAGAATTGAGTCGGAAATTGATAAAAACAGAAGTGAAGGGAACTGGAAAAAGGTTATAGAATTGGCCGATCATCTTAAAGAAATTTATCCTAGTAACGGTAATTATTACAGATTTATCCTACAGATTGTCAGAATATTTCATTTTTCTGTCTTATCATGCTGTACATTCTCATTTGACCAAGAAACTCTGTATCATTCGATTGTATATTAAATATTAATCTGCCAGCAATCGTACAACCAATATGAGCATTCTTTTTAATTATTTCAATTTTGACATCTTTGAAAACACGACAGAATGTCTGGCCAATTTTCTAAGCGGCGAAGGTCGCCTGGAAAGTTTTCTGGAGCAGACTCCTCCGGTAGATGCAAATGTCACGAAAGCAAAGTCAGGCCTCTTGGAGACAAAACGTTTCTTGATGCTCGCAGCTAACGAAAGTGACAAACAGGTGGGTTTTCGTAACAATTTTTTAAATCTATATGAGTAATAACGACTTATTTAACAACGTTGGAAAACAAATGTATTTTCAGGCAATAGTTGTACTAGATGCTCATTTGCTTCTTGGAAAGTTGCATTATGCTATGGGAATGTATGAGGAGGCGTTGCAACACTATCAACATGCAGAGCTGCAATCTTTCACAGAAAAACAATTACCTAGTCGAAGTTTGCGTATAATAGCTGAGTCATTTGCGATAAAAGGTCAATATTTTTTCCCATTTCAACATTAACAAGTAATCATTTGTGTTCATTTTTTCAAACAGCTTTATCGATAATGTACAGGTCTCTGTATGGAGAAGCAACTGCCGAATTTCAAGTCCAAGTACAAACTAGCCGAATGGCACGAGCAAGTTATCAAGTGTTTCGAGATAGCTGGTGATTTAACGCTCGTCTATCTTCAGGAACAGGACAAGTTGGCGATGCAACCACAAAACGGTACCTCAACCATCAATAGCGGTAGCATAGGTAGAGTTGATGAAGCGTAAATCTATTATGGCAGTGTTGCATGATTTGTCATATGAACTAAACATGTTTTCGTATACCAATATTTCAATGTATAATTTCTTTTCACAGGTTCTTATTCTCCTCAGCCTTCACCCAGTAATACAAAGCATGTCGGGCCTATCTTAGAAACGGCGTTGCAGAGAGCACCTCTCTTGCACATACAAAGTGGTCATACTCAAGCTGCGATAAATCGTTACAGAGGCATTCTGTCCGCCGTCGAGTCGACTGCAACGCAGAGTCTTCGTCTAACACTCACGCGACAACTGGCTGAAGTTTTGTTACGCGGAGTCAGTGGATCGTTGTACCAAGCTCCGGAAGCTCCTAGTGGTTCGATAGGTAGAAAAAACATAGTGTAGTACATATAATTATAGATCAATCGTTTATCAAATATTGTTTGCATTCATCAATGGGACACATACATTTCTATATGTCACTCTCTCGTTCAGGCATCGGTGCGTCAAATCGAAGATTGAATCACTACTCTACAACCGTTGGAGTGTCCGAGTCACCGTGGAAGCCCAAGAAATACTTAGGACCGAACTTGTTCGTTCCACGTAATGAGAACGAGGAAATGATATTGCTACTGCTCATAAGCGAAGCTATGGCTGGGAGAGACGCTGTTCTCAGTCAATCGCCGGAATTCAAGGAAGCCAGATTGCACGCTTTCGAAAACGCAACAGCGGTATATGATCTTCTCACAGTTGTAGTCGTTAGATGGAGTCAAGTGGACCTTTTATTCGAGGTAAAAATTCACTCACTGATGAACGGCTCAGGCAAATGAAATTGTTTCTTGCTTTTTATTCTCAAATGTCGAATTTCTATGCCCTCACAGTCATTCGAGCGAGCAATGAAGTTCTCTCATCAAGAGGTGCACGTTTGGACACAGTATGCTCTGTGCTTGATTAATCTCGCGAGATACACGCACGCTTACGCAGTTTTGAAAGTCGTCGCGAGGTTATCGCCGACTAAAGTAATGCCGTGCCTGTTGGCTGCAAGACTGTGCTACGAGCATCTTAATACAATCAAGGAAGGCGTCGAGTGGAGTCAAAAGGCTTTGAAACGCGAGACTGCGAGTCCGCAGGGTTTGCAGTCGCGTTGTCATCTTTACATCGGTATTGGACATAGTATATTGTCAGCCAACACAATACTCAAACAGGATAAGGCTCATTATACAACGACGGCTTTGGATTGTTTTCACAAGTAAGTAATCATTACGCTTATTAAAAATGATTGAATAAAAATAAATAGCTGAAAACCGATCAAGAATTATCGAATTGAAATTATAGACTCTGTTCTATCGTTGAATTTATCGAATCGTGAGTCGTTCGTAAGCGATTCCAACCTCTTATTTTTCTCGTCCATTTATCAAATTAACGTTAAGCTGACTAAACGGTCTTGTAGAGTTTGTGAAGAAGGAAGAGTGATGTAATGCAGCTAGAAATCTAATACGACCAGACATGGATCGAGTTTGTTTTTCATCTGTTACTTTTTCCATCAGGGCACAACAATGTGATCCGAATGATCATCTGGCCGAGTACTATCTCGCTCACGAGTACGGCGTAAACAGGCAGATTAACGACGCGATGGTACACGTGAAGGTCGCCCTGAATCTGCGAGCCGAGCACATACCGTCCTTGCATTTATTGGCGCTATTGCTTTCGGCGCAAAAACAATACAACGACGCTCTCTATCTGATAAATAGTGTGCTCGAAGAGTATCCAGACAATCTTAATTTTCTTTACGTCAAGGCCAATCTCGAGCTGAACAGTCTGGGTGGCAAAGAGGCACTGTTGACAATAAGTCGTATGCTCCATCTTTGGCGAAGTTTGTACGAGGATCAAACGAACGTCGATAGCAACGATCAGCAGAGTGAGAAACGCAGCGAGACTAGAAGCGTTTTTCAGCTCTACACGTCTGAAATGTCCGACAAGGATTCAAGTGAGTTACATCGTTGCTTTTACCATCTGGCTAAAAAGCAGTAATGTTGTACGATTCACTTTTAATCAAAGTTTAACCCGGGACAGTATGGTATCACTGTATCCTCTCATTATCAATACCAACGTTGTATTCTAAACCAAATCATGCAATGTAATGTCACTGAATACCAAGATTTTCCCAAAAAAATTGATATTTTTCAGTCAAGATTGAACGAATTTTGTTCTGTAGGTTCTTTGCACGCACAATCTTTAGCTGCATCCCGAATCGAGCAGGCTCTTTCGGAGGTCGCCTCGTCGCTAAGTTCGTTCACACCGAAACCTGGTCCTCAGCGAGCCTGGCTTCTACAGCTGCAAATATGGTTGTTACTTACCGAAGTATTTTTGGCTCTGGATCGTCCTGAAAGTGCTACACGCTCGTTGCAGGAAGCTACCAATATATTTCCCATGAGCCACCATATTATGTATACGGTGAGTATCCCACGACAAAAAAAGTAAAAATGACAATTCAACAAAAAACGATAATGTCCGTCCATTTGAATATTTATAGAGAGGTTTGCTGCACGAATACAAGCTCGAGTACAACGAGGCTAAGCAGTGTTATCAAAATGCCGTTTCTATAAATCCATCTCACATCAAGAGTCTTCAACATTTGGTAAGTGACTAAGATATTATTCCAGAAAAAAATTCGCTTCGACGGAAAGAAAAAATTATTAACAATGAATGTGCTTCATTCTCATAGGGTCTGATCTACCATTACCTCGGTAGTCAGAGGCTAGCCGAGAAAACGCTTTGTGATGCCGCGAAGATTGATCCAAATTCCCATCAAACGTGGTATAATCTCGGCAAGGTGCTCGAATCCCTCGGCGAAATGGAAACTGCGAACGACTGCATGGCTACCGCGCTCGAGGTTGAAACTACAAATCCTATTTTACCTATTATGTCCATTCCAATAACCTTCGAGTGAGAACAAGGGTAGGGGCACGAGGGAACTAAGGAGAGGAAAAGCTGCGACCTCGATCGAATTACGATGATAACATTTGCAAAAAGTCTTTTTGTTTATATATACCGACGGAAGGAGATACCTGACGAAGAAATTTCATGTTCGCGACGCAATCGACTCTGGTCAGTAGTGGCTACATATACATATATATATATATACATATATATACATATACAAACACTGTACCTATCCCCTCGTAACCTCGATCTGCCCAGTTATATTTGATTTCAATTTTATTTTACTATCGATATATCCGCTTCCACGCCGGTCGTAGAAGTGGATGTTTCCTTACGATCCCGAGTACCATACTCGGCATCGTTTCAACCTCAAATACGAAATGTCTATGTGATCTTAGTGAGAAAAGTTGTAATTCGTGAAAAATGGTGGCCGTACGGTTGATCGTGTTTCGTAGTTACCGACGCTACCGCGATGAGGCGCTCGCGACACTCGATGTTTTACAACCCTAGCGATCACTTCGATAACTAAAAAGATTTTTGGCAAGACGAAGAGGGCATATTTTCGCCTTAACGGCAGCCATTTATGTGCCACAGCGCCGACATTGATAATTCGTCTTTGCAATATTTGGACAAAGCACTCGAACCAGCCACTTCCTGACCATGTCTGTTACAAAAAATGTTGCTGCACGCAAACCTGAAACACGAATGAAAAACACTAAAGGATGAAGAGGGGCAGAGATAACGTTCGCACGAGCACATCGAGCTCGCTTATGTATTAATGGTAAACAAAATGAAAAAGAAACATACGCGACAAGCGACGTTTTACTTTTACTATCGTGCCAGTAGTACCTGCTTACTTCATTGCAGTATTTCCGATGTATAAAATTACGAAAACCAAAGAATCGACATGTTGAAAATGATTCAATTGTACAAATCGTTTAATGAGCATATAACACATGATCTATATATATATATATATATATATATGTATATATATGTATATTATATATACGGTGTAAAAGAGTTTAATAAAGAGTTATGGATTTTGGTGGTTCAAATGAAACGATGAATTTGGACTCTCCGTGAAAGATGAGAAAAAAAAAAGAAACCTAATATATTTTGTCATTGTGTCGTTGATTTATTGCCCCGTGAATATTTCCCTACAAATAAAATGAGGAAACGATTGCTAAGCAAACAATTGTTTATCTACACATCAGCGCACATGTCCCACTTCCGGTGGTGGGTTGACACGAGCCCGAACGAGAAAAAAAAAGTAGGGTTAAGCGACGTAATGGAAAACAAAAGATTAACGTTTATGCTTTAACGACTTGGCAAGTAAATTGCACCTTCGAAATAAACCGGACGACTCGCGTACGTAATTTTCACCCAAGTCTCAAAGTATTTTTTCCCCCGTCGTAAAATAGAGTGAATAAACGGTGAAAGACGAAGGAAAAATAAAAAAATAAAAAGCAGCGATATAAATCGTTGGGTCGCGTTGTAGAGTTTCATTGTCGGTTCTCCCGCGGATTTCCTGTCATTTTCAGGCTCTCTCTCACGGCCTTGCAGCGCAAAATACTCTTCCCCTACTCCGTCGCCTTCTTCTTTTTTTCACTTCGTTTCCATCCAGCACGAAAGAAGAGCGTTCCGAATAATGAGTATATATAATCGATGTAAGATGGCTATGAAATGATGAAACAGTGAATAACACGGTATTAAGAATTGCATCGTGGCACATGTATTTAGGCACGGCTTCATTACTGAGTGCAGTGAGTGAAAAGGGCAAGTATATGTCATACGATAAATTTTCCGTCTTCCGAAAACGACGTTTGCCCGTACGTCTCTCCCACTCTCTCTCTCTCTCTCTCTCTCTCCATCTTCCGTGTGACGTCAGAATTTGGTGTATGCCGAAGTAGAATGTTTGATCGTTACTAGTCGCAAACCGGAATGCTTATATACATATAAATGTCATACGAAATATATGTGATAGTGCAGTCATCGTGTATACGGAACAACCTTGATATGTCAAAAAAAAAGAACGAAAAAAAAAAACAACCAACTGGTAAAACGTAGATTCCATCACGGCCGGGGAATAAGAGTGGGCATTTCCGCAACTGAGTGAAGATTGGGTCTCGGCAGGATGGCGGAAGTGGTGGAGAAAAGAAAGAGCGTACAGCGACATTAACGGCAGAAAGCCGAAGTAACTGAATATGACAATTTATAAAGTTTCGTGAGATTCTTTAATCGCAGCCTTAGCAAGACTCGTCTCGTTCTCTTTTACGCGAAGTATTTGGACGAAGACCGTATATAATCCTTTAGCGCACGCTCGTATGTCGTAGTATGAGTATATATGTATATATATCTTACCCCAACTACTAGGGTAGCTGGAGAGAATAGAAAAAAAAAAAAAAAGATCAAGCACGCTGCAGTGGGTGTGCTGAGCGTAACAGTCGTAGGCCTTACTCTTAACTCAATTCTATCTAACGAGATTAAGTTTTCTCGCAAACCCCAGCACACCTACACACGCATCTCGTGTACACAAAACCGTCGGCTACGGTCGTTCATAGCGTCAACGCGACGGTAGCTCTCCATCTCTCTCTCTCTCTTTCTCTGTGTGTCTCTCCCTCGTACAGCCCTCTAGCATACATCGCTCTTTCTCTCGACGTCCACCCTTTCGCCCCACATTGCGCCGGGTATACGTACTATAACCTACGGCATAGAGGAAATCCTCCGGCCTCGCCCGCTCTCCCGCCCTTCGTCCCGCCAAAACCCCTGCCGTTCTCCCCTCCCTTCCTCGCCCCTCCCGCACTCGGCTATACACACTCCTCTCCTTCTAACGAGATTACAACTCTATCTCCGTCTCGCTCGTTCGCGTGTCGCATTGCGCGTACATTCGCGCACGCCCAATGGATTTTAGGCATATTCGCGAGTGACTGTTGGTTCATTTTTATTATCGAGGAGTTATTTCGTGTTTTTCTAGGCGTTCGTGTTTTACTTCTCGGACGAATAAAGTTGGAAGAACGGAGGTAAAGACGAAAAAGGATATGACATAACCTCACCACGCAACCTTCGAACGAACGATCCGATACGTCGTTGACAATTTCTCGGCTGATCTTACCTCTCTCATGCGTCATTTGTATACGGAGCTCGTATACGTGTAATATGCATATAGTAATCTATACATTCTCAACTGTCTACGAGGGCTGATGAGAAATTCGTTGGCTCTTACGCAGCCTCGGCGTCGCAGAGCGGGCATCGCAGAGCGTCGCCGCCAACTTCGTGCCGCTACTGCCGCGCGCGTCACTTTTAGCGCATAAAATGCTGCATCGAGGTGGGCAAGAAGGAGGTATAAACCGGCTTCTATGCGTAATACAATCGACCGGCAATAATGGTTTTCGCGCATAGCCGGACTTTCTTCGACACGTGATGTGTATTATAAGAAAGAAAGAAAAAAAGAACACGTCTTACATCGCATATATCGTGAAACTCGATTGCGAGGCTTTTCGTTCGGGTATAACATACCGAACGTTACGATAATACAGAGGTAACGCGTATACGGAAAAGATCACACCAGCGTACGGGCAAATACCCGCATAATGTTTGATTATCGACGACAATGCGCATCTAGAAATTGATACAAGGTTTGATAGATGCAAGAAAAAAATAACGATGAAGAAAAGCGCAACCGCCATCTGGATGACGCTTTGAGAGATACACGAAAGTGTGTCCCTCTCGCGAATTCAAAGCTTTTAACAAAACGAGAAAAAATGTGAAACAGAGGAAAGAGACAGAGAGAGAGAGAGAGAGAAAAGGAGCACGCGAGTGGGTACCGCGTATAAGATCGCGAAACGAGGGAGGGGCGAAGGGTAGAAGGGGCCGGTTAGAAAGAGAGAAAATTGTGTCATCCCCACGCACAGACCAACGGACTGCAGCACAGAGAGTCACGGTCGGCCTTTGACTTTCCGGGGCTCTCTACTCTACTCTACTCTCCTGGTGGACCCTCGTTTCCCGGGTTAGAGAGGGATAACGTGTATATATACGTATTCGTGCATATATATTTTATGCCACGAGGGAGGGTTCGCAGAGTCAATATCTGTAACGTCGTATAAAACAGTAACTAATAACGGATTTATGTATGCATATGTACAGAAAAATGGTAATCTAGGTTAGGTATAGGTTTTTTTTTCCCTGAATTATCCTCACGGTAGATATGAGCGTAATAAAACGTGGTGCACACGCGGTTGGCGGAGACTGGCACAGATCAAAGGGGGAAACCGTTCATCGAATACACACAAAACACACATATACGCGAGAAACGAGAGTCTCGGTCGACTCTATGATCGTTTTACGTCGACCGCGTAGTTGTGTCGGCCGCCGCCGCTGCTGCTGCGTTCGATCGAGTCAAAGAGAGGGGATTGGCCAAGAGGCAGAAGGGATGAAATAAGACAGCGTTCTTGGGGAGCGAGGCAGGGACATAAGAATGGAGATATATACCCGGCAATGAATTTATATGCTTATATGTATTTGTTGATTTTATATTATGGAAAACGTTAGAGGGTTTCGAGGTTATGATGACCCGTGGAGAGATTTATATTAACGCTTGAGCGAAGTATGTTGAGAAATGGAAAGAGACAAGTAGGAACGAGAGAGAGAGAGAGAGGAAATAAGAGAGCCGTGAGTCTATAGTAAAGAGATGTATGAAAAAGAAAAAAAACTGGGGTAGATGTGAGAATACGTGGGGGTTGACTTATATCGTGAAGGCAAGTTTCCCTGGGGTTTTCAGGAACATGCTACAACATATGACGACTGGATGCTGAGCGAGCCCTGATCTACAGTGACGACGTAAGAAAACTGTCGCAGTTGTGTATTTATATATATATAAGTGTGTGTGTGTGTGTGGGTTTGTGGTTATGTATGTGTGCTCGCGAGTAGCTGTATACATGTATAGATATATGTCATCTGCCAAAAAACAGCGAGGGTTGGCACGCCGAGGTTTGCCACAGCCAGGTCGCGTCGAGGGGAGGTTGGGTAAAATAGAAGAAGCCCGCGCTCGCTCTCTCCTGCAACGACGTCGACGACGTGGACGGACTACGTCGAGGATGCGTTGGAGCGCGATTTGCGCGCGCAGTGCGCTCCTAATAGAAGTTAGTACACGAAGTGGAGGAGCGAGACGACGGAGACGACGATGATGATGACGACGACGGCGACGACGACGGCGGCGACGGCGACGACGACGACGGCGACGGGAAAGAGCCTGCTGGCTTTGACCCGGTAGAGCCAGCGGCGGAACAGTCCGCGCGGCCGGCCTGACGCATTGCAGGTGCGCGCTGGCCAATCACGAGTCCGCTTAGTTCGCCCGGACCCGTCCTGTAAACAAGACCGCACCCACGGCTTATAAAGCTACCCTACGCGGGCGCACCGAAACCCAATCCATCCCCCTGGTGCGACTCGCGCAACGTACAACGGATACGCCGATTTTCCCTCAACGAGAGGAAGCAAAAAAAAATATATATATACGAGGGAAGAGGAAAAAAAAACGATTTCCCCCCATACTTTTTGCCGTGTTTTAACGGCAGACGATCGACGCGCTAGCTTCGCGTCGCGTAGTAAGTGCGCGCAGCGTCGCTTCTTGCCGTTTCCCCTGACACTCGAGTCTTCCATCTCGCTCTCGCTCACGCCTATTATCTCTCTGGCCTCTTCGTGATCCCCACTCCTTGCCACGCCGCATGAGACGCGCGCAGCCGCGACGTTCGTGTGTCGCACACCCTTTGCTCGTTTCCCACCCGCCAACCGCCCCGCGCTCGCTCGCGCCACTGTCGCGTCCCCCACCGTCGTCGCTTCGCTGCGTCTTCGGTAGATCGCGAACCCAACAGTGCGCAACCCGTCGCGTGGCGTAGTGATACCAGCGAGCTCGCACGGTTAACAAGGGACTCCATTGCTGTCCGGAGTGCGTTTCCCATCGGCCGTGTTATAATATATCCCGCCGTCGTCTCGTCGTTGTCCGTCGTCTCTACCGTTCATAAACTCTCCTCTCTCTTATAATCGTCGAGACGGTAAACTTGTATCTCACTACAAGCTCGTAACTCGACCTGAGCTTCGGTCTCGAGGAACAAAACGAAGTAATAAAGCGAACCGAGAGCCCAAGCCGAAAAGAAAGGAAAAAAAAAAGCTCTCCGTATTCGCCGCAAGCTCTCGTGGCTCGCAGCAGCAGGTCGCGCCCGTCGCAGAGCCGCTTGAGAAAGAGACTTCTCGCGACTCAGCCTCTCTCTCTCTCGTTTGTTCCTCTACACACCCATACCACTAGAGACACCTTCGCAACGCGTCGCGATCCCAGCGAAGCAACAGAGAGAAAACACGAGTTTGCTGTAACCGTTGTGCCGAGAGACCAAAGAGAGAGAGACACAGAGAGAGAGGAATAACCGAAGAAGCATCAGCGGCTGCGGTTTAGAGGACAGAAGAGGTGTGCTGCCGTTCATAATATCATCCGCTACTTCTCTTCTCTTCCCCCCGTTCTATCTAGTTATTCTTTGAGTTTATAAAAATTCCGTCCGTCTTGTTGTCACTTTTCTTGACACACGGACACGTCCACAGCTTGGCAAAAAAAAATAAACGAGCGCACATCGGCAAAACAGCGTAGAGCAAATATTCGCTGCTATATCGATCTCGCTCGCACGGTGCCCGAGTACAATATTACATATCCATATACATATATATATATATATACCTACATATATATACACACCTATATACAAATATAGTTATATACGTATATGTATGTATGTATATATATTCGCTTTCTTTCTATTGTAGAACGAAAGAACTTTTGTGAATTTCATCTTTTGTATACGTGAACAAAAATTGTTATAGTGTGCGACGAAGCTATCGAGCTATCTCGACTCACGTCGTATCATCGTCGCGTCGTCGTCGTAGAGAGTACCGCATATACGGACGCGGGACACACACACACACACACAGCACGCACGCACGACACAACGGCAGTCTCTCCCCGCGAGACTCTGTCTCTCGTTAGTTAGACGAGAGCACCGAGCACCGACGGATCGGCAAAGCGGCAGCAGCAGCTGAAGCCTCTAACTCGCGGAGAGTGATAAAGAGAGTGTGAGGGGGAGAGAGAGAGAGAGAGAAACAGAGGCTAGGAAATCCACAGCGAAACAGCAGTAGCAACCACAGTCTCGCCATGGTGAGTTTATCCCGTATTATTTCTTCTTTTTTTTTACTACTACTGCGAACATTATTATTATTATTCTTATTCTTATCATCGTGTATGTGTATAGGAATATCGTATAATACCCGCTATTCCGACGACGGCTGCCATTATATGCGGCAATTCTTCGAGCCACTGACGCACGGGAACAAGCGTGTGCACGTGCCCTTCCCTCTGCCTCTCGCTTCTCCGCAATTTTTTTTTTCTGTTCCGTAATACTTTTTTCGCTTCGCGGTACAAAACGACGTGTGAAATCTTTTTGTTCCGCGACGCTTTTTTTTTTTTTTTTTATTTTCTCCGCCCGGATACCTCCATCTCCGGCGGCGTTTCTTTTTTTTTTTTTCTTTTTCTTCTTTCGGCGACCATTCTCTCTGTTTTATCGGCGACGTGTCGCGCACACGTCGTGTCTACCGCGCACGGCTTCTCGCGGTGAAGAAGGACGCATAGACGACGGAGAAAGAGATAGAGTGTTGCGAATGGCAATCCAGCCGGAATTAACGAATTTTTATCATCGAACGAAAGTCGGGAAAGGCAAGGCGGACGCACTGTGTTTTTTATGTGTGTGTGTGTGTGTGTGTGACAGAGAAAGAGGAAGGGAGAAAACCGCGATTATTCTTCGCGAAGCCACGAACGAGAAAGAACCGGCCTTCTCGTCGCACGCGGTTTCTTCATCGGCTCGATCCAACGGTCACCAACTCGGGGGGCTTCCAGGATCCTCTCTCTCTCTCTCTCTCCCTCGGCCAAGCTACTGTTACTCTCTCTCTCTTCCTCTCTGTCCGCCTCTGTATGTGTATCGCCACTACCGCTCTCCCTGCTGGCGCGGAGTTCGCCTTCTGGCTGCTCTCTCGACTTTATATACACGCGGGTTTTTGCTCGGCGTAAAATTCATCCCGGATCGACCATAATATCCAACCGGTCATGCTCGTTACAACGTTTTACACCTTGCGCCGAGCTCGCGAGAAATATTATTTTTTTTTTCTTTCTCCTTTATTTTGCCATCGACCAGGGGCGTTTATGTCCGGCATTATTCTCGGGCAAATATGAAGCACGTATTGTACGCATATGAAAGTGGGAGCACACACAACATGCGTGTATATGTGTGTGTGTGTAGCGGTAAAAAGAGGATACCCAGTGCGAAAGTTAGTAAGAAGAACACGCAGGATAACCTAACGGCTAAAACGTTGACCAAGCCTGAAAATCGATGAGTAATTCTATTTTTGCATTTTATCGATTCGTTTATTGTTTCGAAGTTCGCGTTTTTATTGTTATTATTTATTATTAATATTGTATTTTTTATTTATTTTTTTTCATCGATTCTTGAACGTTTAGAAGCGCGCTTGAAATTCGAGGGATTTTCTTATTCCTTTTCACTCCCTTCCCCGGATGAATTCTCAACGATCGCGGCGAGTGAACTAGGCGAGGGAGGGGGACCTACGGGCGGTCGAGAGGGAGGGGGGAGCTCCGAAGGCGCAAGAGGAGGAAGGGGAAGGCCTCCCTCGGAGACACGTCCGCGCCCCCGGGAAATACACCTCTACCTCTTCGAGTTTCTAGCTGCCGTGTTGAAACTACGATTTCCCCATGACTTTGTGTGTGCGTTTAGCTTCTCTCACCTCGTGCCCGACCACCCCTCTTCGTCGGATCGATCCATTTTCTCCCATGTTCCGCTCAAAATGTCGACGACAATTTTACCAACGACAAAATTCTATGGGAACGAGATAGAGAGCGAGGGAAGGGGAATTAACAAAAAAAACTGACGACTCACATTTGCCGTCGGCTTCGACATCGTCAATGAATGTAGCTAAACGAAGGTCAGGGGAATTCCTCAAGACAAAATCGTAGACTCGCCGGATCATGGAATCACTCTTCCTCGCTCTTTGTCTATTTCTCTCTCTCTCTCTCTCTCTTTCACCATCTCCCACCATCGTACACTCCTCGTTCTCTTCGACTCGCCCCTGGCGACTCGCGATTCCGAGCCAACGAAGCCGGCTTTTTCAACTGTATAGATATGTCTGTATTCACTCGTTCGCAAAATCCACAAGCCACGCCACGAGAGAACTAGAGAGACCACTCGGGACAATCGAATTTACCCGATAAGACGTCAGGACGTGGCTGGCCTTTATCTTGTTTTTTTTTTTATCATTCTTTCTAGCCTCTCGAGCGTAGAAACGTTCTTTTTTCCTATATACGTTTTTTTCTTTCTTTCACGGCATTTGCGACGCGATAAGAATTAAAAAAAATGAATCACACGAAGATATTGGCACGTATAAACGATGACGGAATTGCTTGCCGTGAAGAATTTATCGACGATAGCTTATATTTTCTTCGCATCGGAAGATACCAATGTTATCGTACTCAGCAGTATTGTCCTCGAACATAATTTCATCATAAACGCTCCATATACGATGAGAAATGTTTTTTTTTTTTGTACTCATTCTTTTTTTGATATTTTTATTTTATTCCCTTATTCAAATATAATGCTTTACATAATATTTTTTACCGGAATATACATTATACACCTAAAAGAAGAAGAAGAAAAAAATGTATATTTCAATATAAATTCTTTCCATGTGGCATCACCGACACAGTTGGGAACATATGCGTATGCGATATACCGCATGCTCATAAATTAACGTTGGAAACTCACCACGCCTGTCGGATTGTGATTCACGCGCCACAAGCTTTCGTGGAAAATCGATCGTTCGATGAGAGAGTTCAGAAAGCGATCATATCGTATCCGAATCTCGTTACAGTTTCGTACGATTCCATCGGTTTCGTTTATGCATAGACACAGGGACAGAGAGAGAGAGAGAGGTATAAAACGAGTGTGTTCGCGACGATGGTCGCGACCGAGTGGGTGTCGATGGTGCTGCTCCTGTCGGTGGTGCTTTAGTTGCAGTAGTATCTAAGAAATTTCCCACTGGCCTACATTCACCTCGTTTCCTCCCTCTTGTCGCGTCACCTTCTTTCTACCCCTTCTAGCATTATCCGCGTTATATACATTTTTTTTCATTTGAAAATTATAGACGCAAATTCACTACAATTGAATAAATTTACCTTTTTCTTTCTCTCACGGTTTTATCGCGTCGCGATCGTCCGGGATCAAAATTGTACGTAACAGTATGTACACATTGTGGGTGCCACGAATCTCGTGTATTCAACGAAACAAGAGAGAGGGTATGGCTCGTTTGATGTGTGCATATAAAATTTGTATCGCGTGCAGGCCAGTGTTTCCCCGTCGGAACACGCAGCTATGATTAACCACCGATTGTGTGGACAAAACACCCGTGTGTAATGCGATAGCTCGTTGAATATATGTAATAAAAATGGCAATAACGCCATTACCGGATTTTATTTCTTCTTTTTATTTTACTTCTGCTCTTAAGCAAAATAAATCATTTCGTTGGTAGAAAGGGAGTTGGTGAGGTTTCTTATCTATGATGAAATTCTCTCGTCCAACGTTTCTCTCTCTCTCTCTCTCTCTCGCTCTTCTAGTGAATCGCGTACATAGCAGACCACCAGCAGCAGCCGCGTTGCGGCATTCGCCAATCAGCCATTGTGCTATATACCTCACTATTGATTTTCGCAGTCGGTGCCTCCATGCACACTCGCACACGTACACAGGAACAGAGATACACACATAGAGAGAAGAACGAGAGAGCGAGAGAAGCCCTGTTTCTACTAGAGCTCGCTTTTAGCTATCTCTATCTTTCCGTCTCTCATCTCCTTGATTTTCTATCCTCCATCTTCTTCGCCTCCCACCCTTCCTCCTCGCTCTTCCCTTTCTCGCTTCCATCCCTCCTGTGCACGACCCCCGGCATAACTCTTTCATTTTTCTCATATTATGTACCTGAGGTTGAGGGCTGAGCATACCTTACCAAGAACTCTTTGTTGCTAGTTTTTTTTTTATTTTACTCCTCTTTCCCATCTCCTTCTCTCGACTGTTATTCGATAAATTTTTCTCCTCGATATTTCTCGGTAAAAACTCGCTTCATCGACGTTGTTCTTTCTTTTTTTTTTTGCTCGTTTTCGTCGAGTAACGAGATACTCGCCAGTGGCGAATATTTTTAGGTTATGGCGATGCGGAATTGCTCGGTCGGTAACAAATACCGATCGAAGGAAAATTATCTTTGTTAAACGCACGGTTATTTCTTCCACGTTATTTCGCATCTTCTCGAATCGATGTGTAACTTCCATACAGCCACTTAAAAACTGACGGACTATTTTTGTCCGTCGGACGTTGAAGTTCGATGTGTCGAATCGATGTGCGCAGTTCGAACAGAGTGCACAAGGGTTAAGCGTACTTTCGCGAGAATTTGTGGAAGAATATATAAACAGTACGCTCCTGCCGTATTCTTTATATATTGCCCTCTTTCCGGCTTCGCGAACCACGAACAGCCGTCACGCTTGAACTAGTCTTACCCTTTTGCCCTTTTTTCTGCTCAACCACAAATCTTACGCGTCTCGCTCTCGCTTCTATCCTTCTTCGCCGTTGCCATTTTTTTCCCGATCGCACCGCCATCTACCACGAACTCCACTTTCCGCAGTGAACTAACGACTGGATAGTTTCACAACGAAACAGCTCAATTCCGTCATGGCCGAGACGAGTTAATAACCCCGCCATTTTTAAATACAAAGATATTCGATTTGCGCTTCACGAGACAGAATCCATTTTTTTTCTCTCTTACTCGACTCCTCTACCCTTTATCCTGTTAAGAATAATCGCGTTAGCGTCGACGTTTGTTACTATCTCCATAGTGGGGACTCGTTATCTGTCCATCCCATTATTATGCTCTACTAACTGTCACGATTTGGTAAAAGAAAAAAAAATTGCACTGAAAAATAAAACAACATTTTTTTTAGTACTTTTAAAAAATAACCTTTTATCTAATTAGAAAATGAAGCAATTCTTGTTTTATTTTGTTTGCTTTTTTAAGTTCCTACTTGTACTAAGCGAATTTGTGTCGCTTTCCGTGTATACACGTAACGAGATTATGTACGAGAATTGGAGCGAAGATATATCGGAAGAGAGGATCCAATAAAGAGTATGCCAATCCGTCAATTAGGGCCTCCCACTCTTCGAATCATTAAAATGCTTCGCTTCCGGTATGAAATTATTAGTTATTGAGCATGGAGTGACGCGAATATCGAATACGACAAGTCATGATAATTGGAGTTTTCTAGTACGTATTGTTGCCATTCTGCGTCTGGCAGAGACAACGGCGCCATCTAGTGTTTTAGTACACAGAAGTAGCACGGCTCGATTCTTGTCGCATAAAAGTTTGCCCTAACGGTACAAACTTATTGTTCCCCTCGAATAAGAAAAAAAGTTTCTACGTTTGTAGTTCACTATTGCGTATAGAAATAGCGAGGAAAGAATGTCAAAGTTCCTACGAAGCATATAAAATCTCATGTCCGATTCCGCAGTAAGCTATATTTTCCACTCGCTGTACGAGCGACTGTTACGCTCATTTCCTCATGTGCAAATTTTTAATGAGTGGGCGTGGCTTGCCGTGAATGTGTTTGGAGAGGCAGCAGAGACGAGAAATGGACGGAAACCGTTGATACAGAGCACCCCCGCATACTGTGTCGCCTGTGAGAGCCCAAGTATACCTTCAAAAAAGAAAAAACCGTCCTGAATATTCCGCCTGAACTGGTTCGTTAATAGGAACCGCCGCGACCGTCTATAAAACTGAAAAAGAAAAACGTAGCTCCTTTTTTCTTTCCTTTCATTCCAGCATTGATTAGACATTGTAACAACCTGCGTCCATAAATTGTGAGTCGACAAAAGGCGAGCGAAGCGAAGAACTTATCGCTCGACGATATCGAAAGAGAAACGAGATTATCAGAGATATAATATTATCACTTATTCCGATAAGACGACCAAGTAAGCTCATGGCAATAAGCCTTAAGCACAAAGGTCCGTCTGCGAGGAAACGAGGAACAAAAATGAGCTGCGAATGTGAAAACTCGTACCGTAGGTCTATAAGTATCGCCCCGCAAGTAACGATAAAGATCAGGGCTCGTAATCACGCTACGAGAATTATAAAAAGAAAATCGTGTGAATTTTACTTCACGCTTCGTAGTACGAGATAATATTGATAAATGAAGATTGAAAAAAAAAAATGCACGCACACATGTAACACGTGAAACATTGTGTTCAAGGCTGACCAACTCACAGAAGAACAGATCGCAGAGTTCAAGGAGGCGTTCTCGCTATTCGATAAAGATGGCGATGGTACCATCACCACCAAAGAATTGGGCACAGTCATGCGCTCCCTTGGACAGAATCCCACAGAGGCCGAGCTCCAAGACATGATTAACGAAGTAGACGCCGATGGTACGTAAATAATTTTAAATACAACAATCGTATTAATTATTGATAACCATAAATTGAAAGAAAGTAAACATTTGAAAGAGCGAAGGGAAGTACGTGTTAAAAGCTTTGAAAAATTTACAGGAAACGGCACGATCGACTTTCCTGAATTCCTGACTATGATGGCGCGTAAAATGAAGGACACCGATAGCGAGGAGGAAATCAGGGAGGCGTTCAGGGTGTTCGATAAGGATGGCAACGGTTTCATATCTGCAGCAGAGCTCAGACATGTTATGACAAACCTTGGAGAGAAGCTGACCGACGAGGAGGTCGATGAGATGATTCGGGAGGCCGATATCGACGGCGATGGTCAAGTTAATTATGAAGGTAATTGTCAAATATTTAAACGACCCGTACAGCGCGAGTCTATTAATATCAAATGGACCTGTACGAGTGTGCGAGAGATCGTGTGATTCATCAAAGATGAAAAAATATGACCCTGAATGCAGATTGATGCTTTTTTTTCGTCCCTAACTATAACTCGAGTCACGTCCAAAGCAACGATATATCGAGTCTCCTATGGCTTGATTCTTTCCACGCGCGCGATATGCGATACTCGAAAGACTTAATAGAGCGAGAAGATGGGAGGAGTCTCGAAACGAGATGGAGCTTTGAGCAAATCACTTAGCGCCCGTTGTTCTATTCAATTATATTCCATTATGCACTTAAGCACGTCTGATTAACATTCCAAATTAGCGGGAGACACAAACCGAGCGAGAATAACGTTTTCTCACGACGGGTAACGAACGACTTATCTCATCCGGTAATTCGATCGGGCCCCGGCCCCTTTCTCATTCTCTCGATGACCTTCTTTTTTTTCCGTTGTATGTTTGCTCGTACGTAAGACATAAAACAAAAATCAAACGTTTCACAAAAACGTTCTCGACCTCTCTCTTATCAATTTATTTTGCAGAATTCGTCACAATGATGACATCAAAGTGAATGCAACCTGTGCGCTGGGAAAACTCGCGACTCGGAGTGGTGTTGACGTACTAAACCAAAACAACATGAACAACAACAGCAGCATGAAGATTTAAAGGAATAAAGAAAAAAAAAAAAACAAAAACGGAAAGAGAAAAATACGAATCAACAGCAAAGTGAAAACAAAAAAAAACCTTGTACCAGGATGTAAAGAAGTCTTAAACTCGAGAGGTCAATGTCCCGTTTGACACGCATTAATCATCGTTAACGATAAGTAATAAGGGCAATTAATTATTTAATTAAAAAGTGTATACCACCATTACTACTACTCTTCTTGACATGTGTGTATTCGTCCACGTGTCCGTAACACCCACGCGACACATATGTTGACCACGTCTACGGTGAGTGCAAAAAACACAGGATATATAAAATGAAACAGAGAAAAAAGTAAAAAAAAAACAAAAAAACGAAAACGAAACATCATTTAACAACTGCAGCAACAACAAGGTGTGCTCACGAGAGAGAAAGCAATTCACGTTTATCGAGAAAAAAAAACAAAAAAAAAACAAAAAAAATGTCAGAACTCACCTCTAAATTCCCAAAGTCAAATTTCCTAATATCTCTTACTAAAACCCTTCTTCTATCCTCTCGTAATCCCGCGCTTCTATCACAATACCATTTCTATCTACCCCAGTCTCTCTCTCTCTCTCTTTCCTCCCCCTCTCCCCCCTCTCTCTCTCTCTCCTTTCACTCGTTAGCTTTCTTTTACTGGTTTCCAAGCCAACAGAGCGAAGGACCGAATGACACAAACGAAACACAATGAGGTGCGCGATGGAAGAAACGAAGCAGAGGCAAATAATCGTCTGAGAAAAAGAGAGCCAAGAGTTCAGGATGAGAGAAAGATTTGGTTTTTCTTTTTCCGTTTACCTTTTTTTTTTTTTTCTTTTGGACGACTCGGTGAACGAAGTTTGATGCATCTCGTGTCCAAATTTCTGTGGACGCTTCAACGAGAATACTTGACGCGCTATATGGCGTTGAGGTACGCGAAGCGTTGGTAACATCGCCAAGTTACAATTGACCGTGGATCATCAAATTTTTTTCCAAGCTCTCCTGCTGTACATTCATTGTTTTTTTTAAAGAAAAGAAACGAACAGCAACATCAAACAAATACACACGTATCAAATTAAATTAGGATCTCTTTCCCTTAACGTATATTGTACGATCTCATCATCGTCGCGACTTTATCGAATATATGTTGGGACTTCGTTGTTTCGGATTTTGCGACAATGTGTAGGCGACGAAACGCTGACCACGCGTGAAACAAAAAATGAGATATCGCAATAAGGAAAGAGGCGAGGAATGTTAAAAAAAAAAAAAGGAGGAAAAAGAAACGTGGCAAGCAAAATTGGTCGACGTGACAAAATTGCAAAACTAGTTTCAATGGAGTCGATCATACGCGTTTTCGTTTTTGCTTTGTCCATGGGGAATTACGTGTATGTTTATCAGTGTCTCTATGCGTCGGGACTCCCTTTAGCCTCGCCCAACCTGCGCTCCCCCCCACCCCTCTCCCCTCTCAATGTTTCATGATAGTATAACTAAACAAACAAAAATGAAAAGTGTCTAGCGAGTCGTAATTTAATTTATATAAGTAATGCACAAGAAAATCTGTAAAAAAACGAAAGAACAAAAAAGATAAGAAGATAAACAAACAAAAAAAAAAAATAAAACAAAAAAAAATTGTAGTAGAGTACCGTGAAGCCTTGAAGAGACGAGAACTCCATTCTCTCGCTCTTTTCGTACGTGTCTTTACGTTTCTATGGATTTCGTATACTCGCGAATCGCATTTCGCGCAATCGATGCGCGCGCGATCCAACCAAGACCCCGTGGAAAAGAACAAAAAAAAAAACAAAGAAAATAGCTAAGCGAAAAGAGCATCGAGTACGCGAAATCCTCGACATTCCTATCGATGAGATATGTAATCTTTCAAAAAAAAAAAATCCAAAAAAAAGCAAAAAAAAATTCTAATTCATCTTCGCGTGGCGTGTGTTCACAAACACACAAACATTAACACAACACGCGCGTGCGCGCGAGAGAGAGAGCCTCTGCCTCCTGGTCATTAAGCTAAAATACTCTCCTCTTCGGGATCCTGCCTTCCAAGGAAAACTTCATTGTATTTGCAAAAAACGAAAAAGAGTAAAAAGAAACAAAAAACAAAACATTGAAAGAACAAGTAAAAAAGTAAAGAAAAAAAAAGAACGAAGAAACCAAAAAAAAAAAAAAAAAACGTCGACACCACTTTTCTTGAATCACGAAGAAAGACAGAAATTTTTTGACGCAAAGAACGAGATCGGTACGCACTTCCTGGGGGTGCGTGTTGCCCAGTCAGAGACGTGCGCGCGAGAGGGAGAGCTTTGTCGAACGTAACTGGCGTGTGGCGTGTGATTCGTACGATGTTACTTAAATAACAACAAACAAAACAAAAAAATGAAAAAGAAAAGAATAAAAAAAAATGAAAACTTAAAGAGCAAGTAAGCAAGTAATACACCGAACGATTATGACAAGATTATGAGAACAAAAAAATGATGAAAAATAGGAGAAGAAAAAAGAAAACATGAAACACAGAAAATAACATCAGACGTGTCGGTGGTTCAGTCATAATATATATGTAATATATATTATATATAATTAAATTAAAAAAGAAAAAAAACGAGAAAGAATTCCTCCACAGTCCTTTATTATTTAATATGAAAGAACGAAACGAGAAGTACTTGTATTTCTGGTGACCTAGATCGCATTGATCATAAAAAGACAAAATAAATGTATCCTCATTTTTAGGTCACAAAATATAATTGTCGTTTTTTCTGCTCATCGAAAAACACATAGTACCTTCTGGGTAGTATGTTAGTTTGTATACTTCTACGAATATATATATATACATATATATATATATAGATGCACGTTATGTATAGTAATTGAAAAGCTCATTCGCCCCTCCGTCGTATACGGGGTATTTAGCAAGCGGCTATCGATTTGCTTATAACAACGGGATGGAATGTTCCAATATTGAAAGCCTCTCTCTGGGCATCACTCCGCCTCGCTGCTGTGTATTTAAAACGCAGTATAATGGTCCGCGAGGCCACTGGTCGATTTTCGGGTGGTAGCACACACAAGGGATGCGGATTGAGGGGGTGTTTTTTGCACCCGCCGAGCTCTCGCTGTAGGAAGGACGCATGGGACGCATGCGTTATAATATTCGCATTACAATCCACTATCGCTATCTCATCGTGGCATCTCTTTCTCTCACTCACACGCACACGTCTCCCTCTTGTCGTCATACTGATTAAATTTTCAGACGCTGTGCGAGACTCACGAGACGACGGCGACGGCATCGACTGAAAAAGGAAACACTTCTTGGTGATTTAAATAAATTTTATCACACGCGATCACTGGGACAATCGATATGTCGAGCAAAAAGAATGAAATTATGAGAATGTCTCGCGTTACGTGGCTAAGAATAAGTTGTACATATAGAGAATTTAATTATTATCAAACGTTGTAGTAAAAGATAGAGTCGATGCTTACGTCTTGGCCCGTTTGATTCAGGTTAACACTATACATATAGTGAATTTGATTTCTTGCTTATGAAAATTTTACTATTATTGCATCGTTACGAAATTCAATATCGTTCGTGGGAATTTCAATTTCGAGTTCGATAGATTTTGCCTTGATTCGACTCTTATAAGATCTTCTGGATATGGCGACTACGAATTCGTGGCATTGAATATGTATGAGGCTGTGGGAGGATGAGTGTATGCATTATTACTCTGTCGCCGAACCAAAATTTCATCAACGAAACCTCTCAGGGATGTGGGAAGATGCTGCAGATCGGAATACCTGGAATTACTCGTTACCAGAATGAGAACACCTTTTTATCTGTTGAGGAGGTAGTTTCCTTGATTCACATCTCTTATATGATAATCGTACACTGATTTCATAGATCGTGATTAACGTACGTTTAATAATAAAAGAAGATAAACATAATAAAATATACCTTCGTTATTACGACAAAATTGAAGGTACTTTCATTCTTCTCGATAAACAACACTAGTCGTGAATTATTAGTTTATTTCCACTGGATTGTACAGTTTGGCAAGGCCTTGGTCAAATCATTCTCAACACCGGTCTTGTCCTTCACATATGGCATACCTTGGAGCTTCAGTACACGCAAATTCCTGGAAACCAAATAAGCAGGAGATTCTTGAAACTGAATTGTATATTATTTTGTCCGTCTGTTTTTTCTTTTTACGTAAAGCAAGAGGACGAAAGCTGCTACAAGCTTCAAAGTGAAATACAATACTATTTTTGGAAGACTCGTAGTATTTTTCGTTCTCGACACTCACGAGAGATTTTTCAAGCTTTTTAGTGCCCCATCTGTAATGTTTGCGCAGTCCACAACTTCGAGATATTTCAGGGTATCTTTCACAGTGGACAAACGACGCAATGCCTCATTCTCTATGTAAACACAGTTGATCAGCTTTATCTCATCTATGTATTTACATCCAGCTGTTGGAAAATTTGTTTTTTAATTAAAACATTGATTGTCTTATAGGTAATCAACTTTGAGTAATATTTGCGTAAGGAGAATACCAACAGAAGTAAGGAAATCCTATGTGATGAATCGAAGAGTCTGTTGCATCAACAGATTGAATGTACCGAGAATGTTTACCTTCAAGCCCTATCAAAGCATTGTAATCACTGAGATATACGTCCATTCCTTTCCATTTGACCGAAGCACCATTTCTCAGGAGCCATTCGGCACAGGCTCCGTCTGGACCAATTTCCTTGATTCTAGCCTCATCGACACTTGAGCAAACGTACGGTAAATAAAGTTAATTGCATCAAGAATCTTCAGGACGAAAAACAAATAATAAATTAATTTTACCTGTTCCATACTTCAGTTAGCCAGTAGAATAAAGGTCTCTTTGACTGGTTATCTACCCGTCTGAGTAATGGCGATAAGAGTTTTTGGTACTTCTAATTGTGAGCAACCACACAAATAGTACAAGCGAGAACATTTTTGAAACCATATAAGTATAATACCTGTCAGGGGGTATGTATAATGGCCATTTTTATGTTTATTATGCATAAGTGAAAATAGACGTGTCGATCCATACGTGCAATGCCATATTTAGTATTGGGAGCCGGCCGGCGATTCACCAACGAACCGACCACGTAATTCTCCTCCACTCGACCGTGTCCTTTTTTGTTTCGATAAATTGTTGATGGTGTCGTTTTGCATACGACCGTTTCGTTGCTCGCTGTGCATGCAAAAATGTTCAGCGAAATATTATTGTCTCTGGTACTTTCAATATCGGACGCTTGGGCACAACACAATTATAATACTTATACATTCGCAGCAACGTTTGACACAACGATTCTCGTTCCGCCACACTGGGCGTAAGTGGGGATAGAGAATTCAGCGTTTTTCGATGTTAAGAAGTGAGGTGGCGCTGTTGTGGATGCGATAAAAACCTAAAAAAAGCCAATGAGTCATTAGGGAATTTCGTTCGATTGGAGGAAAAAAATGTATGCGTTAGCTTTTCTTTCTCCCGTTATTTAAGGAATTTGTCCAGGAAACATTTTTGGCAGGAAGCAGCTGATAAATTTGTCTACCTAAGCGAATAAACTTATACACAACATTGCGTTTGTAAAGTCGGACTTTTATCGGAAACATTTCGTACAATGCGAGCTTCGACGTCATACTTTAGTTCTTCGTGTCTGAATGGAATATGTTTCGTAAGATTTGTCTCGTACGTGATTCTTTTTCAATATTGTGTTTTATTATTTGTATTTATTTTCGATCCCCGACCGGTTCGATCGTCTCGCCTCCGCGGATCTGTCCCCAGCCGATAAGACGCCAATGTTTCTCGATACGTCGCGAAAGAGCGATTTTCTCGTCAATTTCCGTGCAGACTGGATTGGTCAAGCTGATTTTAGCCAAATCAGCTCTCGTCGCCACAACTCGTCCACCGGTGCTCAACGATCCAATGTTAACAAGGAGAACCTCGTTCCTGGTTAACTTAGGTACCTGAAATAATCGAGGAAACAAATCAAACATATTGACCAATAATCGTGAATGTTTTGTTACAATCTCGGCCGCCTTTTCGAAACTACTTTCATACCTTAGCTCCTTTCTTGTCACCCTCGGTTCTCACGCCCAACAAACGCTTGAGAAGATAGTACGATATTTCAAGCTCAATAAATATCTTCGGTAATGCGCCTACAGCCCCCAATATCTGGCCAACCAAACGATCCGCCCGGCAAAGGGTTGGCTCAATCTTTGTCCCTACACCGATAAGACCACCTGGCACGGCAAATTGCAATTCGTTTTGCTCGGCAAACAATGACACAATTCGGGAAAATATCGGACGACACGTCAATTTCCCTTCGCCGTCTTTTGATACAAGCCCTGGTCGCACTTCGATCTCCATGCCGACCTAAAAGTCAAGATTTTAGGTTATAAATGATTAATATAGGGTCGTAAAGCTTTTATGATTAATGTTCATCCGCGAATGATCGTGATAAATGTATGCTTATAAATAACAGCGATAAACGTGTATCCATAAATTATAATGATAAATGTGTACGCGTAGATGTATATATCGCGGTATACATAAACGGTTTGCATACGAATCGTTCGTACCTACTGTTATATATTTCATTTCCTACCTTCAGTACACCTTTGAGAATACTTCCGCCCGCTACACCACCCTTCAGATCATCGACCTCACAACCCGGTTTGTTAACATCGAAGGAACGTATAACGATCAAACGTGGCTCCGAAGTAAAGTCTCGAAGAGGCACAGGTATTTTCTTCGTGATGTATTCGCACAAAACTTCGATGTTGTATTTGAGCTGAGCCGATATAGGAATGACTGGTGCACCCTCAGCAACGGTACCTATTCGTTTTTTGAAGAAAATGTTTGATTATTTATCACCATTTTATGATCGATAGCGGTAAGAAGTTTATTTCCAGGTAACTTTCCGTCGATATTTAAAATTCTCCAATAATTATCAATAGAGCTCAAAGATGAAAATAAAGTATAAAACAAAACATGCTCGGTGTTTCCTCATAATTGCTGCATATTTCCAAAGACTCTACTACACTACGAGTGAATAAAAATGATGAGAACGCTTATCGAGGCAAGGTTCGGTTAATACAATTCGTTTCTCTTCTTTGGCTCGGACATTTCATTATTTGTGTACCTTGGACGAATTTTAAGATTTGCTCATATTGTTCTTTAGCCTGGCCTTCTTTGACCAAATCAATCTTGTTCTGCAGTATAACAATGTGTTTGAGCTTCATGATCTCAATAGCGGCCAAGTGCTCCGACGTTTGGGGCTGCGGACACGATTCGTTTCCAGCTGAAATTTATACATCATTGATTCACGACGCTCGTCTTTTTTTATTACAAACATTTTTTTAACGTAAAAAGATTTACCAACCTATTAAAAGAAGGGCTGCGTCCATGACGGCGGCTCCGTTCAACATAGTAGCCATAAGAATGTCGTGACCAGGACAATCAACGAATGATACGTGACGAACGAGTTGAAAGCGTCCTGGGCACGCTGGACGCAAACACGGGAAAGCGTCATCCTTGCTGGACCCACCGGAAATGTAGCAAGCGGGCCTCGGGCATTTCTCATAGTCACACTTATAGATTTTCGCATTAGCGTATCCTGAAAATTGTCAAAATCGTTGCTTAATGAACTTATCTTCGAACAATAAATACTTCCTCCATTTTTGTATGCGTTATTCATTCTAGATTCATTCAAATGTCATACAATGTCTTTATTTTTCCTTTTTCTTCTTTCTTCTGAGGTACATGAGGTACGGTTAGATCATTCTATCTTTAAGGCAGTTTATAGCTAGAATATTGTGTCTTGGTACAAATTTCAAGGGGTATATAATTTTGTATCGTCTGTTTCACAAACGTTGTGTGTCGGTCCGAAAATAATTGGAGGGACTACTGGCAATGATCGCAGATTTGATTGACATCGACAGGTGCAAACGACGAATATCGCATCGAATGATCATCACGTTCAAGCCGTTATGACGAATTATAACTAAAGTCGAACAGTCAAACATTAACAATGAATAACGACCACATTATAAAAATATGATATGGTGGCATAGCATCAACTAAGGATATAATTCCATCAACATTTAGACTAAAATTAATAAATAATTAGTCACTCCAAGAGCGACGTGCGGACGATGTTGCCACGAGTTTAGAATATACAATTACAAAAATTTCGCACTAACGATCTCTATTAATTAATAAAGTACAGTGCTCAATGAGCCCGGGCAATGTGGGATTATTGATTTAGGATCATACAAACACAAGATTTTCAGACGTTTCTCAACTCTTCGCCATCGACATCTCTCGTCAAGCAAACGGAATACAAAATTTCTCTGTAGGATATAATCATTTGGCAATTGCTTTTCCTAATTTTCTGCAATGACTGGGGCAACCACTCTTCCTTACAGTATTACATTAAACAATACCAGACATAAAAATAAATTGATAATACTATTGATAGTTAGTAAAATTGTGGGCTATATCTTCCAACCTGACCAACGTATTATACTTCTTATTTGTTTTCATACACGTGTTTATAAGTGTAAAAATTATATCGACGTGCAAAGAATTATTGGCCTGCGCAAAAAAAAAGTCAAAACAGATATTGTCTACACTGTTCAGCCCCGCATTTGCATCTAGTCTTATTCTCCATTGTTTTATTGTTCACGACCTGTCGTGGCAGTTCGAGTCTCTGACGACATTCTGTCGGAAGGTTCGGCGACGAGTCTTTGTTGCGATCGTAAGGTCGCGAACATTGGCGCATATAATCGAACGTTATTTCCTCATCCCTTTTAATCTCTCGTGTCGCGAATAGCGCGAGTTTTGGTAAATTTGGGTCGAGACAATCGGCCCATACACCGTAAACGGCGCAATTTGGATCGCACGAATGATTTATAAAGTGCGATATGTTGCCATAAACGGCGGCATCAACGGTATAAGGACAAGTGTCCTCAGTCTCGCTGACATTGTAATCAAGATCGAACAGATAGGTTCGTCCCGCAGCGTCGTACTCTTTGCCACGTTTTTCCGCTTCCTCGTTTGTTATTACCTCACCGACATATTGAGTCACGAAGGTACCTTTTTTTATGAATTTCAGACTTTTTACGCCCCAGCCACGACCGTTCGATGTCCGAAATACGCAAAGGCTCACGCCCGAACCCCGTTGTACAACGCGATTTTTACAATCTGGTGGACACGTGCAACGCTTATTGCACTCGTATATCGGTGTGCCGGGCGGTACTCGTACTCTCCCTCCCTGTGTGTAGGGAAATATTCCGTCGTACTGGGCGAAACAACATTTGGTCTTTGTGTCACAACTCTCGCATTCGCAACCGATCGGTGGCTCGTCCGGTATAATAACACCAAAACCTGGTAAATATTCCTCTATGTATAAAAAATCCTGCGGTGCACTCTCAAGATCAGCCACGTTTTCCACACGAATTCTCGGCTTGCCCTTCGTTATACTGTTCATCTCCGCTTCCCACTCTTGCAACGATTCCAATTGATCGCGTCTCATCACACTGAAAAGTGAGCGAAGAATACTATTTTTTATAGATTTCGCGAGTTTGTCCCGTTTGTGAGCGTACGTTCGGGGATGAAAAAAGCTCGTCAAACTTCTGTAGAGATCATCTTCGTCTGTGAATACACCATCGATCGGTTTATTATGTTTTATAAGCTCCTTCATGTACTTCTCGACTACTCGGGCATCCGGATAAAAGTTTGTTTCTCTCTTAAAATTTTCTATCAGTTGAACTCTCTTTTTTTCGAAAATATCCAACATTTCGGTGCAATTAACAAGATTCTCGACGGGTTCCCACGTGTTACTTTCACTGGTCCAATTCTTCCATTTGATGAAGTACAGTGGTACGTTGCTCTTCATTCTCTTACCAAGTATCTTCTCAACCTCGAATAATTTCGGATCGTGCATGATTTTGTTGTTGTTAAAATGTACATTCGTCGCTTTTATATCACGAAGTACTATTCGCAGATCTTTGAGATTAAATCTGTTTATTCCTGGTATGATTTTATCCGACGATGCCGTTTTTGAACCCGTTTCTGTTGGCCTTTTATTTCCAAGCTTATTTTCCGCGTGCACTTTACTATCGCGCGTATTAGAGTCTTTCAAAAATGGATTTGTATCCGATGACGAAATATCAACAGTCTCCTTCGCTATGTTATCCTTAGTGAGAGTTGAATCTTCACGCTTTGATCGCTTTGCGGGTGGTGGCGTAAGTCCTTGACATCGTGACCTTTTTTCATATATTGTTGGTATGTCGCTTGTATTGCCCGGTACTTCAGTCGGTTCTCCACTGGTATTCTCCGCTGCACGAGCCTCTGCAATGCCAAACATTTAAACGGCGTCATTCTCTCGGGTCCTTCCTTGATTTTTTTTGTTTTTACTTGGTACGCGCTTCATCTTTTAGCATAAGATCATCGGGTGTGCTCCGTGCGCTCTGAGTGCGTTTTTTCTTTCTCTCTCTCTCTCATTCACTTTTACAATCCTCTTCGTTCTTCTTCATTTCAATATTTTTATGGAATTGCGATTTACGGCTAAGGAAAGTTAATATACTATTATACAAGGCCGAACAGCGAGAGACGAAGCTCTCTGTGCTCGTTTGGATTTTTGGTTGTTTCCAAATTTCATGAGTCGATGAAACAAAATTTCTTATTGCTGTACTGAGGAAGGTGAATCAATGGCAAAGAGGCATGTCACCTGAATACAACAATTTTCAGATGCTTTTAGAGACTTATGGGCTACAAAAGCTTAGCTCGTGTTTAAATTAGTAGAACAATTTGCCATATGCAAGGTCCGAAATATTCTGTACCATGTGGTATGTTCAACAATTCATGTGCATTATTTGCATTGTGTGTCGAGGTATCAAAGTAAAATTTTGTTCACTTACCCAATTTAATTGTGATATTCCTCTCAAGTTCGTTCTTAAAACGAACAGTCTGTACTCCTGAGATGGCTTTCACTATGGTAGACTTTCCATGAGCCACATGACCAATCGTACCTTTTGCCAAATACAAATATGTTTAATTTAAAAACTGTCCTCACAATGTGGGTAAAAGAGAACAAAATTGTATTCACCGATATTAATTGTAGCCTGCCTACTAATGACTTCACGGGACAGAGCAGTCAACTTGGTAACATCCTATAAAAGATAGAGAAAAAACCAATATGAGCTAAAAACCAGAGACAAAAATCAGATCTTAATAAAAACGGGCGAGAAACAGATAAAACATTGTATTCAGTTTTTGGAGTAAACTTCTCAGGTGTTTGATATCATGCAGTATTATTGGGTACAATTTTGAAACACATTCTGATGTGACAGTTTGTGAATGCTAGCCTAATTTCAGAGTATTTTGCAGTACGGTAAGGATAGTTGGGAAATGTTCATTTTTCGCAAATTATACCGATTTACTTTCTCGTCATACAAACTATCCGGATTCTTGGCACAAAAAGCGGCATTGAGGGCCTGAAGGCATGAGCAGGAAACAGTCGCGGAGAGTGTGATAAAAAATGGAAAGGGCGGCTTTCTACAGGAGATTGAGGTTACTTTCAGCGGTACAAGCAGGTTGAAACAAATTTCATCATTACACAATACTCGGAATGTTGGACTCACCAATTTCGATAAGTCTTGCTTGTAAAGATTTGGCTGGCCGGTGGTTACTCCTAGACCTTCCTCGCCCCCCATTATTGCAGCTGATTATTTTATAAAACTGCAAATAATACACGCGGTACAACTGCTGTAATGGGAAAGGAACGTTAGTTACCCTCTCCGAGTTGCGTTACTTTAAAATAGCTTCTCACGTCCTCTGGTGGTCTTTCGGGGAAATGATAAGCGACAGCGGTTATAATTTTTCACCTATGGGATATTGGTCAACTTAACTTACTTAAATTCTGATTTAACAGAATCGATTGGTAATTTATTAGTAGTAATCGCATTTCAGCAGGCTTAATACTACCCATAAAATAAATCTGCTATCAATGTCTTACTTGCCCGACTTTTGCAATATCCCGATTCTCCGCTATACTTGGCACGTCACGTCCGCTGGCTGATGTTAGCTGATATTTGACCAATTTTACAAATTGAGTCGATCTGTGTATGAAACTTTCACGCGTTTACTATGATGTGTCCAGTACGAGCAATTTCGTTTTTTCAATGAAAACAGAATGTAAACCTCCCCCGATCCCCCAAATTCTCGAAAAGAAATCGCGAATATCGACTATCGGCAACTACTGAAGGTTAAACTTTTTTTCCATCCAAAAAGGCTTCAATTTGAGGTTACGGAATTGGAAATTTGCCGCGTAATACCAATATTACGATTATTTTGCTGTGGCGTTTGAATAGACGCGGTATTCGCCATATCAATTCTCGAGGTTTCAACTTTTGTCGAGCGTTGCTGATAACTTAAACAGATATCCGGCTAATAATAACATAGGCTAATTTCTTGTTGTGCATACAGATGATACAGATGGCGCAACCGGTTGTCTATCAAAACCATAACCAAAAAGACAAAACATTAATTAATATTAAACTTGCGTGATTATCTGTATAAAATAAATCTCAGTTGTATTGTAGAGTATATTTTATGTAATTATAAAATGACGGATGGTGTAGAATTAGCGGTAAACGAGGAAAATCTACCGGTGATTTGTGAAAAACTGCAAGAAGCCGAAGTATGAGACACGTCAATGTGACAGTACACTACTCACTATTCACCAAGTTTACGCCATTATCGGCGATTACAACGTTTATTCCGAAAAGATCTTAGTTTATTCATATCTAGGAGATTATCTATATTATTGTACCTCTTATCAAGAAATTTATTCCTTCTTATATATTTAGATACGAGTGAATAATGAATTGGAGCAAATGCTGCAGCGACATTGTCATGTGGAAGCCAAATTACAGAATATCAGCAAAGTCCTTCCAAATGTTGTCGTCATCAGGGTTGAGAGTGAAAAATTCTGTGACATGATAGATCGAACTAATAAATTAGCAGAAGCTGTTAGTGCCAAAGTCAGACAACTTGATCTTGCCAGGGTACAGAGATTTCTATATTTTCAGATCTTTCTTATGTTGGCTGAAAATTAAGTTTACAATCTCGTCTTACTATATAGATGTAAAATAAATTAATATGCACTAATACTTCACAGAGCCGAGTCTGCGAGTGTCAGAGTCGAGTGCATGATATTCTGGACCTTCAATTATGTAGTGAGGGGGTTGCGACTGCCCTGAGAAATGAAGATTATGAGCAAGGTGCAGCACATGTTCATCGTTACTTATCCATGGATCAAAATCTCCTAGAACGCACTGCGCTTGATGTATCTGGAGATCGTACAAGTATAGCAGGATCATTGATAACCCTCCAGCAAGCTGCTAGAGAGTTACGTGCCGTGGTCACGCATAGATTCGACGAGGCGGTAAAATCTGAGGACCTTGCATCAGTCGAACGATTTTTTAAAATATTTCCGCTACTGGGAATGCACGACGAAGGGCTCAAGAAATTCTGTCAATACCTGTGTTCAAAGTTACAAGATACAGCACAGAAGAATCTAAAAGCGGCTCTGGATGTTAAGAGCAATGATGGCAGAGCAGCCGTGATATTTGCAGATACAATGACACTTTTGTTCGAGGGTATTGCCAGAATAGTAGAAATTCATCAGCCTATTATCGAAACTTATTATGGACCAGGAAGGTTGCTAAGAACCGTTTCGATACTTCAGAAAGAATGTGATCGGTAAGCAGTCGAATGATTGGATATGAGGGTTTAAAAATTTGAATAAACAGAATTATATTTGTTATTAACTGTTTGGGTAGACAAATTAAAAAAATCATAGTGGAGTTCATGAAGCATCGTGGTATACAGAAAAAGGTACAATTGATCAATGATTATATGAGAAAGCAGAGTCCAGAGAAAGCTGATCCCAAAAATCTCGATCTCTTACTCGGTGAATTGACCATTATGCACGCGAGATCGGAATTGTACATTCGGTTTTTAAAACGAAGAATCATCGTGAGTCAATGCTTTTGCTGTTATTGTCTTGGTTAGTGTTCATTATGGTTCATTTGATATGTACTGTTCTTACAGAACGATCTTGAGATCAGTACGACTGACGAGACACAACGAGCGACTCAAACTCAGGAGTTCGAGGTGATGATAAAGAATTCTGAATTGTCGCGAGGTATGCAAGAATTATTAGGTGCTTACCTGGCGCTCGAGAGATACTTCTTAGAGGAAAGTGTTAATAAAGCTGTTGGTATGGATACGCTTGATAATGAACAACAGACTTCAAGTATGGTCGATGATGTTTTCTACATTGTGAAAAAATGTGTGCGGTAAGTGTCAACCGCACCGACAAATTGAAAAAGAATAATCCGATCTAGTAAATTTTTTCAGGCGATCAATATCGAGCTGGAGCATCGATGGAGTTTGTGCCGTGGTGAATATGGCTTGTGGAATTTTGGAGGGTGAATATGCAAACCGTTTACGCGGCCGCTTGCGACAAGGATATCCAGCGGGTTATCTCGATCTTGCACAAGCTTACAGTGCTTTACAAACGAGTATACAGCAGGGTCGATTGCAGGCTTCCGATAACGAGCTCGCGCGACTGATGTTTCTCGTGAGTACACAATTTTGCAATAATTTATAACAATGCACAATGTTTACATTCAATTGAAAAAAAAACTTGGTTCAATGGTCCTCAATTGCAGGCCTATCTAAATAATACTGACGTCAGTATCGAATACGTAGAGACGCTCAGTCAGAGTCTCGGTGCTGAAATAGCCGGAGCATTTCCGCATATCCAGAAAAAAGATCGAGAAAAAGTCGACAGTTGTCTGGCAGGACTGAAGGGTGTTACAACTACTTTGAGAGCAGTTATTGATTACGGATTGGAGCAACTGCGTGCCAGTGCAGTTAAGCCACGAGTCACACCGTGGGTAGATGCATTTTTGTCTGTGAATCATCACGTCAATGAGGTAAAATTTCATCTAGATAATCTTGCTGATACATATTACTTGAAATGACATGTTTTCATGCCTAGGACGAATTACTAAGATATGAGACCGACGAACCTTTCGTGCAGACACTAGTGATGAATTTGGAGGGACTGTTGCAAGCGTTCAAGGGCAGTCTAACTACTGCGAATTATGATGCTCTTATCGGTATTCTAACGGCAGAAGTGACGGCGCGTTTAGAAAAAGTTGTTCTCAAATCAACATTCAACAGGGTAGGCAACGATTGAGTATGAAATATGAAAAAAAAGTTTGTGAGTAACCTTTTGTATTTAACTAGGCCGGTGGATTGATACTGGATAAGGAAATTCGTTCATTAGCAAGTTATTTGGCCGCTGCAACATCTTGGTCCGTTCGCGATAAATTTGCTCGATTGATGCAAATAGCGACGATACTAAGTGTCGAGAAAGTCGAGGAATTAGCGGATTATTGCGGTGCAGATGCAATAGCATGGAGACTGACACCCGCAGAAGTGCGGCGAATAGCTTCTCTCCGAACGGATCTACGAACAGAGGATATCAAGAGACTGAAGTTGTAATCATTATTACCTCATTCACGTTACATTATGTTATTTTTGGTTGTACCATTTATTCACTATTATACATAATATATATGCTTATAAATGATATCTACAAAATACAGATATATATTATCAGTTATCGTGCAGTCGTTTTGCTGGAATGAAGTCAACCAGTAGATTACGGAATTTTGTCCCCTCCACCTAAGCTAAACAAATGAAGAACCATACATTATCAACACCCTAACAACGTGAACATTTTTTTGCCCAGAATAAGGGAACGGATGATGTGAAAAAGAAAAT
This sequence comes from Netelia fuscicornis, assembly GCA_946811545.1. NCBI lineage: Eukaryota > Metazoa > Arthropoda > Insecta > Hymenoptera > Ichneumonidae > Netelia > Netelia fuscicornis. The sequence continues at coordinate 14,710,992 of OX328011.1, read as the reverse complement.
ATTTCATACAACAGGAATATCATAGTTTTATTCTACTATTACAATATTTCGCCGGTCAAAACTTGACAAAACTGAGATTTCCAACACTTGCCTCCTTTAATGGGGAAGATTCGAAAATCCAGGAAGCAATCATGACTTTGGCGTTGTACGGGAAAATTCCCACTCCGCATCCGTTTCGACGAATAAAAAACAGACGAAAAAGCGAGGTCTTGTTGTCGATCGGTAATCAAGATTTCAGAGTTTCAGTTATCCTCAATCTTTCTCTATACAACGTTGGCTGATGCTGCCACCATGAAGAAAAATCGCAATTTATAAAATATTTTTGTTATGGCTACACATGCAAGTAAAATTAGATGAATGCATTCGCTAGTTTTATAAATTGTTGTTAGAAACTTTATCGTAATCTATCCTCGTGTATCTTGAATGTGGATGAAATATTCTTTTACTTTTGGCATTGGCAAGTGGCAGTGATGATTTCTTGAAACGACAATATTGTCGACTACTTGATATGGTGTAGACAGATTCTGCGAAATTCCGTAAGATCGCGCCACCTCTCGAATGATGTGCGGCGGCTTTGCGAGTGGTGGGAGGGCAAAATGTGCCAGCGCACGCGCACGTTTGACAACCGAAGTACGATAGCGCCCCCGTTCGGTTGCGTGAGTTTCCGGAAATGTAACCCGCAACAGGACAAAGCGCCCGTGTACCCTCCCTTGTAATTTCGCAGGGCCGGTGGTGTACTTGCTGCCTTGTCGGGTTATTGTAATCGCGAGTACCGTACTGTAAGCGTTATAATATACGGTGTCATGGAGGCGTCTCTGTGAACTTGACGGCTCGTTCCCATGAACGAGAATGGTGTCTTGTGTAATTTGTCGGTCTCACATATAGAGCAGTACTCTCTCTTGGTGCTCATCGCGAAGAACGTGCCGGAGATGGACGCTACTACGACGAGCAACAGCAGCAGCAGCAGCAGCAGCGGCAGCAGCAACACTTCCGTTCGTTAATTGAGCGTGACTTTTCGCTCCGACACAGGACCCCCTGCTCTCTCTCTCTCTCTCTATCTCTCTCTCTCTCACTCTCTCTCGTCGTACATAACAATATAACCCTGCAACTCCGCTCGCACAGCTTTCTTCCCGCAGCAAAAGTGAGGGGGGGGGGGGGGGGGGGGGGATTTATTTTTTTATTGTTTTTTCTCGCTCTTACACGTTCTCTCTCGCTCGTCTCGATTCTTCTCGGTCTGACTGGGAGAGTGCACTAGTGTGGTAGAGTGTACCACAGATCTGAGAGCGGCAAGCGTGATCCAATCACCAACACATCAATCGCCAGTGTGCATTTGTACGTGCGTGTTTGTGTCTTCATCTTATCCTCGGTGTTGTCTCTTGGAGATTTTTGCAACACGGTGATATAAAAAAGAATCCTTTGGGCTTTTAACGCACAAGAGGGTTTGCCACGCACGAGGATGATGATGCTGCTGCTACTGCTGTTGCTGCTTCCAGCTCGCCGGTGTTGAGTGTGGGGAGGTTCGCAGTTTGCAAAATTAACCGACGGAGAAACAAGAAAAGAGTAATAGAGTGAGGGACAGTGATAAGTTGCAAGAGCAGCAGGAGAGAGAGAGAGAGAGAGAGGAAAACAGTTGAAATATTAAAAAAGTGGGAGAGAGAGAGAGAGAGCGCGAGAGGGAGGGAAAGAGAGAGAACGGTCATCGCGCAACACCTGCGGTGCGCGCTCCGATGCATTGTTGGTGAGTGTGCGCGCGCGCGTGGTCAAGTAAATGCGTGTCAGTGAGTGTCGTTATATATAGTATTACGCGAGAGTATACAGGGTCGCTACAAGGGTGTGCGTGTGTGCGGTTTTGTATGAGACATAGAGAGAACGAGAGAGAGAGAGAGAGAGATGCAAACGTATACGTATACGTAACGTACGAATCCTGTGAAAGTGTACGGGCATTCGTGTCTACGAGCTACTGCTCTATACTTCGCTAACATGCATGTAAAACGGTACGAGACGAGATACACTGTGAGAGGGAGTAAGAAAAGAGTGTTCACGTGTATATAGTTATACGAATACGTATATTGTATAGTAGAAGAGAAGTGGTGAATGCCGCGAGTAGTACGCGAGCTGTCTATGTATACGTACGAACTCAACTGCGTCTTTCCGTCTCTTTCCATCCTATACAGTAACACAATATAGTCCGTCCTCTTTTAATCTTGTCTACTATCGTCGTTTCGCATCTCACTCGCGGAACTCTGCACGTTTTCTCCGCTTGTATGGGTGACACGCGCGCGCGCGAAGCCCCATGAACGGGTTCGTCGTTTGGTGGTTATAAATGCGCCGAGGTGGGAGAAATAACCGAGTTTTCTGGCTCTGACATGATGACATGTCGCGGAATATTCGTTAGGTACACGGTATATAGACGACGTACACATGTAATGCAGCGCGAGCATTCGATATCACGGGAGCATCTATGTGCATGCAGATAACCTTCCGATACATTAAACGATTGTAAGAAATTACGGTTTTTTTTTTTTTTTTTTTCTTTTTCCAAGTAACTGTGACGACTCTCGTTGTTGCATTTTTTCACGTTTCTTTTCCTACTTTTTACTACCGAAGAGGCTGCATCCAAAATCGTGGCTGCTGCGAGTGCCCGTTGCGAGAAGATAAAAGAAAAAAAAAAAAAAAAAAAAGAGTGGAAGTGAGAGAGACGCGTGGTGACCGCGGTTATCGTGAAAAAAGTGGGAGTGTCGCGCATGTCGCGCCCGAACATGCTCCGATGCTTCCTATCCTGGCCTGCTCCAGCCTGTGGAGAGCGAGATTGCATTCGCGATCTTTTCAACGAGTTCTCTCTCTCTCTCTCTCTCTTCCTCCCTCCTTCTCCCTCTCTCTCTCTCGCTCTATCTCTCGTCTTCGGAGCTCCCCTCTCTCTTTCTCTCTCTTGTTCACTTGAGTCATATATACATATATGATTTCAGGTCGCTTCTTGCGCGCGTTCTTACATTCGTTCGTCGGCGCGCGCGTTCGTAGAGACTAGCTCACAAGCTGTATCGTTCCACCAATATCTACATGTCTGAAGTCTTCGTGTTTCTTCAAGAACGAGCTGTCATTTCGCAACACCGAAAATCGAAAATAGTGTGAAAAAATAAACGAAAAACGGTGCGGAAGAACTCGACGCTGCCGTGAGGTGAACGTAACTTATCGGCGTCAACGAGACAGAACGTTCCTAACCTCAAAAAGTACGGCGCGACTTCAGGACTCGTGTCTCGTATCGACGCGGACGAAATTTATATCGTATTTATTCGGGACTACGAAACGGACGTGCACTTTATAATATTATCGTGTTTAATGGCAATAAATAATGATAATTGCGACGAAGTTTCCACGTGGAAACAATACTCTTCGATTTGCACGGATCGAACAGAATGGATGAATCGAAAGAGTAAACGGAATATTTGAGATATTGTCGTAATTTTTTGTCCTTTTGATCGCTACGTCCGTTTTGTACGTGTATACGATTTGTATTTCAACTGTTTTCCTTCCTCGTTTAATTCCATGGCGATTGTGTCTATTACGTCTGTTCGTCGTATTTGTCATCGTCATTTTCGTCAAAAGTCTCGATCATTGTCTCTCGTCATTGTCCTAGATGAATCCTGCCAGAATTAACTTGGAAGAGCTACATAGAAAAACGCGTTAGTACGTGAAATTTGCCTGGAAGATTGTACAAGGAAGCGTACCGCTGTGCAAATGTGATATACAATAATTTTCTTCGACGACAACCTCTACGACGTTTCCAACATCGCTAGGGAAATTGAGAAAGAGCAATGCTACGACAGACACAGTTTCGTGTTGTGCAATTTTGTGCTTCGACCACACGATAGGAGCTTTTTGCGACGATCCATTTGTGTTTTTATATATTTTTTGTATGTCTTTTTGGTGGTGGCAGTGAACTCGGTAGTTTGTTCGATGACTATTTCGAATTAAAAAAATAATAGAGAGAAAAGAATAATAAACATTGTAGGAGAGCAGTAAAAGAGCTATAAAAATATACGTGTATATGTGTGTGTGGGCGTGTGTGTGAGTGTGTATACATATACACACAAATATACATATATATATATATATATATATACATATATTTATATATATATGTGTACGTATGTGAAAAGGAGAAAAAAAGAACTATCATCAAGATGGATAAAATCCAGGATTTATGCTCCACGAATTGATGGGTATATGCTTTTCCTGCAGGAGACCCTCGAACAGCCGACTGAATAACAAAATTTCTGAGCATATATCGGCGTCGGTAACACCCCTCCATGTTTGTCTGGAGGAACAAGGAGGACCAGAACTGGGCTCGTGTGACGCCTCGGCTCGCAAGCCACAGGTGAGTTCTTGAATAAGTAAAAGAAAGAAATAAGGAGGTTGTAAGAAATGTGGGATTAAAAAAGCAATTATTTAGGTCAAGGGCAGTCAAGAAAATTGGGAAGATAAGGCAATCTGCAGGATACCGAGGGCAACGGAGGCAGGATCTACTAGAGGTGGGTCCGTGGAGTTAAGAAACAGCCAGCCAAGTATGGCAAACACCATAAGTAACATGAAAATGACCAACCCCATAAAGGGGCTCGTCAGTAAAAGGCGCAAACGCTTCACGGAGGATGGCTTCGATCTTGATCTGTCATGTATCCTTTGATTGTTTTCTTATTGTCGTGCACGCATGTAAAAATTATACTTTTTTTTTAAGTACTTTGTTAAGGCTAGCTTCGAAGGTCTGTGATTATTTTCCTTGACTGATTGTCACTTATCGAAACTCAGACATAAGAGATAACTTGATAGCCATGGGTTTTCCTGCTGAAAAATTGGAGGGTGTTTATAGAAATCACATAGACGATGTCGTCAAACTGCTAGAGTCCAAACATAAGGATCATTATAAAATTTACAATCTGTGAGTATGATACTCTTAATTAGCTTATTGCGCCTTTCATTATTTATTTCCGACGTTTTCATCGTAAACTTTATACACAGCTGTTCCGAGAGATCCTACGACTGTAAAAAATTCAAGCAGAGAGTCGCAACTTACGCGTTTGACGACCACAATCCACCTATGCTGGAGCAAATGAAACCATTTTGCGAGGATGTTCACGAGTGGCTGTCGCGAGATAGAAAAAACGTCGCCGTTGTACATTGCAAAGCGGGCAAGGGACGAACTGGCGTTATGGTATGTTGTTATCTGCTGCACATTAAGCAATTTTCAACTGCAACGGAAGCACTCAATTTTTACGGGACTAAGAGGACGCACGATAGGTGAGTTTTTATTTATCTACAAATTTTCTACAACTATGCATTTCTGATATGAAACTTTACAACTGATTCTTTGTACGATCGTTAACAGGAAAGGAGTGACGATACCTTCACAGAGAAGGTACGTTGGTTACTACGCGACCCTCGTTCAAGAGGGTCTCAACTACCAACCGGTCACCCTATTCCTTCGACAAATACAACTCGATCCCGTTCCCATTTTCAATGGAGGTCAAGGCTGTGAGTATACGTGCATACATACAAACATATATAGATGTATATACACATATCGCATATATCGCATTTGTGATAACAATGCACGGCAAGTGGCAGTCGAAGCATCGTATTGCAACCGCGCTATCTCGCGTGACGAATAGTTTCGCATTCCTTCATGGGCGGAGCAAAAAAGAGGTCATTTATTTAAAATCGTCGCTCGCTGTTATTTTACAGACTTGTATTTTGTGATATCGGAATCTAACAAGAGGATATTTAGTTCGGAAATTTGCGAGGTGAGAAAAGGAATGCCATCGTTATGCATTCCTCTGGATCACACCGTAGCCCTTACGGGTGATATCCGAGTAGATTTTTTTAATCGGCCGAAAATGAAGAGAAAAGTGAGCACAAACCATTCACCGTTCGATTTTATATTTTACATATCGACAGACGCAAATTAATTGCAATATGTTTCCGCGTTTTACAGGAAAAAATGTTTCATTTTTGGTTCAACACGTTCTTTGTGCGCGATCACCTGATGCCTGAGTACGACAATGGTGAAATACCGGTCGAAAGATCGACGAGGGCATTGAGCTGTGACGGTACAGCGATGGAACTTCCAATGGTAACGTCACACTCGAAACCCAGAGCCGGCTCGTTGGCGAGTCTTGGACCTATGCCACCGACTCTCGTTCTAGGTATAGATAAATGGGGCTTGGATGGCGCGCACAAGGACAAACATCACAAGCTCTACAGTGCAGATTTTAAGGTGAGATATTCCTCATGGAAAACGAATTGTTCTCTTTCAAAGACAGTACCGGTCGTTTCTATACCGATGTAGTATTGTAGCTTTCACAATTAAACGGCTATTAAAAATACTCGATTTATTGGAAGTTAATTCGTTCTTTAACGAAATACAAAACTCATAAAAAAATTTCACATCGATGAGATTGTCTTTTTCAACGCGAGGAGCTTGTCTGGTTAAAACGTTAAGGTGAAACGAACGATAATTTTGCAGGTTAGTTTATTCATGCATCGAATGGGTGGTGGCATAACGCAGGCAGTGCCAGCGAGTGTACCAAGACCGGTCGGTGGTGTACAAATAGGAATGAGTGGTCAGGAAACACCGAGCGAATCGAGCGAGGCTGACAGCAGCGAGTGCGACACTACGGGTGACGAAGATGGTTGGGAATCAGGTGAGTCCTCTGCATCTCTGATGGCGAATCATCATTCTATTACACACAGCAGTAGTCGTACACACGCAAATACGAATCAGCACCACAGATCTAGTCTCAGGGAATGCGCAAAGTGTTTACTATCACGAGGGGACAAAGAGAGAAGTAGTCAGAGACAGAACAGTGGGACAGCGAGCGCTCAGCGTTCGTCGGCTTTTTCCCGCACAACGACCTTCGACACATGAGACACGATTGTCCAAGTTTAACGACAACGATTGCATCTCGTCAATTTTTCTGCGAAACGAACCGCGATTATTGTTGTTCGTCGCGATTCGTTAAACGCCAGTTTCGCTCCCGTCGTTCCCTATTTTGACTTTTCTCTCTTTTTTTCCTACCACCTCGTTTGCTTCTTCGAACGAGCGCGCTCGCGTAGTGACGATAAACAACAACAACAAAACAATCACGCAGAGTAAAATATCCTGTGATGACTTTATTCTGTTACGTGGGATATTCATTCATTCATTGAATGTAAGAAACAAAAGAGGAAAACGATATATCATCGATCATTTCGACGGATAAAAACAATATTAGTACGTCTGTGTTCTACTTGCATCGTATGTTGTTAGAAATTGTACCTCTACATATATATCTCCGTTAATGATCTGACAAGAAAAGTTTTTTATTTTTCTCTTTTTTTTTTCTATTTATTTTTTTCCTTTGCTTCGACCAAAATGTATTATCGACAATCAAATGTTACAAATTATTAGATTATGTACCATAAATCTTCTCGAAAGGGGTTTTAGAAGCATCGTTGGGCAAGGAAAAGAAAAGGGGCAAGGGGGGCAAAAGGGGTGTTTATAAACGAAAACAGAAACGAGGTTGTCGTTTTTTTCTTCTTTCTTTCTTCTTTTCTTCTCTCTGGATCACTTTTTACAACGTATCTTTGATTTAAGATGTATAATTTAATATCGCTGCTTCGAGGAAACGTCGAGAGCATTCGAGTTACAGCCAAGCGCGCCTATCAAAATTGTCGGAATAAATCGCGATCGTCTAGTTAAAAAACGAAATATATAAGAAAAGGAAAAGAGTAAGAGGGATGTTCAAATAGGATGATCGCGTATTCACAAGTGCCTCGGTAGACGATCGGATACTTAACAGGGCGTTTGAGTACTATCTCCTTCTTTTTCTTCCTTTGCTCGTTACGGTAGAATTTCGCGTTTACGGGGAAAGAGAGAGAGAGAGCGAGAGCGACAGAGTGAGAGAGAGAGGGAGATCAGTCGGTCGATTGAAAAATAGAAAGAGTGAGAAATAAATACTTCATGCTTTTCACTCTCAATAGAAGAAGTCTTTCTAAAACCTAGGACTGATTAGGATCTTCAAATGGCATGTTTTTTATAATTGCACATATATATATTTTTTTTACAAAGAATGTACATTGAAATCGTGAAAAATCTCGATGGATTTGTCGCATGTTTTCGTTGATAAATTTATTTGTCTCTTATCACCTCGCCCTCAACCCAAACTCCCTCTGCCGATCAATGCGCGCTATTCAGTTTGGCGAATGATTCGTTATTTTTTTTCTTTTCATCCTTCTCTCTCTCGTGAAATTTGGAAGCACCATTTTTGTACTCGATGCACTCTATTTATCTGGGTATTCTGAATTTGCAGACTGACTCTCGACGTTCCGCGAATCTGTACTCGTTGCGATTATTACGACGACGTTGAAAAATAAATACACAAATTTGACGAGGTATTTATCCTCGGACGATTGAAAAGAAATAGCGTATAATGTTTTATGGTAGAATCGAGTTTTGTATTTATGTTTTCTTTTTATTTCGAGCCATCAAATGGCACTGATAATAATTTCAAAGAAATCGGTAATTCGATATTGCGGATAGACGAAGATCTCCGTTCTTTTTTCTACTCAAATTGAAGCTAAGCTTGTACATTTTATGAATGCAGGCAAAGCTGTTGCATACATAAAAAATAGATTGGGTCGGAGTGTCCGAAGTTTGGCTGAGCCAAATTTACGACAAGCGAAATAAATCTCGGTGAAAGAGAGTGATAGAGAATGTAAACATAAAAATTATTTAATGTTCGATGGGTCGTAGAAAATCGCAATTAAGTCGACGAACGTAGTAGTTAAATCACGTTTGTCCGTTCATCCTTCGAATTTCAGTTTTATCGAAGCGGTCGTAAAACTGACAATTCGTAGGATTTGTGTGACATAACGTTCGTACCATAAAACAAAATATTATCACCGTGATGTTTACGATTCCAAAACGAATACGTTAAGAAGAACGAGGTACAGATTCAACGAAAGTTTGTCATTCTATCAATTTATTTATCTCTGTTTCGATCGATACGATTGAATTTTTACATTAGCCGATAAACGTATGGATAAAATTGTTACCGAAATTGTCGGACGCAAAGTATTGTTAATTCGTATGTATAGTCGAAGGATAGCTAGCCCCGGATGATCTACGGATCGCGTTACGAATTTCATTGGGTATTGGACTTGAATTTCGCGACGATGGGTTTAAGAAATAAAAACGTACGAACGGTTCACTTCGTGACCGATGAAATGACGAGCGACGAAAGTTCGTTTGGCGTTGGTCGCGAGAAATTTTGTTCTCGTCACGAAGAGACACGTTCGCGGATTGAAAAGGCTTGCCGTTGTGATTTATCATAATTGAATTTTCTTTTTTTTTTTTTTTTCCTTTTTTTTTGCGTTATCCGTGGAAGAGAGTACAATGTCACGTCGTCGATGGTACCAGCGAGGTTGTACGCTCGGGGCTAGCTACGAGGAAGAAGGAAGAGCGACGTGAATGAAACGAATATATGAATTCGAATACGAATAAGTAGCGACTAATTCCCGTTGATGTATCGATAACGATTATTTTAACGAGTCTTTGTAAAGAATTGGAGTAGACGGTGCGCGGTTGTTGAAATCGTATAAAAAGAAAATGAAAAGAAAATTGAAGTACTATCTCTAACATAGTTCGTATAATATATTTCTCATTAGCAGGGAGCCTAAACAGGAGGAGTACCAAACTGTGGCTTACGGGAATGGTACAGAATTTGTGGAGAGAAGGACTTTCATTGTTAGCCAGGAGCGTCGCTGAATACAGCAATATCTATCGCAAGAAAACCACTCTTCCCAAATGTAATCAAAGACGCTTGTATTCTTGGGTAATCGCGATTAGTTATTATTTACGGTATTGTTTCTGGACGCTGAAAACCTGTTTATTTTTAACAGTTGAGATTATCAGCTGCATAGAGTCACGACTACATAGAGAACAGGATTTGCAGATAAGCCAAATATTCTTTGAGATGGGCAAGCGGTGCGTGGTTCCGGGCTGCTCGACAGGAGACCCAGCAGAGGTCAAAAGAAGAAAATTAGCTGAGGAAAAACAAGTGGTATTGTCCGATAACAAGCATTGACAGCTTTTACCACTGAGGAACGCGAAAAAGTTATGTAATGAAATATGAATGATATGCGGAGGGATTCTGATAAAATCTTATGTTTTCGAGTTAATGATTTTTAATCGGAACTCATTGTATTGAAACACTTGTATGATTGAAATTACACTCATTTGTGTGCATTTCAATGTGGAGATTAGACTTGTTTATAACAATCTCCATGATTTCATTTACATTCTAGTATGTAATACAATATTACATACTGGGATTTATCTATTCGTTATTCAACCTCGAATTCAATAACAGTACTTACCTCCATGACGATAATGTCAGCACTTGGTTAAAGTCAAAAGTTTTTCAGCGCCCACAAACTATAGCGTAGATAATAAATAGTCGAATTAGCCGGGAAGAGAAGCGTCAATAATTAAATTTTGGAAGAATTGTATTCTTGCGATAGATATTGCCGTGTTCACCGTCACTCCTCGCTAACAACGAAAGTCCTACTTTCCAGAAATTCATGCTCGTTTTCTCAGTATGCTGCTATTGGAGTTTGGTCTCCTCCTGTCTAGGCTCCATGCTCGTTAATTTTTCTTGGCATTCGCGAGAGTGTACCGAGCACAAGAGAGCATATACAAATATATGTATAAACACATATAAGTAATAGCACGTGTTTGTTAATCCTTCGAGCTGTGAGAGGGACGAGTCAAATCCAGGGCTGCTATACTTGACGCAGAGACTCATTAGCTCGGAGGATTAATTCATCAACGACTGAGGCAACGACTACACTACCTCCATTTTGCGTCTTAAGTTGAAAACAAAAAAAAAATAAGGAAAGAAAAAACAAGAAAATCGCATGACTGTGTAAATTATCGTAGTGTAAAGGGAAAATCGTTCGAGAGCGTGTGATCGATGACGGAGCGAGCGAGACGAAGAACGAGATTTATAGATTGATCGAATGAGTAGATCACGCGCGATTGTATGTACATAATATAGTTCAATCTTTATCCTGAGATAATTCATTTTTCATTTCGTAGCATTGAATTTTTCTTTTTCTATCGTATGCCTGAACGAGTTCGCGAGAGTGATGTGTCCGTGCGTGTGGGTATGTGTGTGTGTGTATGAGCGCGCAAGAGAGAAAGAAAAAGCGAATGAATTTGTCGAAAAGTAACTCGTCGTTATCGGCTCTTATTTTTGTCACAATTTGGTACAATTTGCATGCCGATTATCATCGAAGTATGAGCAAAGTAACGATATTCGTTCGATTGCCAATTTAACGACCGAATTATCGCAGAGTCTTATGTACAATTGCTATTGTATTGTATAATGATTATTTTGTGATATTATACTTATTATTATTATTATTATCATTATTCTTATTCATATTATTATTATTATTCATAAAATGTCGAAAATTGCTGCTACGGCTATTACGATTTGTCACAACTGTTACATGTTTGTACAACGAGATTGCACTGTACACACAAACACATTCACTGAAACATGATACACGCACTTAAAGAAAAACTGAACACTTAAGTCACCCATCCAACCCCCCACTATTACTATTACTTCCGCTTCTACTGCTATCACTATGTTAATTATTTCTGAAAAAAAAAAAAATATATATATATATATAGATATATATAATACCAATGTTACAACTGTACACCTGTTATACGAATTTTGATTTTAATCTCGGTTATTAGATAATTAGTATCTATCTTACAATTAGTTGCACACGTGCATTACATTATATTTGCTGAAGGACGTTTAATGTTTAATCAGATCGCGTATTCTTCGATAACGAATTTTTCTACGTCTTCGATCAAATTTTAACTTTTGTTTTTTTTCCTTTCTTCCGCTGTACCTTTTTGTTTTTCCCCATTTTCACAATCCGTGAGTTCTTTTTCTTTTAACATCCGACACGTAATCTATCGGCAATATTATGCTTTCTTATTTTTCGCATCTTCGCATCGTGCGTAGTCGTTGAGTCTATTTTGCAGAAGTTTTTGCAACGATAATCTTTCTCTCACGTTTCTCACGGCAATTCTTCTTCCGTCCGAGTGTTATCAGTAGAGAGTTTGTTGTGTGAATGTTTTGCCAGTTGTTTTTCGATGTTGAAAAGACTAGCCGAGCTATTAGAACGAGGCTCGTACGAGAGGCACGTACAGTTAGCACGTTGATAATTTTTTGTCGTTTTGTCTTTCTTTCCCCGTTCACGTTGCTGCATGCACGAACATTTTTATATTCTTACACGACGACGAGCAAATCCTTCCGAGTTGATATCCTCGAAGAACACCTCGCGAACGCCTCGAGGAGATATTTTTGGATCTTTAATCTCGAACGATAACTCGGAATTTGCATAAATTTTCGGATCGTTCCACTTTTCTTTGTTTTGTTTGTTTTTCATTCTTTCTCATAAATATCATTCTCATCGTCGCTCGTCGCTTCGATTTTTCGATTATCATTTCTTGACTTTTTCTGTTTGTTTTGTTTTTGCAATATCAAAAAAGAACATGGCTCATTTGACTTATCATCTGTTGTATCTCTCTGTGTGTCTGTTCGCCTGGCCCAGTGGACTTGGATCAGCGTGTGGGCCGGTACCGCCTTCTGTCCGATGGAGGGATGATAGATGTTTTGTGAGAGCTCCCTCATCGTCCATCACCTTCATTCATCTTTGAGCTTCGATCGTATCATTGAGACTTTTCAATGCCTCGATGGCTAACGATCGTGTATCGTCACGTCGTTTTCACGCACGAAAAAGAGAAAAAAAAAAGAACCAAACGACAACAACAAACAAACATTCGATAGAAAACCAGAAGCACTCTCGATGGAAAACTCGTTAACGTCGTCATTGAAATGCGCAAATCTATTCGATCAGTAAATCAAAACAATTATATTTTTTCATTCTTGTTCGCATCTTCGAATATCATCACGCGGAGAAAAATGTTGTAGCAAACGTTGGATGCAATTATTCAGATTTCTAAATTTCTCTCGTTACGATTACAAAAAATTTCAGTGTCACTTTGGACAAGTTTTATGAAAACATTTATAAAAAACAAACGATGAAAATTTGCTATTCCATTTTTCTCCGTGTTCGTTTTCATTTCTCGGCCGAACTATCTTGGTACGATAAATCGACGCTATCGATCGCGAACAATTGACCGAAGATTTCCGGATATTATACGCACCGGTGCAAATCTCGTTTTACAATATCACCGTGCGCACTTTATACATTTTGTTTTCTTTGCATGCCACGACACGATTTAAACTCAGCGTCGAAACGCATTGGCAAATTTCCCAGTCATCATTTTTTCTTCTTTTTACACATCGACGCGAATGTTTGCTCGAAAGAGCCAAGAACAAAAAAATGTAACATCGGGGACTATTTTTACCAATGCTTCGGAAATTTTTATTTTTGTCGTTTTAATGTTTATACGAGGTATGACCGTCCCGAGCCGTGGGAAATTTGTCCGCGTTTCCTCGCCAAAAAGGCCTCAGAGTTATTCCGTAGTAAAAAAAGAATACAAACAAACAAACAAACAAACGCTGTTTCTGCGAAAGAGCTTCTACTAATACTAAGCACTTAGTGTTCGGTGCAATGTTTTTGTTTTTCCTTTCTCGATGGGCTTTGCGAATTCTTCGTTATCCAATAGAATCACTCATTAATATGTACTTTCGAAGCTTACTTTATGTCATTCGAGAATTGCATAAACTATTACTTTTTGGAAAACGGATTAACGGTTGTGAGAAATTGTGTGAAAATTGCGGAAATATAAGAATTTTGTTACGGGACGAAAATTCCTTCGAAGCATAAAAAAAAAAAAAACTATTCACACCGAAATTGTTTTGTTCGGTGAAAGTTTTTGTATCGTCAATTCCAGTATGAATTAATCGATGTAACGATACGACGCGAGATTCGAGCAAGAATCGAACTCCGATAATCTGTTTTCATTGTACGTACATATGTAATTATAAATTTTGTTGTTTCTTTATTTGGGTTCGCCCGCGACAAATTTCAACGTTGAGAAACGTTTGACCGTTCTTTCCTTTGCAATGCAGCGGTGCGAGCTAGGGCAAGTAACGACTCACGACGACGACCACGAGAGAGGGCATTGACGAAAAAACGTATGCCCGGAAGCGGGAGAGTAGCCGAGAATGACGAATGAGAACGAGAACGAGTGAACGAGAGAGTCACGAGATTGTAAAACGATACGATTTATAAGAAAAGAAGAAAAGTAAATGCAAAAAAGAATAATAACGATGGATAAAAAGAGAAGACAAGAGAATGGGGATTGGGAGGTTGCGGGGAATTTTTTGCGGGGGTGTCTGGACGAGAAGAAAATAACGATATATAAAAGCAAGACTATTTTCATAAGTGATAAATTGTAAGTCAATAATAATGTGTAATGAAACGTATGAGCCGAACGATGGAATGAAAGTGTGAAAATGTATTGCGTGCGAAAAACTTAACGATAATTCGAAGAAGAAGAACCAAAAATCGACATCCCGCTATTATTATTTCTCGCGATGGTGTTTGAACGACGACGCGCGATTATACCCGATCGTAAATGCAAAAATGTTAACAAAAGAAAACTCTGCGAGAAATTGGTCGTGTCGTCCGATTGATTGTTGATGCGATTTTCGGATAAGAAGCAATTCTTCTCGGCGTGCGTGTCTCTGCGTGTGTTTGTGTGTGTGTGTGTGTGTGTGCGTGCGTATCCTTTTTGCGGATTAAAATTTAGGTGTAATATAACGGGAGAGCTGAAAGCAATTGCTTTCCTTTTCTTATTTCATTTTTGAATCATAAAAACTGTTTTCAAAACGAACATTAACTTTCGTCATTACGATTAAAACGCTGTTTGAACGCTAATCATTGAAACGATTACGTTCGATTAACGATTCGGTTATATTATATATTGCATATATATATATATAATATATACGTTTGTTACATCTTATACGTATATTCGAACAGTACAAAGGCATAAAGCATTACACGAATAATTTATTGTCCCGGGCGAGAAAATACACGAAACGATCAATTCTCGCGAAGAGGAAGAAAAAGGAGAAAAGAAAAATAACAAACTAAACGAGTAAGAAAGAAAAAAAAAGTAAACGGACTCGGCATAAATTCTCACTTGCCACTTACCGGTGCTAGCATACAAATATTTTTTTTTGCAATAGAGCGGTCCTATTCAGAAAAAAATACAATGCTAATAAGTGAACTAACGGGTGTAATGTCTTTTTTTTTTTTTACGAATATCTCGAACGAGTAAATCATAAAGATACACTGACACGGGCACACGTACACACATACCAACAAAAAGAAAAGAAAAATACCTGTTGAAGGAGTCTCCTCTGCGACGAGATGATTTCGTCCTCTTGTAAAATGAATTAAGTAATACCATTAGTTATTGAGAAATAAATGTTAATATGCGGTTCGTAAGGCTATTTCATGATGTGTATGTCGAATCGAATACCCACCCTCGTGATATATTTTTCTTTCGTTATTCGTCGCCGAATGCCAAAAGAATTCAATCAAAATTTCAATCAAAAGAACTATGTTTTTTTCTCTGTTTTTTTTTTCTTTTTTTTTTTACAACGAATCAAGCGCGTGCGTAACTACGACGAGACTCGTGTTTTCGTTTGCTGCTCCTCTTTTTAGACCATGTCTAATTTCACTGTTTGTGACATTATTTTTTCATAACGACTTTGGGAGTTTATACTTCGCCTAACATTGCGAGGATAGTTAGAACAAGGCGAGAAAGGGAGAGGAAAAAATTTAAATTATTCTCCAAATCGTCGATTTTCGATAAACCAACAGCAACAACACACACATACACAAATCGAAAGTTAATTTGTCTCGCGCGATGGCGATTTTCTATTCTTCCGGTTGCCTCGAGCGACTAAAAACAATAAAATTCTTGTAAATACAATTTTTTTTTTCATTGTAACAAAAATAAAAGAGCCGAATAATTTCGAAATGGAAAAGAAGAAAGATATTATGTGACTCTCATCGCGTGTATATTAAAGTGGAAATACGAATTCTCTTTTCCATAATTTATCGTTAAATCTATTATTATATTTTCTTTCTTTCTGAATTCGTATCGTTCACTCGACAGAGGCTTGAACCGACAACACTTTCGTATTATTGTCATTTATTATATATAAAACAACAGAGACAACAAAAACAAACCGGAAATGATACGATAAAACGAGACATAGAAAATAAAATCGAATGTTATAATAAAAAAAAGAAACAAACAAACAAGCAAAAAATACTTGCTTCGAGCGATTTTCATACTATTCACCTTCTCTGTCTTTCATGCACTCCCGGAGTCACCCTATAAAATTACCATACGGTGCTTATGTAAGTTTCAATCGACGATTTGTGCATGCAATCGAGTTTTATAATTTATTATAGTTCGAGAATAACTTATTAACACCATATGGCCGTATAAAAGAGGAAAACGATAAACGAAATAATAATCTCGTTTTCGTATTCGTTATATTGATATATAGTGTAATATTCATAATACTAGATACGGGGTTCTACGAGCTCTAATGTTTCATTTTTTTTAATCTCATGCTTGACAAAATCCTCTCAATTTTGTGGTGTTGTAATCCAGGAATGAGCATCGCTCGATTGATCGTTAATAATGGTTCTTGTCGTTGAACCAAATGGTTTGAACCATTTTTTAAATTCTCAAACGACAGACAATTCGGAGACTTTTTTCTGAAGGAAATTTCCAAACGAACGATGCCAATTCCTGATGCGCTATGTGTAAGATAACGAAAGAATGGCTGAAAAAGAAACTTTAATCTTTTGATCGATATAGCATTTTGTAATATTTTATAAAATCATGACGAAAAAAGAACAAGAGAAAAGAAAAATTCAGCGAATGGTTTTAAAAACATGACTGACACTGGGTCTGCTTGCAGGGGAATCCACGTATTTGTGATTTTGAGACATGACTGATGGCGGGCCAATCAGAGCTAAACTCCTCACAGACGATCAACTCCCGACTACAATACAACGCTTGATTACCAATTGATCAATCGATAAAAACGCATCAACCATCGCATCTCCCGCCTGCCATCCGCTGAGCATGATTTTTTTTTTCAACAATTTTTTATTATTTTTTTTTAAATTCTTTTTTTATTACCACCCGCATCCTCCGGCCCGGCCCTGGATAATACATTTGATATAAGATACCGAAAGGTCGGTGTTCGTCGTGTTATTCTCGCGAGATTCAACGGATGTCTTTAAACGAGGAAGAATTTTATGATTTTGAGTTTTGAGTAAAACGATGAAAAAACAAATCACATCAGTCCTATGAAACTAATTGTAAATTTACCTTTTGTTCGTTTCACACAATCCGCTTTTTTCTTCTCTCAATTAAACACGTCCGACGTTTTTCGTTTATCAAACTGAAAGCTTGTATCTTTGCCGAGGAGTCACCGAATGATTGGTTCGAATTTGAGATGGTTGGTCAGGGCAATCGACTAGCACAGAAGAAGAAAAAACAAACAAGGAAATACTTGACGAGATTTATCGGTAGCCAGTGTCGCGCGTGCCGCCAATCGTGACGACTAACAAGAGATAGTTACGTTGAACGGCCCTATGTGATTGAACGTCGTACATTAGTTAATTAGGAAACATTTCTTTATTTATTTATTTAGCGAGATAAATGAGTTTAAAAGAGATAATCACGCTCGTGCGTCGACGTGGTCCGTTATTTATTAGACACCTCGATCAGTGCCGATAAAAATAGGCAATTGACACCTGTTTCCTCTTTTTATCGCGCAAAAATTCGCGTTACATATATATTTTAAATATGCATATGTATCCAATTATGACCAGATTGATAGATCAGGGTGCGAATTGTGAATTACCTAAGCCAGTAGGTATCGCCAGTTTTTATTCATTGATGAAGTATCCATTTTTTGTTTGTCTTTTTTGGTCCCCCGATGAACATGGAAAAAGCAAATATCGAATTTTTTAACTCTTGACTCAATCTCTCGTTTCATTATTTTGCTATTTTTTTTCGTTTGGGATTTTATGAAGATTTAGAATCATTGTCAAAGAAGATGGAAAAAAAAAACGTATAAACGTGTCCTCGACGAGATGTCGCTAAATGGTTTATATTGTTAAAAGTAGTTTCGCATTCAACCTATAGAGTACAAACATGTTGACTTGATCTCAGATAGATTAAGGGAAGAAAAGAAGAAAAAAGAAATGAAAAAAACTACTTGCGCGCATTTTTCGTAGTACGTGAAGCTTCGAGATGAAAATTTAACGTAACCGATGTACCAATTACTCGATAGACCTTAGCGTTTCTTTAACGTTCGATCCACGATCGACGAAGGTAGACTTTTTGAAAAAATTTAAACCAAGCACACGGACCAATGTTGCGCCACGTCTTTGAATATATATTTATATTCCAAGTGCGACCAACAAACAAAAATCTCGACTTAAGACTCAACGATCAATCGAAGAGTGCAGGAGAAACGAAAAGATTTGTTTTATTTTTGTTTTTGTTTTGTCAATTTGTACAGCGAAAGAGGCGAATCTACCTGGATCGAAGTTCACTTGAATCGATAAGAATATATATTGATATATTCGTAGGGTGTAGGACAACCGCGGGAAATCACAACAGGGCGACAAATTAGTCGCGCTGTCGTAAGCACCGTTGTGTTTATTGGCTATGTGATCTTAATTTTACAATTTTACGTATGCGTTAGTAGGCTCGACAGATTGGGACAGCAATCATACCTTTATACTCTTATCTTATGCTCATGTTCTTTTTTTCATTTTTTTTTTTTTTTTTTTTTTTTTTTTTCGTTACACATGCACTATATCCGGTTCACAGTATTTTTTACGAGGAATTTCCAAAATTGCGATAGCCAAGGAAAGGGATGCGACAAATGCTCTACCGTGTGTGTGCGTGTCTCGCGAATTGGAACGAGTCGTTTATCGTTTGTAACAGCGACGAGTATTCTCGCAATATTCAAGAGAGTTGATGGAAAACGATTGTCCAAATAGAAAATTATCGAGACACACGCGCGTACGTAGTGGTAAAAGAAAAACTCTCACTTTTAAGTTTTCCAATTTTTTTTTGTTCTTTTTCATTTCTTTTTTTCACCAACGCAGTTTCAATTTTTTAAATTATTATTTCTAAGAAGATATCATGTACCTACAGTTATGTTGAGTAAATATAATAAAAGAAATGATACGAGAAAGTTGAAGTAAAAAAACAAGATTTACATCGAGATTACGTAAAAACCGGATCTCCTCTCGATCAAAGGATCTGGAAGTATCACAACGCAGAGAACGCACAAGATTCTGCGTTTTTCGCGAGTCATCAAATATAATTGTGCGATTATCGTTGATGATCGATATATCGTTTATTGTTTTATCTTTTTATTTGGACTTTTACCTTGCACGTCCTCGTCCACGATTGAAACCTCCTCTTTCACGTCCTGAAACTTTTCCTTTCGGTGGCGGTGATTTTGGCCTCAGAGCCTCGATTCTCTCGGTACATCCGGTTGTTATTTGACCCGACGTGAAATAACTGCTGTATAAATCAGCGTTGAAATTTGTTATTGGTCAGCTCAGGACCAACGGTCAGCCAGCCAGGGCGGATTGTACTGTCACGTCCGAATAGATGCAAGCTTGTAGAAAAATACAATGTAAATATTAATAATCACAAAATTTATAGTACAGTAAAACAAAATTGAGTACGTAACAGTTATAGAGCATTTTTAAACGCTTTACGACTATTTTTTATTCATAGTAATATTTTGTTTCGCAAGTGTAACTTCATTCGGAAAAGTATTGACTACGGAATTAGCATTAAAGACAAGTTGACACCTGCTAAAAATATTAAGCATTGCTGTATAAATGTTCCAAGTTTGTACTGAGACTATCGCAGTCATTTTCAATGCGAAGGCAGTGGTCTCGTCGAAGCTTCACAACGGTCAAGACATCAAAGAAGCGAGGCATCGAGTTAATACGGCAAGTATAGACAAGTTGTTATTTATATTAATATAGGGCACAAATTAACAAGTAAAAGAAAAGCGAGAAAGTGCAATTATGTATTTTGGGATCGTTCCCGATTATTTAAACTCGTCAGTGTATACTACGAATATCCAGGTGGAAAAAGCGCATGAATTTTAGTTTTGCATTGAGAAAAGGTTACAGACAATATTCTTTCATTCTTACCGTCGTCTGCCGAGACAAAAGTGCTCGATGATGTGAAATATTTCAACCGGTTTCTCGATCGAGCCGTATTCTGATTCTTCCGATATGATTAGATCAATATCGACATTAGCATTGATTCCCATCAGGCAGTGTTCCTTAGTTGTCTACAGAATGGCTTTGCTGTCGAGATTTCTGCTGTGCCCAGGATTATAAATGTTCGTGCGTATCCAGCATATGTCTTCGCAGCGTCCAAAGCCCCATTTTCGCAAACAGAAACGTCCCATGTCCAGACCATCACTGCTGCTACACCAGAGAAAAACGAAGCTTCTATTTGCTGCGATTTCACCAATGTCCAATTTCATTATCTGATCCCAATTCCATAGTTCTAAATTCGTTGCACCACAAGTTCTCTGATATTCTTCGAGAGGCGGTTCTATCAGTATGACGTCGAATTTGCAATTTAATTCTTTGAGATTGTACTATATGAGATCGGTTTTAAGATACATCGGTGGGGTGGCTGTTTCTGATATCAAGTCATCTTTAAGTTTTATTAGTTCACACAGTTTGGGATATTCCTCAAATCTGTCGGCTAGCCCTACGTCTCGTATAAAATTCTGCGGCCTTTGACCCGTATCGATGAAGTGCTGACAATAATCATTGTGAGGATTTGAAGATTGCGTACCCTAAAATCATTTAATTCGTCAATAAATGAAAATAATTTTTAATCATTTAAACTAATTCTTACATATTCCTGTTACTTAGAGCCTACTTTCAGAAATGTAGACGAATCCTTGTAAACTATTTCATCCACGACTTTCCTCTTTTTTTTTTAATATTATCGACATCAGTGCCCAACATTTGCCTGAGTTCATCGACGCTCGATACACCGAACTGCAAAGAAAAGCAAAATATGTAATGCTGCAAAAAGTTGACAACAACATAAAGTACTACAAGCAATATTAATGTCATAACTAGTGCTCTAACGGGTTTGCTCGTATATGCAACAAATAAAAAATATACTCTATTTCAAAAATTAAAAAAAACACGACCAGCATGGAAAAAAAGAATGAAATGTTATTTCGCGACTTTCAAGCCTGCATACAGTCACGAATTGACACGTTCATTTACTAAATAACCTCGAATTAGCAGTCAATGTCAATGTAACAGTCAAGTGTCAATGTACGCTGGTTCGTATAACTCTAGCGACCAAGACAGTTTTGCAATCCTCGAACGATACAGAACGATAAAGATTTTCATTTATTAGAAAAAGTAAGTAACTTACCGTTTGTGCGAGTAATTTTTTCCGCATCTGCGAACGTTCTCGCAATGTTTTCAGCATGATCGAATAATTTATCACTCACTTGTCACGATAATTACTTAAAAAGATGATTTAGTATGAAAGAAATTGCGTGGCTTACAATGACTGAGAGGTTAGGGTGTCACTGGTTCGGTATAACCTCTTCGAGACGCGATCAACTTTAACGTTGCATTGAATCGTACGTATATCACAATATTACCAAAGATTTGTAACGTCACATGGAAGACTATGAGTTAAACATAATTTAATATCACATTGATAATTCCATAAGAACAGTCAATTATGAGGTTAAGATACATGTTATGTTTGGTCGTGCGAAGACCAAGCCTCACGCAACTGACGCAGCCTCACGCGTCAACCTCGGTACGTTCAGCACGAACGTCGAGGCTCGACTAGGGATGCTCGATATACATCGATGTATCGAAAACATCGATGAACCGAAATCGTTGTCCGTTGGGCCGACCACATGTGGCGCTAGTAGCAGTGTTGCACGGCTGCAGGCATTGCAGTTCTTTGTCGTTTACAGGAAATTTCCCGCCACTAAGAGCGAGTGACAATTTTATTTGTGGGTATATGCGAATTGTTAGACGACCGGTGAACGACACGGAGTGTAGGTGCGTTTATTTTATATTGATTATTGATTGATACTAATATTGGCAGTCACATTTCGTAGGCTAGGTTTTAGGTTAACTAACGGTTTTTTTTTCAATTTCATTTGGATCTAACACGAATAACATGAATGTTACTTCGATAATTATTGCAACGATTTAGTAATTCAAAACTAAGACAAAATTAAGTAAGCACGAGATATATTTCAAGATTTTATATACACTTTGCTATTATTCATTAAGATATCCATTGAATGTCAGACATTTAAAAACTGCCTTTATAAAAGATTATAATTAAAAAGATAATTCAAATAAATGTTTCAATTTTTCTACATTCCTAACCTTTGTTAATTGATATATGCATGAATATGTCGATGTTTTCATTCGATGCATCGAAGATATCGATGTTTTTATTCAATGCATCGGAAAACATCGATGCAACGTTTCGATGCATCACATGGAAAAAAACATCGATGTATTTTCTGTATGAACATCCCTAGGCTCGACTGGAGTATGGAGTGTCTATACATTACTGTTAGATGTTAAATTAATCTTATTTTAATAATACTCTATAAATAATTAAGTTACAAAACGTAAAATAAAGCTTATCGTATTATTTAGGCGATGGATACTAAAAATACGCGCAATGAGAAATACCAGGCGTCCTTCGAAACGTAAAAAGTACGTTGTTTGACTACTTTGCCGCATCTTCTTTCAACGGCCATATTTGAAACAGCAAAATGCTTTGTCCTGTAAAATTGAATACAATTGACATTAAATCTGCATTGCTGCACAAAACTTAGACTTTTCGTGAATTTCGTGGACACACAGTCTTGAATTGTTTTATATTTTTATTATATTTTTAGATACACATCGACACTGACTGTAGAAATGAAGTTAATGGAGCATAACATTGCGTTGCTACGACCCACTTAAAAACTTCTTATTAAATTATTTCTGCTAATGATGCAACGACAATTAACGAGAACAAAAATATCACGTGATTAAAATACTTTGCCGCGTCTGGTCTCAGTCAATATTTTGAAGATAGTAAAAGCATGAAATTGTGAAACTCACCGTAATTTATAATAACCCGAAATTTTAAATCGAACTAATTGGTAGCTAACAGAATACAGGATGAAATTTTTCGACAGCCAAAGTAGCAAGATTTCTTATTCGCGAAGCAATTCAAGTTCAACGATAAACGATTTATTTTTAATAATTGATCATTGTTTTTTGTAATATTCGATGGATATGTAAATTATTGGTA
This sequence comes from Netelia fuscicornis, assembly GCA_946811545.1. NCBI lineage: Eukaryota > Metazoa > Arthropoda > Insecta > Hymenoptera > Ichneumonidae > Netelia > Netelia fuscicornis. Next base: position 14,687,492 of record OX328011.1, on the reverse strand, counting down.
GCTTGATCGAGGTTTCCAATAATTGATATAAATCGTTATAAGATTCATAACGATAATTGAAATTCAATGAATTTTTATCGATATTCGAGCGACGGTTCTGAATGGAATATTTTCGAATTTTTGTAACAATGATAATAGTATAGATAATACTTTTTATAAAAGTTTAGAAGTAGGCTTTACATCGTTTCCTTCGATTGTTACTTGAGTATAGGCGAGATAAGTCGATCACGGTGCACGTGTCGGGTGGTGGAATTTGGTCACCGATAAGTCACACTTGCGGATTATTCTGAAATCCCTGAAATGCCTCTTCGCATTACGTTGATTGTAACGAGTAACTCATAATCGAAAACAAAAATCACTCGTCTCTTTATGACGGTCAAACAAAGTTTGGTGAAATCAAACCAACGTTGATCGCTCGATGAAATTACTGTTATTGATAAGAGAGTCGTTATTATATTTGTCTCGTTTATTTTACTCTTCAGATCCTCACATAAAGGTCGCGGGTCGACCTGATGACGTCCGTGCCGCCAGGGAACAAAATTATGGAAATTTTGGACGCGCGGATGAGTTTCGAAAAAAAAACAAATATTTTTTGGCTACTGATAACAAACAAAAATCACATCTTCGATAACGATGACAAAAAAGGGTTCCTGAGATATCTTGATTTTGATATTGACAATAATAAAGATCGATCATCATCGACAATGGCAATGAATTTATTTTTTATTTTAAACAAAATCGTTTCGGAACTACCATTAGCTATCAGATTTCGTGACAAACGAGGATCTAGTTTCCCATATCTTTAAATTTTTGGTATACTTACTAACGAATTTTCACGATTTATTTACTTAGTATTAATATTTGATTTTTCTCTTTTTAATATTCGTTGTATCGGTAATGTTTATTTTCACGCGCACCAGATTTTCAAAATATACACGAGCAGTTAAGAAATTAGTGACGATAATTAAAATTTCATCGATTTCGGCCGAAATTCAAAGGAAAATTAGGCATGAAATATTAAAAAAATAATTTTTGTTTTCAAATATTTTTCAATTCTTTGGATCGTTCGTTATCGTCAATTTTTTTTTAAATCAATGGGTAAAGTTTACTAATGACAAAAGCCTCTATGATTTGGCTAAATGGAAAGACGAGAGTAAAATTATGGCAATCATAAAATTACGTTTAACATTTCACAGCAAAATAACCGAGGAACGATGAAGCTGGACATGAGTTGTACCGATCATTCGCATATTATCGGCAAGGGTGGTTTGACGATAAAACGCGTTATGGAAGAGACCGGTTGTCACATTCATTTTCCCGACAGCAACCGTAGCAATCATCAGAAAACGAGCAATCAGGTTTCCATCGTCGGTGAGATAGACAGAGTCGAACGTGCGAGGGCACGAGTCAGGGTAAACAAAATTTGAACGATCAAAGTTTGTTCATAAATCTACTGTATTTAAAAAAAAAAATTTACTAAAATCTTATTTTTGTCATTTTTTAAAATTATTTTCCACAAATCTACCGTATTTAAGAAATAGATATTTAAAAAATCATTCCTCATTCTATTTGTCATTATTTGATTTTTATTTTAACTAAATTGTCATTTTTAAATTATTTTATTGACAATTATTCGAAAAATACGATTGTGACTTTAACGATGAATATTTCATCGAGTTCCATCGATCCCTGTCAATAATTATTCTTCGCACAATGCGTGCTTTTTTTTCTCTCTGGCAGAATCTCACCCCGCTGATTTTCTCGTTCGAATTACCGATAATGGGCGCGATGCAGGCAATGCCGGACTCGACGTCGCCTTACGTCGTTAAGATTCAAGAGAAATACAATGTTCAAGTGATGCGATCAAAACCTAAAAGAAGCCAACGAGTCATTAGGGAATTTCGCTCGATTGGAGGAAAAAAAGGTATGCGTTAGCTTTTCTTTCTCCCGTTATTCAAGAAATTTGTCCAGGAAACATTTTTAGCAGGAGGCAGCTGATAAATTTGTCTGCCTAAGCGAATAAACTTATACACAACATTGCGTTTGTCGCAAAGTCGGACTTTTATCGGAAACATTTAGTAGAATGCGAGCTTCAACGTCATACTTTAGTTCTTCGTGTCTGAATGAAATATTTTTCGCAAGATTTGTCTCGTAGGTGATTCTCTTTCAATATTCTGTTTTATTATGTATTTCTTCATTGTTTCCCCTTAGGGTTACAAGACTTCCATTTCTTCTTCTTTACACTCTTCCCTATTTACATTTTCTTACTGTATGTCCTTATTCTACTTTATCTGCTCCTTATTCTATTTACACTTTTCTTATTCTACTTTCTTCGCCACTCGCTCGCCCGCTTCTATTCTGTTTTATTATTTGTATTTATTTTCGATCCACGAATGGTTCGATCGTCTCGCCTCCGCGAATCTGTCCCCAGCCGATAAGACGCCAATGTTTCTCGATACGTCGCGAAAGAGCGATTTTCTCGTCAATTTCCGTGCAGACTGGATTGGTCAAGCTGATTTTAGCCAAATCAGCTCTCGTCGCCACAACTCGTCCACCGGTGCTCAACGATCCAATGTTAACAAGGAGAACCTCGTTCCTGGTTAACTTAGGTACCTGAAATAATCGAGGAAACAAATCAAACATATTGACCAATAATCGTGGATGTTTTGTTACAATCTCGGCCGCCTTTTCGAAACTACTTTCATACCTTAGCTCCTTTTTTGTCGCCCTCGGTTCTCACGCCCAACAAACGCTTGAGAAGATAGTACGATATTTCAAGCTCAATGAATATCTTCGGCAATGCGCCTACAGCCCCCAATATCTGGCCAACCAAACGATCCGCCCGGCAAAGAGTTGGCTCAATCTTTGTCCCTACACCGATGAGACCACCTGGCACGGCAAATTGCAATTCATTTTGCTCGGCAAACAATGACACAATTCGGGAAAATATCGGACGACACGTCAATTTCCCTTCGCCGTCTTTTGATACAAGCCCCGGTCGCACTTCGATCTCCATGCCGACCTAAAAGTCAAGATTTTAGGTTATAAATGATTAATATAGGGTCGTAAAGCCTTTATGATTAATGTTCATCCGTGAATGATCGTGATAAATGTATGCTTATAATCAACAGCTATAAACGTGTATCCATAAATTATAATGATAAATGTGTACGCGTAGATGTATATGTCGCGGTATACATAAATTGTTTTCATACGAATCGTTCGTACCTACTGTTATATATTTCATTTCCTACCTTCAGTACACCTTTGAGAATACTTCCGCCCGCTACACCACCCTTCAGATCATCGACCTCACAACCCGGTTTGTTAACATCGAAGGAACGTATAACGATCAAACGTGGCTCCGAAGTAAAGTCCCGGAGAGGCACAGGTATTTTCTTCGTGATGTATTCGCACAAAACTTCGATGTTGTATTTGAGCTGAGCCGATATAGGAATGACTGGTGCACCCTCAGCAACGGTACCTATTCGTTTTTTGAAGAAAATGTTTGATTATTTATCACCATTTTATGATCGACAGCGGAAAGCAGTTTATTTCCAGGTAATTTTTCGTCGATATTGAAAATTCTCCAATAATTATCAATGGAGTTCAAAGATGAAAATAAAGTATAAAACAAAACATGCTCGGTGTTTCCTCATAATTGCTGCATATTTCCAAAGACTCTACTACACTACGAGTGAATAAAAATGATGAGAACACTTATCGAGGCAAGGTTCGGTTAATACAATTCGTTTCTCTTCTTTGGCTCGGACATTTCATTATTTGTGTACCTTGGACGAATTTCAAGATTTGCTCATATTGTTCTTTAGCCTGGCCTTCTTTGACCAAATCAATCTTGTTCTGCAGTATAACAATGTGTTTGAGCTTCATGATCTCAATAGCGGCCAAGTGCTCCGACGTTTGGGGCTGCGGACACGATTCGTTTCCAGCTGAAATTTATACACCATTGATTCCCGACGCTCGTCTTTTTTTATTACAAACATTTTTTTAACGTAAAACGATTTACCAACCTATTAAAAGAAGGGCTGCGTCCATGACAGCGGCTCCGTTCAGCATAGTAGCCATAAGAATGTCGTGACCAGGACAATCAACGAATGATACGTGACGAACGAGTTGAAAGCGTCCTGGGCACGCTGGACGCAAACACGGGAAAGCGTCATCCTTGCTGGACCCACCGGAAATGTAGCAAGCGGGCCTCGGGCATTTCTCATAGTCACACTTATAGATTTTCGCATTAGCGTATCCTGAAAATTGTCAAAATCGTTGCTTAATGAACTTATCTTCGAACAATAAATACTTCCTCCATTTTTGTATGCGTTATTCATTCTAGATTCATTCAAATGTCTTACAAGGTTTTTCTTTTTTCTTTTTCTACCTTTGTTCTGGGGTACATTGACGGCTTTTATTAGATCATTCTGCCTTTAAGGCAGTTTATAGCTAGACTATTGTGTTTTGGTACAAATTTCAAGGGGGATATAATATTGTATCGTCTGTCATCTAGTCTTATTCTCCATTGTTTTATTGTTCACGACCTGTCGTGGTAGTTCGATTCTCTGACGTCGCTTTTATATCATGAAGTACTATTCGCAGATCTTTGAGATTAAATCTGTTTATTCCTGGTATGATTTTATCCGACGATGCCGTTTTTGAACCCGTTTGTGTTGGCCTTTTATTTCCAAGCTTATTTTCTGCATGTTCTTTACTGTCGCGCATATTAGAGTCTTTTAAAAATGGATTTGTATCCGATGACGAAATATCAATAGTCTCTTTTGCTGTGTTATCCTTATTGAGAGTTGAATCTTCGCACTTTGATTGTTTTGTGGGTGGTGGTGTAAGTCCTTGAGATCTTGGCCTTTTTTCATATATTGTTGGTATGTCGCTTGTATTGCCCGGTACTTCAGTCGATTTTCCACTGGGATTCTCTGCTGCACGAGCCGTTTTTACTTGGTACACGCTTCACCTTTTAGCATAAGATCATCGGGTGTGCTCCGTGCGCTTCGAATGCATTTTTCTTTCTCTCTCTCTCATTCACTTTTACAATCGTCTTCGTTCTTCTTCATTTCAATATTTTTATGGATTTGCGATTTACGACTAAGGAACGTTATGTACTATTATACAAGGCCGAACGGCGAGAGACGAAGCTCTCTGGGCTCGTATGGATTTTTGGTTGTTTCCAAATTTCATGAGTCGACGAAATAAAATTTCTTATTGCTGTACCGAGGAAGGTAAATCAATGGCAAAGAGGCATGTTATCTGAATACAACAATTTTCAGATGCTTTTAGAGACTTATGGGCTACAAAAGCTTAGCTCGTGTTTAAATTAGTAGAACAATTTGCCATATGCAAGGTCCGAAATATTCTGTACCATGTGGTATGTTCAACAATTCATGTGCATTATTTGCATTGTGTGTCGAGGTATCAAAGTAAAATTTTGTTCACTTACCCAATTTAATTGTGATATTCCTCTCAAGTTCGTTCTTAAAACGAACAGTCTGTACTCCTGAGATGGCTTTCACTATGGTAGACTTTCCATGAGCCACATGACCAATCGTACCTATTACCAAATACAAATATGTTTAATTTAAAAACTGCCATCATAATGTGGGTAAAAGAAAACAAAATTGTATTCACCGATATTAATTGTAGCCTGCCTACTAATGACTTCACGGGACAGAGCAGTCAACTTGGTAACATCCTATAAAAGACAAATATGAGCTAAAAACTAGAGGCAAAAATCAGATCTTAATAAAAACGGGCGAGAAACATAAAACATTGTATTCAGTTTTTGGAGTAAACTTCTCAGGTGTTTGATATCATGCAGTATTATTGGGTACAATTTTGAAACACATTCTGATGTGACAGTTTGTGAATGCTAGCCTAATTTCAGAGTATTTTGCAGTACGGTAAGGATAGTTGGGAAATGTTCATTTTTCGCAAATTATACCGATTTACTTTCTCGTCATACAAACTATCCGGATTCTTGGCACAAAAAGCGGCATTGAGGGCCTGAAGGCATGAGCAGGAAACAGTCGCGGAGAGTGTGAAAATGGAAAGGGCGGCTTTTTAATGATAAAACAAATTTCATCATTACACAATAATCGGAATGTTGGACTCACCAATTTCGATAAGTCTTGCTTGTAAAGATTTGGCTGGCCGGTAGTTACTCCTAGACCTTCCTCGCCCCCCATTATTGCAGCTGATTATTTTATAAAACTGCAAATAACACACGCGGTACAACCGTTGTAATGGGAAAGAAACGTTAGCTTTACTCTCCGAGTTGCGTTACTTTAAATGTAGTACTATAGGTACTATAATTCGAATCAGAAGGTCTCATTACAATATTAGAACAGTATATTTATTAGTATCACAGAACACGGTAAGGTACATTTTACTCTGCACAAGAGAGCGATCAGCACACGTTGCGTAGCAGGAGGCTTTGCTTCCACAGCCGGCGGCGCGCTGGTGTCGCTGGACCTCTGTCGCTAATACCGACCGGCCCTCTAGACGCCACACAAATGGCTTCTCACGTCCTCTAGTGGTCTTTCGAGGAAATCGTAAGCGACAGCGGTTATAATTTTTCACCTATGCGATATTGGTCAACTTAACTTACTTAAATTCTGATTTAACTTAACGATAATTCGAAGAAGTAGAACCAAAAATCGACATCCCGCTATTATTATTTCTTGCGATGGGGTTTGAACGACGACGCGCGATTATACCCGATCGTAAATGTAAAAATGTTAACAAAAGAAACCTCTGCGAGAAATTGGTCGTGTCGTCCGATCGATTGTTGATGCGATTTTCGGATAAGAAGCAATTCTTCTCGGCGTGTGTGCCTCTGCGTGTGTCTGTGTGTGTGTGTGTATGCGTGCGTATCCTTTTTGCGGATTAAAGTTTAGGTGTAATATAGCGGGAGAGCTGAAAGCGATTGCTTTCCTTTTCTTATTTCATTTTTGAATCATAAAAACTGTTTTCAAAACGAACATTAACTTTCGTCATTACAATTAACGCTGTATGAACCCTAATCATTGAAACGATTACGATCGATTAACGATTCGGTTATATTATATATACATATATACTATACGTTTGTTACATCTTATATGTATATTCGAACAGTACAAATGCATAAAGCATTACACGAATAATTTATTGTCTCGGGCGAGAAAACACACGTAACGATCAATTCTCGCGAAGAGGAAGAAAAAGGAGAAAAGAAAAATAACAAACTAAACGAGTAAGAAAGAAAAAGAAAGTAAACGGACTCGGCATAAATTCTCACTTACTATTCAGAAAAAAATACAATGCTAATAGGTGAACTAACGGGTGTAATGTCTTTTTTTTACGAATATCTCGAATGAGTAAATCATAAAAATACACTGACACGGGCAACACTGAAAAAACAAATCACATCAGTCCTATGAAAGTAATTGTAAATTTACCTTTTGTTCGTTCCACACAATCCGTTTTTTTCTTCTCTCAATAAAATACGTCCGACGTTTTTCGTTTATCAAACTGAAAGCTTGTATCTTTGCCGAGGAGTCACCAAATGATTCGTTCGAATTTGAGATGGTTGGTCACGGCAATCGACTAGCACAGAAGAAGAAAAAACAAACAAGGAAATACTTGACGAGATTTATCGGTAGCCAGAGTGTCGCGCGTGCCGCCAATCGTGACGACTAACAAGAGATAGTTACGTTGAACGGCCCTATGTGATTGAACGTCGTACATTAGTTAATTAGGAAACATTTCTTTATTTATTTATTTAGCGAGATAAATGAGTTTAAAAGAGATAATCACGCTCGTGCGTCGACGTGGTCCGTTATTTATTAGACACCTCGATCAGTGCCGATAAAAATAAGCAATTGACACCTTTTGTTTCCTCTTTTTATGGCGCAAAAATTCGCGTTACATATATATTTTAAATATGCATATGTATCCAATTATGACCAGATTGATAGATCAGGGTGCGAATTGTGAATTACCTAAGCCAGTAGGTATCGCCAGTTTTTATTCATCGACGAAGTATCTATTTTTTGTTTGTCTTTTTTGGTCCCCCGATGAACATGGAAAAAGCAAATATCGAATTTTTTAACTCTTGACTCAATCTCTCGTTTCATTATTTTGCTATTTTTTTTCGTTTGGGATTTTATGAAGATTTAGAATCATTGTCAAAGAAGATGGAAAAAAAAACGTATAAACGTGTCCTCGACGAGATGTCGCTAAATGGTTTATATTGTTAAAAGTAGTTTCGCATTCAACCTATAGAGTACAAACATGTTGACTTGATCTCAGATAGATTAAGGGAAGAAAAGAAGAAAGAAGAAATGAAAAAAACTACTTGCGCGCATTTTTCGTAGTTCGTGAAGCTTCGAGATGAAAATTTAACGGAACCGAGGTACCAATTACTCGATAGACCTTAGCGTTTTTTTGAACGGCCGATCCACGATCGACGAAGGTAGACTTTTTGAGAAAAATTAAACCAACCACACGGACCAATGTTGCGCCACGTCTTTGAATATATATTTATATTCCAAGTGCGACCAGCAAACAAAAATCAATGCAGGAGAAACGAAAAGATTTGTTTTATTTTTGTTTTTGTTTTGTCAATTTGTACAGCGAAAGAGGCGAATCTACCTGGATCAAAGTTCACTTGAATCGATAAGAATATATATTGATATATTCGTAGGGTGTAGGACAACCACGGGAAATCACAACAGGGCGACAAATTCGTCGCGCTGTCGTAAGCACCGTTGTGTTTATTGGCTATGTGATCTTAATTTTACAATTTTACGTAGGCGTTAGTAGGCTCGACAGGTTGGACCAGACATCATACCTTTATACTCTTATCATAAGCTCATGTTCTTTTTTTTCATTTTTTTTTTTCGTTACACATGATTATATCCGGTTCACAGTATTTTTTCCGAAGAATTTCCAAAGTTGCGATAGCCAAGGAAAGGGATGCGACAAATGCTCTACCGTGTGTGTGAGTGTCTCACGAATTGGAACGAGTCGTTTATCGTTTGTATCAGCGACGAGTATTCTCGCAATATTCAAGAGAGTAGATGGAAAACGATTGTCCAAATAGAAAATTATCAAGGAACACACACGTACGTAGTGGTAAAAGAAAAACTCTCACTTATAAGTTTTCCAATTTATTTTTGTTCTTTTTCATTTCTTTTTTTCACCAATGCAGTTTCAATTTTTTAAATTATTATTTCTAAGAAGATATCATGTACCTACAGTTATGTTGAGTAAATATAATAAAAGAAATGATACGAGAAAGTTGAAGTGAAAAAACAAGATTTACATCGAGATTACGTAAAAACCAGGTCTCCTCTCGAATCGTGATTCATTACGAAGGATCAGCGAACGTACGATCGGAGGATCTGGAAGTATCACGACGCAGAGAGCGCACAAGATTCTGCGTTTTTCGCGAGTCGCCAAATATAATTGTGCGATTATCGTTGATGATCGATATATCGTTTATTGTTTTATCTTTTTATTTGGACTTTTACCTTCCACGTCCTCGTCCACGATTGAAACCTCCTCTTCCGCGTCCTGAAACTTTTCCTTTCGGTGGCGGTGATTTTGGCCTCAGAGCCTCGATTCTCTCGGTACATCCGGTTGTTATTTGACCCGATGTGAAATAACTGCTGTATAAATCAGCGTTGAAATTTGTATTGGTCAGCTCAGGACCAACGGTCAGCCAGCCAGGGCGGATTGTACTGTCACGTCCGAATAGATGCAAGCTTGTAGAAAAATACAATGTAAATATTAATAATCACAAAATTTATAGTACAGTAAAACAAAATTGAATACGTAACAGTTATAAAGCATTTTTAAACGCTTTACGACTATTTTTTATTCATAGTAATATTTTGTTTCGCAAGTGTAACTTCATTCGGAAAAATATTGACTACGGAATTAGCATTAAAGACAAGTTGACACCTGCTAAAAATATTAAGCATTGCTGTATAAATGTTCCAAGTTTGTACTGAGACTATCGCAATCATTTTCAATGCGAAGGCAGTGGTCTCGTCGAAGCTTCACAACGGTCAAGACATCAAAGAAGCGAGGCATCGAGTTAATACGGCAAGTATAGACAAGTTGTTATTTATATTAATATAGGGCACAAATTAACAAGTAAAAGAAAAGCGAGAAAGTGAGATTGAGAAAAGGTTACAGACAATATTCTTTCATTCTTACCGTCGTCTGCCGAGACAAAAGTGCTCGATGATGTGAAATATTTCAACCGGTTTCTCGATCGAGCCGTATTCTGGTTCTTCCGATATGATTAGATCAATATCGACATTAGCATGAATAAAATCACCGTCCGTCGATCGTCTCACAGTTCCCTTGATTCCCATCAGGCAATGTTCCTTAGTTCTCTGCAGAACGGCTTTGCTGTCGAGATTTTTGCTATGTCCAGGATTATCAATGTTCGTGCGTATCCAGCATATGTCTTCACAGCGTCTAAAGCCCCATTTTCGCAAACAGAAACGTCCCATGTCGAGACCATCACTGCTGCCACACCAGAGAAAAACGAAGCTTCGATTTGCAGCAATTTCACCAATGTCTAATTCCATTATCTGATCCCAATTCCATAGTTCTAAATTCGTCGCACCACAAGTTCTCTGATATTCTTCGAGCGGCGGTTCTATCAGTATGACGTCGAATTTGCAATTTAATTCTTTAAGATTGTACTTGAGGAGATCGGTTTTAAGGTACATCGGTGGTGTGGCTGTTTCCGATATCAAGTCGTCTTTAAGTTTTATCAATTCACGCAGTTTGGGATATTCTTCAAATCTGTCAGCTAGCCCTACGTCTCGTATAAAATTCTGCGGCCTTTGACCCGTGTCGATGAAGTGCTGACAATAATCGTTGTGAGGATTTGAAGATTGTGTACCCTAAAATAATTAAATTCGTCAATAAATGAAAATAATTTTTGATCATTTAAACTAATTCTTATATATTCCTGTTACGTAGAGCCTACTTTCAGAAATGTAGATGAATCCTTGTAAACTATTTCATCCGCGTTCTCCTCTCTAGGATTTTTAGTTTCATCCTCGGCTTTGGAAGATTTAGTCTTTCCTCTTTTCTTTTGAATATTATCGACATCAGTGCCCAACATTTGCCTGAGTTCGTCGACGCTCGATACACCCAACTGCAAAGAAAAGCAAAGTATGTAATGCTGCAAAAAGTTGACAACAATATAAAGTACTACAAGCAATATTAATGTCATAATTAGTGGACTAACGGGTTTGCACGTATACGCAACAAATAAAAAATATCTCCATTTCAAAAATTAAAAAAAAACACGACCAGCATGTCAAAAAAAAGAAAGAAATGTTATTTTCGCGATTTTCAACCCTGCAGTCACAAATTGACATGTTCATTTACTAAATAACCTCGAATGAGCGGTCAATGTCAATATAACACTCAAATTGTCAATATACGCTGGTTTTTATAACTCGATCGACCAAGACAGTTTGGCAATCCTCGAACGATACAGAACGATAAAGATTTTCATTTATTAGAAAAAGTAAGTAACTTACCGTTTGTGCGAGTAATTTTTTCCGCTTCTGCGAACGTTCTCGCAATGTTTTCAGCATGATCGAATAATTTATCACTCACTTGTCACGATAATTACTTAAAAAGATGATTTAGTATGAAAGAAATTTCGTGGCTTACAATGACTGAGAGGTTAGGGTGTCACTGGTTCGGTATAACCTCTTCGAGACGCGATCAACTTTAACGTTGCATTGAATCGTACGTATACCACAATATTACCAAAGATTTGTAACGTCACATGGAAGACTATGAGTTAAACATAATTTAATATCACATTGATAATTCCATAAGAACAGTCAATTATGAGGTTAAGGTACAAGTTATGTTTGGTCGTACGAAGACCAAGCTTCACGCGTCAACCTCGGTACGTTCAGCACGAACGTCGAGGCTCGACTGGAGTGTCTATACATTACTGTTAGATGTTAAATTAATCTTATTTTAATAATACTCTATAAATAATTAAGTTACAAAACGTAAAATAAAGCTTATCGTATTATTTAGGCGATGGATACTAAAAATTCGCTCAATGAGAAATACCAGACGTCCTTCGAAACGTAAAAAGTACGTTATTTGACTACTTTGCCGCATCTTCTTTCATCGGCCATATTTGAAACAACAAAATGCTTTGTCCTGTAAAATTGAATACAATTGACATTAAATCTGCATTGCTGCACAAAACCTAGACTGTTCGTGAATTTCGCGGACACACAGTCTTGAATTGTTTTATATTTTTATTATATTCTTAGATACAAATCGACACTGACTGTAGAAATGAAGTTAATGGAGCATAACATTGCGTTGCTACGACCCACTTAAAAACTTCTTATTAAATTATTTCTGCTAATGATGCAATGACAAGTAACGAGAACAAAAATATCCCGTGATTAAACTACTTTGGCGCATCTGGTCTCAGTCAATATTTTGAAGATAGTAAAAGCATGAAATTGTGAAACTCACCGTAATTTATAATAACCTGTAATTAATACAATAGGTATATGTAGTTTATTGTATATAAATAATTAATCGAATGATAAATGTTGTAATTATTAATTAAAATGGCGACGGTGTAGCACACGTTTGAAAGACCACCTCTCATTTATTGACCCTCTTGATCAAAATTAATTCGGATTAACCATTTAATTAAATACTTTTTAAACGGGTAAACAAAGTTTGCGGATAAAACATTAATTAAATAAAAAAACGATGCGTTATCACGTGTCACAAGTATGTTCAATCAAAAAGATGCTGGTCCAAATAATTTTGAAAATGATTACGAAAGATTGTTTGACAAGTGCGAGCTGAAATTATGACGACATTAGAGTACATGCGAGGTAGCGACGAACGAGGAGGATTAAGGAGGGTGGGGCGCGGGGGCTTTCGCAAGTCCCGCGTGTCTCACCCGTCGTTCACCGTCTCAGTAACGTTGAAATCGGCGCAGAGTCGGTGCTCTTTTCTCTGCTCCGACAAATAAAATCACACTAATGATTATTTATTTACGTATAATAATTACAATTAAATAACTCGAAAAACAAAAGAGAAAAAAAAGTCCAAGCGGCACTCCCGTGTCTAAATTCGCGGATAAAACCGCGCGTTTGCTTCGCGAGGGAAGAAATCGGGCGATATCAACCACGGTGGGTGATTGAATTGTCGCGCGATAATAAAATCCTTCTTTCGTGAGATTTTCAAGGTTTAAAAACGCCCTGAACGAAATCCTCGATCCCTCGGATCGTGGCGAATGAACAAAAAAAAAACAGATCGCCGCTCGATTTCTCACCCACGTGGATCTGAACGCCCGTTTTTCTTTCCTCGACGAGTATCAACGAAACATCATCGACCCGATTCTCATAATTTAATTTCATCGAGAAACCAAATTACAACGACCGATATCATTTCCGTCGCACCAAAAGGTTTGTAAAAATTTTTTAATTAAGGGTGTTACAATCGTCGGGAATATTCTCGCGTTATTTAACTCGCGAATTAATCGCGTGGTGAAATCGATCGAGTGTAATAATCGACGAACCGTCGTTCCTGATAAACCAATTTCCAAATAACATATCGTTCGACACGCGCGATTTCGGGACACCAGAATCATCGAGGCGTAACGACGAAGCTATGTGACACGCGAGAGAGTTCACAAAGCGGTAAACATCGTTATAAATCAGACTCTAATGTTTTGCGATACAACAAGTATGACCTTCGTGTAACGTCGAATTCGAAACCGTCGATCGATATTCGATCTCCGCAACGAAAGATCGTCGTCACCTTTGTTCGAGTTCGCGAATCGTCGCTCCGTTGATTTAGAAAAACCCGATCGATCGAAGATTCGAATCGCCGAATAATTCAATCAAGCATTAAAGAAAAATTCCAAAAAAAAAAAAGAAATAAAAGCGTTCGTTAAAACATGTCGCGAGTTGAATTTTTATCTCGAACGTTCCCAAAAGTCGCTAAAATTTCACTGTTTTCGTTGTTTTTATCTCCTTCGGGAACGGATAAAGCCTAAAAATATATCGACACTTTGTTCCCTCGGCCTAAGTCAAGAAATAAAGAGAAGAAAAGGAGTGGAAAAAAGACGAGGGAACGAATTGTTTTGCCGTAGGGGCCGTCGACACCGGAGCGAGTGACGGAATTCCTCGTGGGCACGTGCCTGTCGACCAAGTTCGTCTTCGTCGTCGAAAACACTTTTTTTTTTGTCTCGTTTCTTTCTTTTCTCTTGTTGTTGTTGTTGTTTTTTATTCGTCTTAACTGTCGCTCTCACTCTCTCTCTCTCCCTTCTTTTTCTCTTTCCCCTCGTCACTTGAATCCTGATTAGCGCCATGAGGTCGTTCCGGCTTGCCAAGGTGTCTCAGGTGTGTGACATTGTCCCATCTCGTCATCGGGACTTTCTCGCTCGAGTATGTGTAGGTACGTCAAATTTCTTCGTTTTGCCAATTGGTCCGAATGGTTAACCCCGTGCGCGATTCTCGACGGCGGAGGCAATAACGCGTCTTTTCAAAGTACGTGACTGGACGACAGGGCGGGGAGGGGGTTGTTGAACGTAATTTCTCTAAATACGATTGGACGATTATTCGACGCCCCATAATCCCCACCCTCTTCGATCCCCGAAATCACGTTGAAATTTTGGCGAAACGCATTTTCCAAGAAATTTCATCGTCACGACGAGGAATTACCCGCGGTATGATTCTTTCTCGCACGCGTCTCTCGAGGAGGTGGTAGCTCTCTCTCCTGCTTTTCGAAACCGTTAATCGTAACGCCGGTGATTATATTTCTCTCTCTCTCTTTCTTTCCCTTCTTCGTCTCTCTTCTTACATAAACAAGGACGGAGAGATTAAGCATACGAGTTGTAATTATCACGAGTGCGAGGGAGAGGGACGAGGAGAGAGGAGAGGCGATCTCTAATTACGTAAATAAAGGTACGTTTTTATTTATTTATTTATTTTTTCGCGACTCGCGAGTTCGAGCTGGGGATGAATGCCCGGGGTCAGGGATGTCCGTAGATGAGAATATTATATTTCTAAATTTTGTTCTTATTTTATGAATTTAAAGTTTTATAATTTTTACGTCAGTTACTTCGATCGTTTAATCTCGTTGTGATTTTTGTTGGAAGGCGAGATATTAATTAGTGAGGATTAAAATAAATTTTCAAGAGGTAGAAGTTTCGTTGAATATTTGAGTGGTGTAAAATTAATCGAAATTTGATTAAAGACGTAATTAATTTCTCGATTAATCGTTGGACATTATCGTATTAATTAATTACGTTAACGAGTATCGTTTAATTTGACACGATGTAGGGATCTCACGCTCTCCTTCTCTTTCTCTCTTTCTCTCCATTTCGCTCATTCGATTTGTATCCCAAAGCGCACAAGCAGAACCTCTTCGAAGGACGCGAACTGCCCGGGGTCGGTGTACCATTGTCCTTCGTGTCTCCTCAACCGAGCAATTTCTATATACACGTGCGACAAACCAAAAGTTCAACCAGAGCTCGAATTTTCAAAGATTTCGGGACACGCGTACTTATTGAATGAAAAATGAGGTCGATTCGTGAAAATCATCGTTTCCCATTATTATAATTTAATCATATTATCATTAATTTTATCAAACTCGATGATAGTTGATTAATCGTTGAAATTAATTTTTATTTCGCAAGGATACGCAGAAGAACGCAGCAACGTATAATCACGAGGATAATCGACGATTGTTGATCGCGCTTTAACAATCGTAAAAAAAAAAAAAAAAAGAAAATGAGACCGGACGAGGTGATACAGAGCGAGCGTCGTTCCGCTGCCGAAACAATGTCCGAGACGTCGGAAGGCACCGGGACAACCAGCATATCCGGGACATCGGTGTACGAGAGTCGCGAGGAACTGCGCGATCTTGCTACATTTCTTGGAATGGCGAGTCTTGACGAATTGCACCAGGAAAGATTTCGCGTTGATCGACGAAAATTGGAGAACATGCTCATAGGTGAGATATACCGATTGATGAATATGAATATTGGCGCGATTTTCAAAATTTTATAATTGACATTTTATCCTTCGTTGAAGTCGATAATTTATAATAATAAGTCATATATATATATATATATATATATGTATATATATAAAATATTATTATATAATAATAATAATTATTATTATTATTATTGATATAATTAATATTAATTATAATGATATAATTATATTATTATATATTATATTATATATGATATATAATATTATATATAATGTAGATAAATAATATAACTAATAATAAAGTCGAGTTCTTACAATAATCAAACGAACTTTTCATCGATTTTCGTATGTACGTTAGTTTTCACGTATACGAACACAGTGATGAATCGACGAGTAAGAACTATCGCGTTCCAGTTGTCGACGAGGCAACGACAGATCTCGATGAATAATTCATTATCCCGAATAAAAGCTGATACGATACGAGAGGGAGGGAGACCCGCCCCGTACTATTGTCTAAAGAAACGGTTGCATCCTTCTCGATCGAATTCATCGACGAAACTACAAGCGCCTATTTTTAAAATTCTCCCGAGGATTTGGACGCGCGCACCGTTTGTATAATCGATCGCGATTCACGAATTTGGTTGGATTTTGTCGAAAACAATTTTTTTTCTCTCCTGTCGTTTATTTTTTTCTCGATTTTCGTACCGATCGAACGATTCTGCATCGATCGCCCGCCCGGGGCTTCCTCAAACGCGAAACGGGTATTTACGAAATTTTGTTTTTGCGTTGGCGATATAAACTGCTGATTCTCGATTTAAATATTCTCCCCGTTCGGTGTTACACACTGTGTTTGTAAACGAGATTATATATTCGCGAACTGTCACACTTCTATTCTTATTATGCGGTTGTCACGGCATGTTTGTCAATTAACGTCGTGCGATTAGAGCACTATATCGATACACAATAGTCTTGACTTATAGTCTTCCATACACTTGATATATATATATATATATATATATATGTTATAATTAATATTATATATAAATATTACAAATATTATAATTATATCATAATTATACTATAATTATACTATAATTATATTATATTATATTATATTAGAATTATATTATATTATATTATAATTATATTATATTATATTATATTATATTATATTAGAATTATATTATATTAGAATTATATTATATTATATTATAATTATATTATATTATATTATATTATATTATATTATATTATATTATATTATATTATATTATATTATATTATATTATATTATATTATATTATATTATATTATATTATATTATATTATATTATATTATATTATATTATATTATATTATATTATATTATATTATATTATATTATATTATATTATATTATATTATAATTATAATTATATTATAATTATATTATAATTATATTATAATTATATTATATTATATTATATTACATTATATTATATTATGATATTATAATATTATATTATATATTGTAATATTATAATTATATTATATTATGATATTATAATAGTATATTATATATTATAATATTATAATCGTCTGACGAACAGAATTTCTTTTTTAAACACGTTGCCATTCTTGTTTCAGGCGAGCGAGAATGCGGAGAGACCGCTGCGACTTTTTTTCACAAGGTGAGTTGATAACATCGAGAGTAAGATTAAGATTAGGTTTCTCAGCGACCACTAGATGGCGCAATTATCGTAATTTTTCTCGATACATAATTATTCTCGATACTTTTCCTTTATTAATTTTTAATACGACTATTTATTATTATGAGAATATTTGATATCCGGTGGGTTTGGGTTTGACGATTGGCGAAAGAATTTTGGTATCGCGCGTAAGGCGTAATTCTACGACACTCCTGCGTTACATCATCGTCTTCGTCATCGACGTCATCGTTCTACATCTCGTTCCGTGCAAAACGTCATTGGGCGAGGTGTTTCAAAGATTATTACGCGCCAGCGATTGAACTACGATCAATCTTAGATCCGCGAAAACCGAGACGAAAATATTTCTACGAAGAAATAAAAATAGCACGACGAGAAAGGAAAACAATTTTTTTTTTGTATTTTAAAACCGCTGAATTATCGTTCTCGTTCGAAGATGAGATTGTCTCGCACTTGTGCAAACGATACCTCGTGAATTAACGGCGTCGGACGAAAAAAGAAAAAATTCTCCGTGCACCCTTGGAAACGGGGAACGCGGAAAACTTGACGTCAATGCGACGGTGTGAATTTATCGTCGGAAACTAAAACGCGTCTTCCGAGGACGAAAATATAAAACGTATGAGCAGGTGATAATAATAAAGAGGAAATAGTCACACGTTTTGGCAAGAGTCAGGTCAGGTTTTTTTTCATCGTAGAGCGATAAAAATTGATTTATATCGGACGGTAAAGAAATTCTATTTGTATGAATTCGCATTGATTTTGGGTCGAACAGACCATTATCGACGTTAGATGGAAAGGATTGTCGAGCCAGGTAATTTTGCTCGTGCATCAATAATTACATCTCGATGGGATAATTTCTTTTTCAAGAGCTTTTTTTCTTTCAATCATTTTTAACAAAATTTGATAAATCCTTATCTCGCCGATTTACATTATGAATTTTAATAACGAACCTGATGTCTTTATGCATTTTTCGCTATAATCATATTTTCATATTTTTCCGTCTAGGGCTTCGGTATGTCTCGTGCTATAAATAACGAGTTTCGATGTCTCTCTCTCTATCTCTCTCTCTCTCTCTCTCTTTATCTTTTTCCGTCCGGGAGGTCAAAATGGAAGAAACGCCGTGTAATCATACGTTTTAACGAAAATCACATCGATAAGGAAGACATAATCGCGATTTAACAACATTATGAAAAAAAAAACGTTCTTTTTCGGTTTTTCTTTTTTTTGTCTCTCTCTCTCTCTCTCTCTCCTTGTCTTTTTCGATCTCGAAGGTCAAGATGGGTGAAATACCACGTAATCATACGTTTTTACGAAAATTACATCGATAAGAAAAACATTATCGCGATTTAACAAAATTATGAAAAAAAAAAACGGTTTTTTTTTTGCTTTTTTGTTCAATTCGTTATTCCAAGTGATTTTTTTTTCATTTCTTCGCGTTTTAATTTTTGCATCGACGGATCAGAGACTCTCCGTGTGGTGAAATAAAGGAGTTGGCGAGACTGTCCTATCCCGGAGATTCTAGAAATACCGAGACACGCTCGAGGATATAGTCGAGTCGCGCTGCATCGTGCGTAACGCGACTTGTATATGACGTTATAATTTTAGAACGCGTCGTTTTATCACGGTGTCGTCCTAGTAGCCGAGAGACTCCATTGGTCCGCTATACAGATATATTTACACCGGAGTTTTCGTGCATGCGGTCGCCTCGTTTATAAATATAAAAAAAGAAATGTCGTCGCGATATCTCGGTATTCTCCATTATTGGTGCGATTGATTTTTTTTCTCCTCGATCCTATCGCCATATCGTCCAACTCGCGAATTTATTTCAATAGGAAAATCGAATCAAAATTCTCGAAAAATAAAAAACGTCAATAAAAAATTATTAGAAAAAATTGGAAAATTAAATAGATAGAATTTTGTTTTAAAATGTTTCAATAAAGATTTTTACCACTAGCTCGTAGTTCGCTATTCTTTGCTTTCTTCTTTGCAATTTTTTTTTGTCCATCGCTCGAGTCAACGAAAAGTCGTAAATGTTATTATCGAAAGCGTCACGCAGGGACGTGAAAAAAGTGAGATTTGCAATTTAAAGTGCCACGCGGTAGAGGCGAAGAGATGGATGCGATATGTCGTGGAATTGTTATCTAGGATTGAAAAATTCAATTTAACGTTACGAATCGTGCGATCCGCGAATAAAAAGACACGGATTAAAATAAAACCCCCTGGCTTTATCTGGTCTTTCCTTTCACCCGAACGATAAACGAGACGCGAATATTATATCGAAACGCAAATCTCGTTTCGTACCTTACTCCCCTCGACCCTCAAAGGCCGCGGTTCTGTCAAGTTACGATCGTTCGATTATTCAGCTCGTATGAAAAACTCTACGCCGGTTGCCGATCGAGCCAAGTGATCGATCGAATCGAACGTTCGTATAAAAATCAAATAATCAACGTCGAATCGACACAAATTACTGTCTTTTTTTAAATACAACAATTTTTTTTAACTCAGCTAATCTCGTAAAAAACGTCCTACGAACGTAAACAATTCTTTTTTTAATTACAAAAAGCAAAAACTATTTCTTATCTCGTAAAGAAAGGAAGTTCTCTATTCACTTTCGTATCGCGTAACGAGCACGCTTTGAAATTTCGCTCACGAACGGGATCGCCGGGTATGTTTGAAACAATTAGATCGTCGCTGAGATTTTATTGATATTGTTATCGTCGCTATAATCGAGGTGGTACAAATGGCGTGTTCGTTACGGGACGAGGTTCATTGTGGTTCAAATTGCAAATGACGGAAAGTGTGCGAGAGAGGTGAGGAGAGAAAGCGAGAGTAATGGAGCGAGTCGTAATCGAACTCGAACGACCTTGCGGGGTGAATGCCTCTAAAACAATGTCGGCGAAAGACTGGATTGACCCTTTCGTTCGCGTTCTTATTCCTTAAATAATACGATGTTAGAAAAAAAAAATTGAGTGTAGTCGCTCGCTCGAATCTAAAATTGTATCAATAAAGATAGGGAGAAAGGAAGAGGACGAGACAAAATGGACGAGTTACGAAACGTTTAATTGTCATATCAAAGGATTACAATAATTGCGAGCGATTCAAGCGAATACGATAATCTCAAGAATAATTTTGGCTTGTTCAACGATAAATAAATCGAGGGTTCCTTGCCCCTTAAACTTTATCAGAACTCCATACGCTATTCAAATAATTTAATACTCAATTACAAATTTAATATCCCATAATTCAACTAATTTAATAATTATCCAAATCTTAATCAATTATCAACCATTAAATAATTGAAATTTGGATAAATTATAAAATAATATTTTTCTTCTTATCATTCAATTGACACACAGTCTCGTGACGACAATTTCCATTTGTTAAATGACCTATGAGCGAAACGACTCGGTTATTTTTATTTATTCTTACGATACAATTTTTTTCTATTATTCGTAAAAAACAGAAAAAATTGATGGTGCATTCTATATCAGCTTGTCGCGTTGGACTTTGAAACGACAAAAATCGATCGCCCAAATCTGAGGATCGTACTTACGTCGTTTAGGGGGGGGGGGGGGGCAAGGTGGTGAGCTACTATAAGGAAAAGTCACAATCATGCTTGACGTACGTACATACGTATAAATCACGCATACAACTCCACGTAGTTGGTTCATACGTTGCGTGGGGGAAGAAAAACGCTACTCATGGAGGTGAGTATGTGTGTGCGGTAGGTCGAGTGGGAGGCGGTTACAGCCGCGCGTGCACAACCCGTTATACATATTATCTCGAATTAGTCAGTCAGTCGAGCCAGCGATTCCGTGGCGGTACGGAACAAAATTCGCTCTCGATCGATCACACGTATTTTGCGTTTTTTCGTCGTTGTTGTTATTTTTTTTTTATTTTTTTTATTATTTTATTCTTTTATTCACATTCGCTCATTTCCTGCTTGGGCTCAAAGGCAAAATTTGATTTCGCAAATTCTTGCGAAACTACGGCCAATATTCGTGAAATTAAATACGCGATAAAAAAAAAAATTAAAAAGACAGAGGAGTTAATGTAAATATCTGGTCGGAAACAACATACGTGCGGTTAATAATAATATACGGTTTTATTTAAAAAGATAACAATACGAGGTTGGAGGTGCGAGCCGAGTGAATTTGCAGTGAGGAAATTAGCGTTACGCGTCGTGAAAAATTACGAGGACGATAAGTGTCGTTAAAAAAAGAATCGCGAGTGATCCGAGGCGGAAAGAGGAAGGTGTGCTAGAGGAAATTTTACTCGTTGGCTAATTCTCGATAGACGAGACTCTTAAAAACGTTGGTCATGGACTGCCGGTCGAAACGTAATGTGCAAATCATTTTCTTGAATCGACAGCATCCACGTACGCGTTCGTACGTCCCGGTATTATTACGCGGTTCGTTGTAAGAAAAAACAAAACGAAACGTTTCGGTACAAAACGAACAAAATTTATCAAATTTTTGCATCGAGGAGGAACGTTAATTTTTTGTTTTCAATTCGCCGACCGTTATTCCATCAAAACTGTAATCGAGGGAGAGATTTAGAACGATACGAGGCGCTAAGAGTTAAATAAATTAACCCACTGGCATTTCTCAGAGAATTAACACAAATTTACACCTGTTTGACGGATCGAAACCAGTCCCCGGTGTTTTAAAAACCCGCCGACTAGACGTACTTACCTGCTAATTTTTTCGATCCATAAACTTTCCGAAAGTGTTACGAGCGTTATAGGAATTTGTAAAAGTAATTATTTATTTTTTACTAAAGTATAAAAAACAGAAACAAAAACAAACTAATTAATTTTCCAACTCCGCCTAAAATCTGGGCCTTATCGTCTCGATAGATAGAAAGCTTCAAGATCGTTGGGATAAAAATCATCTCTAAATAAAAGCAAAACAAAGAAAAAGGGTGTTTTTTTTCAATCCATCGATTGACAAAAACGTGTTTTCCTCGCGAGTATACGAATAAAGTGTTCATAATCGAGGCATATCAGTGAAAAAAAAAGGAAAAGGAGAAAAACAGACGTATAGAAATGTGGTATCAGGCTGCAACCAGGAGTGAAAGTAACCGATAGTCGAATTCGGTTACGCGTTATCAAGAGCTCGTGTTAATAACGTGCGAGTAACGTGGCTGTGCGATATACGTCGTTTCGTACAGCGGCACTTGGAACGATTATTTGGCACAAAACAGCTGACGAATCCCCGTACGTAACGAGACGAGTGTCCGTTTACCGACGAAAGCGCAATAAACTTTGCAACGTTTTTGTGAAGAAAAGAAAAAAAGAAAAATTCGCGAGCGTAATGTCGAATCGAGGTTCGTAAAATCGTTCGTGCATCGTCGGGAAACGAGAGCTACGACATCCGGTCGTACATCGCCGCACGGTCACGGACGCGTGTGAACAAACTCGATCTTCGCTATTGGCTTTACGATCTCGCGTGTTTCCAAGTAAAAAATTAAATATTGAAAACAATAAAACAATAATTCGATCGATAAACGATCGATCGATCGAAAATAAAAGCATATTTTCGTGTTAAACGGGAAGTGGCAAGCGGAGAAATCTCGTTACGTGGACGAGACTTGGAAGGATAAGAGAAGAAACGTCGTGCGGAAAATATTTTAAAAAATGACTGTGGTAAATAATCGTGATAAGACTTCTTTCTTTTAAGACTTTATTTTTTTATCATTATCTCTTCACATTTATCATTTTGACATCGTCGTTTTAACATTGTAATCTCGATATTGAATTATTAATGGTAATGCTAATTAAATATTAACGACTTTATTCCTTTTCCTTTGAGTACACGTTTTTTCTTTACCCAAAGTTTTATCGGTCAAAAATCAAATTTTATTCGTTTAACGATCTTATTAATTTAACGATTTTTTTTGACAATAAAACGTCGTTCTTGAAATTTTATCGACTTACCGATTTTTTCCGCGAGATTTTCCTTTCGGTGATTCTGGTTTTCTGTCGATATGTTGGGGCGAACCGATGTGACGAGAAGCCTGCGAAGAAAAATACATATCCGCGTCGTACGATTTATCGTATCTTTATGTAACACTCGTGTGTTCGCTCGGGTCTTTTATTTTTTTTTAATTTTTATTCCGGGTACGGTGCAATGACGTTCGATCTCGATATAACTTGTGGAGGGGTGGGGGGATATATTCGATGGACGATCGCCTCTAGTAAATTTTTCTACTCAAATCGAGCGGAAGAATTGCAACATTCTTGATAAAATTATTTTTTCCCGATGACGACAAATTCGTAATTCGTCTTGACGATTGTGCAATATCGCTGTGCAAATTTTTAAAATCGTTTGATAAATACAAAAAGATAAAGGAGCAAAGCTTCACGATGAGAACAAGTATATTTGAAAGAAGAAAACAGTTTTTTTTTTGTACAATCGTCGAGCGAGAAGTAAAAATAGCCTTTTTATTTTCCGGAAACGTCGATATCGTATACAAATTGAAAATGAAACGGGAATTACTATTGAATATCACCTGTTCATAAAGTATAATCAAGCACATACATATGTATATTTTTCTTCGACTTGCGAATGTGCTGTTCCGTAAGTTTTGTTTTTTTTTTCTTTCGTCGTATTCCTCCAGAAGGCATGTACAAATCTTGCGATAGATCGATATTTTTAGAACTTTACGTTCTCGTAAATTAAAGGACGATGACGATACTTTTATTATTTTCATTGTGATAAAGGTACCTATGTTTGATTACAGGTAATGAACGAGACGAACACCTTCGTAACGTGGCCGTCGCGATTGAAGATCGGTGCCAAAGCGAAGAAAGGTAAGAACCGATTTTTCTAATCTAGTTATTTATTTACGTTGATTTCTCAAGATTTTTCTATTAACAAAGGCGATATTTAGACGAGGGTCGTGATGAAATAGTTGCTGATTCGTTGGACAATAATTATCACAAATTAATATTTATTTACTTTTATAATAATTAATCGGAATTTTTTTATTGATTTCATTATCAATACACGTCATTGTCGTCGATCGATAATCGTTAATAAAAATTATAAAAATAATATCGTTTTCTAATCGAACGAAAAATCAATGATAAGAGCGCATAATTTTAATCCGGCGTTGTATTTAAACGAAAGTGAACTACGGAAGTAACGCGAGACCGAGCATTTGATAATTCGTTTGTTTGTTTATTTCGTCGAGTAGGCGGAGCGTGACGATCGAGTATAGTGAAATAAAATATTTAGGCCTCTGATAGAGAGAAAAAAAGAGAGAGAGAGAGAGTGAGGAATAAGAGAGGGTCTGAGAAAGTCAGAATCGAGTCAGAACGACGAGTTCGAGAGAGACAGAGCGAGAAACAAGGAAAGTCGGATGGAAAGATAGAGCCTCGTCGAAATCTTTCCATCAAACAATATCCTCTAAATAAATCTCGATTAAAGCCAATACAAATTATCTGCCAGAATGATAAATTTACGAACGCGATAATTTATCAATAAAATATTGTTTTCGTAGCAAAATTGAAAACATTTCGGAGTTATGGTTTTTTTTTAAATCGAATTTATTCACAAAATTGCATCGTTTGTGTAACGCGTTCGATAATAAATAAATTATTCAACGCGCGAGGGCTAAATCTGTTTACGTCAAAATAACAAAACAGTTCATGACTGCGACGGAAAGAAGTCGTTTCTCACTATCGTTTCCAATTTACGGAGAGGAGGGGATGAGCAGACACTTTGTACGATGTGTTCGATGCTGGATGGAAATTTTTTTCGGTGATTCATATATGAGCTGTTTTTTTTTCTTCTTCTCGTTTATTTCGTCGGCGAGGCTTTCCTTTCACGGAGACGAGGGTCGATTAAAATTTAAAAAAACGGCGATTCGAATAATGATCGGACTACAATCATTGTATCGCGAAATAGTGAAGAGCAATGTGAAAAATAAATATTATAATTATTTTTACAAACGTTAAAAATTATTCTCCTATAATAAACATCGATATATTGAAAACAAACTTTTCGACAAAGATTTTTTTTTATAACACGGTCAAATAATATCGTATATATCGTTAATTGAAAAAAATTGATATAGGTAACTTTTTTTTCCAAACGGCGAGGATGAATCTTCTATAATAAATATCGATACGTCGAGAAAAAAATAGAATTTATTCGTATTACGCGGTTAAATAATTTTGATATTTTTTTTATTCGACATAAATTAATACCATAAATTCTTTTTTTGTTTCACGGACTAAAAATTATTTTCATGCAATAAATATCAATATGTCGAGAAACAAAAATGTCAAATTTCTTTATTTTTCTTCATTTCAATCGGAAAAAATTAATATAACTTTTTTTCCAAATGGCGAGGATGAATCTTATATAATAAATACCGATACATCGAGAGAAAAAAATTGAATTTATTCGTATTACGCGGTTAAATAATTGTGATATTTTTTTATTCGAAAAAAATTAATAACATAAATTCCGTTTTTGATTCAAGGACTAAAAATTATTTTCCTGTAATAAATATCGATATGTCAAGGAAGAAAAATGTCAAATTTCTTCATTTTACACGATTAAATAATTTACAATTTATTTTTTACTCGGATTCTGTTCATCTCCGGTGGTACGTGATGTTTGTTATCGCTGCACGAAACAGCTGGCTCAGCACCTCTTACGTTCTTTCGCGCTACGTACACGTTTTCACAAACACACGTATAAACATACGTACATACATATTTATTGTACATACCTTTTGCATTGTGTACCAAAGGCACATCGACACAGAAATTCATTGGTCGTATTGCGTCAACAACACAGTCGTTCGTTCACGCAACTCTTTCGATACGTGTATCGCGCGTGATTATATCGAGAACTTTTATACTTCTCCCGCCGGTTACTCCCTACGTCTGTATCTATTTCTCTCGTTAGAATATAACGAGGGAGATCCGTGGTACGACCCAACGTACATTTCCACTGGGCCAACACTCTTCCGGTTCGATTTATTGCGTCGTTCGTAATTCCAATTATTTATTGCGAATATCAATCATTTTTATTTCATTAAATTATTAATTATTGTTTATTAATTAATGAAATAATAATTCGATTTAATTATCTAAACGATATTCGACCTCGCAAACCGTTGCAAAAAACTTCCACTCGAAAAAATTTCGATGATCGTCCTTGATAATTATTTCTTTTTTCTTTCTTTCCTTATCACGATCGAAAGCAACGATGGCCCGCTTTAATTTTCAAACGCGACGCGTTACAACATTCTTCGATTACGAACTTTACTTACATTTTCTTTCGGGCTCGAACTATCGCCGCGAGCTATCGTGCCTGTATTACGAAATTAATTAGATTCGAGATAAAACGATTATCAAAGTGATTATTGCGAAAAAAAAAAAGTTCTTTTTTTCTTTAAGATCGATTCATTTCGAAGATTTATTCTGTCGCAATGAATATCAATTCTTTGTTTACCTTACGGAGGATCTTGTCGAAAAATTAATTCTCGTTAGACGTTCCTTCTATTCCGTTTTCTTTCTATTCGAAAGTATTCGTCCCTGACCATCCTTCTCGCGATCTACGATCGTTCCATGTATATTCGCGAAGAGTTTGCCAGTAGTTTGCTACTTCATTTGGCCCCGACCTTTGCGCATAAGCATCGTACGATCTCTGCTCTTCGACGTCGTCACGTGCTTGTCGCAAATATATAAATATATATACATATATTCACACACTTCTCTCATTATCATTTCTCCCTCCCTCTCTCTCTCTCTCTCTCTTTCCTCGACACAGATGAACGATATGAAAAGCGTTCTCGGGTCATCCTCACAATTTTAATCGATACAACAACGATGCAACAATAATGTTTATTCCTCGAAAATAAAAAAGTAAAGAAACGAGTCTTTTTTCATCAATTTTTTCAACTTTTTTTTTATCTCGATTTTCAAGATTTAACTTCTCGTCGATCGCGCGGTGTACAAAGTTGAATGACGCATCTAGAATGTAATTATCATCGAAGTGTGTATAGAGATATTGAGAGACACGAGATGATTCTTGCTCGACAGGGAACGTCTTATATCTATGTATAATGGAAACTATTCATATCGTCGAAGGCGAAGCCTTGACCAAGAAGATCGTGATCGGCTATAGAAATACCCATACGTTGTATACGTTTAAGTTTTAGGTATATATATGGTCGGGTTGGTGAATCGGGAACGACGATTTTTTTTTCTTTTTTTTTTTTTTTTTTTAAGAGGTCGCTCCGCTCGTTCGCGTATCAACGACTCTTTTACACGGTTCTCCACGAACATGACCAACGGAATTGCCTCTCTCGCTATTTCTATTTCTGAAACACCTGCTGATCTTTCGACTCTTGTCTCACTCACTGCTGTGTCCCTGGACGTACGAAAGAAAATAAAGTAGAATACAAAAAAATAGAATAAAAGTTCTCGTTTCGTGACGATGCATGACACACTTATCTCTCTCTCTCTCTCTCTTTCTTTTCCTCTTTCGTACACACACACACACACACACACACACACATAGTCTTCCCCTCTTCCTGTCTTCGTCTCTCGTTTTGTCGAGATTGCAGATATTCGTTTTAGTTGTAAATTTGTAAACGAATTTCAGGAAATTGAGATAAGATCGTTTTTTTTTATTTTTATTTATTTATTTGTAAAGAAAGGAGTTGACCTATTTTCGGTTCGACGTCCTGATTTAAAGTCCGGTGTACTTGTCGCTCCCGTTCCTCGTCGTCTGCCGTGGCACTCGAGAATCTCGTTCTTGTTCCCTCTCTTTTTCTTTCTCTCCTCTCCTCTCGTTTAAAAAGCTAAATTGCTCGACGACGAGACGACGTTCACGACCTTTTTCGCACTCTATTCCCGTCCCCACTCGGTCGATCCGACGAGGAAGAACGCTTATAGGACAAACTCTCCGTTTGTTCGGCCTATGACCGTGACGGAAATTCGCACGAGCTCGTGAAAATCTCTGTCGTTCACTCGGACGGAGTGGAAAACGAGTTGCAAACGTCGTCGGCGCCCACGACGTTGACGTCGTCATCTTCGCGACGGCGAACACGATCGCGACCTTCTGGGAATTTCCACGGCTCTCGAACGTCGCGTTCAACAATACGTACGACTGACTGCTAGTGAGAGGGAGAGGGAAGGGGGGGGGGGGGGGGGAAGAGAGAGAGAATCATCGATGAAGTTATCCTCTTATTGATCTCTGTCGTAATTAATTAAATCGAACTAATTGGTAGCTAACAGAATACGCGATCCAATTTTTCGACAGCCAAAGTAGCAAGATTTCTTATTCGCGAAGCAATTCAAGTTCAACGATAAACGATTTATTTTTAATAATTGATCATTGTTTTTTGTAATATTCGATGGATATGTAAATTATTGGTAGCTTGATCGAGGTTTCCAATAATTGATATAAATCGTTATAAGATTGATAAGGATAATTGAAATTGAATGAATTTCGATCGATATTCGAGCGACGATTGTGAATGGAATATTTTCGTATTTTTGTAACAATGATAATAGTATAGATAATACTTTTTATAAAAATTTAGATGTAGGCTTTGCATCGTTTCCTTCGATTGTTACTTGAGTATAGGCGAGATAAGTCGATCACGGTGCACGTGTCGGGTGGTGGAATTTGGTCACCGATAAGTCACACTTGCGGATTATTCTGAAATCCCTGAAATGCCTCTTCGCATTACGTTGATTGTAACGAGTAACTCATAATCGAAAACAAAAATCACTCGTCTCTTTATGACGGTCAAACAAAGTTTGGTGAAATCAAACCAACGTTGATCGCTCGATGAAATTACCGTTATTGATAAGAGAGTCTTTATTATATTTGTCTCGTTTATTTTACTCTTCAGATCCTCACATAAAGGTCGCGGGTCGGTCCGATGACGTCCGTGCTGCCAGGGAAAAAATTATGGAAATTTTAGACGCTCGGGTGAGTTTCGAAAAAAAAACAAATATTTTTTGGCTGCTGATAACAACAAAAAATCATATCTTCGATAACGACGACAAAAAAATGTCTGAGATATCTTGATTTTGATATTAATAATAATAAACATCGATCATCAACGACAATGGCAATGAATTTATTTTTTATTTTAAACAATATCGTTTCGGAACTACCATTGGCTATCAGATTTCGTGACATACGAGGATCTAGTTTTTCATATATCTTTAAATTTTTGTTATACTTACTAACGAATTTTTACGATTTATTTATTTAGTTTTAATATTCGATTTTTCTCTTTTTAATATTCGTTGTATTGGTAATGTTTTTTTTCACGTGCTCCAGATTTTCAAAATATACACGAGCAGTTAAGAAATTAGTGACGATAATTAAAATTCCATCGATTTCGACCGAAATTCAAAGGAAAATTAGGCATGAAATATTAAAAAAATAATTGTTGTTTTCAAATATTTTTCAATTCTTTGGATCGTTCGTTGTCGTTAATTTTTTTTAAATCAATGGCTAAAGTTTACTAATGACAAGAGCCTCTATGACTTGGCTAAATGGAAAGACGAGTAGAATTATGGAAATCATAAAATTACGTTTAACATTTCACAGCAAAATAACCGAGGAACGATGAAGCTGGACGTGAGTTATACCGATCATTCGCATATTATCGGCAAGGGTGGTTTGACGATAAAACGCGTTATGGAAGAGACCGGTTGTCACATTCATTTTCCCGACAGCAACCGTAGTAATCATCAGGAAAAGAGCAATCAGGTTTCCATCGCCGGTGAGATAGACGGAGTCGAACGTGCGAGGGCACGAGTCAGGGTAAACAAAATTTGAACGATTAAAATTTTCCATAAATCTATTATATATTTTTAAAAAATATCAATGTTTCTTCATCCTATTTGCCATTATTTGATTTTTACTTTTCCTAAAATGTTATTTTTATCATTTGTTAATCATTTTCTATAAATCTGCTGTACTTAAGAAAATAATATTTAAACAATTATCCTTCATTCTATTTACCATTATTTCATCTTTATTTGTACTAAATTGTTATTTGTTGTCATTTTAAAAATTATTTTCCACAAATCTACCGTATTTAAGAAATAGATATTTTAAAAATCATTCCTCATTCTATTTGTCATTATTTGATTTTTATTTTGACTAAATTGTCATTTTTAAATTATTTTATTGATAATTATTCGAAAAAGAAAATGTGAAAAATACGATTGTTCCTTTAACGATGAA
This sequence comes from Netelia fuscicornis, assembly GCA_946811545.1. Lineage (NCBI taxonomy): Eukaryota > Metazoa > Arthropoda > Insecta > Hymenoptera > Ichneumonidae > Netelia > Netelia fuscicornis. The sequence continues at coordinate 14,656,505 of OX328011.1, read as the reverse complement.
TATTTCAATGAGTTCTATCGATCCCTGTCAATAATTATTCTTCGCACAATGCGTGCTTTTTTTCTCTCTGGCAGAATCTCACCCCGCTGATATTCTCGTTCGAATTACCGATAATGGGCGCGATGCAAGCAACGCCGGACTCGACGTCGCCTTACGTCGTTAAGATTCAAGAGAAATACAACGTTCAAGTGATGTTTCGTACTCGGCCAAAGCTTCACGCGACTCTCGTCGTTGTCAAGGGCTGCGAATGGGAAGTTTCCCAAGTAAAGGAAGCCACGCTTTTGCTCATTCACTACATGTGCGAACATCTAGCGGTGAGAATACCTACACATCGTCGTTTAAATAAATATAAACACGAATTATTTGAAAATTCCTCAAAAATCCATTTAATTACAAAAACAACATTATAAAATAAGAAAAAAACTGACCATTTTCAATTTAATTTCTTCCTTGTTTCATTGATCGCCGGAAAATCCATAAAAAAATAACGCACGTATAAAATAATCACGAAAATTTTTCGTTTGTTTGTACGCCAAGTTGGTACGTACGTGAACGCGATTTTTGGTCCAAGCGGATAACTCAATATTGCGGCACGAGGGTATTACATACGCTCGTACGAAAATAAACGTTCGGCTATCGACACACCCGAGTTGATACGGCGATAGCGATAACGCTCAGAGAGCAGCAGCAGAGAGAGAGAGAGAGAGAGAGAGAGAGAGAGAGAGAGAGAGAGAGAGAGAGAGAGAGAGAAAGGGAATTAAAAAACGTTGTTAGAAGACTTAAACAGCTTTTTGACGCACCCGACCCAGTCACTAAAAAAAACGAGTCTCGAGATAGTGAAACTCTTAAATCCCCAAATTCCTCGCCATAATGCCATTATCATTGTTATCACGAAATGAAAATAATAAAAAAAAGATATACGTTTCATTTTCTTTCATCCTTATGTTATCCAGAGTCAAATTCAAGTACAAATGTCTATGGAGATCTCGCCTCAGCATCACAGTATCGTGCTGGGCAAGCAAAACACGAATCTTAAGATGATTATGCAACGAACGGCAACGCAAATAATGTTTCCCGATGCTGGCGATCCTAATATTCCGAGCCTCAAGAAGAGCAACGTCATCATTACCGGCGCTATTCACAACGTCTATCTGGCACGTCAGCAATTAGTCGTGAGTTCATAAATAACGATTTATATATATATATATATATCTACATTTATTATAATAATTATTACCATTGTTATTGTTGATCGACATTTATCGTCGTTGGGAACGTCGGATTAGATAAGGAACAAAAAAAGAAACAAGAAATATATGTTATTACCCAACCGCGATGAAGTTTTAACGTTCTTATCGCTACGTTGGTGAGAAATTGTCGTACGAGCTCTCATCGATCATACCGCAAATCGAAGTCACGAACCGCTTGAGTCTTGGGGTCAAGTGCAGTGGTATATGTGTGTAAGGCGAACGAGTTGTCCTTCTACATTGCAAAGACACATACGTATGCACCTTTGAGCCGTAGGAAATGCATCAATGTTAACTATACGTATGGAACTAGAGTTCGTGCTACTTGGACTTTTATGCCGTTATTTTGCAGTACATTGGTATATCCCACTTTGCGATTATAAATATTTCATATTTCGTTGAAAACGAGACACTCGGTATATTTATTACTCGATTATAAGTCGGACATTCGTTATATTTTCTATTTCATTGACATGAAACGTCCATTGTATTTTGTACAAAATCAGAATTTAACACATCGTTTAAAACAGACACCCGTTATATATTGTCCACAATGACAAATTGAGACACCCGTTGTATTGGATTTTGATTTAAAATTGGACATTCGTTATAGTTTGTATTTACAAAATGGGATAAACGTTATACTTGGTGTAAACTATAAATTAAAACATTACAATAAATATGGGTTACATGGTGGATGGGAAAGATTGGACACCCGGTATGTATATATACCCGAAAAATGGCATTCTCAGTTGGCAGTGCTGACGAGATATTTTTATTATTGTCCGGAGAGATATGGAATGCACTGTAAAGAGTCAAAGTCACGACATTATGCATATTTCGTTCGAGGTCGTGCCAGTTACGTTCCATCGTAATGCATGTAAGCCGTAAGACGGAAGTACCGCGCGGCTCTGTTCTCGAACCGTTCACGATTCGGTACGGATAAAAGCTCGTTTACTCGATCGTAACATTTGCATGTATTCTAAAAACGGCGATGATAAATAATGAAAAGAACGTTTTCCTTTTCCCACGAAGGTGTAGGAGCGAAGAATGATCGATCGTTTATAATTCTGTCGAAAAATAAACCTTTCATTAGAAGATTAATCGAATATTTAATCGAAACGTGAAATCGTTATCGTTATTGCGATAAAGAAAAATTGTTTTCTTTTTTTAATCGTCGAGGAGTTGAGTTTATCTCGTTTCTTTAAATTTGTTCACTAGAATTTTGTTCTGCTCCAGGGTTCTTTGCCTCTAGTACTGATGTTCGATCTACCGGAAAATACAACACCTAGTGTCGACACGGATTGCGTGTCGCAGCTGATGCAGTCGCTCGACGTTTTCATCAATGTACGACACAAGCCTAAACAGAGCACGCTGTCAGTGATAATAAAGGGTATCGAGAGAAATGCGAGTAACATTTACGAAGCGAGAAAGAGACTTTTGGGCCTCGACGAGCCGAGAGTACACGCTGAGATACCAGCGACTTATCACATTCCCAATGCCGGCAACGTTTTTCAAGGAAACGGTGCGAATAATACGGGTTAGTATTTATATTTTTCTTATTATTATTATTCTTCGTTCTTGTAAGTTATTTTACAATCGATGAGACGAGGAAAAAATTATAATCTCGGATTATTTGATTTTATCGATACTGCCATTACGATCTCGAGTGCGTATGACTTATAAGATACGCGATACTTGGTAACGATGAGACGCTCCGTAGAATTTGTCATTGCGACAATAACGCGTTTTTAACGATGAAACGACAAAGTTAGCGATTTATCAAAATAACGAGAAAGTTTCACTCGTTCGAGTGTCTAGAAATAATTGCGATGATTCTTGATAAATTATGCAGCAATTATATTTGAGAGATTTGACGTTTATAGATAATAATAAAGAAAATTTCTTATCGTCGCAATGTTAAATACTGCAGGAAGATAACGATATACTTTTGAATGATAAAATATAAAAAATTCTTTTTTTCCTTTTGTCAACAGGTCACGCGAATGTGATGGGACTGGCGGATAGTTTTTCCAACGTTTTGACGATAAACACCCAAAATTCACCCTATTGCATGTCGCCGTTGTCCCATTCGCCAAATCCAATGGCACTCTCGCCTCACTGGGGCATTTCACCGTCCATGTTCTCGCCCTTGCCGATTCATCATCCTTATTCTTATCAGCACATTAATCAATTGTTGACCAATCAGCAACAAATGATGCATGGAAATCCTTCGATGACGCATCAACAAAATCTTACGGCGCAAAATCTTCTTGGTATCGGACAATTGCAGCAACACTTGTCGTCCATGAGAAATTACAACGGTATGAATAATATGAACTCCGGTTCGCACATCGAGAACAAAGACAGCAGCGCGTATTCGTTGAGCAGCGCCGCGAGTTCGCTCTCGAGTCCGGCGGTCAGTCCACGAAACGTTTCGCCCGTGAATCCGGCCGAAACCGTTTCGAGTTCAGATTTTGGTATCATGGACAAGAGCATCATGCTCACGGATCTGGGTGTTGGCGACCGTCGTGCGCCCGGCTGCGAGAAGAAAACCCTCGAGATGGCTGCTCAGAAGAATCTCACGCCGTACGACTACGAACAAAAAAGGATAATGGCGATTAAGGCGATGCAAAATAAACCAAAACCCAACGATTATCGCGTACCGAATGGAGCCTGGTCCGGTTACGGACTCAGTCACACTATGCCCGTTCTTACCGAGATGGCTGAACCGGAAAAGGTACATTTTCCAAACTTTTCATTTCCTTGATTTAAACATTTGTTTCAATTTTATACAATTTTATGAACTGCAACAATGTAATTAATTTGTTTCATTTTACGAATTTTTAGAAATTTCTTGATAATGAAAAATGATTGGATCCTCATTGTCAAAGGTTATACGAAGTATACGATATAATTAACCATCGTATATTTTTTCGTAGCAACAACTGCCGGATACTTCGGATTTCTGGGACGAAGCTCTAACACCGCTTAATTACGGACCGTTGAATTTCGGTATGAATTCCGGTAAAGAGACGATCGGCTCCATAGGTATGTCGTCCAATTACCTCGAGCACACGCCAACTTTGCAAGTCGAGAAAATCACGTCCGAGCAGTACACCGAGCTTGGTACTATGCTGGCAAGCGTTAATCTCGAGAAGTACATACGTGAGTATAAAACTAATTACCAAGATTCCTTCATTCCACGAATGGATAAATTCAATTAATTAATATCCCGTACAAACCACGTGCTCGAACAAGTCCACCGCACGAATAAGAAAACCATAAAAAAACAATTTTATCTTTTTCTTTCAATTAGCATAATTAACCTTTCTTGATTAATAATTAAGACGTTTTTTTGGAAAAGTTGTTTGATAATGGTTTTCTTTTTTACGTGAACGAACGATGGGTGTGTCTGTGCTCATAATATACGCCCGTGGCTTTTATCCATCACTGCTTTTTCGTTGTTGTCGCGCTCGTTCGTAATTATAACATAACACGCCCGCTTTGACAAAATTCGTAACTGGGAAAAACGATCAGGTTTGTTCGCCGCTCACGAAGTCGACATGGCCGCTTTCCCGACGCTTACGGAGAAGGATCTCTGTGAAATTGGCATTACAGCCTGGGGCGCAAAGCGCAAATTGCTGCTCCTCATATCTGGTATGTAAATCGCCTCGTTGCACAATACGCTTTTGCCTGATTTTTGTTTCTTCTCGTTGCTGCACGTTTCGTCGCATTCTGAAAAAATAATATAAACTCATTCATGTAACTGTTGTCCTGATAATTAATTTATGTCTTCATTAATCGAATTTTCGTAAATATTTCAATTTTTTATTTCTCATTTTCACGGCCGTTTCATAAATTGACTTATTTATCGAATTTCTCATCAAAATTCTTCACACCAATATAAATTCATTCAACTCTCCGTGTGGTAATTAATTAATCTCTTCTTCGGGTGGTAATTAATTATTCTCTTCTAATTAACTATTCAAGACCGACTCGTTAAATTTTCGTTTTCGATATCAAACGTACCAAACTTTTTCATTGTTTTCTATTTAGTTTGAAAAGTACGTATATTTCAATTAAAACAAATTGTCACAGTTGATTAAAAAAAAAACCGTTGAAAAAACTTGGTACTGGAAGAAGAAAAAAATGATTTTTTCTGTGTGTTCTCGTAGAATTGAAGAAACGTTCGAGTCCGTTTTCCGGAAGTGCGGCACCAGGCGCCGAGCGAAAAATCATCACGAGCACGAGTGGCGCGACCGCGGGAACGTCGATCGCTCCAACGAGCAGCATCACCGATCACGCATGGTGAAAACATGAACTAAACGAAATTGAAATAAATCGACGATGCGACAAAAGCGTCGAACAACGTCGTTCGGATAAAAGCGACGGAAGGGTGAGGGGAAGGGGGTGGGAGGATGAGAAAAAAAATTGCATGTTCACTTCCTCGCGTTATCGAAGAACGGGTGGTTGCCGATTTGGATGATTAGTCCCGAAAAGTCGCGGGCACGCGCGTATATCGTCTCGTAAGATGTTTTTCGCGATTCGAATAGTCTGTTTCCTTTTTTTTTCATTTTTTTTTTACAAATAATTTTTTTTCGACCAACTCGCGCTTCCCTCGTTCTCGTCACGAGTCTGTCGGCTGTTTCGCGATCGTTCGTCGAGCGACACGTGGGCTATAATTTTTTTTTGCTCTCCCACCGGCTTTTTTTTTTGCGAATCTTTTTTTTTCTATTTTTTTTTGTGTCGCTGGTCGGACCCTCGCATCCCTATGAAAAAACAGGACGAACAGAACGCGAACGAAAAACAAAAACTCGTTCGAAAACGACGTTTCTTTTTTTTCTGCCTTTTTTTTTCTTCTCAACGTCGCTGCCATATCGCGAGGGAAGTCGAGAGTGAAAACATCATGAGCGATATACGCGCGTCGTTTGTTTCGTCTGTGATTATACATATACCAATTACGATGACGCGTATTTATAGGAAAGAAAAAAAGAAAAGAAAAAAAAAACAAATCCTCTTTTCGTCGGCTCATCAGATTAATATTAATATTTTTCAATAATCATTACGGTTAATAACTCTGTGGAGACTACGTTAATTATTTGCGCTAATGCTAAAAAGATAAAAAAGTGAGAGAGAGAGAGAGAGAGAGAGAGAAAGAGAGAGATATTTAGTAACGTAAGAAAATTGAGGAGGATGGGTGAGAATCGTCAGGCTTGAAACGAAATAGCGCGAAAAGAAAACGCGTGCATTCAGCGATCGGCGAAACGAATTGTAACTTTTTTTTTGTATTTTTTTTTTGTAGCGAGAAAATATTTAATTGAGACTAAGCTCGAAAAATGTCGGTACGACGTAACGGGAATCGATAATGAAGAAAGGGAAACGATAAATCACATTGATTAATACGCGATAGTATTTGTCGAAATGCAGAAGAAAGTTCGAGGGTCCCGAATCGTAAGTGACGAACAGAATCGCGATTGAGATTTAATAATGATGATAATTTACTTAATTAATTTAAAAAGATATCGAGAGAGAGAGAGGGATACACGAGTAAAATAAAAGATTACCACGAATTATTAGCACCGATCATGGGAATCCACGTGAAACGAAGAAACAACGAAGAAAACTCGATTACCCGTTGCCGACGCCAGGAAGTGATTTTCGAGTTTTATATAAATAATAATAATATATTATTAACTAAGATACGCGATAACGTATATATATAAAGAGTATTTATTAAATTTCATTCATCGGAGAACGCTGAATGCACTCGTCGAGCGATGACATATCTTTTTTTTTTTCGTTATTTTTTTTCCTCCGTCACGCGCGATAAGAGCGAAAAAAGTGCATTCCCCTGTCCCGCCATAGTGAGTTACGGACGACCGATGATAATTATCCGCAAAATACAGGGGACTATGAAAAACATACATGCACAAACGTACTATAGTTGTCCAATTGTCGGTAAAAAAAATCGCAAACTTTCGTCTCTCGTACTTTCAAGCTCCGTTGCTACGATATTTTTTTTCCCTACTTTTTTTTTTCTTCCGTTGCACTTACGGCGACCATAGCGCACATGAAACGAGACTCGTGGATCGAGAGAGAGAGAGAGAGAGAGAGAGCGTTCCTCCGTTAGAGAAATGATACAAATTTTACAAACGTAAGAATTGTAAACGTCGTTACATTACATTACATGCATGATTATGTATACATACGTAAAGATGAATCTTTCTTTTCCCACGTTATAAATTATTTCAATTTTAATAGATTTTTTTTTCTTCTTGTATATCATTTGCATTTCCTTTTTTGTATTCTTTTTGTCTTTCATTATTCCCAAGTCAACAACAAAACAACAAAATAAGAGACGCGTTAGGCAACGAGCTTGGCTCACGTACGCCCTTTTATTAAAAAAAAATCGCGGTGATTCGCTAAAAACATTAAACGACGAAGGTCGCATCCGATCGAAGCGAGACGTTGAGAATAAAAAAAGTCACGATCGCTATCGTGAAGTCATTTTTGTATTTTCTTCTAATTCTCGTTCTTGAACGCACGATCAATGACGAAAATAAATCAATCGTATCGACGATCGCTTCGGTATCGTTGAAGTCTTCGTCCATAACGCGTTCAATTGGGAAAGTAAATTTTCTTTGCACTGAAACAGAAAAAGAGAGACAGAGAGTGAGAGCACGAAAAGAAATCACAATTTCCGTGTCTAAATGCCCGGCGAAAGATTATTTTTACCGCTGATTAGTTCGTTGACTAAACTTGTGAAGTTTTTAAAGCTTTGTATAAATTATTTAGTGTCCCCTCACCTGCCCTGCCCCATTTACCCAGTCAATAGTGCTTTATGATACGTGATTTATAAATATAAACATATATATATACACATATACATATGTGTGTGTGAGGAAAAGAAAACGTATGCGAGTATTGAGAGTGAGAGGGAGATAGAGAGAGAATGAGAATATTGAGAAAAAGTGTGATCCATGTGATAGTAACGTCCAATATTTTGTTCTGCTAAACGATTTTTTTCTCTCATTGCCATAAAAAAGGAAACAGAAAAAAAAAACAAAAAGAAATAGCAAGAAAAAAAATTATTTATCGAAAAGCCCGTCACGAGACACGAGAGTTTGGTTTGGAGTCTGATAATTTATATACCGATAACGTCGCGATTAGGAAACAAAGAGGAAGAATCGAATTCAAAAACAACCGACAGGGGGGCGAATTTCGATATTTCAATGCGATGTGAATTACGATGAAACAATTGCAGAAAGAAGTTCCCTCGATGTTCCTATGTAATATTAACGTTTAGAGAAAAAGAGCGTATGTTCAATCGTACGAGGTGGGAAGAATTGGTTGAATCGTAAATTATTAAAGAATGGAAAGAACAACTGAGAGCTTTCTTCTCGAGAGACAAGAATCAATGATATACATATATATTTTATATATATATATATGTGTGTGTGTGTGAAATAAGCTTGAAAAATGTTTAAAAATAACCGAGAAGAAAAAATAATCTTACCTTGTCCACTGTGGTCCCTTTAGTCGCAACACACATATCGTCCTCGTCGCTCCTTTTTCCCAATCGCACATACACTTTTCACTGTTCCACACAGCACCTATGACATAAATTCGCGAATGAATGAGATACAGCAAAAAATCATGATGAATATTGTGATACAGAGAGCGAAAGAGAGAAAAATGGCGAATAACATGACATAAATGTCTCTCTAAATGAGTGAAAACAAAGAAGAAAAAACTACTTCATCGTACTATTAGTATAGAATAGGCAGTTTGTGTCCCCTGTCGAGCGATCGTTTTGTAACGAGGAACAAATGAGAATGAAACGAAATTTGGTAAATTGACTTGGCGATTCGTGGAGAGGCCGGTCCATATCCGTGAAGAGTCCATATCGATAATGATGGAGGAAAGTTTGCCGAACGTATATCAATATTTTGTTGAATTAGCGCGTAATAAATTTTTAGTTCTTATTAGAAAATTTTCGTTGAGTCAAGTGGTATTCGAGTAGAACGATCAACTCCATAAAAACATTTAGTAGTAATTATAAAATGTCACTAGGCTCAGCTAAGATTAGGGAATAGCGACTACATTTTTAAATAGCCATAATTCATCAAAATATTTCTAATGTTGAAATAAGCTTTTTTCTCTCTGGTATTGTTACATCTCAAATGCGATAGATTTATCGTATAATTTTCATATCGATGGCGGGACACGAGCGTGAGATAACAAGGAATGAAAAAAACAAACAAACAAACAAATTGAACTGCTCAGATGCGAGAGAAAAATGTAAAACGAAATGAAACCCGTGATAGGGCATTTAGAAGTATTTAACTGTGCGTGACTTTTTTTTTGAAGAAGCGCGCAAAGCGACATAGTGTCGCCAGAGACACTGCCAAGGCCAACAAGGACGTGCTTCTTTACGAAGCATTTAAGAGCCACTGTACTGTAGATGATAAAACGTTTGTACTTTCCATCTTGGTACTCTTGTGTATAACACATAAAACACCTTCGACGAAATTGTAAAGCCAGAAATCTTCGAGTTGAGCGAGGCCGGGAGAGCGTGAAAATGTAACCTTTCACAATTTACATCGCATACCATTTGTAAAAAATTGCCAATGGTTGTCCTGTCCGACGTTCTCACGTTCTTCGTCGATCGGTCGAAAGATTCTCACAGCTAATCTGCTAAAATGTACAAGATAAAACAAATGTTTACTAAGTAGAACAAATCACTTGCCATATTTTGGCGTTATGCTGTTCAAAATATTGTTCTATGCGGTTGATCGTTTTATTGCATTCATTGCGTGATAATTGATATACCTACCTTTGTTTCTCTTAATATGGGGCGATCACGTTAACGCGTGTCCACGTGTCAATTGTAACTCGACAAATACTGGGGACATGATCGAGAAAACTCCTTTCATCCCTCCAACTTCGTTGCCATCTCCATCGAGATACTATAAATATATATATATATATAAATATTATTATTATTGTATTACAATGAAAAAAACATTCCAGCAAGCCTAATTAGATTGTAAAAAAAATAGTAGAATAAAGAAATGCAATAGGGAAATAGGGTAATATCAGCATATAGGAGGAGGCGAGGTATACGAATTTTTTGTGTATACGATAATTTAAATGTACTCGAGTGTCTTGTGTTTTAGGGATTAATATTGAAATACGAAATTGATGATGATAGTTACGGGACGCGCTCGCCCATCAACCAAAAAACATCCGAAAAAGAAAAAGAAACTGCTGAATATAGATAAAATTTGAATGTTACGATGAGAAGAAAAAATGTTTGTGTTATATGGTTGATGCCTAAACAGAGAGGGAATAACGTGTTTTTTTTTATAATGAATAGTGCAGCATGATATTTTTATATGAAATAATGTACTAAGTATTTTGATAAGCAACGAAAATGCACGCATAATGATTGATAATATAACGGCGGATAATATACAATTGTGTTTGATGTATTCCTTTTTGAGGCGATGAAACAAATTCCTGTGGTTCGTACCTAATGGTGGAAATGTTTGAAATTAAACGAATAAACGAAAAACAAATTTTTGTAGGAAGTACTGAATTATCATATTTTCATAAATCTATGAAAAATACCCGAGTGCTACAATAAGCTAATACAGTTGTTTTCTGAATTTCAGGAATAAATATTGCTTTCTGATAGCAAAATTGGAAAATTTGACCAAATAGTTATAGACTGTAAATTGTACAAATTGCAGTGGATATCCTAGTATCTAACAATCTAACGATGAACATTTTTGGTCCACGAGAGGTTGATTCAACTTTTCAGGATTATCTACATCTTCGAAAACCTCATCGTGTCTGATACTCATAACTATTAAAACGTGTATATACATTTCTCATGAAGGAAGCTTTAAGTTCCATACGCGATAAGGAAGTAATGTTTTGCTGAAATTGTTTGACGACTGGCACACTTCCCAATCAGAAAAAAAAACAGTTTCATTATTGCTTAAATACAGGTTCAATTGTCAAACTATTACTTTGTTGGTGGTAACGGCGGTAACTTGTCGCAGAGGACGTGACAATAGAATTATATGTAGAAAGACATTGGTGTAACAATGACTTATATAGGCCGAAAAAATGCGCGAGCGATTCTAAAATGTACTTAAATAAGTATAGATGACACTGACAGACTGTTGATAATGTTGCCAATTAAACCATTTGAAAATGGTCGCTCGGGTCCCTTGGGCATTTCGTTGCGCTTTCTATTTTTTTTCTTGGACATGCAGCGATCAAGGTACTGCGATGAACTTTTCTCACATAAGTATCGTTGCTTTGTGACTTTCCCATTTTGTATTGGTTAAAAGCATGTATCAAACGCTAAAGGTATTGGGTTCGATTAATTATGAAAAATAATCCTGAAAATTTTGAAAAAATTTTATACTAATTAAAGACGACGAAGACAGTCGAATGTACATTGTACTTATAACGATATATAAATATGTTCTATAATAGTCAGATAACGTTCAGTCGATATCATCATTTTGGGAATTTGTATAAACGCTTTTTAAAGTCGTGGTATACTATCATTGAGCTGCCTTAAACTATTAATATTTTCCTGTTCCCTTTGGCACCGAGTACGTTAATAATATTTTATCTACAATAGTTATATCTAAAAGGTATATTCGTTGAGAATGCTGTTTTCAAATAATAATGATGCCAAGAAAATCAACTATTTGGAAAATTATTTACCAAATGTCCAAAAGCCTTTTTTTTATCAAATATAAACTTCACGCATTTTTCCTTACTTTTGTAAAAGCGACTTTTGGACGAGTTCAAGTACCTGAAGTACCTTCAATTTATACCCATAAGAAAAATAAGCAGAACTTACATTCCCAATTACCCGTGTACTTTCCGCGAGGATTGTGCATCTCGATATAATGCATTCTAGTGCTCGAATTCTTCGTTGATAAGCATTGAACTGTTTGGCGTGATATTCGGTATGTAAACGCGACGATCATCGGAATGTAATTCGGTGCCGCAACTGAGACATTGGAACGTGTCCATTGCTGCGAAATGTGCTTCGATGCAGTAATAACAATACACATGTTGGCAGTTAGCGTACCGTGGTAAAATCGGAGTTTCGTTGCAATAAGAACATCGCGTATTCGTGTTCATGCAAGGATACAAATTTTCGGCATTTGCTGTGCCGTTTTGTCTTGTTTTGTTCCAAAACCGAACAATCGTTTGTTTGATTCTGTGGAAATTTATCATTGGCAGACCAACACTGAATAATTCCATCAGACCGTGCCACAAAAGTTCTCTCGTCATGTAAGAATATCCTATTTGTCGAGGTCTGTGCTTTGTCAAGGTTTCGCTCGATACTCCCAATAATCTCTCAATGATGCTCGGCTGTCTACCTCGGTGGAGAAATACCAAAAGATTGAAGAAACTCAGTAAATGAAAAATATTGGCCATCGTTTCGATGTAAGATCTTAATCTAGCGTTCCTCTCTGAATTTGCCACTCTTCTTCGATCTGCGAATCTCTCTTGCACATACACAGGCACGATATTGAGTATGAGGAAAAAAATCGCTTTCCGCCTGTTCAAATTTGCATAATTGAGATCGAGGAGACGTTGTCCAAAGGTCGATTTCCCCTGGCCCAGAGAAAACCACCAAATGACAAATTTAAGAAGTACGTCTATCTCCGGCTCCCATTGTTCGACCTTCTCTTGAGGGCATAATTTGGTTATTTCCAGCGTTTGACTCTTTAATATCTTGTAAATCTCATTGTCCAACTGGGCAGCATCGATTTGATTGATACGAGAGACGTATGATCGTTCCTTCATTTTTTCGACCTGTTGATGTTCAATAATAATTAATAATTGAATACAAGTTTACCTCTTTTTAATAAACTGTGAGGATAACCTCAATTTTCGTTTAGAAAAATATCAAGGGGAATAGTTGTTTTTAATCAAATGTAAAGTATTGAGAGTCGAGCGAAGCAAATTGCACATAACGTGACTTTCCTATTATGCGAAATATTCACTCCCTTCTAAGCAATCATTCAAAAAAACTTGAAATATTCGCTTGTCAATATAGTTTCAAGTAGTTCTAATAATATTAGCAATTGTTTCATGGGTATCACAATTTGTCAAAAATATATCGAAGCCTGCGATTAAGATATTTACAGAAATAGATTAACAAATGTTAAATGCACAAGTTTTATATTTTGTTACTACAATTTCTCATTCTGTCTCGATGTAGTTCTATTATACCAATAATAAACACGTATAGCATGTGAAATTTGACGCAGTAAAAGATTGTCGAATTTGAGGTTAGGAAATTATACTGCTTCGCAAACGTATAATGAAACAATGATTTTGGCGATTACCTGGGTTGTCGCAGTTATCAAGAAATCATTGCTCCTACGGAAGAAGAGTAATTTTTATCAAACACACCGAATCATACGAGATTTCTTTGAAACTTTTGATACGATATCCGCGTCGTCATGATCAACCCATTCGCTACGTTCGGTGGTGTTGAATGTGTCGTCAGTCGTCGTCGAGCCACGGTCGCGCGCAGTGTCGTCAGCACGGCGATCCACCACCGCAAACAGTACACCGCAAAAGTGTTTTGGTTAGACAGTCGTGTGTCATGTAAAACAGCGAGAACCCGTAATAATCGACCGAAAGAGACGAGCGAAGGTGGTTGTGTACACACGTTTTCGAAAGAGACAAACTCTACAACAATAAGAGAAGGAAACGAGAGTCTGACACGGAGCGGTACTGTATATATATATATATTAACACATATACGCTTAGACACGTCGAAGCGCGCACGACCGGAGCATCGCGCGCACCGCTGGAGGGAGACACCGGGCAGCCGGGATCCATGTTGCTCGTCGGGGCGAATGACGTCATCAAATGTTGGTGCAAGTCTCTGTTCTTGTTCGGTGTGTCCCTTCAATGTGTCCGATTATGTTTTCGTGATAAAGTTTGACGTTCTCGCCGTGCTGAAACAAAACTCGCGTGCTTTTTTTTTTATCGTTGAGTGTCTCGTAAATCGTGCCGTATTTTTCGTTACGCGTGTTATTTTTTGGTGCACCGTGTACAAACTACAGGGTGAATAAAAGGAGACACGAGAGAGGAAGTTTGACGTGACCAAGAAAAGCGTGTGTGCGCGATCTGACGTGAGTACGAATTAAAATTATATAATATTGTACTCTTTTTCGTATTCCGTTATTTTCTCACAGTGCTTTCGCGTATCAAATACCGACACATCGATATTCGCGATATATCGACATACAGGCTAACCTCTAAATTTTTTTAAACTCTCATTTATATCAAATCGAAGCATACCAAAACTTTGTATCGGCTTTCCGTTCGTTCGAACGATTTTACGTCTCTTTCGTAGAAAATAAATTAATATCGCGAAATAATATACGTTGACGTATACACGATCGGTGGTGTAGCGTTAACGTTGAACTTTCGCATAACCTAGCGATTCGACGACGATCATCGACGATACATTCGTCCGCTATTTAACGACGTAAGATGTAAAAACAAATTGACGCGAATTTCGAAACGGACTATTTCCCTAAGAAAAATGATTTTACATATCGCAAGATTTAACGAATCGGAAATAATTGCAACGTGTTCATGTGCGTGTCATCGATAGAACGATATTAGCGACGAATCTTCGATACCTGCCAAGAGAGGCCATTTTTTCCTAAGTTTCAAAATTTATTCCGTTATAATTAGCATCGTCCTTACCAGGTTTGACGAGTGTGTAAATGTCATACGCGTATCAACACGTATGCCTATACAAAATATTCAAAAAAAATAACGGTTTTTCACTAATTTTTCAACACTCCTGGATTGCTTTCGTCGAAAATATTCGTATTTCCTGATAAACACTCTCAATTTTTCTCGTATAAATTTCAAAACTTATTTTCTTTACAGCAATCTCGAAGCCCTGGCGTGCAAAAAACGTTTAACCTCGTACCTAAACGCGTTTCGACGAACGTAGTAGCGGGGTCGTTGGAGGTGTCGCGTAAAGGACCCCGGGATAGAGAGAAAGAGAACTAGGGCGAAACATGAAATAAAAAGAAATGGAAGAGAGCGAAGAAAACGTGAAATACACGCGAGAGTGAAACAATTGGATTTACATTATCGACGCGAATCGCCATGGGCTTGTCGTTGTTGGTCGGTGTGTGAGGGGTGTGCGAGAGGACTCACCCTCTTTGCTACCGACCTCAATTTACGACTCGCTCCGTTCACGTGGAAGACTTCTCGTCAACGACTAACCTATCCCCTTCCCCCACTCCTCAAAACCCCCCACTCTTTCCAATTCTCGAGGACTCGTGCACTGCCTGTGCCACTCCGTCTTGTCACGCCTATATCGCACGACGTTCTACTTATTTCATGCCCAATCAAAACTATTTCTCGCTAATTATCAAATCTACTCGATACTTAATTTTTTTTTTTCATTTCTTCATCAACCAAGAAATCTTCTTATTTTATGAAAAATTAATTTTTCACGTTGAAGCAGGAAATATATGAGAAGAAAAAAAAACGCGTTGAAACGTTATTTAGAGAAAAAATAATCGGGCGATAAGCTGGAAAATAATTCAACGAGTTGTAATCGTCTCCAATGGTCGATCTACCGATTTTCATTTGTCGTATTATTTAATGGACGTTTATAATTAACGGATGGAAAATTATTCATCGTGAAAAATGGTCGATACGTTTTTACAAAATCGTTATCGCTCGTCGATGCTAGACAGTTATGATAATAATCAATGAGTCGTGTAATTAAAGGTCTCTGTCCCGAGTTATTACGCGTATACTGCATCGTTATATATATACGCCTGTGTCATTACCTGCGTACACCATACGCGCATATAACGTCGATGAATTAATAATATCAAATTTCGAGGGTCCAAAATTCTCGGTATTACACGAGGCTACTGCGACAGTCACGCAATGCAATATTTGCATGTTTTGTGTGCGTACGTGTTTCTCTATATAAATTCAACTGTATCGCGGTGTGTTCTAGCAAAACTTTCGTGACACGTGTCGACCAAATTCAAAGACCCTCTCCCTTTCTCTCTCCCCCCCCCCCCCCCCCCCTCACTCTCTCTCTCTCTTTTTTGCTAGGCCATAAATACACACCATCAAATCAAATTTCTCTCTCTCTCTCTGTCTCTCTCTGTCTCACTCTCTCTCTCTCTTCTCTCTCTCTCTCTCTCTCTCTCTCTCTCTCTCTCTCTCTCTCTCTCTCTCTCTCTCTCTCTCTCTCTCTCTCTCTCTCTCTCTCTCTCTCTCTCTCTCCCTCTCTCACTCTCTCTCTTCTCTCTCTCTCTCTCTTCTCTCTCTCTCTGTCTGTCTCTTTCTCTCTCTGTTCTGTCTCTCTCTCTCTTCTCTCTCTCTCTCTTCTCTCTCTCTTTCTCTCTCTGTTCTCTCTTTCTCTCTCATTCATATTGTGTATATAAGCCCGTCGATTTTGCACGCGATATAGCTCACTGTGGTCGAGTCGACAGATACAACGATGTTTACAGGATATCACCGATCGTTGTGCTTTTCCATTGATATATGGAGATAGCTCGATATCTACGAACATGATATACGCAAGCTCGATTATGCCGAGCTTGCATTACGTTATATACACATTGTATCAAATCTCCGCATCGATTGCTCATTATCGCATTCGTCGTTCGTTCGGCATCGATGGCGAAACGTGTCGTGGAAAAGCCGAGGAGCGAAAATTTAATGTTACAAGTAATTATAATTAAATGAGATTATTTATTCCTGAGAAAAAGTTGTTCGTTGAGGGGAGAATAATTTTGACTATTGAACCAAAGTACGAGGATGTAAAATTTGAGCTTCGTTAGGAAAAAACATAAATTAATAATCAACGATTTTATTTATCGATAACTTTCTTACCGACTGTGTTTTCTTACCGACAGGTTTATTTTTGTTTGTTTGTTACCGACTGAGAGCGGACGTCGTTTTCATTACCGGAATTTATATCTCGTACACCGAGCGAATTTTGGTACAAAGGACCTTGAGTTATAGACCGAGGGAAAATTTGTACATAAATCGCACGATGAATCGAGATGTCGAGGGGGTGGGCGTCGTTTTGACACGCGTGTCGCCGATTTTACAACGTTAATAAACGGCCTCGCCTGGAGCAATGCTTTGTTCGTGAATGTAAATTTGCAATTCGAGAATTCGCGATACACATAAATGTTTCGTATCACGATGCGTATCACGCTTTTATCGTTTATTCTTCTATCGCTACGAGCAAAGATAAAATTACAAACGTTCGTTCTCCTGAAAATTCCAATTTTTCAAAACCAACAAACAACACTATTGGAAAAGACTAAAAAAGTAAGGATCTAAATTTGTACACCGTTATTTACATATTTATTCAAGCAGAGTCGCTAAGAAATTCAGACCCAAACGTGTTAGAAAAATAAATATGCGATGGGAAGAAAACTTTAATTAATTTAAAAAAAAAAAAAGAAAAGAAAACAGCGAAAAAGTGGAGAAACACTGTCGAAGAAAATGTTTAAAATATATCGCTGGGAAAAAGTTTAATCGACTACCGATACGACCCTGCCGTTGAAACGATACGAAGAAACTTGTTTAATTATCTTCCCGAAATCATCCGCATCTTTATTATCATTCTTGATCGTTTCGTTTTTCTCGTTCTCTTTCTTTCTTTCTCTCTATCTCGTTCCCTCGCTGCGTCGAATGAGAAGGAAGAAAAAAATAAAAGTTTGTCTCGACCCTCAGTAGGGTCGTGGAGCTCTCTCGCACTCGTGGAAAGTCAAGTTTCCCTCCTCGCAGGGCTTATATACTTACAGCTATTGGCGTGTGTGTATGTTTTTGCGAGGGTTTGTATATATGTGTGTGTGTGTGTTTTGTAAGGTCCCATGTGTATGTGTGTGTGTGTGTGTGTGTGCGAGCTCGGGTTCTATAGCTGCGCTAGCGGAGAAGTTGGTAGGGAATGGTGGTGGTGCGAGGCGTGGCGGGAGTATTGATCGTAGAGGTCGAGACGGCGATTTCCCCGTCAGTGCGACGTGCACACGCGATATATACCCGGTGTCGACGGTGGTCGACGTACTGCAACACAACCACCAACATCGTCGCCACCACCACCACTAGCTGCGTACTGTGTATATTCTTTGCCCCAGCCCCGAAACGACGACGTCAACCGACACAGAGAGAAACAGAGAGTGTGGGAGTGAGAGAGAGGGAGAGAGAAGGGAAAAGAGTGGGAGGGAGAGAATTTGGCGAAACGGAAAGAAGGAAAGAGCTGCTACTATTTTTTCTCTCTCCTTCTCTTTCAGACGCGCAGTTTTTTTTTTGTCATGGTTGCGCTACATCTCCTATTACCGATGTAAGCCATAAGTATATACGTATATATGCCTATTTGTACGTAAATATACTTTTTTAGAGATACGTACGATAAAGTGGGGTAATATGGACCATTTGAATATTTTCTTCCTGTGAATTGTAAAGATCGAGGTCGATTTACGTATGTTTTTTTTTAAATATTTTGACTTTGGTTTGGGTAATGTGGATGAGTTTTGTACGAGGAATACAGGAGGGAGTTTGTAGCAATAGCTGGATAGTGTTTACGTATTGTAGAGTAAAACACCCAGTACTCGGTCAGGAACCAATAGTCGGTCGCTGCCTATACTTTGTATGAGTGGGAAGAGTATAAAACATATATTTCACGCTCCTTCTACTCATATAAGGTCGACTACTGCTTCCTGGCCGAGTACTGGGTGTTTTACGCTAAGTTAGTGAGGACTAGTCAGTTTCGACGGACTGGTCCATATTGCCCCACATTTATTTTTTCCTTGCCTATACTTTCTCTACCTATATTTTGTATGAGTAGGAAGATTGCAAAAGATATATTTCACGCCCTTCTCACTCATATAAGGTCGACTACTGGTTTCTATTTTTTTCGTTGTAACTTTGTATGAGTGGGAAGAGTACAAAACATATATTTCACGCTATTTCTACTCATACGTATAAGGTCGACTACTGGTTCTTGACCGAGTCCTGGGTGTTTTACTCTCCGCTGGTGAGGATTTTAGTCCGTTTCGAAGGACTGGTCCATATTGCCCCACATTTATTTTTCCTTGCCTATACTTTGCCTATCCTTTCTCTACCTATATTTTGTATGAGTAGAAAGATTGCAAAAGCTATATTTCACGCCCTTCTCACTCGTATAAGGTCGACTACTGGTTTCTGGCCGAGTACAAGAGTTTTACCTTACGTTGGTGAGAACCTTATTCAGTTTCGACGGACTGGTCCATCTTGCCCCGCATTTATTTTTCTTCTTTCGTTTATACGGATATAACGCTCGATTCTCGGGAAAACGACTTCACCATCTTCCAGAATCCCCTCTCATCTTTGCTCTTTCTTGTTCTTTTTCTTTTTCTTGTTTCAACTGTACCGTAAGACCGGCATCAGTCTCCTTTTTTCTACCAAACTTCCCCCACAGTTCCACAACCTCGTCCCTGTTCATTCGCAATCATTTTCCCCAAATTATTCACGAGATCAACTTCCACGGTACTAAACTCAATCTGCGTTAGTTTCACTCGCGGCATTTTAGTCGAGCTTACGTACCTGCAAGAACGAGTTCTTTTTTCTCGATAATGAAGACGGTCGTATTTGTTATCGCTCCTCTCACAGTTCGAATGAGATTGAAAAACTTTTCGCCGTTTTAACGGTCATTGTTTTTATCGCGTTTTCAAAAAGAAACGTCAACATTAATTTACACAAAACGGCTA
The DNA here is from genome assembly GCA_946811545.1 of Netelia fuscicornis. Classification (NCBI taxonomy): domain Eukaryota; kingdom Metazoa; phylum Arthropoda; class Insecta; order Hymenoptera; family Ichneumonidae; genus Netelia; species Netelia fuscicornis. Next base: position 14,636,443 of record OX328011.1, on the reverse strand, counting down.
TTCAATATTTGTTATTATTATTATTATTATTATTATCGGATAAAAAGTTCGAAAGATAGGGAAATTTTTATTTTCTTTCCATACCCAAATTTTTAATTTTAATTCTGACAATAATAATAATAAGAATAATAATAATGGTACGCGTTAGTTTTAAGCTTAAAAATAAATTAATAATACACGTTATTTGTAACTTTTTTATGAGGTTTTATCCGCTAGGAGAAAATGAAAAGAAGCGAGGGAAAAAAACGATATCAAAGAATATGAAAAAGAGAAAAAAACGATATATTATGAGTAAAGGGACAATAGAAATAAAAGGTAACGAGAAAAAGTCGAGCCAAGTAGTGTCATATACCGAATCGTTCGTTTTTCCTGGCGCTCTGTCGATTCTTTTTAAGACATCGCTACTTGGGTTTATGTAGCTTCTTCCTCCTTTCAACTTCTTTCTCTCGCCTCGGTTCCTCGCAAGTGTCCACCTGCTGTGCGAGAAGTCTCGCGCGTTACGGGGACATTAAATTTATACATAATCGAAACAGAAGTCTTTCTCGCGCGGGCCAATTCCGCTGCTTCGTGAAACGTGAAAAACGTAAAAAGTTTTTCCCATTCGACAAAAAGCAAAATAGTTTTTCAAAAATCACATACGTTTGCTTCCAATTCGCAAATTGTGTGGCGCATCGGTGAAATAACGTTTTATTCGTAATATACGAAATAATAATTCTCCAATAACGGACGAATAGAAATAAAAATTCGATATAAATTAATCGTGATCAAAAATTGATTAATCGTATTAATTTGCAAATTGAGCGTTAAATAATAAAATTAATTCTCACTCTAAAGATCATTCAACAAAATAAATTTGTATATCGAAAGTTAATTAACAAAATTGCTTTCTAAATTAACAATTAATCTTTTAATTGATCGTTTCTGCCCAATTAAATCGAATAGAAGAACTAAACGATATTCGAGAATTTGGAATGTTTTTGGTCGATAAAAAAGGTCGAATGAAAATAAAAGGATTTGGGAAAATGGAAGTGAGAAAATTTCAGAGGAAGCTCCGAGGACAAATAATACAAGATAGAAAAGTCTTCGCGATACAAACAGTTCTAGATACTCGAGAGAGTTTCTCGTACGTGTGAGATACGTGTATAGAGCTTGAAGTTTTTTCGTCCAGTTGCTCTACTCGTCTCGCTTCGTCAGCCACAACGACGACGACGACGACGACGACGACGACGAAGACGACGAAGACGACGAAGAGGACGAAGGGTTTTCGCAGCCCCCGAAGATTCACTGCCATTGGGCTTGTCGCTGCCAATTATCCGGGTAATTGCTTCGAGCAGCTTCACCGAGTTCTCCCTCCCATCTTTTCAGACCGCGTCTGCTACACTTCTCGCTATCTTCTCGCGTTCGCTCCTCTCTCTCTCTCTCTCTCTCTTCTTTCTTTTACACTATCTGGCAATGTCCCTGCTTTTTTCACATCGCCGAACATCTCCCCCGGTGAGGTTTTCTTCGAGTTATTTTTTCTTCTTATCTCTCTCGTTTCTCTCTAATCCGCGTTGCGGCAGAGTACAATACGATGAATTGCTGGTAACGAGAGGTACATCATGGTTGTTTTTTAAATTTCTTTCCAAAAAAGTTTCTCTAATGATGAATTTAGTGGAAAAGTAATTTAATGGAGAAGTAAGAATATAATTCACAGTTTTTATACAAATTTTCTATAATGTACAAGAATATTTAACATTAAAAGCATGAAAATGTTTAAAAATATTAAAAACGTTACAAACGTATGCAAAAATTTATGAGATTGATTTTGTCGAAGTAATGGGAGTTTTCCAATCTTCCTGAAGCTGCGACGATATTCGTTTTTAGTTTGTGGTTACCTTTAAAAAATTCAAGTATCGGATAACAAGGAAGATCCATCTTGCGACATAAATTATTATTCACAGGTATCGTAAGGAGATAGGGATGCTACGAATTTCAGTGGTGAGCGAGATACCAGAGAGGGTGAAAAACGGAGAGAAGAAGAGTGAGAGAGCGACATCTCTCTTGGGTGGTTGCCTGGCGCACGATTATTCTAGGAATTCGAAGCACCTGGCGACTGTGGCAATCGATGCAGATGAAGAGAAAGAGAACGATAGCGAGTCAAAGAAGAGCGATGAAGAGGGAGGAAGAAAATTGTTAAATATTCATGTGTCACTAACACTCGTAGGAAACGCACGTACGTTGGAACGATGTATAGAGTGGCTTTTCATACCTGTTCGATTCAACCTATTATAATCATCTACAGGTATACGATTCAATGTTATATCGTCGTATACATCACGTATATACCCTCGTGCTGGTTGCGAGCGATAGCGTGCTCTAGATTCGTTACGAATGTTTCCCGAGTTTGACCCATACAACACAGTGTCTATTCTACACTTACTAAATAGGTCTAAGCTCTATCTAGAGCTTGCAAAACTTTATCAGCTTATCCGTCCAGAAACTTGACGGTAGTTTATCAAAGAGAGGAAAGAGGAGGAGCAAACGTAGATCTTCCCACTTCGTCGCTCGTAAACACCGTCGAATCTTTCGTGATCTTAGGAAGGAATGATCAACAACGATGATCTCATTTACCAAAAAGTTCCTGAAATTGTGATAAAGAGATTAATTAGCGAAATATCTCGAAGAGACTGAAGAATATTAATTTGGTTCTTTGTTGTTATTTCTTTATGTTGTGATAAAGAAATGATTATAAAGAGTTTAATTGACGAAATATCTCGAAAAGACTGAAAAATGTCAATTTGGTTCTTTTTCATTTATAGCGATTATACAAATTTGTTGTTATTTCTTTATGTTGTGATAAAGAAATTATTATAAAGAGTTTAATTGACGAAATATCTCGAAGAGACTGAAAAATATTAATTTGGTTCTTTTTGATTTATAGCAATTATACAAATTTGTTGTCATTTCTTTATGTTGTGATAAAGAAATTGTGATAAAAAGTTTAATTGACGAAATATCTCGAAGAGACTGAAAAATATTAATTTGGTTCTTTTTGATTTATAGCAATTATACAAATTTGTTGTTATTTCTTTATGTTGTGATAAAGAAATTGTTATAAAGAGTTGATAAAGAAATTGTGATAAAGAGTTTAATTGGCGAAATATCTCGAAAAGACTGAAAAATGTCAATTTAGTTCTTTTTGATTTATAGCAATTATACAAATTTGTTGTTATTTCTTTATGTTGCGATAAAGAAATTATTATAAAGAGTTTAATTGGCGAAATATCTCAAAAAGACTGAAAAATGTCAATTTGGTTCTTTTTAATTTATAGCAATTATACAAATTTGTTGTTATTTCTTTATATTATGATAAAGAAATTATTATAAAGAGTTTAATTGACGAAATATCTCGAAGAGACTGAAAAATATTAATTTGGTTCTTTTTGATTTATAGCAATTATACAAACTTGTTGTCATTTCTTTATGTTGTGATAAAGAAATTGTGATAAAGAGTTTAATTGACGAAATATCTCGAAGAGACTGAAAAATATTAATTTTTTAATTTTTGATTTATAGCGATTATACAAATTTGTTGTTATTTCTTTATGTTGTGATAAAGAAATTATTATAAAGAGTTTAATTGACGAAATATCTCGAAGAGACTGAAAAATATTAATTTTTTTCTTTTTGATTTATAGCGATTATACAAATTTGTTGTTATTTCTTTATGTTGTGATAAAGAAATTATTATAAAGAGTTTAATTGACGAAATATCTCGAAGAGACTGAAAAATATTAATTTGGTTCTTTTTTATTTATAGCAATTATACAAATTTGTTGTCATTTCTTTATGTTGTGATAAAGAAATTGTGATAAAAAGTTTAATTGACGAAATATCTCGAAGAGACTGAAAAATATTAATTTGGTTCTTTTTGATTTATGGCAATTATACAAATTTGTTGTTATTTATTTAACGTGTAATCGAGTTATTCTCGGAGAACTGGAAACGAGAATATTATATTCGAGATTCATGAAAATTTTGTTATCGAGAAACCGAGAGGCGAGGGTTATACGCGGGTTAATTACATCGTCTTTAGATTAGCCCTAGGATCTTATCCTCCCTTGGCCAATACAACTTCTGCCACGGTGTAGCTTCTACTCCTCCGCATTCGCTATATATCGGTCACGAAACGCCTACAGGTAATAGGAATTAGAGTGTTTAATGGCTGTGCAATGGTGTCCCATTATACAACGGTGTGTGTCTCTGTGTGTGTGAGTATGCGCGCGCACAGCGTATAAGGAGGGAAACACGTTCGTGCCATTATAGCACGTCTCAGTCGGTAACCAAACGCATGCAAATCACCCAGTGCCTATATATTTTAGCTCAGACAACCATTATTCGCTGTGTTGCATATGAAACAGGTTAACGTCCATCCTATTATCGATCTGCGATACGATAGGGAAAGAAATATATTTTTGTTTACCGTGCTTGTTCACATATTTATTTATTTTGTCGTTACGATTTATCAATTTATGAAAATTAATTAAAAATTCTTGATTCTATAAGGAATTCGGGTTTACACTTTTATTTTTCGTATAAATAATCTAAGAAAGAAATTATTCGAATTTTATTGAAACAAAAATTGAATTTATTTCTTCCGAAAATTTTGCTATTTTGATTATTTTCTAAAATTCTTGTATATACAATATTGTCAGTCGTGTGATAAAAATGTATAGAAATTATTCTAATAATTATTCGCAATAATTAATAAAATTTCGATCTATTATCTTCTTCCTTTATTGTACATAAATCGATGCAAAAAAGGATCTCGTTATTTTTCATTGTACAGACTTTTCACAGGATCATGAAAGAAAAAAGAAAAATTCGACAAGGTAGCTATCGTGTATATTAGTACGACGGAATGTTCGGCTCCGGTGTCGAACAGCCGATGTAATAACGTTCCTGCTCAATTTCGAGTCTGAATACTGTGGCGCTCGCGGGCTAGTTAGTCGAGTTCTCGGATGTATGGACATGCATACGGCTACAGCTATACATTGCGAATTATCGATAAAGTCGATCGAGCTCCGGCTACGACCGAACTTGATATCGCCTAACGTGATTCCGATACTCACCGCGTCCAACAGAAACGCCTATAGTTACGAGGCTTCGTTATATTATACAGTATTAGTTCTCTCGTATTCCCTTATAACATACAATTAGTACATTAGTTATTAAGGTCTCGAGTACTCGCGAGTCGCAATCGTAGATATAAACCCGAGATAATTACTAGTGAAACACACGATTAGGGTTATCGCGGTAACGAGAATTCGAAATCTTGTGCGATCATTTCCCCTGTATAAAATATATGTATATCTATCGATTAAAGCTTGCTCGATATTGCGCATGGCCGCTAAATTCTAATGAATCTGATAATGATAAAATCTTCACGAAACGGGAAGATTCTCGTCGTATTCTGTATTAGTTAATAATTGGGTGCAATCCAGTAACAATTAATCGTTTCCACTTTTAATACTCCTGAAAAAATCGATTTTTAATTTATCGATTATCATTGTCGAGTCAATTACGTGTTTGTTTTTTATATGTTAAAAAATTTCTTTTTAATATTAATTTTTTATATCGTTTATTGTTTTATTACTATTAATAACAAAAATGTTACACTATTGATTTGATATTAATATTAATAATAATAATGATAAATATATCGACAATACATTGTTTATGAAATTTTTTGTACAATTATTTTATTACGATTATTTAAAATAATGTGTTTTTTTGACGTTGAAGCACACGTTGAGCTTTTTAATAGATGGATGCTGGCGATATTTAGGGTATCTCGTATACGTAAATGCATTTTCGAAGCAATTTCGCACTACCCTGATCGCGGTCATTTTCTTGTATGTAACTCACGGTTAACACGTACACACACAGACATACATACACATAGATATACACGGTATAGTTTATATTAGAGAAAACGAGATTAGCTCGACTACATGTATATCACACGCGACGATATCCCGTGCAATATTGTCGCATTGAACTCGACCGGCGTCGTCGCTATAGCTATAACGACGAAAACCCTGCTGAAAATCCGTTCGCTCTCATCGTTTTACGACGGAGGCTTCGACGATGCGGAGAGACAATATCGTCTCTGATAAACTCGTGGATTATTAATAATAGTCACTCTGCGCCGGTTGGTTATCGGAATTTCCGATGTTCCAGGATAACCTTATAAACGACTTGAGGTAGAACGCTTACCGAGAGGAGGAAAAAAATCTTACAAATTGAAATTCGTACGTCTGCTTGGAAATTTTTCCATATCGCATTTACCAACTTCGAGTTTTCGTAGAATGAAAATCGTGGGAAAGGAATGTTCGATTTAAAAAATCCTACATTTTTGTCTTTATTACTGGGTCAAACTTTATGAATTCGTTCTTATCATATTTTTATCGTCGATTACGAAATTTTCAATGACAATAGTTGTCTTTCGAGTTGAATGAGAATTTAAAATAAACAATGAAATTACACTAGTTGTCTTTCGAGTTGAATGAGAATTAAAAATTAACAATAAAATGACACATAAAAAAATAACAAAATTCGATGAAACAATGAGTTAAGATCGTTTTCATTTTAAAGTGCTGTGATAATTGTTATCATTAGGAATTAATGTATTGAATGGCTCGAACACAGTGTTATCCCCTTAAGGACACTTTAACTAACTTCTCGTTGCTCAATTTTCTTTACGTTTCAAGAATAAACCAGCCAGTGGTTAGTTAGTCTTATCACATTTTTATCGTTGATTATCTACGAAAATTTCAATGACAATTATTGTCAGTTGAAGCTACCTCAGACTTTCGATTAAACAATGAAATATCAAACGAAAAAATAACAAAAGTCTATGTAATAATGAGCTAATATCGTTTTTACTTTAAATTGCTGTGATAATTATTGTCATTAGGGATTGAGATATTGAATGGCTCGAACACAGTGTTATCCCCTTAAGGACACTTTAACTAACTTCTCGTTGCTCAATTTTCTCTACGTTCCAAGAATAAACCAGCCAGTGGTTAGTTAGTCTTATCACATTGTTATCGTTGATTATCTACGAAAATTTCAATGACAATTATTGTCAGTTGAAGCTAACTCAGACTTTCGATTAAACAATGAAATATCAAATGAAAAAATAACAAAAGTCTATGAAACAATGAGCTAATATCGTTTTTACTTTAAATTGCTGCAGGTAATAATTATTGTCATTAGGGATTAAAATATTGAATGGCTCGAACACAGTGCTATCCCCTGAAGGACACTTTAACTAACTTCTCGTTGCTCAATTTTCTCTACGTTCCAAGAATAAACCAGCCGGTGGTTAGTTAGTCTTTTATACGTGTGGATATATTATATATGTGTATGTACCATTGCGCTGCCGGGGAATGCTGTAGGTTTTGATATCTGGTGGTCTCTTGGTCTCTTCGAATCGTGTGAACGATAGTCGGGTCGGTTGTTGGCCCCCGTCGGGATTCTGGATTCGAGCAATGCGGGATTCCCCGGTCGGACTTTCCGGGATCCTCTAACGAAAGGGAGTAGAGTGAGTTACAGAGAGAGAGAGGGAGAGAGAAAGAGAGTCGTGCTCGCTCTCGCGCTCTCGCTTAATTAGAGATCGTTCGCGAAGCGACGAGAACCGAACGTCGAGGAGGAAGTCGCGTCTCCGGGGACGCTCTCGTCCGAACCACGAGCAAAATTCTCGGTGATAGAACGCATAAATCTTAGAATATACGTTTATTTTAGTTTTCTCTTTTACGTCCAACATTCCAACCATTTTTACACAAGTATAGTACAAACTGTTCGAAACAAACAAAATTTTTACAACAAACAAGATTTACTATGAAAATAAATAGCTTTCTCAATAAACATTCAAATATTTTTGTTTATTTGTCAATTTATCAACAATAATGTTGGAACTAATATTTATTTTTTATTTTTACCAAATATTTATATTTTCGAAAACGAAAGTCATCGAATTATTCACATTTATATTAGTAAAAAATGATTTTATTTTTTTTGGTACTATTTATTATTTTCTTTTTACTATGAAAATAAATAGCTTTCTCAATAAACATTCAAATAGTTTGTTTATTTGTCAATTTATCAACAATAATGTTGGAACTAATATTTATTTTTTATTTTTACCAAATATTTATATTTTCGAAAACGAAAGTCATCGAATTATTCACATTTATATCAGAAAAAAATGTTTTTATTTTTTTTGGTGCTATTTATTATTTTCTTTTTTTAATTCGAATTATTACCGCAGTTCGTATTCAAATTGAGCAATCACGAGACAATGCGGGAAACAGCTTTTTTGCATATTGATCAAGTAACTCGTAAATTTTTACTACTCGCGTGCACTCGCAGTATCGCCAAGGTCTCTTTAATTTTTCGTTTCCATGGAGTTATTGGGTTTGTCGAGACACGATTGGGGATGCACGTCATAGACACAAGAATTTATAATACAGCGTAGGTAGACGCAAAGCCCGAAAGATCGAGTAGAAAAGGTCGCATAGTTTATTGTAGATTTTCTGTGGGTCGATCCTCGTGACTCGAATCGATATCGCTGTACCTACTCCCTAGGCTCTTTATCGACGATGGCTCCGAATGGGCAACACCGAAAATTCATATTTCTTATATGCACAAACTGACTATAGGTATACACATGCAAAGAACTCATCATTGCTCTCATAAATCTGTGGAAATCTATTCTCCAAAATTGCCAATATCAAATCCATCGTTGGCCACCGTTCGCATTCTCATCTCGTACCTAGATGGGACAATAAAGGTATAAAAAACAAAAGGAAAACAGATTTTTTTTTTAAATTGTCAAAAATGAGAAGAAAGAAAGGATTTTTTAACAATTGGATCGATGAAACGAACCAGGAGTGAATTCAAATTTTGCGAAATCGATATTTCAATCCGACCTTCTTCGACTTTCGGTCGTGGACCAAGAGTATTATCAGTTCGTCTGTGTTCATCTCCCGCGGTTTATTTTTCCTATCTCTCCGTGTACTAGAACAAAGGACGGAATAAAAGCAGCGAAGCGTGAAAACAAACAAAAAAAGAATAAATAAAACGCGACGACCATCGCTTCGGGACATCCCAACTGATAAAATTGATAAGTACTCCCCTCCTTCTCGTCGTGGAAAAAGCGTAGAAACGGAAACTGTTCTCGGTGCGCCGGTGGTTGACAGTTCAATTTTAGATTGGCGCGTGTTTGTGTGTGTGTGTGTGTGTATTCGACGGGGATACCATGCGTCTCTCTTTCCTTCCTTTCTACTTTATTTTTTCATTTTTGTTTTTTTTCCCTGCTTTTCGCACGCACCAATTTACTCACTCTCAATGAAAACGACGACGGGGTGATATAACGTTGTGCATTCACAGTCAAAGTTCTCGTATCTCGTCCCTAATCGTAATTATAAAACAATTATAAATTAAGTAATGATAATAACAATATTCATAAAAATTAAATTATGACTTTTATAAAAATTAAATAATGACTTTGATTGTATAGTCAAAAGCATTAAAATTTAATTTTTACAATTACAAATATACATTTGTAATTGTAAGATACGTTTTAGTTAGGTATAGAGCGTAAAACGTCGAGATGCATGCGTTAGTTCGTTTAGGACCTCGCGTGTCCCATATATATGGGGCGAAAATAGTGATAATGATGATAATAATGATAATACGAAGTGTTCGATGATTTTTCATAAAAATTATATTTTAATGACTTTTACTGTATATTTGTAATTGTAAGACACGTTTTAGTTAGGTATAGACCGTAAAAGCGTCAAGATGCATGCGATAATTCCTTTAGGAGCTCGCGTGTCCCATATACATGGGGCGATAATAGTGATAATGACGATAATAATGATAATACGAATAGTTTTCGACAATTTTTCATAAAAACTCAATTTTAATGACTTTGACTATATATTTGTAATTGTAAGATACGTTTTAGTCGAGTATAGAGCGTAAAAACTTCGCGATGCATGCGGTGGTTCGTGTAGGACCTCGCGTGTCCCATACACATGGGGCGATAATAGTGATGATGATGATAATAATGATAATACGAAGTGTTCGATGATTTTTCATAAAAATTATATTTTAATGACTTTGACTGTATATTTGTAATTGTAAGATACGTTTTAGTTGAGTATAGAGCGTAAAAACTTCGAGATACATGCGATAATTCCTTTAGGAGCTCGCGTGTCCCATATACATGGGGCGCTAATAGTGATAATGACGATAATAATGATAATACGAATAGTTTTCGACAATTTTTCATAAAAACTCAATTTTAATGACTTTTACTGTATATTTGTAATTGTAAGATACGTTTTAGTCGAGTATAGAGCGTAAAAGTTCGAGATGCATGCGGTGGTTGGTGTAGGACCTCGCGTGTCCCATACACATGGGGCGATAATAGTGATAATGACGATAATAATGATAATACGAATAGTTTTCGACAATTTTTCATAAAAATTCAATTTTAATGACTTTGACTGTATATTTGTAATTGTAAGATACGTTTTAGTCGAGTATAGAGCGTAAAAACTTCGAGATGCATGCGGTGGTTCGTGTAGGACCTCGCGTGTCCCATACACATGGTGCGATAATAGTGATAATGACGATAATAATGATAATACGAATAGTGTTCGACGATTTTTCATAAGAATAATATTTTAATGACTTTGACTGTATATTTGTAATTGTAAGATACGTTTTAGTTGAGTATAGAGCGTTAAACTGTTGAGATGCATGCAGTGTAGTTCGTTTAGACGCTCGCAAGTCCCATACATATAATATATATCATGGTTTATAGTCACGCACACACCCCCGCACTCCGTCACTCTTTCACGCTCTCACGTTTTCACGATGATTTTACGACAGCTGCGAGCCACGAATAATTCACGAGTTTTCCAAACAATTTATCACGAGCCCGCCCGCTCGCTCGCTCGCGTGTACGAGAGCGCGTTATGAGCCGCGTACCATACACATTTTCGTATTTTTGCCCGGTTGGTATGCAGCAATCCCGACACTTTTCCGTTCTCATTTTATTCAGGTGAAGCTCTTCGCCTATTTCGCACCTGAGATTCATTTTTTCTTTTTTCTCTTCATTTTTTGTTCCTCGTTCTTTTTCTGCTTCTTCTTTTTGTGTGCTTTCCATCTCGGATGTGCGCGACTCTCGAGTTCCATCGGATGTGTTTCTCTTTTTCTTCTTCGTGCATTCGCCACGCGAGTCGGCACTTTTCTCGACCCTCTCTCTCTCTCCCTCTCCTCTTTTTTTTTGTTTTGTTTTTGTTTCGAGAGGGAAATAGCGCGATGAGAACCGAAGTGAGCTTCCGAGCTCTCGCATTGTTTCTCGCGAAGGTCCAATGCCTCTCGACTCGCTGAAATGCATTTAAAGTGCTTCTTTTCTACCGTTTCTGTGAGAGTTTTTCTCCAGTTTTGTATCACGGGGAATATTATCTTTTGTTTTTGTTTTATAAGAATACACGTTTTGATACATAATAGTTCTCTTAGGTATTTAAGTTCGCGATATTAGACGTCTGCTAGAATCTCACTCATAACAGTTTGCCTCCTTTTACATTAATTCTACCAAGAGCTCCATTATTAATACGATATACGACATTTCCTAACTTAGATTTTTCATCGAAATCCATTCGAAGAAAAAAGATTTAATTAATCATAAAATTTTCTGAATTCTTTCGAAAAAGCAATAATGTTTATTTTTCAAACGATTCTCAAATGTAACAGCGCCTGTTTGTAAGTTTGTTGTGTAAACGAACATTGTCTCACAGTTTTACGTACAATACTTTACTCATACAACGATATTCATTTACTCGTCATGAGAAACGATGGAAAAATCTTGATGATAAAAATTCCGGCGTTTTACGTATACAAAAATAGCAGAGATTTTCATGATCTCTTATGTATTTTTTATACTCCATCGTCAGTTTACCCATCCGCGAGAAAATGTAACGAGACATCTTGATTAAATATTCATTTTTCATATCCATCTTTCATCATTCTCGAGGAGGTTCTTGACATCGTTTCCCGTTCTCTCCGTGCGTACGGATGAAGAGCATGATTTCCTTTTTTTTATTCGAGTACACACCGACAATTCGAGTATACATTCGCAATTTTTCTCCCTCATCGTCGCTCGTGCTGTAGATGAGTTTAATTAAATATGTAAACTGGAGGGCATGTAAACTGGAAATGCAGCGGTGAGGGATAGCAAACTTCTTGAACACACACCCATACACACACGTACTCTTGTATTTATGTATATATACCCGGGTAGAAATTGTAGTAGGGGCCCGCTCCGGGCGCTGTCAGGCTGCCTGACTGCCGTGTTACGGCCCTCGTAAGGCATGCACTTACTGCCCCGTTAGATTCGGTAACGCCTTGCCTAATACGGTCCTGATCAGGCTGCCATAACAGTGCCCTACTACAATTTCTACCCGGGGTAACATAACCTAAATCAGTACACAATCTATAAAACACTTGTCAAAAGATATATTTTCATCAACCCGTTATAGCGGTGGTACGATGTAATGATATTCTGTGAAAAGTAAAACATACGATGTTCTCAATTGATTTTAGTAAAGTGCATGAGCGTGGAACGTACGTACGTACGAGTTAAAACGCTGCGAAAAAACGATTATCTCGGAACCGTAAACAAATTTCCAATATCTATTAAGAAATAATAAGATATTTCTAGAGAAAACTGTAAATTCAATAAATTACGACTATCATTCATATTATTGTTCATGATGGGTCGGTTTTGCTTATGAAATAAACTTTCTTCGCCTACTTATCTTTACTCTCGCACCCTTCCACTTGTGAGAACTGAGAACGCCGGCATCCATCTGTGTGGCAACGGGTGAACTAGAGGGTCCTCGCGATACTGTCGTGTCGCGCCGGAGTGGGGAGAGCGAGTGCGCTGCTCCGTTACGAAATTCTGGTAGGGTGGTGTAAGATTGACGGGGCGCTATAAGGCAAGCCTGAGCACGGCCGTGTTACGGCAGGCCTTTGCAGGGCGCTATAATGCAAGTCTGACCACGGCCGTCTTACGGCAGGCTTTTGCAGGGCCGTATCAGGACCTTCTCAGGCTTGCCATGTTATGGCAAGCCGTAGCGCTACCTGATCAGGGCCTAGTAGCAAATAAGGCAAACCCTACAAAATTTCTACCCGGGAACCCTACAAAATTTCTACACGGGTATATATATACAGGGTGTAAACACCTGTCCACATAGAGAAAATACCTGGGTAGTTGACGTCCTTCCAAGCAAAACGATTTTTATGTACCTAATTGGCGTGCGATAAAAATTGCCAGAGATATTGCTGGATGATCAATCGCATGGAAGTGGCATCGTTCGGCAGGATTACTACATTGACATTACGGGTAAATTTAACAGTTTTTGGGGCTACTGTAATAGACCGCCAAAATACGGTTTAAATGTATTCGCAGCAATGGAAACATCGAAAAACGGGATATTAACGTAATTTGCCACATATCGAGATTATAATGGTTATATTCGTGTTACGTGGAAAAATTCCAACTTCGTAACCATCCTACAAAGACTTTTTGGACGAAAACAAATTTTGGCTCTCGATATATTGTATTCCGGTGAATTTTAATGCTTTCTCAGGCTCTAAGAACCTATGTTGATTGCAAATTTCCCATAGAACAAGAAAATCATGGTTTCGTTTTGGAATTTTGAGATTATATCGACCTTAAGTGGGAGAATCATTATTTCGGGTTTTTTTTTGCGTTTTTCGCCTAGAGGTTTTGAGATATCGGCAAAAATAACATTATATTCTTCATCAGCGACAAATTTCCGATTTCGCAACCACCCTACAAAGACTTTTTGGACGAAACAAAAATTTGACCCCCGTCAGGTGACGATAGCCGACATTCGTAATTTACTTTCCTGACTTTGGGGAGTCCGGAGGGGGTCAAAATTTGTTTTCCTTCAAAAAGACTTTGTAGCATCATTTCTGAATCGGAAATTTCCCGCGTAACACGAATATGATACAATAAATGGATTTTATAGCAACAAAAATTTGCCTCATCGTCTACGCGTTTTTTTACAGGACCACCCCCCTATGGGTCCCAAAAATTGCGATTTTCGTAACAACGTCACGGTCACACAAATTTAGCTATCCGGATGATTCTGGGCGGGTTCTCGAGTGCCCGAGGAGCTCTTCAAAAAGTTATTCATGAAATTTTCTGTCCGACGAACGAGACCGGAGATACAGCTTCGCGAAGAGTCGATTTTTCGAGGGTTCGCGAGACCCATCAAAACCGGGCATATCGCATTCCCGTGAATTTTAAGTCTTTCTCAGGCTCCGGAAGTCTATGTCGATCTCAAATTTCGATCGGAAAGCGGCAAATGTAAAGGAACGAACAATGGCCCTTAATATCTTCGGACTTATAATTTATCATATGCGTCTCTTCGGACAGGAATCCAGATGTATCGATTGGCCTAACAATAAGAGCACATCGAAATAGGCCGAGAACACGTACGAGCCCACGAAGGGTAACGAGGAATTATCGATTGCCCCACTAACGATCGATCGTTCGTGCATCGCGAGTACGAGAGATCGTCGTTCGTTTGCGAAATCTTGGTTATTAAGCGACACAAAAGCCTCTAGCGTGTACGCGCGCTGCCTCGTGAAATACGAGTTCGCGGAAAGACCGAGTCGTACAGCAACGATCGTATATCGTGGATTCGCTGAAAGGTCTTTCACGGTTTGGACGTGCGTCGGTAGAGTCACGGTCTTTCGTCTCGTCCCTTGTTTACATTTCGCCGAACTAAAGTGGGTCAGTAGAGTAAAGAATCTTAAAGAGAATATCCTCGCAAAATCCGACGTCTCTTCGTTTTCTCGTAAAATATTTTCACAATGTCCAAATCCCTCGGAAATCACGACTAAGTACAATTAACCTCATTTTTAAAAAAACAAAAACAAAAACGTGCACGTATCATTGGATTTTGCATACATAAAATCGATCTTCGATGAGTCTAGTACAACCTAAAACATTTTTCTGTCGTTTTAATCAAATTCATATTTCCCTCCGGACGCTGAACGCCGTACAGTCGCCTAGCGGTCTTTTTCAGTACTACATGCGCAGAACCTCCGTTTCGGTCGTTCGCGCACTTACCATGACAATCGCGCGCATTCCATATCGAATCAGCGATTGGACATGAAAAAACTGGAGGGGATACGCGCGCCGTCTATCGGGGCATTAGAGAAACGACCTACGGTCCCTCAGGTAACTAATCCCCTTCCTGTTTACATTCCACGATTGAATATAAAATCGCTACAGGGTCGAATCCCAAGTACAATACTGCCACGAGATTCTGAATTTCTCGTGGATTTCCCTCCTTACGCTGAACGCCGTACAGTCGCCTAGCGGTCTTTTTCAGTACTACATGCGCAGAACCTCCGTTTCGGTCGTTCGCGCACTTACCATGACAATCGCGCGCATTCCATATCGAATCAGCGATTGGACATGAAAAAACTGGAGGCGATAGAGAAACGACCTACGGTCCCTCAGGTAACTAATCCCCTTCCTGTTTACATTCCACGAGTGAATATAAAATGGCTACAGGGTCGAATCCCAAGTAAAATACTGCTACGAGATTCTGAGTTTCTCGTGAACTGAAGGATCTTTGCAACGATGTGCAATGTCTTCGGAGAAAAAAAAATGAACGAACGAGTAAAAGAGGTTAACCTTATTCATGAACATTATAAATCTACAGATATAACATCAAAGTGAAGTACATATGAATAATGTATAACATCAAAATCGTTTTTCACTCTCTCCAACAAATTAATCGACCCCTCCTTGGAACTTTAACCTCGCCATGGAAGGCTTTATCCTTATACACAGTTTTCTATGTAGCTACAGATACAGATATAAATATAACGCGTTCGTATAAATAATATAAATATATATTTTGTATACATATACAGGCGTACGCTAGTTTGCTTCCTCTACGATTTTCATCCTCTACAATTTTCATATGGATGAAAATCATAGAGGAGGCCAAACTCTCGTTGAAAAGGGGTCTTTCCGAGCCAAGCGGATTCGCGAAAAATCGTTCTACGAGGTTTCTCTCGAGAAACTTCAACTGCATATATATATGTATGTATGTAAGGATCTCGTCGTATGGCAGGGTGCCGACAGCAGCAGGTTTTTCGGTCTAAACGAGAACACGGCCTCTTATGCGCTCGAGTGAGCGCGAGAACGCTGCGAAATTGGATTTAACGGAAGCACGCGCGTATCCAAAATGTCGTTCTCGCGTTTCACACACAGCACGCACTCACGAGCAGGAGGAAGCGTGCTCGGCAGCTCGTTCAATTTACACCCCTGTCCGTCTCTCCCTCAAACCCTTTTTTCTTCCGCCTCTCTCGCTCGCTCACGGTCTTGTCCCTCTCGCGTGTAATTTTAACCGCGTATGGGAACTAAATTGGCTCAATTCATCGAGCTAAAGTATTTAAAAATACCCGGAAAATTAGGAAATTCTTCTGTTTTTAAAAACGACCCCGTATTGCGATTATTATTATGGCGTTTTTTAATTCATTAATTGTTAATTCGATTTTAAAAATTGTCGTGTTATCAATTAATTACAGCGTTGGAAAAGTACACAGTCGCGAGTTTTTTAAAGAATCGTACGGCTTAACAAAAAAAAGTGCTTATAGTTTGTTTTCTGACTGGGACGTGCAAGCTTTTTCTACCTAGGGATGGAAGAGAAATTCTCGATTGAACCTTATGCACGTGCAAGTCCTATCGTTCTTCCACTAGCTCTTATCTCTCTTTCTCTTGCACTCACTTCGTCGTTCCTCAATAGCAAATTGAAATTTGAGTCATGCTCGGTTCGCCGAGGCACGCCTCGTCTCCTTTCGCCGATTTGCATGTTGCCCTTGCGAAGGGCTATGTAGTCCTCACCCCCTTCTCTTAATTGATGTGGGATTTGGATGGTACAGGGTTCGAGTGAACGAGAGAGAGAGAGAGAGAGAGAGAGAGAGAGAGAGAGAGAGAGAGGGAGATTGATACAAGGGAGGGTAGTGGTTGCGCCGGAAATCACCTCCGTAGCTCGGATCTATTCGCGCCGATCTCATCTCCCCCGCACCCCTCCTTCTTCCTCGCACCGTACTCGGTGTTCTCGACTTCCGTTGGCATCATTTCTCGCCTCCTCGTTTCGTCAATGATGGCACCGCTATTTATCTTCGTCTTTGATACGTCCCCGTTTAATATAACTATAGATTATGCCAGCGAGAGTTCACTGCTTTCACTCGCACCTTCTGGACAGGAAATTAACGGATGCTCTCCCTTCCTTCCGGGAAGGCCTCGGTAGAATTTACCCCGTCGAAAATTTAGCAGCTCTGCTCTCCCTCTCTCTCTTTCGATTTATCCAAAATTCAAGATCACGCTTCGCCAAGCGTAATCGCGACAACGGACCAGTATTTTTCTTTTCAAAGATGAAAATTAACGTAATTGTAATTTTTTTTATTTTCAACATTTTTACGTTTTAGCAACTTCGTTGCATTGGTAAATTTACTATTCGCTAACTTTTTCGAAATTATATATCGTACGAGGAAATTCACGTTTAAAGTTTTTCAAATTTTTGTGCGCCATCTTCTCAAAATTTGATTTTATTAATTTAATTTTTATTTTTGCATTTTTCAAGTTATTCCCCAATTTCGGGATAAGAAAATTATGGACTTTTTGAAAAGGAAAAAAATATGTAAAAAAAACAATTTATCGCCCAAATTAGTTTTGTCGCGCGCAGCAGGGAGCGCAGACTTGTGTGCGCGCGCGCGAAAATACGAGAAATCGAGGTGAGAACGTATCGTGCAAGGCCGTCTGTAGTACAGACGAAAATAAACTGTGTGAGCGGCGACTCTCGACGGTATTCTTCGTGTTCACTGTCTCTCACATCCCCCGACGTCGCTCACGCTATATTCATCGGTTGTCTCACGAAGTGTCGATAAAACCAACGGCTAAATTTAAAACGAACAATTTCCGCGGCTTATCGAACGTCTCCAAACCATTTTACCTTTTCCGCTGACTATGACAATTTGTTTTTCTCGAAAGTAATATTCCCACGGTCTCTCGACGACTCCGTTCGAACGTCCTCGAGACTTTGGGCTGCAATTTTCTTTCTCCTTTTCCTCCCTCACGGCCATTCTCTCCGACGATGTAACGATCATGAGAACAAATTCAACTACAACGAACGTCCATTGATACAAATTTTCAACAATTTCGTTTATAAAATACGAACGAATACAAATAACTGAAGATAACTGAAAAAGGAAGGTTTTTTTTTTAAATGAAAATATTATACGATGTTAAATAATTTTATGAAGATAAAATTAATAACAAAAAAGTAGTAATTCAAGATGAAACTCACATAATAAATTCAATCGTTGATTGACCTTTGTAAAATTGCTGAATAAAAATAAAATTCGAAACGTTCGCGAGATGAGAGTAATCGTGAATTAATTCGATTATTTTAATAATAACAAATAAAGTTAATGACAAAAAACTAGTAAGTCAAGACGAATCTCGCATAATAAATTCAATCGTTGATCGATCCTCCAAAATTGCTAAATAAAAATAAAATACGAAATGTTGCCCAGATGAGAGTAATCGTGAATTATTTCGATTATTTTAATAATAACAAATAAAGTTAATGACATAAAATAATAAATTCAATCGTTGATCGATCCTCAACAATTGCTAAATAAAAATAAAATACGAAACATTCGCGAGATGAGAGTAATCGTGAATTATTTCAATTATTTTAACAATAACAAATAAAGTTAATGACAAAAAACTAGTAAGTTAAGACGAATCTCATATAATCCTAAATTCAATTTTTGATCGATCTTCCAAAATTGCTAAATAAAAATAAAATTCGAAACATTCGCGAGAGATGAGAGTAATCGTGAATTATTTCGATTATTTTAATAATAACAAGAAACAAGAAAAGAAAAACGAAACGAGAAAAGAAAAATGACGAAATAAAGAATACGAGAGTGGTTGATGAAGATTTAAGGGATGGACTAATAAAGATAATGTGCGTTACGTGAGAAAATCTCGCTGATTCTTCGTATCGTAGCTCGGTCCTCGTGTCTTACTGATGATAGGTACGAGGGTCCGATTCAAACTCATCCTTGGGGATACAAAGAAGCGTGTGCTCCTCGTTACGCTTCGAGGGAGAAACAAAAAACACATTCCTACCCTCGTCTTTCTCTTTCTCTCCTCTCGCTTACGTCGGATGAGAGGGAATGAGAGAAATGAAACAACCGCGGGAAACAGGAGCATTAACGTTTCATCGCCAGCACGAATTTCTTTTACGTGAAAAGAAACAAACGCACACATATACGCGTCAAAGTTTGCGTATACGTACGAGGATCATGAGTAAAAGACTTCGAGGAAAGAGATAAAGGGCGAGGGCGTCAGGTGTTAATGGCGAAATAAACGTCTTGCCCTGCCACTCGCAATTTCTTTCTTCTCGCACTTTCTTTTTTTACACTGTTCTCCTTTTTCGCCTTTCAGTCTCTTGGAATATGATGTTTTCTTTGCCCTCTTATCTTCAAACTCTCGCGTTTTGTCTCTTTTTTTTATCGCCCAATCTCGTCCCCGCGTAATTTCCTGGGGAATATAATTACTGTAATAAATAAAAAAAAAAATAGATATTTATATAGAAACAAAGATATTTTACTAGCACTTGTTTCCTTGTTTTTATTCATTTTGATTTCCGGTATAATGCGTAACTCAGAACGAGATTTATTTATTTAATTATTTATTGGGATTTAAGGATCGTAATATTTTATATTCGTTGATAATATTCAATCAATAATATTATTCTAGTCTAATATTTAAGTTGAGGCATGCCTTCGCGATTTGTCACACGCGAATGACGAAAAGAAAAATGTCATAACGGAAGAAAAAAAATGGAGTTGGAAAAGTAATAGAGAAAAAGAGTTTCATTCGTATTATACATATCGTAAAACGTCCGCCATATCTATATACAATTTCTCATCTCGCTGCTAAAAGTCGAGTTTTTCATTCTTTTTCTTTCGTTCCGGTTCGTCGGTTAGCCGCGTTTAATCAGCGACGGAAGAAAATTAAAAAAATTTGAAGAGTTCGCGAGTAGCAGACCGCTGGTTTCTGTACCAACCTTACCGTATATACAGATTTCATTTTTCCCAACGATTCCTTCCCTTTTATTTTATTTTAATACCGGATAACGTCTTTGGATTCGGTCTGGCACGAGGCACTCGAGACCGAGGGGAATAAGGGCTCGTTATAAAAGATATCAAGGCCGCAAAGAGAAATTTATTATAAAAGAAATTTACGTCGACGTTTCACAGATTTCGAACGCGAATTCGGCCACCCCAACTCCGAGAAACCCTATAATTCCTTCCACTCTCCGAGAATACTAAGTGCATATAATTTTACAAAATCCGAACACTCCGGATCACCGATTTCCAGTTCACATTTAATTTTCAAAAAATTGCAAAGTTCTTCCCGCCCGTCAAAATAATTTCTATCATCCTAATGAAACAATTTAATTACATTTTAACACTAGATTTACCAGCTATTTGCATATACCTGTTTCTATCTAAATATATTTGTTACAAATATATATAAAGTTGTATTGAGTTCATTAAATATATTTTCTATTTACAACTACAAAAGTCATAACGTCATTTCAGAAAACAAATGTTACATGCAGTAGGAATTTTTAATTAAAAATTGCACGACCAGTCAAAATGACTGGTCTCGTAAATCTAGTGTTAATAAATGATTTAATATATTTTTTTTCAATCCATATGAAATTTAAGCAATTACAATATTTCATGTCAAACAAGTCGAATAAATTTTCGCATAAAATAAATATATATATACGCATAATATAGAAAATACACCCCATAGACATGGCCTGTACGTATATATGTAATTATAAAGTCGAGAGGAGTTCTCGAACCGCATGAAACCCTCGAGAACGTCTGTGTACCGTCGAGTGCACGATGATGAGAGACAAGTGAGTGGTAGAAACAGAACGAAGCATCCCCTGCGTGTAAACCACGCTAACCTCACGCTCGAAAACAACCCCTCTCTGTTCTATACATTCGCACAAATATATATATACACATACGTATATACAGATTGTAGAAATTCTTGGAACCCTTCGAGCGGAGATCTCGACGAGACAAAACCTCGAACACGCGGATGATCGCGCGAATAAATATATATATATATTCTTCATCCCCTTCGTTATATCACAATTTTTTACTCTTCATCGTCCTTTATTTTTCCCCTATTTGTCTTGCCATCATCTCACGAACGTGTTCTCGATTCGCTTAATACCTCCCTCCTCATATCTCTCTACCTCGATACGAGACATTCACAAAACGTCGACATAACAACGATACATACGTTTGGCTCTTCCACGTTGCATTTATCTATATTAACCGTTGATATAGTATACGTGTGTAGATAGGACGAAGGGAGGAAAGATATTTTGCAGCGACACGGAGAAAAGCACGATCGTCGTTAGGGAAAAGGAGACGATCGGAGAGACGAAACGTTTTTTTTTCTTCTTCACTCCCTTTCGCATTATTACGTTCCCTCTGGCTCCCTTTGGTTCTGACCCTCCCCTCTCAGCCTCTTTACCTCTCCTCCTCCTCCTCTCTCTCTCTCTCTCTCTTCTACTCACCGCCCTTTATTCCTATCCAACATATCTGTTTCCCTTTCTACCTTACTTCTAGCATTATTATTCGATTCCCATCCAGCCGCGAGGTTGAAGATACGAAGGGACAACGACGAGAGAATCTGGCCTCAGGGTGGAGACGCTCGTCGCATCCGTCCTTGGATATGTACATATATATTTTGTTAATTACATTGTTCGTACGACCTTTGTTACAGAAATTGTGCCGTTGCCGCTGTTTCGTCGTACTTAGCTCGGGGGCCGAGGAAGGAGCGCGCAAGGATGGAGCTCTTCACGGTGTCCTGAATCGGTGAGTGCGTTTTTCAATTTTCTCTCCTTTGTTGTTGTTTTTTTTTTTCTTTATTCTCATTCTCCTTTTTTTCCTTCATAATTTATATCGCACAAACGCTAATGTCTCGTCGCTACGTGTAGAAATTTCCTCGTCCATGTCGCTTTATTTTTATAGCTCGGTGAAAGAGGGAACGTTACACGGTGAAAACCCTTCGAGGATTCGCTTCCGAGTCACTCGTATTCTCACTTCTGACTTCGGTACATTTTTCTCGATTGTTCGATTTGAAAAACGGAGAAAAGAAAAGGGGAAAAAACAGGAAAAATCATCGCCTCTCCTTTTTTTTCATTCTCTTCGTCTCGTCCTTTTACCGTAATCTCGTCGAGTTCTTCGAGAAGCGAGTAGAGGCACGAGGCTCTAATTAATTGGTGCCTTTATCCCCCCCGCCCATGTTCGATATATCGGAACACATCGAGTGTATCGAGGCAAACGATCAGCGCTAACGTGCTTTACGTTTATATATATATATATATAAACGTCGCGAACTTTGCAATTACTGTGGTGAGAGGAGTTCGTTATTTCGAGAAGAACCTGGAAGCGCGCTAAAACTCGCGAGGAACGAGGCGGTTTCGAAAAGGTTAGGGGTCTCAAACTGTCCCAGTTATCGACTATTTTCTCGTCTCGTGTTTTATTTTTTTTCTTACTGAAAATTCCATTCTAATTTTCACGAGACATTGACAATTAATGAAAAAATTAATTATTAATAATGAAGACAAATTATGAATAGAAATTTGACAAATTGCGTCTGACGAGTGGGTTCATATTTGTCGATCGAGAAATGTAATTTCTCGCTCAAGTCCGCAAATTTATACACAATGGGACTAATTTTCATTAGATACAATTTTTTTCTTTAACGACCCTTTGCCAAAGTAGGTACCTGCCTCGTTGGAGTTCGTACGGCGTATACGATCGACCTTGCAATTGTTTTACTCGCCTCTTACACCGGTGACAATAATAAGAATAACAATAGTAATACGCTTTTCTTATTTTTTTTTGTCCATCTCGTTCCCGACAAAAAGTTTCGTGTAAGCGAGTGCGTTACCGATTCTTGGGGTGTTCCCTTTCTGAGTTGGGCATTAAACGAAGGAATTTCGCAATTATAAGAACGACAAAAGTCGTAATGCTATAACAGCGACGAGGACGAGGACGAGGAGAACGCCGACAACGATGACGACGACGACGAGGAAGTCTCGCCGCGGTTGTTGGCTGCTGTTAAGCCCGCTGAGCACTTCCTTTTCTTCGGTTTTTCGCCCGTTCGAGGGAGAAAAAGGGCGAGGGAGAGACAGAGAGCGATAGAAAGAAAGAGAGAGAGAGAGCATGAGGAGGGGGAGGGAGACGAGGGTGTAAGGCAGGATATACGAGAAGACTCATTGCGGAGGGTTCGCGAAGAGGGGTGAAAAGAGATGGGGTGGCCGACTCCGGGGGTGCGGAGGCGCAAGCGCAATGCCCCGGAACACCGACGAAACTCTATTGGGGTGAGGGAGGCAAGGGAGAGGGACGAACGTTGGAGTAGAGGGTGGTTATGGATTTTCGGGCTCGCGCGCCAGCCAACGACGAAGCGAGGGAAGGGAGAGGAGAAAAGCGTAAAGGGGTGGGTCGGACGAGCTTGGGCAGAGAGGAGCGGTTGGCAGGGGGAAGGGGGTGGCTGGAGGGGACGACCTTCGCGTCGTGTATACCGAGGGGCTTTTGGCTATGATGCTTTTGCCCCGCGTTGCTCTTGCTCTCTGTGTCGAAAAACGACGAGAGTGTAAACCGCATTCGCTCACGCTTGCCTCCCCGATCTTCTTTTTCTCGCGATGACCAAGATTTTTTTTTTTCTTTCGTTACTTTCACTCCGAGTCGAAAACGAAAATGAGAAATGAAAATCGTCGCAGCAACGAATTACGAAAATCATTCGATTCGAGGGAAACATTATGGATAATTTGGTGCAAACGATGAGCGTTGGAAATAAAATGTGAAGTAAAAGAAAGCAAATAGTGTTTTGCGATGAAAGGAATTTTGGTAATTTTTGTTCGTTCTTTGGGTTACGTTTTCAGGTTCGAGTTCGCCTCTCGAAAGTTCTTCTCGTTGAAGAAAACACATTGCCTCGTACGATCGATAATTAGTAAGGGAGATTTATACGCGATAAAGCGTCTCTCCCTCTTTCTCTGTTTTCCTCTTTCTCTCACCCCTCGGATAAATTCTCTCGTAAATCGGTTGCACGCTTCCCGCGGTGGCTACAAATCGAAGACGAACTTCGCGTATTCGCTGACCTTGACTCGAATCACGTACAATCTTGGACAGGAAGAGCGGAGAGGGCTCTTTATCACGATAGACGGAGGGGCAGGAGGGATGGGGTTGTAACGATGAATTGTCCGACGGTAACTTTCGTGCTTATTCCATCGTCCCCTCGCGTTCTATCACGCACCTGACAATCGTAGTAAACAAATAATCGTAACAGTTCTCGAATTCTGTTCGGGAAAAATACTTCGCATTCTTTTGGTTGTTGAGCGATACACGATTGATAGTAAAGCATGAATGCATATACTTATTAGCGAGAATGAGAATTAGAAATATAATTCCGAAAATACAAAATCTAAAATGAAAAATAATTCGAATTATAAAATGAAAATTGTCGAAAAATTAATTTCAAATCAAATTGCTAATTATTAAAATTAGAATTGAACAAAAAGTCCCCATGAGTTTTTGGTCGATACAGCATGAGTGCATATAATTATTATCGAGAACGAGAATTAGAAATATAATTACGAAAATACAACATCCAAAATGAAAAATAATTCGAACTATAAAATGAAAATTGGCGGCGAAAAATTAATTTCAAATCAAATTGCTAATTATTAAAATTGCAGTTCAACAATAAGTTCTCATGAGTTTTTGGTCGATACAGCATGAGTGCATATAATTATTATCGAAAATGAGAATTAGAAATATAATTCCAAAAATCCAAAATCCAAAATGAAAAATAATTCGAATTATAAAATGAAAATGGTCGCCGAAAAATTAATTTCAAATCAAATTGCTAAGTACTAAAATTGCAATTGAACAAAAAGTCCTCATGAGTTTCTGGTCGATACAGCATGACTGCATATAATTATTATCGACAACGAGAATTAGAAATATAATTCCGAAAATCCAAAATCCAAAATGAAAAATAATTCGAATTATAAAATGAAAATAGACGCCGAAAAATTAATTTCAAATCAAATTGCTAATTACTAAAATAAGTCCCCATGAGTTTCTGGTCGATACAGCATGACTGCATATAATTATTACCGAGAACGAGAATTAGAAATATAATTCCGAAAATACAAAATCCAAAATGAAAAATAATTCTAATTATAAAATGAAAATAGACGTCGAAAAATTAATTTCAAATCAAATTGCTAATTACTAAAATTGCAATTAAACAATAAGTCCTCATGAGTTTTTGGTCGATACAGCATGAGTGCATATAATTATTATCGAGAACGAGAATTAGAAATATAATTCCGAAAATCCAAAATCCAAAATAAAAAATAATTCGATCTATAAAATAAAAATTATCATCAAAAAATAAATTTCAAATAAAATTGTTAATTACTACAATCGCAATTGAACAATAAATCCCAATGAGAGATAGCAAAACCGACCGAAGCCACCTCGGAAAAAAAATACATCCAGACAATAGCGACTTAGAGCAAGAGAGATAGAGAAATAAGATTTTCAAGAGCGCCGTTCGATAAGCTAATATCCGTACCGAGAACGGTCCAAGGACGAGCGTCCCTATGTCGACCATGTAGATTGTTAGTGAACGATAGGGAGGCGTGCAAGAGTCGGGACGCCTAGGATATGGAAGCAGGAAGCGTGGATCTCCGGCTGGTGCGGTTTCGATCTGCCGCTCGTAAACAGCCGCGGGGCAACTTGCTGCAGTCCTCGTTCTTCCATCTCCTCCTCCCTTCCTCTCTCTCTCTCTCTCTCTCCGCCACTCATACTCTCTCCCTCATATGTACACACTTACGCGCGCATTTATGACACCGAGCCGCGGATACTGGGCCCGTTTTACCGGTAACACGGTGATAGCAATGCTCTCGCAATAGACGAACGTACTATCGCGGAGATGCGAAATTAAATTCGTATCAAATTTGAAGCGTCGAGCTGAACAGGAAAATAATTTTCTCGCGGGGTCCACTTTGCCCGGTGCTGTTTTCTACTTTATGCCGAATGTACACACACACACACACACACACAAACATATATATATATATTTGCGTGTGTATTAATGTATTTCAACGACTGAATAAGATCTCTGTTTCACTCTGGTATAAACGGGCGCCACTCACGCTGTAAACAATTGTGTCAGCATCACAGTCGAGGTAGTCGAGGAGGAGTTATTTCAGTAGCGAACGTAGCCGAGGAGAAGTTATTCGAGTTCATTAGCGGCGCGCAAACCGGCGGCAGAGACTTCTGCCGAGTCTCTCTCACTCTTTCTTCCTCTTACCCTCCGCGCCACTGGACGAATCCACGCTCTGAGTCTTGTCACTCGAGAGAGGGAAAGAGAGAAAGCGCTTCGTGTTTCCAACCATGAACCGGTCGCAGTAGTTACAGTCATCGTGCGATCAGACGATGCTCTATCTCAGCTTTCCTCCAGCTTCTTGCGAGAGATTTCCTTTTATTTCTCGTACTCGGATTCCACCGAGCGACTCTTCTCTTATCGAACATTCGAGAATACTATAGGAAGTAAAGGATACGAACGAAATTTAGAAAAAATCTCATGTTTTGTCGTATTATTGACTTAGGTAGAAAGTTTGTAATTGTATTTTTTGATCCACATACACGTATGTCCATCTGGTGGAAAAGAAGGCAATTACTCGTTAGCTAACACGATAGAGGCAATGTGTGATATCGGTCGTTCGTGAGAATTTAACGGACGCATTGACCTTATAAAGGATGTCAGGTATAAACCATTTTGAGAACAAGAATGATCGCTACGAGGAAGTTTGTCGCAGGGTTGTTCATAGCGAGTTTGATGGGGTCGTTTCGCTATACTCGTACGATATCCCGTGTGAAATAGGACAGTTTTAAATACGTTTTTTATTCGACCGGTGGTCATTACTGTTTTCCACTCAAGTTGATGGATGCGTGTTTCATCCTTGATAATGAACTAAAAATAACAACAACGACAAGAATAAAGAGTATGCGATAAGGGTTGAAAAAAAAGAGAGAGATCGAGAGTTAAATTGTAAACTTGCAGTCGTAAAGTCCATGTACATATCTGTAAAGTGGCGATAGGATGCCCATGTGGATAATTTTGTGTGGTGTGTGCAGGTTTTGCTTGGCTGCGGTACTCTGCGGCACTCTCTACTCCTCCGCCATCTTGCTTTATCGATTTCAAGCCTCCTCCTCCTATTCTTCCTCCTGCTCACTTCCTCTCTTTCACATTCTCTTCTTTTCTCTTTTTCGCCTTTCTTGCCTCTCCATAGCTTCATCTCTCTCTCTCTCTCTCTCCTCTTTTCTCATCCTCTCTTTTTTTCTTCTAATTCCTCTCACTTTACTCGTTTCCTTCATTCTGTATTTTCTCTTTTGCGTCTTCGTCACGTCGAATTCATCGTACGCAGCGTTAACGAGAGTATTAAATTCAGTAGATTGGAATTAGAGATTCTTCATGTGGGATAGCAAAATTTGTCTCCGTTAAATGTAACAATTTTGACGAAGAATTTCGATTTTGCAATCGTGTAAGTACGATAAGAGGATCGCGTTCGTTTTCGTGGCAAATCCTGTCGTCGGCTTGAAAAAAAAATATCATGGCTGAAAAAGTATTTGCCAGGATCGTTTGAGCCGAAAGATCGACGGAGATGAACCGGAAGGAGAGGTCTGCAAATATAAGTATAAATATATATATGTAGGTATAAGAGAATATGGGATTTTGCCAGACGAGTGGTAACTTCTTTAAATTACCTTCGACTTCTTCCTGACTTCCTTCCACCACATTCCCTTTTCATACATACTTTTCTTCATTCTTTTACTACATTTTTATTTTCATCCTCATCTCCCGTTTTTTCTCCCGCTCCTTTTTTGCTCTCGGACTAAATTCATCCTTTTCTTTTTTTGGCCACTTCTTTTTTCTTCTTTTACGACCGCTTACCTCTACCGTGGATAAGACGAACTTTTAATATTCCCTTTTCTCGTTCATTGTGGTTTGCCGTAGATGAAAAATTCCGTTTAGTCGCCCCCCTGAGAGAAGATAAAGAAGCACGAGGAAATTCGTATCAACTACGCTCTCGCGCTTCGAAATTGATCGTTATTCATACATACACACACATATATATATATATATATATATATATATATATATATGTATATGTATTTATTTTTCACTTCGAAATAACTTCACATATTTTCATAAATACGTTACATATTTTAGATCTCCATTTGTAGCGAATACCTTAGTAGAGTAAAATTGGATAAATACGTACATTCCATAATAATAACAAAAACAGTAATAGAGTTATGGCGACGACAAAGGAAGCGAGAATATTTCAAGATCAAAGTAATTCTCGATACTGTTCTGAATTTAGGATTTCCCAACATACATAGGTATATATTTATTTATTTTTCACTTCGAAATAATTTTACTAATTTTCATAAGCACCTTACACACTTTAGATCTCTATTTGTGGCGAATACCTTAGTAGAGTAAAATTTCATAAATACGGACATTCGATAATAATAATAAAAACAATAATAGAGTTATAGCGAGGACAAAGGAAGCGAGAATATTTCAGAATGGAAGTAATTTTCGATACTGTTCTGAATTTAGGATTTCCCAACATATGTATATAGTTATTTATTTATTTTTCACTTCGAAATAATTTCACAACTTTTCATAAGCACGTTACATATTTTAGATTTTAATTTATTGCAGATATATTGAAGAATAAAATTTGATAAATCAATAAATTTGATAATAATAACATAAACAATAATAGAGTTATAGCGAGGACAAAGGAAGCGAGAATATTTCAGGATCGAAGTAACTCTCGATACTGTTCTGAATTTAGGATTTCCCAATGCTCTTACCGTTTCGTACTCGATATATATATATATATATACAATACAGTTTCCATCCGGACGTCGCTATTTCGAATTCAGACGGCGTGCTTCGACGGTTCGCGCTATTGACGATTATTATTATCATTCGCGAATGCTGGAAGCCTATGGAACGGGGTTGAGTAGGAAGGGAAGAGTGGGAGGGAGAGGGTGAGCGAAGTGGCAGTTGTGAGAGGATTGTGCCCACGGTTGTGGGAAGGAGGCAGAGGGAATGTTGGAAAACGCAAGAGGAGAGGAATACATGTACGAGCGTTGAGGCAAAAGGGATCGTCGGAGAAAGAGCGAGAGAGAGAGAGAGAAAGTTCGCTCTACCAACTTTGGCGATGCTGTAACGTCCGAGAGAGGTAGTCCGGAGCTTCGGCTCAGCTTAGAACGTCGACGAGGGGGTGTTTATTAATTAATGAAGCCGCGGTACCGGCATGACTCGAATCCCAAACGAGATACATCGGAGAGAGGGAGAGAAAGAGAGGAATGAGGTGGGAATGAGAGAGTACGAAGGGCAGCAGCAGGGGGGCGGATGAGGATCGAGGGTGCGAGGGTTTGCGCAAACTGAAGTACCGCGTTGTAGAGTGGACCGTCCTGGTGATGGCTGGTAGCCCTGGATATGATGTGCTCGCGAGCCTTCAACTACCCGGTAGAAACGCCCCGAGCCCTTCGGGGACTCCCACGGGCCCCTTTTCCCACTCCCACCCATTTTACCATTCCCCCGGACCGCGTCGCTTTATCTTCCTCCCCGTTACTTGCCCGCAGTTTCGTTATACGATACACGAGGGATTCCCTTGGCTTTACTTCGGCAAGGAACACGACGAAACAAAAAAACAAAATCGAGGAAAATAGAAATAAAAAATAGGAAGAAACCAGGGATTGACCGACCCTGATTTTTCTCTTGGATGAAAAAAAAGGGTGAAGAAATTTGCGTCGCTTTTTGTTTTTTTGTTTTCTTTTTTTGTTGCGGTGGAATTTGCAACGAGTGCACGCCGCTCGGAGACGACGGATGATCGAAGCAAATTGCTCGGTCGACCAGCGCGTTTTGCGGTCGCGTTGGTGAAGCAACGCGGAACGCGACGGTCGCTGGCTTAAAGCTCTTTCTCTCTCTCTCGCTTTTTCTCCCTCTCTCTCTCACTCGCTCTCTCGCCGACGAGCTTGCGATATATACACGAGAGAACCGAGAAAGCACCGCAACGCGGGAGACACACGATCCGTTGAGCTTCGAGACACGCGAATTTCTCTCGTGTCTCGACGTTTCTGGGGAAATTGATGGTCTCCCGCTCTCTCTCCCTCTCTCCATATCCCTTCTCGTTAAGAGGATTTTGGAGAATTTGAGGTCGCCGCAGTGGTTGTGTCCGATCGGACGTTCGAATCTTCTTCGAATATAATTGACAAAATTCGCGTGATGTTGGAAACGATTGACTGACATCGTTATAACGAGAACGACTACTCTTTCACGAGACGTTACACGATCTAATTCCTCGTTTGACCCAATAAAACATTTGTTCATCCTTTTAAAACTTTGTCAAGTTACGAATCCTATTCGCGTCACTCATTGTTACATTTTATTCGAGCAAAACGCATCATTTATAATTTTTAAAAGCGCGATAATTAAAATGGTTTCTAGCAATCTGAATGAAAAAAAGAGTGAATCGTATTATAGAAAATAGCCCGCCATTTATAATTGAAGAATCGAAAGAGCTTATGTCGAACAATGGGAACGGTCCATGTTGCATCGATCTTTTCCGATAACACTCACGTTGTATATTCACTCTATATACTTATCTATATATTCATATATATATATACCTATTAGAGTGCACTTTGCTTCATGCCTCGCAGAATTACTACCCTTTATAGGAACCGGATTTATTCGCGCAAATTGAGTTACGGGCATCGATGTGCCCGAGTATTTTTATCGCAAAGAGCAGGACCTTGTCGAATATATGGGCTACATATATCTATATTTATGTATAAAAGGATATGTTCGCGCACAAACGCACACCCACATAATAACAACGCCAAATTCAATCGATGAAACGAAAACCGATGCACCGAGTCGCTCCTCGATGCATCGGTTTCCGTCGGTCTATAGAACGGGGCGACACACCGAGCATCGGAGTACATTGGGGCAGGCCAGGAGCCAGACTATGTATCGAGTGCCGCGTACCCCGAAAGTGCACTTTACTGTCTCCGATAACTCCGAGTTCTCGCAAAACTTCGTATTCTATATTTGTCGTGGTTCAAATCAATTCAGCCCGTATATCTATATAAATCAATATATATATATAATATATTATATTATATTTATAATATATTATATTATATTATATTATATTATATTATAACTATATTATAGGTATTATAATTATATTATGTTATATTGCATTATAATTATATAATATTGTATTATATTATAATTATATTATAGTATATTATATTATAATTATATTATATTATATTATAATTATATTACATTATATTATATTATATTATATTATATTATATTATATTATAATTATATTACATTATATTATATTATATTACATTATATTATATTATATTATATTATATTACAATTATATTACATTATATTATATAATATTATATGGTATTATAATTATATTATATATATTATATGATGCTATATTATACGGGTATAGTGTTAGGATTTATTTATCGCGTTTGCATTGTGAGCTATATACCGAAGTATGAAGAAAAACGAGAGAGAACTACGATGTAATGCGACGTATCAATGATGAGAAGCGGAGAGACAGAGAGAGAGAGAGAGAGAGAGACAGAGAGAGAGAGAGAGAGTGAGAGAGAGAGAGAGAGAGAGAGAGAGGAAGGGAGAGGGTGAAAAAGAGCGGAGGTGGAAAGATAGTCAGCTTCTGTCTCGGTCGAACTCGAGGGAAATCAAGGTATTCATCTCTTCTCATGCGCGTCAACAATGAACCACATGCATGTATGCATACACATATATGCAGTAGCGGATTAACCGCATGGGAGCTGCCAGGCTTTCTCACATCCCCAAAACTGAGAATTTTTGTGATTTTTCATTTTTTATTTTCGACAGTTTTGTGGCGCGATGTTTGATCAGTCAAATTCTCCAATGGTCAATCCTAAAACGTAGAAAAACTGCAATCGAACATTCGACCCAGTTTCTATATTTTGAAATTAAAAAAAATGTGTCTAAATTACAATCGTCCATCATTCTTGTTCAGACTTGACGATACACGGCCCATTCGTGTAATTGTAAAAACTTTGCGCAAAGAACATTTGTATAAATATTTCGCATCTCACCGAAAAATCTGGCGTAACTTCGCGTTCATAAAATTCAATTTTCGTTGGAAATATTTTTGGAGTTGATGTTTTTTTTGTATCAAGTTTACCCCAGATACGGATAGTTTCCTGTACAACGTTTGGCGCTTCACGTACTCCCCTACATATTTCATTCAGCCGATATTCCTCTCGCCTCTTTACTACGTATACCTATAGCGTATCTTGCGAACACGAGAGCAACCGAGTGCGCCACCATGAGATGCGAAACTCCCGTCACAACTGTCAGACATAATTTTACCTCGGAAAAGTCGGGATTAACGTGGCTAATGTGGCAGCTGAGCGAGTAAGCCTGCCAAAGCAGGTTTGCTTTCTCTCTCTGTCTCTCGCGACAAGGAACGAGGGCTGTTCTACACCTTCTCTATTGGAGATTCGTCTGTTCTTTGGCTCCTCCTCGCTCCGTTTCTCCGTCACTCTCCCTCTCGCTCTTTGACGCTTGGCATGATGAATCTGCGTGAAACTTGCTCGGTACTCGACGAACTCCGATGCTACTTGGACGTCTGTAGATTTAATCCTTGATACACCCCTCTGTGACTTATAGTGTCATTGCCTTGCAATGGTGCATCGCAGACGTCCGGCACGCGTTGCGGTCCCAGGTCTCAACTTTTGGGGCGGATAACTCGACGGAACGTTTATTAACAGGGGTAATAGGAATTATATTAAGAGTTGATTAACGTTCCATCAGTCGGAAATTTTGCTTCTTCGCTTGGATAATTTTATACTTAAAGTGGCAGAATTTAATTGAAAGGTCAATCGAGGCGACTTTAGAAAGCAATGTTGGGTTGAATGTTTAGGAAACATCGTTATCGATGAAATAATTAAATGTACAGTTTTGTCGACTTGAAGTTATTTTGGAATTTTGTCAAATAATACTTTATGGCGGGTTGGAGGAATCAAAAATTTCTCGTATAATTGTGAATATCATATTTTTAATTCCGTCTTGTTGCAATTTGACTTGTCGAAAGGAGAAAAATGTGACACTTTAATTTTTTGAGCTTTGAATCGACGAATTAAACAAAACTAGATTAAAAACGAGAAATTCATATTGTACGGGAAATTTTCGATTCTGCAATTCCCTTATGATGTCTTTTTGAACGAAATAAAGTTAACGTTTTCTCCGACCCCGAAAGTCTCTGAATTAAACTACAAATTTGGGTCATCGACATTTGACGAGGCTTGAAATTTTTTATTGCGCAAACAAAATTTTATAGGGTGGTTGCGGAATTGGAAATTTTCCGCATAACGCGAATATTACATTCTTTTTCACGGTTTATCTCAATTTGTTGGTTAAAAGATGGACAAGCATTGAAAAACTCGTTTTTTTAAAGCTTTAAAGCGGCTTAAAAATTGTTTTCACATTTGAACAAAACCTGGTTTGGTTCTCGGAAAACTGTCCAATTTCACGTGTTTTTCCTCGTATATATCTATATAGACGTCTTTAGCCTCTGGCAGTGCCGGTATCAGCAATAGCGCTCAATATGCGACCAATGCTCGTTCATGCATGTGACACTCCGATCCTGTTCACGCCCTAGCTGAGATTTTCATCTCTCGGGCGGAAGTTACCCTTCTGGGAGCGTGGTGCACACGACATCCACATCCTATATCTATACGAGTACATATTATACCTGCATCGTACTTTGCACTTTTTTCCCTCTTATTACCGCAATATCGAACTTCAGGTCGGGGAAAAATAACGCGTCAGTGTCTGAATGCCGAGTGTTGCCTATCAATAAAACGAACAAAATAAAAGAATTCTCGAAGGATAAAAACAAACTATTTCACCGCATAATAACCGCTCCTCATCGGTTACCTGATTGGAACAAGACTTTATTAAATCTCTATTTCCACCTCGAAAAAATCAAGTTTAAAAATATTGAAAAATTTACATTAATATAACAATATGTACAAAATTATTAGCAACTAAATTGTTCTTATAATTTGAAAAAAGACAGCCGCGAAATTATCCAAATAATATTTATAAATTATTCACCGAAACATTTTTCAAATAATTTACAAAATTCAACCTTGTTTAATGATCTTGATAAATTCGATCAATGTTTATATAAACTA
Source organism: Netelia fuscicornis (assembly GCA_946811545.1). Lineage (NCBI taxonomy): Eukaryota > Metazoa > Arthropoda > Insecta > Hymenoptera > Ichneumonidae > Netelia > Netelia fuscicornis. The sequence goes on along the minus strand of OX328011.1, from coordinate 14,601,820 downwards.
ACTGTCCTTTAACTGTCTACCGAAGCTCCCTTACGGACGTCGAGCGGGTTTAATCGGCACAGATATTCGAATCCCTTTTCACGTTTTTGTACGATCTCCTGTCATTCTACGGGGATTAACCCTTTTCGGTACTTCGATAAGGGTCTATATAACATGCCACAGTAGGTACGGATAATATATGTACAGTTGTATACACGCATGAAGAGATTCTCGGACGTCACAGGATTACCCGTGTCACTCGCAAGAGCTCTGACGACGACAACGACGGTGGTCGTCCCGTCTAAAGGCAAAGGGGATGCAAGTCGACACTGTATATATCCCCTCGCCATATACAGGGTGAATTTCATAAGGTGTAACAGAATTTATTCTAAGATAGATGAGATCATTACAAACAAAAGTTGCAAATGTACATTGGGGATATTTTTAATATTTAACGAGATATACATTTTTAAAGTTGGTCCAATCAGAGCGCACCGAGAAGCGTTGGAGCCGCCCACTCCCCACCCTAGCAGCCAATGCCCGAGAAATAAAAACGACTGCGTAATAATATAATAAATAAAATTGACTGTTCTGAATTTTGCGTCCCCAAATGTAACGCCCTACACCGTGCTATCCTTACGACTAGGGCAGGAGTGGGGGGCTCTAACGCTTCTCGGCGCGCTCTGATTGGACCAACTGTAAATCTTTTATATCTCGTAAACTATTAAAAATATCCCTAATGTATATTTGCAATTTTTGTTTGTAATGATCCCATCTACCTTAGAATAAAGCCTGTTGTACCTTACGAAGTTCACCCTGTATACACACATATTCAAAGTAGAGCCAGCTATATCGTCCATCCGCACAGCGTCGAATATAAATCCATACCGGTATAATTCTTCTCGCGACGACGATGACGACAGAGCGTCGACGATTGTCGAGACGACGAATGACACCACGAGATAGTCAACGGTATACAATCACAAGTTAGTAACGTCATTTTCGTCTCTTTGTCTAATTTTGCGTTCTCCACTTTTTAGAGGGGACGGGAATTATAGTAAACATGAATAAAACGTGCTGAAAAAGATCTCACCCGAGTCTGCGTGCGCACACATACGCGCATGCGTCCGCGCACATCCACATCGATAGTAATAACACCCGGTCTTTCATGCTTCATGGGATTAATAATACGTAAATTAATTACGAGTAAATGCGCGCAGAGCCGTGTGTACGACCACGTGAGAGGAAAATCTCTCGTGACGTACGTATACTTCACCTGCTCTACCCCCAACCCTTCTACACTCTTTTTCTATGGACCTGTGCAGCTTCAAAGGAGCTATTTTAGTATCAGGAACACACGGAGCCTGCATATGCATGTGTCTTGTTTTTGTTGTACCGATAATCGTCCATCAACAATGTGTAGCGTTCGTTCCCCTTTTCGCCCTTTTCCATCCGGTATACTTTTCCCTTTTTCTTTTTTACACTTTGCACATTTTTCTGGAGTAGGTTCGTTCTTCCGTACTGATAATAACGCGACAGCCACCCACGTGCAACTATGCACGTCACGTTGAACGTCGTGTGCCAAATCTATATAAATTTTACCCAAGCCTTTTTATTTTCTATCTTAGAAGTGATCGAGGACGATCATGAATTTATCAGATTTGTTGTAGGGATGAAAAATTTGCATTGAACGTTCACCAACAATGTGTATACCGTTCAGTCCCCTTATTCACCCTTTTTCTTTCGATGAACTTTTTCCTTTTTTTTTTTACACTCTGCAAATTTTTCTGGACTAGGTTCATTCTTCCGGACTGATAACAACGCGATAGCTACCCACGTGCAACTATGCAGGTCACGTTGCACCTCGTGTGCCAAATTTATAAAAATTTACCATTTTATCTGAGCTTTTTTCATCTTGTCACTTTTCACTTAAAGACGTTTTTTTTAAATTTGTTGTCTTGGAAGTGATCGAAGGCGATCATGAATTTATCAAATTTGTTATGGGGATGAAAAATTTGCATTGAATGTCCCATATACGTGGTAAGATTTCCTTTGACCGATAAAAATACGATTGGGAATGCAAAGTGTCACACTCGAACGTACAAGAGGTTTTTCAACTCCCGCAACGATATAAAAGTGCACACGAGCTTGTACCAACGATTTTATTCTCGGACACTGCGAGTAACGGCAAACATTGGGGATCAAAATACACTATGGGTTTAATGTATATATGTATTATCGCGATATATAAAAAGTTGGGGATGTGGAGGAGAGAGAGAGAGAGAGGGAGAAACAAGAGTCTCTCTTGAGAATTCGAGAGAGTTTCTATGAGCGTCGTCGAGACGTCGAGAACATAAAGGACGATCGCGTAAAACTCGAATCGTGATATCGTGGGTGGAACGTAGAAATAGAAGAAGCAAAAAAGAACGGGGAGTAGAAAGAGGAGTGATAGAGAGCGTAAATTGTAAAATATGGCATCGAGAGACATAAAATCGTAAATCGCGAATTTTCTCGTCCGATAGCGCCGAGACCCTCGCCGCGGTTTTCTCTCTCCCACTCCCTTTCTCTCTCTCTCTCTCTCCCTCTCTCGCCCATTGAATAAATGCATTTTCCAAAAGATATCACGCGCGAAAGATGAAATTTGAATTTATTTAAGAAAAAAAGACGAAAAAAAACTGGTTTTTTCAATAACGCGACGTGGAAGCGCGCACGTCGAGCGAGGCTGACGTCGAAATGAAAAGAGCGAATAAAATAAAATGGACCAGAAATAAAATGGGAACTCGAAATGTAAAATAACAAGTGTGTGACGTTTTCCAGAGATTCGTTCCAAAGAGGCTCGTAAATTCATCCCGAGTAAGAGCGCGATGTTAGAATGGTGCACGATTTTTTTTCTTCCCGGACACGTATCGCATCTCGGGTGTGTTTCAAATTTTTCAAGAAAAATCAAGTCTCTCTCGCGCGAATTTTGCGTAACGAAATTTACGATATTTTCGAAGCGTGCCTTCGCGGCACGTGCGCGTCTCACTTTTTTTTTTCTTTTCTTTTTTAAACGAGTACGATAAATCAGTTTATTCTCGTCAATGAAAATAAATAATTTGACGATTGATAGTAAATACCATCGAATTCGATTTTTTTTAATTCGCTTCTGAATTATTAATAGAAAGAATTTGGCAATGAGCAACATTTTTTGATTCCTTGTGAAATCCAAACCGAAATCGTAATTTGTCTTCTACGAGTAATAACTAAATTTTCCAACGTATTTATATAAATCTCACGGGAAAGAAAAAATTCGGTCGGATAGAAATAAATGACCCAAATTCTCCATTCCGCGCTCACGGAAGAAATTTTCATAAATTTTTGCCCCCTTGACATTTTTATATTTCGAGAATAAAGTTTATTTGTTTCCTCGATCTACTTTACACTCGTGCAACTATAATCCTCGTCCTCCCGGGAATTTTAATTCGTTCGATATTTTTCTCCTTTTCAAAGTTTAATTTTGTTTTTGTATTTACGTAATTCGAACAATTCGTAATTACAGTACACTGCTTCGTCCATGATTTTTTTCAATATAATAAAAGTCTCAGTGAATAAAAGTTAATTCTAATTTTGCGGAAAAAAATATTTTGTAAATGTGTTTTAATTTTTTAATCTCGCCTAGACATCTCGTAAAATTATTGCCCGTGGCGTAAAGTCCACTCGGTCAAACGTCTCGGGGTTTCCTTAATTAACTTTAATTCGATTAACGCTCGAGTACGCGCATCTTGTGTAAGCGAGGAGCCGCTAGGAGGCGCGCGTATCGCGAAGGTTCAGGCTCTTTCGCGGAGATTAAGAGGCCCGCGAGATTAATACTCACCGCGAAAACGGGCGTTCCGCGATCGCGCCGCAGCCACCGTCTGCGGAAACCATCCTGTTACGTGCGGTTTAACCGAGCTTCCGTTTTCTCTCGCTTCCTCGCGTTAGCTTTTCACCGCCTATATCGTGTCCCGGCCCATTGGGCGAACAAGAGAGCGCCAGCCCGGTCGTTTGTTTGCCGGCCACATCGTAATGTCGTAACCTCCGGTTCGTTAAGCCGATTAACGGCCAAACGTTACATCTCATATGCCATGCAAATTTATTTTTGCGTGCGTAAATATTACATTTAAAAAAAAATTTTTTTTTATTATTATTTCAATCTAGAACATTCCCTCGAGGCAACGATACAATTTTATTCCAATGCTTTGTTCGGGTACGAAGTAAAAATTTTTTTTTAATAACGATCAAACGATTATCAATAAATAATCGGTTAAATATTTAATTTACATTAAATAAAATTTTTAATAAATAAATAAGTTAACGGTTTTCAGTAGAACTTATATTGATAATCAAAAATCGACGTCCGATATTTCCAAAATTTAGTAAAGAATGGGAAAAACATTAAAATCGCATTAATCCGCGAATAAATCAACCCCGGCAATCAAATTTTATTCTTCTTTCGCACCACCCTCGTAACAATCACCGATAGGAAATTCCCCATCACATTAATATTTCCATAGCAGGAACAAAACAAAACAAAAAAAAAAAAAAAGAAAACGAATTTCCACGTCAATCACCAAGGTTTGAATAAAATTACATCCCCTCATCCGCGAATATCTCTACAATCCGCAGTCGCGTATAATCCCCTCCTCCCTCTCCTTTCCTCTTTCGACACACACGTAACAATACCGTCTGTGGCGATCGGTCGATTTCAATTCTCCCAAAGTGCGATATCGAGTGTCGCCACACGAAGTTTCGTCGATTTTGCGGTGAATATGGTGCGGGTGCTATATGCGAACCGCAAGGAAATGTGTGCTGTTGCCACAACGCCTCTCCCCCCCCCCCCCCCTCCCCTTCCCTCGTCACCTCTCCTCTTCTTGCCATCGTTCCCCAACTCTTCAACCCCCACCCCCTCACTCAAACTTCCCACTAGTGTCTCGTACACACTCGAGGTGGCGCTGACGGCAGCCATCAGTGAATAAGCCCACGCACACATCCGGTAAAATCGCGCATACATACATATGCATACCTCCATATATATTACATATATATGTATGTGTGTGGGTTTGTGTGTGTATCTATATTTATATGTATATATGTATATATAAATATATATATGTACATTCTTATACCATTATAGGTACTCTCTTTTGTATTCACACGCTCCCGCGAGCTTTCGCTCTTCTGCAGATTTCGATATTCCACCTCTCCGACGTTACACGCTGAGATGTTGGCTTATGTGCCTTTTACTCGCGATTTTCTGTGGCGCTAGTTTTGTTGTGTACGCAAAGTATATACATATATCGATATGACTGCTTGGCATTGTACTTCTCGATACTCGAGGTTTCTCTCTCGCTCTTTTCCACGGTGCATCATTGCACATGTTTTGTTTGAAATCTATTTTTCCTATTTCCACGTTTCTGTACCTTCGTCCTCTCTCATCCCATTACTACAGTCTCTTATTCAGATCCGGCGTCATATGTGCACGCTGCGATGCACTTTCATTTTCAGGTGATTCGACGTATCGCATGACTGAGAGACGTATAGGGCGTTCTGTTTTAGCGCGGATATAACCCTTTGACCTTCTTGGATCTTGTCCATAATTCTGGGTCGATGGAACATTGTTTAAAGTGTTGGAAAGTTAACTCTTATCGCACGTGGATGCAAAAAGTGAGAGGTGATTAAACGTAGGTTGTTCTTTCGATTTTTATGTTTGAGAAAGAAATTTTGAAAAAATAACGATTCTGAAAGTAATCGTGAGATTACTAATGTATTTAAACTTCAGGATTGGATTTACGTAATAGAATTGTGAACAAAAATCAGTCGTCATAATTTTCCAATTTCTGATTTTCAAAAAATTATTCAAGAATATCAGAAGTTCGTAGTTGGATGAATCAAAGTGCGTTTTGAAGCTCGAACAATTCTGAAAAAAAAACGAGCTTAAAATAACACTCCTAGGACACGAGAAAGCAAAGTGACATCCATTTTAGTAAATTTATTTTATAAAAAAAAAATGAAATAACAAAAACGTAAATTGTATGTTCCAACTCGATGTATTTTTTCCATCAATCACGAACGTGCAAGGAGTTCGCAGTTGGATGAGTCAAAGTGCATTTTGAAGCTCGAACAATTCTAAAAAGAACAAACTTAAAACAACGTCCCTAGGACATGAGAAAGCAAGGTGACATCCATTTTAGTAAATTCATTTTATAAAAAAATGAAATAACAAATACGTAAATTGTAGGTACATACGTTCAAACTCGATGGATCTCTTCCATCAATCACGAACGTGTAAGAAAGTCGCTGTTGGATGAATAAAAGTGCATTTTGAAGCTCGAACAATTCTAAAAAAACGAGCTTAAAACAACGTCCCTAGGACACGAGAAAGCAAAGTGACATCCATTTTAGTAAATTTATTTTATAAAAAAAAAATGAAATAACAAAAACGTAAATTGTACATTCCAACTCGATGGATTGTTTCCATCGATCGTGAACGTGCAAGCTTCGACTGAAAAAGACAATTCAGCCACATTCCTCAAAGAAAAAATAATAAAAAAAAAAAAAAAAACAAAAAACAAAAAATTATATCCAAAGGATTTTCAAAACATAATTTGTCCAAGTAATATCAGGATAAATTTACGGTTGGCTACACGAGCGAGTATATCTCGGCAAATATACACGATATAAAGATATATGGTAAACTGTATCACTGTCCTGTCAAGCGAGCGACCGGCCGGCTTTCCATTCTTCCGCTTCCCTTCCTTTCGTCCATCTAATGCGATGCCTCTCTCGGCGCCGTGCGACGTCATTCTCCTCTGCTTGTATTATCTACATATACGTACGCAAGAATATCAACTATATACACGAGTATACGAATATAGGTAAAAGCGCGCATGCGCGTGACTCGAAATCCGGGGGGCTGTTATCCATGAGCCGGCAGTCGCGCGCGGCCGTTCATACGCGTCGCACTGCTAAGCCTATCACTCTCTCGCGCGCGCGCACTCTCACTCTCGCTCTCTCGCTCGCTCTCTCTCTCTTCCTCTCTCTCTCTTTGTCTTTATATATATATATATGTATATACATATATATACCTCGCATCCCCTTATCACACGATCGTTCCGTGCTCGTACGTCCTTATCAGCTCGCTCGCTCGTAGCGGTCTGCGACTGCGAGAAATGTATACAAGCTGGTTAATAAAGGTTTATTTGCGCGCGATAGAGCAGAAAATTGGTGAATCGTTGAGTGTCAGTGAAGAAAGTAAAATAGTAGTGTGTGCGAGCGACGATAAATCGATGAATTGTTGAATTAATAAATCGAATATCGTGTGTGAACAGTGTACATGACAATACGTGACATTTTTCTTTTCTTTTTGTAATATGTAAATTATTTAAAAAAAAAAGCAGAACGAGGTAAAAGCTATCGATCAATTAAATAAATTAATTGTATAATTAATCGATCGATGAATTATTTGATCGATTAAAAAACCCCTCTTATCGTACGTACGTGTGCTTTATGCAGAAATAATGAGGGATGCGATAAGGAAGACAAATTTCTAAATCGATCACAACCTTCCACACATACCGTCCTTCTCCGTCATATTCGATCACGATTAATCGCATTATCGTTTGATCGATGAATCAATCGATACATCCGGAACGGGATTCAAGGCTTTGGAACACGCGGCTCTTAGTAAACGAGAGCGACACGTCGTTGATCGACGAGATTAACCACGTGGGCCCATCGTAGGCTCGCGATCGCAACGAGGTGATCGAGCACCGTTGATAAAACGAGCAAAAAAAAAAAACAAGGAAACATAAAGAAACATAAGTGAAAGAAAAATTGTGCCAAATCGTTCGTTCATTTTTCTCTTACGAAACATTATTAAAAATACGAGAATTCTTTTGTTTTTTTTAGACGGTTTATTTTAATCCTCGTCGTTGCGACGAGTAAATAAAAATTTTAGTGCATTTACCTTGCGACACGTCTCGCGAATGGACAACGTTGATGTAAATTGATTGAAAAAAAAAAGAAAAAAAAACTAATCAACGTAATTGAACGACACTATCATCGAGTTTCGTCGGTTTCGTTCGTTCGTTGTACACTTTGCGACGCTTATCGCGTCCGGTCTGACCCGATCGGCGGTTGTTCCACTCGCAACGCTCTAACAACCTCGTCCGAACGGTGCAGCTGCACTTCGTCGGTGCAACTACTTCCAGTTGGGTCGTTCGCGAGATTTCGCGTTTGGTCGCATTCGCGGTTTTAATCGCTCGGTACACGCGTATAAATAAAGATCTTTATACGCGCTCGCTATCGATATATATCACGGTGCATTCTCGTTGCATCGCGAAACGCGAGTGTATTTTGATCAGTCTCGCGTCTCGTCGTGTTCCACGTCCCGTCTGGCGAATGCGATAGCGTAGCAACGGCGACGAATATATCACCGGAGGATCGATAACTTCGATACGCGAGGTATGATTATAAATTTAATTGCGAAAATGAATTAATGAAAAACGTTGAGCGATAATTTATCAAAAATTCATTTTCCTCGATCTCATCGATGTTTCTAGGTGTGGGAAAACATTGTTTTCTTTTTAATAATAATCTCTTTCTTCCATTTGAAATATACAATTCTTGCTTTAATATTTTGGAAAGGAGTTATTTATAAAATTGTATGTGGGTCGAATTCGACGATAACTTATCTCGGTCTGGATCGAGCCAATTTTTTTACTCTACTTATGTGTTTTCTCTCTCTCTCTCTCTCTCTCTCTCTCTCTCTCTCTCTCGTTCTTAATATCGCTTCGTAACACTGTCAACGAGAACGGAGAACGTAAGCACGCGCGGTTTTGACAAAGTTTCGATTATCTCGAGACCGACCCGAGGTCTCACGCACTTTTGCGACACGAGAGAAACAAATCGCCACTTTTTTTCTCCCATTTTCTTTCACACACATTATTTATCACATTACTCGATGGCCCAGATATTTTGGCCAAATCTCGTTCTAAGATCTCATATTTTTCTTTAAATCGCATCCTGGCAACACAGGTAAACAATCGTTTCGGGAAAACAGTTTTTTTTAAATAATTTTAAACGAATCGAAAGAGTAAATTTGGTGGTACGAAAAATATTTTTGTCATTTCGTTTCAAGATCAATGAATTTAAACGGCCAGCTGCTTGCAAATAATTTTTTAACTCGAACCAGTGGGGCGAGTACGAGAGAGGGAGAGAGTAACGGCGGCCTCTAGTAATACATGATCCAAGCGTGTAAACAGCCTGGATCCAATTACATTGGTGCGCGCGTGAGGGGTTTGTATGTGTTTATGTGTGTCTGTCTGTGTGTGTGTGTGTGTATGTTCGTTGTTCGCTCGCTTCTGGCCTCGGAAACTAAATCCAAGTGCTTCGTGCTCGCACGCCGGTGGTCGATTGTGCTCCTACTCCGGGTATTTCGCTACATACTCCCTGGTGATAAAGCTCGGCTTGAACCAATGTCCTGCTGGGTATTTCGTGGCATTAGCGTTGCCCATACGAGGCCTCGTGTGTATGCATAAGCAAGTTGCTAGACCTCGCTCGTGCTATTTTGACCCCTAAAATGGTGTCCAGTTGCGGTTGAACGATGATTGCTTTCCGTTGATTTAATAATTATTCATTGCGGCTTATTAAATCATTCGTTATATTTAAAATTTCCTTCATTTTTTCAGAATTACGCTGCTCGATCAATAAATAATAAAATTGATTTTACGTTGAACAGATTTTCTTCCATTATTCATTTTTAATTGAAACGATAATTGGGGAGATGTAAATTGCGAATGATTTATGAATTTTTTTTTAATTGATTTATTAAAGGATTTTGTATTTTTTTTTCTCCAATTGACGAATCAGTTGTGGGAGCATTTTTTTTTTTTTTTTTTTCGTAGCACGCGTTATCGATCTTCTCAAAATCCAAATTACATTTTATGTCACGCATCGCGCGAGCCTTTTTTCTTTTGCGATGGGGATCCAATAAATTGTTTGCTTCCTCGCCCAGTCGCACGGTCGACCCTCAAAGCTTTCCAGGAAACTTGCCCCATAATTCTAACCATCATCCCGTGAGCCTCTGCGACGACTCTCGGGCCTCCATAAGCCGAAAGTTTGCAAACTTTTCACCCCCCGCGCGCTTCTTACCTGCGGTGGTTGAGCTGACGCGATATATTCCCCTCGTACTAATATACGAGCTACTCCAGGTCGAGTGAGCCATCCGATTTTCTTTTTTTCACGCTGCGAAAATCCGGTCACATTTTCTCGCGAAGCAGTTACAGCTGGTGAAATGTTGTTATATAACACGTTCATCGAAAATAAAAAGAAATAACATTTGTCAATATTTTCTCCAGTTTCTTTTTTTCAGCGAGAATAAGTAATTACACAATGTGAACAAAAATTTACATTTCTTCAAACAAAATTTTTCAATATTTTTTCCAGTTCCTCTTTTTTACAGCTCGACTAAGCAATTATAAAATTTGAAAAATGATTTGCATTTCTCTAAACAAAATTTTTCGATATTTTTTCTAATTTCTTTTTTTCAGCTCGAATAAGCAACTACAAAATTTGCAAAAATTTGTACATTTCTCTAAAAAAAGATTCTCCAATATTTTTCCACATTCTTTTTTTACAGTTCGAATAAGCAACTACAAAATTTGCAAAAATTTGTACATTTCTCTAAAAAAAAATTCTCCAATATTTTTCCACTTTCTTTTTTTACAGTTCGACTAAGCAATTACAAAATTTGCAAAAATTTGTACATTTCTCTGACGAGTCTACCTACTGCATGAAGAAAAATGTGACCTGGTTTTAGAGAGACAAATTGGGCGTCCCACTCGACACGTAACGACCCATACCATGCCTATTATACATATGTGTTCACCTGAACCACCGGTATCCTGCGACCCCTACGACATGTCTGGCTAAATGTCACGTGACCATAATGTCAGCAGCGCCCTTGGCGCAGCATGCCTGATGCTTTTTTTTGCGTGATGCGAGCCAGTGGATGCGAGACGGGGATGAAGTGGAAGAAGGGACGAAAGAGCCAAAACCGAGGGCGAAAACGAAGAGTAGGTGGCAAGCCGAGGGTATGTTGGTTTCGGAATCGAGCGAGTCTACGTGAGTCGGGTGTCCGATGTAGAGAGGTCTCAGAGAGAATATTCAAGAGCGAACCTGAAAAAAGAGCGTGTGTGTGTGTGTGTGTGTGTGTGAGAGAGAGAGAGGGAGAGAGAGAGGAGGGGCATTGTCCTCGTCTGGATCTCGATGGATCTTGTAGCGTCGACGTGTTCCTCGTCATTTTTTTTTTCCCTTTACTTCATCCTTCTTTTTTCTCTCGCGTTCACTATCGCCCCGCTAGTCGTACGTATACTCGCACGTGTATACGGGAGAAACATTTTTTTTCTTTATCACCTTACGATCGTCGGACTCCGTGCGAACCGGAGATCATGGGGGGAGAGATTCGGTACGCTGCCGACGCAGCGATTTTTTTTCCTCTCTCTCGTCACGGCGATATCTTTTCCTTTTTTTCGCATCTTTCACGCTGGGGAGACTTTCACCCCGGCTCTTTACACGGAGATCGTTTTTATTGGATATTAGGCAATAAAATCAGGATTGATATTTTTATGGAGGTTTATAATAATCGACGGTATTAGAGCGAACAAATATCATTTCGGGAAAGGCAATTCGAACGATAGAAATCTATTTTCGTTTATATTCTCATAAGACCTCTTGATCTTTAGTTAACATTTTACTCCGAGCTTTGTTTCGTTTATTAATAATTTGAATTTAGAAGAATAAATTAATTAACAATATTTTGTAGAATTTTGTAAAATGGTTACAATATGAAATATCATCAATTGTTTTTCTTCGATTATTCTCGCCTCTGTCGTTTCTCATCGAGCAAATTAAAACTGCGAAAAAATGAGATCGAGCGAGTTCGAAATGACCATCGAGTAACAAAAAGTAGAAGAAAAAAAAGCGTGTTTTATATTAGTTTTATCCGTAGGTTCGATCGTTTCGGGCCAATTGAGCTTGAAAGAAGAAATTTGCTTATGGCTATCGGAGCGTGTGTTTTTGCTCGCGGGTTCGCTCGACCCCGTCCAGCGAGGCAACCACGCGTAACTCGACACCCCCGTGGTGTCGCGGGAGAGAGCCGGAGAGGATCAAGGGGATGAGAGAGTGAGAGGTGTCTCGACGTCGTCGACACTCTTCTTCCTATATACGAGAGGCTTTTGCAGATGGCGGCGTGAAATAATACTAACACACATAGAGAATGTAATATTGATTTTTCCTTGGTTCGCTCGTGTCGTCCCTCATTGCCTCTTTCTCTCGCTCGTTCACTCGCGCCCGCGCACGCAAGCTCGAGTGTGTAGCGGCTCGTCTCTCGTCAGTTCGCGTTGATGTAGCCACCCCTGTCACGTTCCGCTTCTCTTACTCACACATACATACACGGACACATCACACGCCCATTCTCGTACTCACGCACACGTACGAAAGTAGAAACTACATGCTCCCTACCCTCTCGCTATACGCGCCCTGTCCGGTATCCTCTTTTTTTTCCTTTCTTCCCCCGTTTTTTTATTCCACCCCTCTGTAAACTCTGTCCGTTCTCTCGTGGCTAATACCAGTTGGCGGCGCGCGAACGCTATTAGTATCATTCGTTTAGTCGAGATATACGGGTCAGGACACTGGACATTCACAGACACAGGGATATATGTATAGAGAGAGAGAGGGGGAGAGGGAGAAGAAAGGAGAAAGAACAATTTTTTTTTGCGGCGATTATTACTGTATACTTTCCGAACTCGGAAGCAAGCTTTCCTGTGTTCACCACCGTAACAATTGCATCGCCCACTTTCTTGATTAAAACGATCGACACGGTATATCACCATTTCCTGAAGTCGCGATCTATAAATATGTTCGATTCGTTTACGTGATACAATCGTTCTTTAATTCGATCGAAAAGTTTTGTATCGTGGTAGGTAATGGTAATTGGAGCCTATTACCTATAGAGCGCAGCGAGCAATGAATTACTTCAATGATTGATCAGTCCATTATCGCTTCTGACTTTTTCGTGATTACATTTTTTATTTAATTATTATCGGTTGATTATTATTTTTGCTGGAATTATTTTGGATCGAATGTCTTTCTTAGTTTTATAATTGATTCGAGATGATCGAGCAATTTTTCAGGAGATTTAGGGGTAGTCGCACATTTCGAAAAAATCAATTTTTATTTATTTTTGGAAAATATGAAATCTTAAAAATATTCTCTAACAATTTCACATTTATCCGACAAGAATGGTTCGAGTACACGAAATATTGGCTTTTATTTTCAAATTCGTGAAATTCACTTTCAAAATTGATTCAAAACGGTTCGTAGTTCGCATAACGTTCGTCCCCGATCCCCCGGGAGAAAATGCTCGTGTTGCCACGTTTATTCAAAAGGTAGTTTCGTCATGAATTACCCATGGAGCTTTGTGAGTACGCGCAAGCACGCATTTACAATTGGAGATGTCAAATAGCCTCTTCGCTATTTGATCCATCTGCAAAACTCACACCGTCGGGTTAAGTTAATAATGGCTCGACCGTTTGATTTAACAGCGTCATTAACGAACGAGCCTCTCTGTTCAAAGGTCCTCATCCTCCCACTCTTCTTTACCTATCTCTTCATCTCTCTTTCTCGTGGCGGTGTATCTCCGCAGATACAAATTCACGCATAAGCTATTAGAAGAGAACGGGACAGTGCGACGAGAACCGCGCGTTTGCGCTGACTTGGAGTAATTGCTCGTATTAAATTTAATAATACACCGACGCGAATGGGCCGCGTGCCTCTCTCTGTGGTATACACGACGCCCTCTCGCGATGGCAGGACCCATTTTACGCCCCATAAAATTCCGGAAATTTTTCCACCCTCTTTTTTATCTCTACTTTTCTCCCTCTCGCTCTTGATTCTGTTGCGGATATAAAAAAAAGCAGGCGTTAAATGTACAATAATTTCAACTGAAAACATTCCCGTGATCTTTTACCTTGTACAATTTTTATTGTTTAGTCGATAGTAATAAATTTATTTAAAATTCCAAATGCGCTATAATGTATTTAATTAAAAAAAAATATTTATCGCCTTTTTTGTATTATCTTTTCATTTCTTCCCTTTCCTGTATCATCTAAGTGGACCACATTTCTCGTTTGCCAAGAATGTCTCGAGAATCTTGTCTGCACGATCTTTTTACCAAATTTCGTTGTCGTTTAGCCCGAGGCGTTGGAGAGAACGAGATAAAAAAAAGCGTGAAAAAAGAAAAATTCAAGGCCGACACGGAAAGCACGTAGATGCAGTTGATGCTGTTGCGAGAGATGGTTCTCTCTCTTTCTCTCTTACTGTCTCTCTCTCTCTCTCTCTCTCTCTCTCTCTCTCTCTCTTTCTCTCGCTCTGTCTCCATTGCGCGCCTCCGGAATCCGTTAATTCGTTGGCTCCAGCGTCAACGTGCGTCCCACGTAACGACGGTTGCTCTTGGTCCACCCTTTCCGCAAGGAGGGTGAGAGTGGAGCATGGAGGGTGAGGCACGGTCGACGCGTTTAAATTAAATGGAACACACACGCACACACACACACACACACACACACATATAAACGAAGGACCACGTGGAACGAGATATCGCCTCGAAAGGGATGAAAAGAGTCGCTGGATGGTTATACGCGTATGCGGAAAACAACCCAGGGTACGGCGTATCTATGCAACGTCGAGGAGAATAGAGAATGCGAAAGAGAGAGAGTGAGAGAGAGAGAGAGAGAAGTATTACCGAGACCGAAACATAGAGCACTTTTTTCTATCTTTCTATTTCTTTTTTCCTCTCTTTTCAACGTCGAAGCTACCGTACAAGAACAGCGAAAGCGTATATACACGTTTGCCGAGTTTAACGAGATCGTATTGGGTTCGCGAGCTCGGAGCGCTGCCTTTATTACGCTTGAACCACCTGTGCGCATCGGTGAAGAGCGTTCTCTCTTTTTCTCTGTGCCTTGCCCCCATCTCCCTTTGGCTGTTTTGCAATTCTTGACTTTTCGACCCCTGGGTTTTTATCCCCATAAAAAATGCATACGTTACTTACTTTCGTGTTTTGTTTATCAAAAGAACTCTGTACAGATAAAATGAGAAATAAAACTAAAAATGGAGCAATTTTTTATTTTTATGGAACGTAGATAGTTGTTGGAAATAAATTCGAGACAAGGCGATACGTCTTTTTTTTCAAACAATGATTTTTCTTTTTATTCTCTGTAAAACTTTGATTATTCAAGCACGAGAATTGTGAAATGTTGTTTGTTTTTTGTTCCTCGAAAACAAAGCTTGCTTTCTGGCAAAGGAGGAGAATGTACGAAGTGAGAGCTAGAAAAAAAGTGAATAGGAATAAAAAAAAAATAGGGGAAAATGCGGAAGGATGTTAAGGGGCGGATAAGGGAAGAGCGAGGGGTGTATTTCCGGCGCGAGCTCGCTCGTGCGTAACTCCGAAGCTGCTGGTGCTGCTGCTGCTTCTTCTTGGCAACGGTGCTTTCGCAGTGGTACGAGCGCAGAGAGAAGGGGACGTTTGATTTACGATGGTCACCGGATTTCATATTGCGAGTGAGAGAGACGGAAAGACAGGAACCCGGGTGTTATCTACTTCCTCCTATTTTATGCTACCCGAGTTTCGACCAATTTTAGTCGTCGTCATCCCCACGAAACGAACAACCGTCAGCTTCCCGCTTTGCGCTGCGACCAAGCACGAGGGAAAGTCACCCTTTGCTACGTTTTTTTTTATTCATCCCTTCTCGTGCGCCTCGGGAGTGCCAAGAAAAAATAATCCTCCTATTTCAATCTCGAGACTCGCTATTCTCGACGTTTCGTAAGAATATTTCTTTCGCTCCTTGTTCCCCTCGTATTTTTTCAAAGAAATTTTTTTTCATTCGCCATTCCTGCAAGTTGAATAATAATAATTATAAAAAAGTTCATAAAGCACAACCCCATAGGTACGCTTTTGTTCCATTTATACAGAGCCCGTTGTTTCGTGTTTGTTTTATAAAAATGGTATGTTTTTTTCTTGTCACAGGTACGTTTGCGGTTTATCAAGGGGATTCGGCATGTGGGAAAAGGTAATTAATAAGAGTGCGTTAATTAACGAGAAATTTGCACAGTACACCCCCTACGTGCATATCCCCTCCCTCGTGTATATATATATATATATATATAAAGCCAGAGAAAGAAAAAGATGAATTTGTTTGTCGCCTCCGGTTACCCCGAACAAATTTCTTCATTAATCCCTCGCTGCGTCGTCTCGTTTATTTTTATTCCACTTCCTCCTCTTGTCCGCTTTTCGTCCGAAATCGCATTAGCAATTCGCGTCACGTTTCGCCGTTGCGACCTACCTGTTTCTCTCTCTCTTTCTCTTTATTAACTTAAGCCACACTGTCCATCCGCAGTCGGCTATGTAAAAACGAAAAATAGACGGAAACGTCGAGAAAACCGACTGGCCTTCGTTCTTTGCTAATTAGTTAAGATAATTTGCGGTTAAAAAGCCGATTTTACCGTAATTCGAAATGTAAAATACAAATAATCAATTGTTCGATGGTAAAATATCGAAGAAAAGTGTGGGAAGGTAGAAATTAGCGAGGGATAAACGAGAGAAAATAATAAATACGTACATACATCGCTGACAGTTGTTTGCTAATAGCCGAGGCGCTTTGCCGAAAGCTGCGAATACTTGTGCAAAGAGGGGGAAATAACTCCGACCCCAGCAGCAATTTCAACCCCTCGTCATCCTTATAAATATATATATCTAAATATTTCCACAGCTCTGGCACGCATAAGAGAGTTGTTGGTGAAAGTTTCTTCGGTAGATTTTGTTCGCGGGGCGAGGGAGACTCCGAGGACTAAATAACCAGCCTAGACAATATTCGTATATATATATATATATGTTTATTGAGCTTTAGCCCGATTCGCCATAACGTTATAATATATATATATATATATATATATATATATATATATATATATATATATATATATATATATATATATATATATATATAACATACGCGGAATATTACGCCCAAAACTTCATTCTTCTCCGTCTCTTCTCTCTCTTTCTCATTCCCTCGCTCCCACTCCGTCCTCCCTGATACTACGAATAAGATCGTGGACGAAGGGAATATTGCATTCAAACTTTGCACTTATGGTGCGTCGAGAGGGTCTCGAGATAGGCGAAACTCCCAAGCTTTCGTCGTCTTCGTCGTTACACACAAGGCCGTGACTCCCTCCTCGGTCGTCTCGAAGATTCTCCGCACTAGCTTCGGAATACTAAAGAGCTCTTGCACACTATAGTACCAACGTATAACACACACACACACACACACACACACACACAGTCGTGACGCGAGTGAACTCCGAGACGTGAAAACGTTTATCCCTCTCCTCCTTTTGCCCAAGATTTATTGCTCGCGGTTCCCGGGAATAAATTTGCGGTTGAGCACATTGTTTGTGCAAACAATTTTAAAAAAATCATGATAATCACGTTGATAAAAATTTGCTTAATTTTAATCATAATCGACGGTAAAATTGTGATAACGGTAGAAATATTATGTGTGTGTGTATGCACGAGGGAAATTTTACGGTGCTTGGCGATTCGAGGAAAGTAAAAGAAAGAAAAACATGTTCATTAACATATGCCCAAGCCCCTTGTCGTCCAAAAGGGGCTTGTTGCGGAGACTGCCAATCACTGAGGGACGATAGGGACAATTACTGGTTTTCTCTATCAGGGCACTGTACACACATACACACACCCACACATCTCCTATTCTCTTTTCTTCTCGTTCTCCCGGGGCCGACGGGGCTTAATTAACGCGCCCGAAATGGAAACGAGTCGTGTACGGTGCATAGTTGGAGGATCGTGTGGAGGGGAACGAATTCTCATCGAATACACAGCCCTTATATACGTATATAATAAACCTCACATGTGTACGTTTATATATATCTATGTGCCGAAAACTTGGTACGTATATACGAAGGTTTATCGACAGATATAGGTACACAGGCTATGCAAGCTTTATTTACGCTCGTCATGTACGTAAACTAAATTCGTGTATGTGTTTATGCTGGTAATTCCCGTTCGGAGAGCTATCCACCCTCCTCTACCAACGTCCGGATCCGACGTCATTGTTGCGCATTCGCCAGGTTACACGAAAGAGCTTGTATGAGGATTGAGGGAATAGAGGGGGGTGGCGTTGGGGGACTTTTTACGGAAAATTTTAATACGAAGAGACGTAGAGACGAGAGCGTTGAAAATCTCGCGAGGCCAAAACTCGAGTTATACTTTGAATTCCCTTTTCCCTCGTCTCTCTCTCTCTCTCTCTCTCTCTCTCTCTCTCTCTCTCTCTCTCTCTCTCTCTTGTATTTTTATATTTATGCAAATCCGAGCTCGCGAATTACTCGTTGATCCAAACCCCACATCCACCTCGTTTTTCCACGGTCTCTCGCGCACTCACCATTTGCAATGGAAATTTATCGTCCGCAAGGGGTGAACAGGGGAAAAAAAACTTCTGTGAGAACGGATAATAACGAACCCTCGAGATTCACAGTTTGTTCTTCAGCCGGGAAACGAGAGAGGAAAAGAGATATACTCTGAAAAGTCATTGAAGAGACAGGAAAAAAAAACGATCTAATCGACTTCCCTTATCACAGTATTTGGGTCACGAGACGAAATTGTGAATGACTCTCTCCCAAACTCGCGATTCTCTCCACGGCTTTGTTTAATAATGAAAATCGATATCGCCAATATTTGTTCGCCAGTTTTGGCGCGCTTGCGAAATTACGGATTGATGTGCGGGACGTTAATCCTACGGTCCGAAAGAGGGATTTTCACGAAAGGTCTTTCGACTTTGTTTTTGTTTGTCTTTTTTTTCAATTTACCATTCTCCATTTTACGAATCGGGGTAAATTAGTTGAACGATTGGCTTCGATCAACGATTGTTGCTTTAGCGTGGATTAGCCCATGTATATAGTCGATACGGGAATAAAGTACTGTACTATGACACATCTGTGGGTAACTCACTGTTTTACTCGGTTGTATACCTTTCTTTCTCTTCCTACCTCTATCTTTCTCTCTCGGTATGCCACGTCTCGTTGCAGCTGCGGTTTCTATGCAAATTTACTAATTGGAGCTCTCGACGAGAGCGTGCCAAACGGATTCCCTGTGGACTCGATCGGCACCGTCCATCTCGGACTCTCTGTATACTTTGCCCTATATACACATATATCTCGTCTTATCTACCCAACGATACATCTACTATAGATATTCCGATTAAAGCTCGGATTTATCGGTCCATAAAGCAGATAATACTGCTAATTCGCTAATTTTAATCTTTCGATCGGATAATCTCGAAAAATCAGGAAAAATAATATTCGTGTTGCGCGAGAATTTTTAAATTTAAATCCCGTACCTACGTGTACATTTCGGATGGATAAGGATTTGTACTCTTTAATATTCAACCCTTAAAGTTTTTCTGGTCTTAGGGTTGTTAGATGGATTAAACTTTTTATTCATGCGAAGTAACTTTATATCGTGCTTAGAATTCAAAATTTCTCGTAAAACGAGAATACGATTACTCTCGTTTCTGAATTTGATAAATGTCACGTTCTAAAGTTTAGAAAATTGGTAATTTTCGTGTATTTAAATATTTAGCCCGAGAAATTGTGACGAAGAAAATGGGAGTGTTGATGATTGGTCGTTATGATTTTTTCAATTACGTTGGTAATGGCTTAGTTAGGCAATAACCAACCATTTAATTGATTTTTCCACATTATTGCTGTTAAAACGTATACTCCATTGGTTAATTTCATGTAATTGGAATGGCAGGGCTAAAATTTCACGTATCCTCGTAATTTTGTTAGCACGCACGGTAAATCAGTGAATGAGAGAATAGCGAGAGACGCGAGATGTACAGAGGGGGGAGAAATGGATAGGTGGCGTTGAGGAGGGAGGGGGGTGGGTACAGTGAGAGGCAATCCATTAGGTATCGGGCACACAGGATGTCGAGCTCGGGGACATTTTTCCGGCAGAATGCGTTTAATCGATGCACCTGTGCGAGCTTTACTCTTCCTCTCACCCCCTTCTCCCTTTTTCCCTCTAGAGTTTCCACTCAGTATCAAATTTATCGCCTTCCAAAGTTTATACTTCGTAGAGTAATATTTAAATCTCCTGGAATTGTACTCTTTTCCAATCTCTGTCCTGTTCGTCTCCGTCATTCTTTATTCTCTCTCTCTCTCTCTCTCTCTCTCTCTCTCTCTCTCTCTCTCTCTCTCTCTCTCTCTCTCTCTCCAGCCATTTTTTTTTATTCGCTTCTATTTTTCATCGTTCTCGCGAAAATCGGCGTAATAAAAAAAGGACAACGAAAAACTGTCCACCAGCTACCATTAATTTCACAGCTTCGAGTAACACTTTTCGAAACAAAATTCATTCGTTCCCATTCGTAATATTTCTCGTGCTTTCGCGAAATATTGAGAATTCTACGGTAGACGCAGCGATGGTATGAATATTTACAGAATTCTCTAAAAAAATAACTATAAAACCTATTCTGCTCGTATATTTTGTCTACTAGATTGAAATTTTTCGGGTGACAATGCAACTTTTATTATTATTAAATAAAAAGTAATCGTTAAAAACAAAATACATTTTTTTATTTTTAATTATTTAATAATTCTTTTATTGGGCCGTCATCGTCAACATTTGAAACAAATTTTATTACAATGAAATAATAATTAATAACAAAAAAATCTTTTTTTATTATTCATTTATTCATTCACTCTTCGATTCTTTGATTTGGAGTATGAAAAAGTTTTTTTTATTATTTTGAGAAATTGCGCAAGGTTTTATTACGAAATTTCTTTATAACGAAGTCCTCGAGCCCCGGTGTATTGTAAAACGTTGTTCCCGAGGCGACCAACTAGTTCGTTACGGATTAGTCGGTGGATGGTCTCGACTCGTTCTATAACTCGACAATTAAAAGTTTACAATCCCACGTCGTCTGCGCATCACTTGTATCGCGTATCTCCGAACCCCCGCGTACAGGAAAACCCTCTGTTGTGCAAAAGCGTGTATAAATCGTTGCCCGTTCTGCCGCGGTTTCTGTGCGAACCCACACGCGGAAGTGGTAATTGGCTCATCCGCGCTATCGTACCCGACGAATATACTCGGGCTCCGTGCGTTGCCCAATTCGGAGGTTCTATCTCCATACGGAGTTTTCATTGTTGCGGTCCCGCGATTGATGGTTCGACGAAATAAAAAAAAATAACCGGAAACGCCGAGAGTTGGAGAAAACCAACACGGTTCAACGAAGCGATTATTTTTGACGATAATAATGTTTCTCTTTCATTTTTTTTTTATTCATAATAATATACATGATTAATATTTCTCAAGTTGCATTATTAATCGTGCCTGTACAATGGAAGAGCATGCGAACGCGTCGATTAAACGTCGGTTACAATTTCTTCTTTTATAATCGAATTCAAACATTTCCGAAAAATGTTTTTCGAAAACGTTGGGTGTTTCTTTTCGTCGTGAGTTCACACTTGTCGCATATGGTAATAGGTTTTTTTTTCGTTAATTTTATATAGGTATGCATGGTGAGAATTACAGGATTTGCCGTATCGCGTTTCCATTAAGATGTCTCGGGTCGTTTCGGAGGTTGAAAATGGTCCTCGGTTTCTGCTCGGTTGTACTTAGGCGAGGTAGTACGGTGAGCTGTAAGCAGCTGCGTAGTAAGGATAGCTCGAGTACGCGGAGTATGCGTAGGGGTAGGTGTACGGGGCTGAGTAGGCAACCGGTGCGGTGTAAGCGCTGTAAGCCACAGGTGCTGTGTAAGCAGCACCGTAGAGAAGTCCTCTCTTGTCGCGGGCTGCTTCCGGTGCTACAGCGGCTTCCGTCTTCACGGGCTCGATAGACTCGACCTCGGTGGGTTTCGAGTCGGCGAGGGCCACTGCGACGAGGGCGAAGACGAGAACAGCCTGGGTGAAGTTTAAAAAAATCAAAACATAATTATTCCTTCGTTTAAATTGATTAATGTCGGGATAATAATCGATACGATTGGGGAATTGCAAGCCCTTTATTCGTTCGTTTAAATTGATTATTGTGGAGGTAATAATCGATACGATTGAGAAATTTCAATCTCTTGATACGAATTTTTAACAAAATTGGAGTGATTGAAGAGCCATGCACTGTTTATTTCGCCACTCAAAATTGTAAGGGGTGGTAATTGTCAAATCGTTACGAACGAATTATGCATTCCCGAAACAATGGCGATCATAAAATGGGCGATGATCTAATAATAATTTGCAGTTCGTCGAACGTTTTTAATAAATAATTACGAATATTTCAACCATAATTTGATCGTTCGAATAATTAATCGTCCAATTAGCAAATAATCCTTTCGTTATTTAACATGATTAATTAATCGTCTATCGATGAAACTTCCACCGCAAATTTTCAATAAAAATTCTTCACAACTCCATCGCAAATTGACGATCAACGTTTCGGTATTAATAAAACAAAATCGCGGTTCGATTAAAAATTTAATAGTTTTCAATATACTCACAACGAAGCACTTCATGTTGATTGTTTTTCGTTGGACAAGTTTGTCTTGTGTATTGACACTGAGTTGCTTGAGAAGCGAATGATACTTTGACGTCGTATCCAGCAAGCTTTTATACCGATCCGATACCGATAGAGCACGCGATGAAGACGCTACGTGCACCGATTATCAAATTCACGAAAATCCATCTCACGACGTACGTATTCTTCGTACGTATTGTATCCTTGCGCGATAGCTCGGACTGTTGCACGAGCGCGTTATACATCTATGTATATACGTGTGTATATATGTGTCTTATCGAAGAAGGTTGGGCACGTCCTTTTTATCCCCACCTCTTCTCGTGAAGTGGCCGTTGTCGCCTGTGTGTTACACACTTCGTAGCCGTAACTATTACCATTACCGACATGGCCGCTGCGAGACAACGCTGTTTATTGAGTAACGCGTCCTTGGACGACGGCCAAATACGAACGAAAGTGTTTTACAATCAAAGTGCGATTCTTCGAGAGTCGTAACTATATCTATATTTTTTATGTCTGGAGATATATATATATATATATATGTGTATATTTATATTTATAGCATTCCACACACCTGTATAATCAACCTTGCAATTTTTGCATTAGTTGGAGTTTATTCAATTGTTTAAGAAAATTGATAGTTTTTTTATATGATTGTGTTTGGAGAGTTTTCTTTACAGTTTGTTTTCATTTTTGTTTATATAAATAATCGTATTTGTAACTGTGAATACTGAAATCTGATCTCTTGTCGTTTAAATTCCCATTACCTCGGTTGCACCGCTCGTGCACTGCAAGCGCAATTAATAATACAATGCTCTCCGCTCTCTCTCTCTCTCTTTCCTTCTCTCTATCGTTTCGTAATAATTGCACGATTACCTCGAAGACGATATCACGTATTAAGTCTCGTTATTATTGCACGCCCGGGAAAGACCTCGTGCTCGATTATAAATGAGATGGACGATCGCTGAGGTTGGCCGAAATTTACACCGCCTCGTGAGTTAGGTGTCGCACTTCCGGTCAAAATAAAAACGTTTCGGGAATAAAATCGTTTTAAGTCTGGACACGCACATTTGTATTGGTGAATTTTTAATCACGATTTTGATCGCAATTTATCAATGTTTTTTTGTTTTTCGTACAGGAATGATTGTTTAAAATCATTTTTGAGAAAATAAATCGCGCCTTTTTTTTCGAAAAATTGTTATTTTCAAAGTGTCGTCATCGCCTTAGAAATTGAGCTACCCAGATAATCCTTAGGTGGTTCTCGAGTGCTCGCGGAGCTCTTCAAAAAATTATTCCTCAAATTTCCTGTCGGACGAACGAGAACGGAGCTACAGCATCGCGAAAAGTCGATTTTTCGAGGTTTCGCGAATCCATTAATATTGCGATGTACTGTTTTCCGGTGAATTTTAATGCTTTCTCAGGCTCTAAGAACCTATGTCGATCGCAAATTTCCAGTACAACAAGTAAATTGTGGTTTCGTTTAAGGATTTGTAGATTTTATCGACCTTAAGTGGGTAAATCATTATTTCGAGTTTTTTGGATTTTTCCTCTAGAATTTTTGAGATAGAGGGCAAAATAACATTATATTCTTCATCAGCGACAAATTTCCGATTCCATAACCACCCTAAAACGACTTTTTGGACGAAAAAGGAATTTGACCCTCGGCAGGTGCCGATGGTCGATATTTGCGATTTACTTTCCTGACTTTGGGGGGTCCGGAGGGGGTAAAAAATTGTTTTCGTCCAAAAAGGCTTTGTAGCACCATTGAGGAATCGGAAATATTCCGCGTAACGCGAATATGCTGAAACAAAGGGGTATTGGAGCAAACAAAAATTTGGCCTCATCGCCTAGGCGTTTTTTTGCAGGTTTAATCCTTTCTTAGGCTCTAAGACCCTATGTCGATCGCAAATTTTCCGTTTAACAGGAAAATTACGGTTTCGTTTCAGAATTTGCAAATGTTCTCGACCTTGAATGGAAAAATCGTTATTTCGGGTTTTTTGCGTTTTTTTCCCACAATTTTTGAGATATGGGTAAAAATAACCTCATAATTGTGATCTGTGGCGAATTTTTGATGAAATATGACCATTTTTTCAATTACCTAACAGAATTTTTTTCTTCGACCTCCTCGAATCAGGGTAGCAAAAGTGATCGGTAAAATGTTGAAAAGACGTGAAATTTCACCAGATTTTAGGTTTTCGTCCATACCTGGTTGCTATTCTTTCGATAGTTCGAAACAATAACTATTATTTTCCCGATGTGCGAGAAATTTTCAATGAAATTCACACTCGTGCAATCATTGTCGAGAAACAAATTCCCCCCTCTCTCGAAGCTGCTTTCTTTTGCGGGCAAACCTTTTCGGATGGAAAATCGCGATTTTCGAATACCTCGCCATGGTTACAAAAATTTTAATCGGGAAAAACAACGTGATATCCGTGAATTTGGATAGTTTTGTCATTGTCGTCAGCCGAGACATTTTTTTGAAAAATTCTCCGGTGGTTAAGGGTGGTAAATTCGACACGTTATTCGAACATTATTATAATTTCTTTGATTTTAATGAACAGGAAACTTGACTGTATTTATTACTCGACCGATTTTCTTTTTTTTTGTCTTCCCCAACCGTTCGATGCTAAAGTCATCGTTCGCTATTCATTTTATTTTTACAAACTCGCCCCCTAAAAAAATGCGGAGTTCCGACTCCGGGACGCATAATATACGAGCCTTCACGCTCGATGCCATGAAGACTTCTTTATTCTCCACCCCCGCACTTTTCCGAGAACGAGCTTCGGCCGAAGAATCGCGCGCAACTCACTCCCCTAAGAGCCACGCGGCTTTCGGCTTGTCTCGTATCATTTATCACACTCGTTCGTTCTCGTTTATCACTCGCGTTCAAAAAAACAAAAAACAAGAAAAAAAGATGGAAAAAATTCTTCTCTCGGCCCGCGGAAAGTTAATGGGAAAGAATTGTGCGAGAGTGAGAGCGAAGAGAGAGAGAGAGAGAGAGAGAGAGAGAGGGAACCGTCTATGGTAGGCGTCAGCCAAGACATTTTACGTTCCTAAGCTCACACCTACTTCGTGGCACGACGGAATTTTCTTGCTTCGAGAAAATGTCTCACCTTCGAAACGTCCGTGAGAAAAAAGTTAACCAATTTCATTAGAAGCTTTAAGGAACAAAAAACCCAAACACATAGTTTAGACAGTTTTTTCTTTTTTCGTTTTTCCAAAGTACTTCGGTTTTCAATCACATCGACATCGTGGTAGACAAAAAACGAAATACCCGTATATTAATTGTACCCTACTCTATCACCCTGTCTGAATATTTTAAGCCACTGATGCGTGTATACACGTCAAATACAATTTTGTCTCCGAATGTCTCCCAACAAGTTTGTAATAAAAGCAAGATGGAGGAAAGAGCGAGAAGAGCCATCTGCGTTATAGACTTTCGCATAACGTCTCCCTCCCTTTCTCTCTCTCTCTCTCTCTCTCTCCCTCTCTCTTTCTCTCTCTCTCTCTTACTCTCCACCCCTGCCCCCATTGTTTCTTCACATTCTTTAGAAACTCTCCGCATTAGCGAGACGTGAATTAGTAGAATGGTGACGCGTTTTGTCGCGTCGTATCTCTCCACGGCGTGATGCTCTCAGTTCGTTAGTTACCAGTGTGTGCCCAAACACGTACACATCCATTCTTCCATAAAAGCTCTAGCGACCCAACGTGTCCTCCGGTACGACCATCTTCTTTTACTTTTTCTCTTCTTTTTCTTCTTCTTTATTTTTCTCGTTGTCGCGCTTTTTTATGCCTTGTTTCTTTCACTTTACCTCTATTCATCGTCTACTTCTGTTCGCTTTGGTCTCTCGTTCTTCGCATCCCCTTGGGACGAGGGGCGAGGAGGAGGAGAGGGTAGAACTTTTTGTTTTTCAGAGCACGAGTCAGCCCACCAGAGAGGGCATCCGGGCTTCGGGGCGAGTACACGAATAAATGCCACGAGTCTCGGTGTAGTAGTAATGTACATGAGCGATGTAATAATAGTTGAGAGGATGAGGGACGTATTGATGCAAAACTACCCTTAACCATCTCGCGATACAACGAAGTAAAGCAAATTTTGTAATTTTTCATCAATCTTCTCTCGTATCTCCTTGCGTTTATCGTGATAATGTTTCATAATGAATCATCGGACGATATTCGCCCGTCTTCTTAACAAATTTCGTTTCGAAGTCCCCCAAAGAACGTGGATTTACTCCGAAAGACAATGCGCCCCCCCCCCCCCCTGCCCGTAAGCTCTCATACACGTTCCTTGCAATGCGTATAGACGGTATTATATAGTGGCAAAGCCGAGTATACTCTGGCTTGCCCGGTAATCCGATCGACCAAGAGTTTGGTCGGTCCGGTGATTCGATTTGCGAATCCCCTCGTGCATCCCAGAAAATCCGCGGCAATTCGGCTCTCGATCACGCGACATTGGAAAACGTTTGGAATTCCTCACCAATGGAAACACGGCCAGGGACGAAAATCTCTGGTATTACGGCTAAAAATCATTCGGAGATTGTACAGAACTCGAAGAATTAGGTAGTTACAATTCCATTAAAAACTAAAAAGCAACAACAAAATGTGTGATTCCGCGAGATTTTCTGCGTTTTTCACAGCCCACGCAATTTGAACTAAGCAATATTTACCTCAATCCATTAAATAAAAATCAGTGGGCTTTGTGTATGAAGATGTTCTTTTTGATTGAGACATTTCATTAATTGTAACACTCTTTATTAATGAATAGATCAAAATTCCACGAGAGAATGTGTAAAATTCATTCCAACGGTAGAACGCGTAACGAGAGGGAAAAAAAAAGGAAAATGAAAGAGAAGGCAATGGTGAATGAAAGCTTCGAGCTGGTAGAAGGGGGGGGGGGCGTTGAAAAAAAATGGGAGTAAGCGAAGAGTAGGAGGGTGAGATAAGTGAGCTAGAGCGAGTGCCACGGTAAACAGATGAGTCTGAAATTGCAAAAGTTGAGGTGCTCGAGTCAGTTGGGCGACCGCATTCTCTCTTTCCGCCTCTCTCCCATATTCTCTCTTCTCTATCTCTACTTTTCTCACTTCACCACACATAGAATTACAGGGTAGCGAATGCATACAGGAGGACTATTCCTGTACTTCGAAAGCTCGTGGAACTTTCGCTCTATGACTGCCAAGGCAAATCATACATACAGTAGAGCTTTTTTTTCTCGATCTTTACCAACGAGAGTCTGGCTTTCAAATTGTCGTTCTGTCTTGCAAAAAAATTAGGTACGTAGAAGAAATGTCTTTTCAACTTTGATCCTCCGTCCAGTTCATTGATCATTTATACAGCGAGTGTATTTTACATATAATGGAAAAAATGCCCGAGATGGATAAAACGCACCACCGGAAATTAAACGCAATCAAAATTCCTACGAATATTTCGATCTCGTAGCTTTTCGGACGTTAACTTCCTCGAAATAAATCCTTACGTGTATGAAATTCGATTTAAGTTACACCGGTAGTCAGAAATACGTTAGCGGTTCGTGTTTTTGAAGATTATCCACGTGCGTGTAACGCGTTAGAAAAATCTCATCCGTTTCAATTTCGTTCAGGATATCGATTCGAGTGATTTATTCCCACTGCACTATAGTCCTCGGTAACACGCATCACGACAGGAAATGGAACGTTGCACGAAACGAGACAGAAAAGGAAACGATGGAAAGAGGATGAAGAATGGATCGGTCCTGGTTTGTATTTTCGCCAGGTGGAATGAAATAGTCGATTTGTTTTTATTTTTATTCTTTTGATTATTTTATTTTACGATGAAAAAAGAAAAAAAAATCAATCGTCGAGTCTCGAGTCTTTCGAAGCTGGGAGAGAGCAATGTACTTTCTCTTTTCGGCACCCGGGGTACTTTGGTATCGAGGCTTTAGCCCGAGTCGTAGACGAAATTCGAGACTATCGAGACTCTGTGGCATTTAGGGCTTGGCTGGCTGGCTGGCTGGGTCTTTTGGCGCCGCTTCTCTACCAACGACGCCGACGTCGACGACGTTGTCGTTCGAAACCCTCCCTCGTTTTGCGCTTTTCGCCCCCGCCCTCGTCGCTCCACCCGCTACCCCTGGACCTCTTCTTCTATCGCTCACTCTGGCTCTCGTGTGGGATTTGTGAAGAGCAAGATATAGGAGAAAGCGAAAGATGTACGAATATATGTTCTGCGAGAGAGGGAGGGAATGAGATAGAGCGAGGGCGAAAGATGAGAAGAGTGAGAGAGATTGAGAAGCAACGGGAGGTTTAGTCTTCTTCGTTGTCGACGGTTTCATTGAGGGAGAAAGCAACGCGGCGCCCGGCCGTCAAAGGTCGCCACGCAGATATAAATACACCAGTGGCGCCGCCACTCTTGCCCTCGTTCTCTTTCTCTCTCGCTCTTTCTCACTGTCTTTTTCCTTATATATTTCACCCTACCCACGAGCCTAAACAGCATAATTTTCATCTCACGGACGACAGACGACGGCAATCCGGACTTTCATTTTTCTCACAAATTTATATTTTTACTTCCACTCACATTTTTACAACATTTTTATGTTTTTTCCTTTTAATTAACGTTCCTTTTTTTTTTTTTGAGAAAAAAAGTTGTGTGTATTCTTTTTTTTTGGTAAATTTTAATTAATTAAACGAGCAATTAAATCGGTTCGAAGAAAGTTATTAAATTAGTCGTTATTTCTTATATTGGTCGGTGGGAAAAAGAACATTTCGCATGGCGCTCGTGTCTCGTAAAAACATACAATATTTTGGTCATAAGCTCATGAATCCCACGTGAAAACGCAAAAAAAGAACCATTAAATATGTATATTTTATGTCGTTGCTTCGTAGTGCATGTCTCTTTTTTCGACTCGTTAATTAAAAACTCATCGTGCGCTACGCATTTCTAAACGAGAGAGTGTACTTCATCAGCCAGTGGAGTGCAGGCAGAGTAGTAACGGGCAGTTCCACGGGTTCGCTTGTTTTCTATGGGCCTTTTGAATCGAGGAAACTTCTGTGTTTTACTTTCAACCGAGAGTTTTTTCATTCCCTCGTTTTTTTTTCTCTATTTTTAATCCTTTTTTTTTTACCAACTTTTCAACATAGGCTCGAGTAAAAATTTTAAGGTCTCGTTCAGGAAGGAGAGGTCCGGTGAAAGCATTAATTTTGCACTCTCTCGCTCTTTTCTCTCGCGACTGACCCAGAAATATACAAAAGAAGAGGGCCTAGGTGCAGCAAATTCTTTCCATCTCTCTCTCTCTCTTTTTTCGAGTGCACCGAGAGGCGATAAGACGTTAACCAGCTCCGCGTAGTGAAGAGTTCGTATACATTTCCCTACTCCCTTGAGCTGTATCAAATGCCCTGAAAAAGCGGATAAAAGCAAAGTGACGAATTAAATAGAATTATTAATGGATCATCCCCGAGGAACTCGAGGTAACATCGTACGATGGAAACACGAAATTTTGCAAGATTCTTCATACTACTATATATTTTTTTTTTCATACGCGAAGTAATTCACAATTTTCTATATTCTTCCTTCGGGAAAATGTTTCTTTCTTCGCGAAATAACGTTTCGGCGATTCCGAGCACGATCTCGGAACGCTTCATTAGACGTTTCGCTGCTTTTCTTCCCTTGTCTCTTCCTTCCATCCTCTCTCCCCTTTGGCGCATGCGCATACGCACGTGCACACATACACTGATTTAATCCCCGTTGAATCAGAGATAAGAGATCCTCGGCTTTTCGTCGTGAATACTAGGGAAACCTACAAAAATAACCCACGCAGTTCACGCTCTCGTGCAATTCTTTTCGTTCTTTATTCATGTATTTTTTTTTTCTTCGTGTCTCGTTTCATTCATTCCCTTGAGGATGGACGCGCATCGAGGATACACTTATAGCTGTATTTCGCACACTAGGAATGCGAATTCTACCGGAAATTGAATTCTCTCGACCGGTGCACATTCGGGAAACTCGAGAGAGTTAGATGGATGGATAATTGATTGATCTAATGATTACATGCGATCGAACACACGTATTTCGCGTTACACCTCGATGATCAAAGGAAAATTCATAGCACGTGGCGAAAGAGAGAGAGAGAGAGAAGAGAGAGAACGAGATTGAGATCGAGAGACAGACCGTTGGACAGAGAGAACCTAGTAGCTTTACCCAGTATCAACATATTCCGCTCGACATTGATTTCCGATAGTTCGTAGCGTATGGACGCACTCCTACGTATATTCCTATATATAACTCTCTCAATACGTTCTCCATTCTTCACTTTCCTTCCCCCGTTTATAGAAAACGAAGGGAAGAAAAGCCGGGCACGAAGTTATTGTGAGCTGTAGTACAACCGGAAGTCGAGGAGGATCTGTATAGCGACGACGTGGAGAGGGATGAAAAGATTTTTTCAAAGTCGATCATCCGTCGTTTTCTCTTTGCTGACCGCTGTATACCCAATTCTGATATACGACGAGTTATAAAAGTAAGCGTGGGCGACTCGCGTCGACGAGAACATTGTCGATCGTATTTTCTTTCATGATCCGGGGATAAACGCGTGGGGCGTATAACATTTTATTACTGTTAATATAATAATAAAAATTGCTCGTTAACCGGAAAAACTCACAGTATTTACTTTTTCAATTCGGACGTTTGATATCGTCGATTTTAGTCATAATCGAATTGATCGACGTGAAACTTATTGCGTTAATATTTCAACGTTAATTATTATCGTTTATCGTTGTTAACTAATTTTGTAGCTGAATATTATCGATTACTTTTCAAAATCATTAATTTTCATTTAAAAAGTAAAAATTCTTTTTTTTACTATTTCTAATTTGAAAGAAGATTTAAGTTTTGATCGATCGATTTGCGTGGACTATTAATTAATTTCCCAAAAACGCAATTAAAATTAATTGGTATTGTTCCAACGGTATTCTTGTTACCCGCGTCTTTCGTCAAACACAATTTATCTTTTTATCGATTCTGAAAACCATCCGACAGTCCGAGAGTTACGCGTCCCTGCAACAATAAAATTTTCTTCAAGACGGTAAATTCACGAAGAGCCCGTCGGCACAGAAGTGCGCACTGTTTATCGATCCTATACTCGACGTAAAGACGACGGAGGGACGGAAGCTGTTCCCATTTCTTGCAGTTTTCCTGGTCGCATTGGTCTCCCATCTCGTTCGCTTCTCGACCGAACGAGATTGAAGTGACTCGATTTATGCGATCTTAAAAGCTCCCCGTCACTACGATTTCGTCGATCGTTTCGCGTATTATACGAGGACTCTTTGGAATTAACGCGCATACGCAATCACACAAATTCTCTGAGAATGAAAAAAAAGATCGTTATTCTTTTTTCTCGTTTATTTATAGAATCTCCTCCCCGCATACCTACGAATCCTCCCCAAAAATGTTAATGTTTGTGCGACAAACAAACTTTACTACTTCGTCGTAATGTTTTTACGCGCCCTTTGAAGCGTGAAAGCGATTGGGACGAGAGTAATTGAATTTCGAAGAGGAGAAATAGGAGTGGCACATTGAAAGGGTACATTATAAATGCATTTTTCTTCGGTCTTTGTCGTAGGTACAAGGCTCTCAGATATTGCTAGAACGACTGAGAGTGATGAGGGGTGGAACTTTCTACCACGTTCATCCCCTGGAGGGTTATCCCGCGATTGCCTACATATTGATAACTCGTAGAACTTGGGAAAATGATACACGCTACGTATACTATGAAAATATATAGACACAGTCGTATATATATATATATATATATATATATATGTATATATGTGTTACGTTGAACGGGGTGAAGATCGTCAGTAGGAGAAAAGCCACCCTCGGCATCCCGTTTCGTAGTAACGGCGCGTGCCCGGGGCGTGAAATCGCAGCTGCGCCCGCTGCCCGATGTTCTCGGATCGAAAAATATTATCAGAATACGTGAACTATATTGGGCACGCTATTTCGAGAGCCACTTTCCATCCCTCTACTTTCTTTCCCCCCATGCTCCACACCCTTTTTTACTTTTCGTCCACAATCCGCACTCCATACCTCCGTTTTTTCTATCGCCATTCTTCTTTTTCAATACTTCTCTTCTTTTTTTTTCTCTCTGACTATACGCGATTACTTCTGGGAGGGAATTTATCTACTGTTCGAGAAGTTCGTTTCATTTCATTTTTTATACATTTTTTTTTCTTTTCGTGCGGAAAGTCCAGCTTCTCGTTGAACTATTTTCTCAATTTGTATAAAAGAGGACGAGGGACTGTGAAATTCTCGTTAAACTTTGGATCGTTTTTTATACGGTGGGGGATGTTACGAGCGAAAGATTCATGAACGCGCGTGTTAGCTAGTAGAGCGACGTCGCGGGGGGGTGGAGTGGGTGGCTAAGAGAAAGAGGGAGAGAGAGAGACGCACGATAATTCAGGTTGCACTCTTCCTCTGTCTAGTGACTGTCACATAATTATACCACGACGATGAAAATAGGTTGTAACGATGCGCCTGGAGATCAGATTAATTCAAATCTCTGCAATTAATTATACGGGTCTTTGGGATGCGCGATGCGATAAAATATGTAAGTTGCGAGTATGGGCCGTCGTCATCGAGA
The DNA here is from genome assembly GCA_946811545.1 of Netelia fuscicornis. NCBI lineage: Eukaryota > Metazoa > Arthropoda > Insecta > Hymenoptera > Ichneumonidae > Netelia > Netelia fuscicornis. Next base: position 14,568,590 of record OX328011.1, on the reverse strand, counting down.
AATCTTCAAGGGGCTAGAAAGCGAGGCTACTATTCTGTCCGAAAAGCACTCAGCTCGAGAATTATTTCACGATCATGCGTGTAAAATAATTTCGCCTGAAACAATTTTTCATTTATTTTCTATTTAAATAAGATAATTTATTCATACGTATTTTTAATCTTTATTTATATTTTCATAAATTAATTGACTGGAATCTTCATCCTTTCTTCAGATACTAATTAACTTAATTGCGAAGAAGGAAGTAAGGAGAGAGAAATAGGAGAACAATGAAATACGAGCGATATACAATTTTCGTTTACGTTTTTATTTTTTTCGCCGATAATGCGCCAAGATTTCAGCGATTTCGCGGCAAGTGGTGTGTAAAAACGTAAGTCTTTAACGACCGGATGCGAATGTGCGTGAGAAAGAGGAGAGATAGGAGAGAGGGAGAGAGCGAATGGTTAATGCGCGAGCGTTAAGTATACGCGGGGAGGAAGAGGCTCGTATAATGGCTTGTAATCTCGCATTTCGCAGACTAGGGCAAATTATCTCTCTCCCTCTCAGCGTAGCGGTAAAATGCGCGCGTGCAGAATAGTAGAGCTCTTTAATACCACCGATAATTCATTCTAAATCCAGCAAATGAAGCCTCCCCGGGCCTTCGGGCGTATCGCGTTCGTGTATAAAGGTCCGAGTGGGTACCTATATAACGCTCTCTCGCTCTATAAACCACTCTGAGAAACGATCCGCTCTCTAAATCTCAAAGACTCGCTCGAGCGAAAGATGGCGTTCGCGATATAATGCAACTACAACATTCTCTATTAAATTAATATTTTATTCCTTTATAATTCATATTTGTCTTAAACGTTAAACTCAATTTAAATATTTGATGCATTTATTTTTAATTATTCGTTTATTACTGTTTTCGTAAATTTATTTTAAATACCAGAGCGACGTTCTGTGACATAGAGAGAACGCTTTAACACGTGCTTTGTTCGTCCAGTTTCGTCTTTTTCACTTGACAAAGAAAGAGAACGAGGAGGATAAGCGAGAGTTCTGCACGCTGCGCGTATAATCGATTATGCACGCTTGAGAAAACGAGACGTGTGGGTGCCGGTACGTACGTATACGAAAATCTCAACCGCGACTTCCTGGTCCTTTGATCCCCCGTGTCTCGTGAAATATGCCGCATCACTCCCTCTTGGTGTACTTACCGCGAGCAGACCGCGTCGAAATAATCTCGCGCCTTCCGAGGATCTTTCGCTTTCAACGTTTCTGTGTGGAGAATTTTCGGCTGGGGTGTGCGTATTAATGGCCGACGAATACTAAGCTTCGCTCTATCATGCTTGAAAAATATTATTTATTTTACTGGGATATGTCAATTTATTTTCAATCATATGAATAATTGTAATTGCTTACGTTACGGAATATTTCGTAACATTTTATTAATTCAGTAACATTGCTGGGTGAAATTATTCATCTAACCTTTCCTAATTCATGCGACTCTCTTCGTCTTCCTGTGGTCAAATACTAGCTAAACATGAAAAATCAATTTTTTCGAGTTTCGTACCAACAAACTTCGAGAAATCGAATTTAATAATACCATATTCTTGCTGTACGGGAAATTTCCGATTCCGCAACTTCCCTATAAAGTCCTTTTCGACGGAATCAAAATTTCATTCCCTCGATTTACGGGGCAATTTATAAGGAACGTTACCGAATCGGTGATTTCTCGTACAACACAAATAACACGTTCTTATTCTCGGTTATTGAAATTTTCCTTTTTCATCATTTTTCCTTGCCGCAATCTTCGTACGAAGTCTTTTTAGATGAAAAAGAAAAATTGCATCCATTTGCCCTGTTCTAAATCCCGTGAGTGGTCCACCACGTTACAACATCGATAACGTTAACTGGATCGAAATGTCGTTTTGTCCAAAACAACTATTAACGGGTGGTTGCGAAATCGGAAGTTTCGCCGGTTTTTACTCATATAAATTTATGTATACGCGATCTTATGGCCCGTAACATTATTGCCGCGTTCTAAAACGTCTCGAAACAGGGAAGCGTTTATATCTTTGGTTTACAATACATATACATACCACTTTCAACGGATTCGCATTGCGCGAAGATTCGCGAGTCATAATGATAATAATATCGCATCGCACAGTGGGTCTGCCTCATTCACGATTTGTAAGCAAAATGTTATCATCGTAAAACTGCCTCCGCTTGCAGGGACATTCACGGGGATTTATGTGGCGAGACGCGTTATACGTACATATGCGAAAAGCTTCTCTTGGGACGTCGTGAGGAGAGCCTCTAAAAGAGGGACGTGTTATTCTCATCTCCAAAATTAGGCCTCCACTTTTGCCACCCCTTAGTTCGTCCTCTCACAGAGAAATTATCCGACCCCCTTGGCCATATCTTACGAGCTTTTCTCTCGAAAGTTCCTTCGTTTGTTCCTTTTCGTGATTTTTGTTCGTTATTGCCGTCGCTTATGAAAGCCGGGGGCGACGAGGGAAGGATGTTCGAAAATAAAAGAGGAAAAGAAATTCGATGTCAGCGAAATTTTTCGCTGCGACTCAGCCAGAGAAATGTCAATGATTCTCTGTCCTTGTCTTTCTCTCTCTCTCTCTCTCTCTCTCTCTCTCTCTCTCTCTCTCTCTCTCTCTCTCTCTCTCTCTCTCTCTCTCTCTCTCTCTCTCTCTCTCTCTCTCTCTCTCTCTCTCTCTCTCTCTCTCTCTCTCTCTCTCTCTCTCTCTCTCTCTCATTTCCTCTTGCTTTGTTCAGAATTCACGGAATTCTAGAAGAGAGAATTCCGTCAGCCGTGATCGACCCAATTCTATCTCTGGCACGGTCACGTGCATGACGTCAGCAGAATTTATTGACGGCTTAATGAATTGTACCGAAGCGAACGATTTTACATTTTAACCGTAAATTGCAAAAGTATCTCGTGGAATATTACAAATCGCGTTGATCCAAGAGCATGCAATGGGCGTTGAATTTATCGTCCAATTCGTTGGTTAGAGAAAGTCTCGATTTTTCGCGAAATACATACTGTTTTTTTTTTCTTTTAAAATTACAAACTCGATTTACCTCAATGAACAAAATTCCCCTTGATCACGTCATATTCGTTAAATCGCACACGAAATTATAAATACCTCTTTCCGATTGCGTTCATTTAATTTCGGACAAGATCGCCCAATGCGTGATAAATTCGTGAAATGAATTTTGATTGTCTCCAATGACATTATCGTTGATCAGACGAATTTCCTCCATTTCAATAAACAATAAAGCGCTCGGTTCGAAGCAGATATCAAACATTTCAACAACACGCGCCCACAGCTCGTTCCAATATTTTCGTACGAGAATCGATTCGCATATATTCTAATTTATCTTTCGAATTATTCCACTCACACAAATTGTCGTTTTTTATCCACCATGAGTGGTCAATTTTTAGTCCGCTGGGACAGTGATCCACGTTCATCCAATTAGCGAATTCAGAACGGATAAAAAAAAATATCCTTCAAAAAGCTACATCGTATCTTCGTTTTCTATGAAGCTCGAACGCCCACAGACCGCCACCAGCTATTTGCAAAAATGAATAAAACAAATTGCTATTCTATTTTTTTTTTTTTTTTTCGATTTATATTCTCTCGAAATACAGACGAATAATTCTGACGTAGTTAATTAAACTTTTTTCACGTACTCGAATAAATTAATTTGCAATATTTCATTGAAAATTTTCAACTCCGCTTCGGTGAATTATTTTTCACCGGACTGAAAATGTGTACAAAGGTTGAAGTTTCGACAAGGATCGGGAACTAGAAATTCGTATAACGTGTTCAATGATAATAAATCGTTATCGATCGCGACAGGTTGGCTCGTAACCGATCGACGATCTCGCTTCGATAAGGAAGAGCAATTAGTGAGGCTCGAAAAATCGTTACTGGCACAGAGACGTAAATCGAGAGAGTAAGGGTGGTTTTTTGGTGTTACCATATATCCGGCCTCTACGCCCCCTATCGGCAGCTGCTATCCGATTTCCCTCTCTCTTCCGTTCTCTTTTTTTGTCTCTCCGTCCCATTCGCTCCCTCTCTCTCTCTCGCTCTTGCTCAACAATGTGTGGTTCCTACGTGGTTTACGACAGACAGGCGATACGAAACTCTCCATCAGCATCAACCAGGGCTGGTGCTCGTGAATCTTCACGGGGGCTTAACGATACATCCCCCTTTCCTTGTTCCCCTTCGATGTTATCCTATCGGAGAATTCGAATTTTTTTCTCTTGTCAATGGGGGTACGAAGATTTTATGTGGCTTTACAAAAGAGCGATGCTTTTTTTTTACACGAAAATAAATTGGTTTAAAAATATTTTCTCCAACGGACACAACATTTTCCTAACTCGAAATTCGAGTCGATAGTTATTTTCGAATCTCATAACGGTGTAAAATTTCCCCTTGTTGAAAAAGAAACGTTGATACATGGAGAAAACTAAATATCCCAATTAACGTTAAATAAACAATTCTTAATTACTCGTTTAGATACAAAAACAAAAATGCAATAATAAATATTCTTCCAAGCGTATTTCTCGATCTGAATAAACCGAAAGAGACATATTAATGATAATATTCGCCGTGTACCAAGGTAAATAATTTCTTCATATTCTTACGATCGTGCAACTATTTTTCCCCGACAGAAGAAAAAGAAAAAAAAAACAATGAACGTTGAAAACCCGCATTGCCAGGAAATAGATAAGACATCATAGCTGACGCAAAAATACCATAAAAAGAACGAAGCAAAAAATGGTTGGATAGGCAGGTCACGCGAACGTAGGTTTGTTAGACACGCGAGAAGAGACTTAACACACGACGAGGAAGGATTATATCCCGGCTAGAAAAAAGAAAAACGAACGTTCCGCGTTTACGACGACCCTATCACCCGTGGACTCATCCCTGTTGGTCGTTCGATCGAAGGACTTTTATCCCGGAAAATTAATTAAAATTTATTTATCCAGTGGTAAAAAAATGGTGAAACGTTCCTCGTATGAAAGGCTTCGAGGCATTAAGCTCAGTCCTCGATGAACAGACTCGTTGCATTCATCGGCTGCATCGTAAAATCCACCGTACCTACTCGATATATACGCGCGGATGAACCGGCATTACCGAAAATTGGTAAACGAATGAAAAGACCTCGCTCGCACTCGATATCTCATTCATTCGCGTACCTACGAATAAAAGCGGGGAACGATATTTGCATGGACTATATTTGCCCAATTTCTCGTAGAATAAAAAAGAATAAGAAAACAAAATTTTTTTAACGATCGCGAATAATGATTGAATAAAAATTAAAAGATTTCCGCTATCAGCTTTGAATTTGTTGTTTGCTACGAATTAACGTTAATTCGTTTATCTATCGATATAAATTGCTTTCTTCTAGTTTATTTTCTTTGCAGGAACAATAATCGCGTTAGGAAAAAAACTTGACACGTGTAAAATCGAATTTCGATATTTCCGATTTTGCGTATCTCGTCGATGAGGAGAACGAGTATCGTTCGAATCGAATGCGACTGTTGAGAAAATTTTCATTGTGGTTTCAAGGAAAAAGTCCATCAGCGCGGATTCTTCTCGGGATTTATATTGAATTCCGATACGAAACACGACAGTGCGATGTACAGAGAGACGGAAAGGGTGAGAGAGAAAACGGTGAGAGCGCGAGGAGAGAATTGCGATCTGTGGTGAAAGCGGTGGTGGTGCGACAGGACGTTTGCCGCAGTTTCCGGATTTTTTGTTTTACCTTAATTTCTTTTTAGTTTTTCATTCGATATTTTTTCGTACACTCGCCATCGTACTCGCGGTTTTAATGGTCCTTCCTCAACGCACGTTTCGCAAATCCATTAAATTTTCTCCCATATGTGACGATAAAACACCTCCATTCCTTTTTACAATTCCTCCCATCGCCATTTCCATTATATTTTTGAGATTCACGTACTTTTTATTATTATTTTTGACGCGTTCATTTTCCTGGTCCATTATCGTTCGTGATAAAACGATAAAGAAACCGATATCAAAGATTTTTGTACCGAGAAAATTATTGCCCAGCATCTCGGAGCGTGTACTCGCCGGCGGCAGTGAGATTATCCAGGAGTGCGGGGTCGGAGATAAAGGATCGAATGAAAGGAATTGAGGAAAATGCGAGAAAAGGTATAGCAAAGCTTTCTATCGAGTCTTCGAACGAGGAAACAGAAGGAGAAAGAGAGCAACCCCTAGTCTGTATTTCCGTCGTATATATAACACTCGGAACGAAAAGATTCTGCTCGCCTCGCGGACCGATTCCGATCGGAGCGAATTTGCATTTCAAATTAAAGGGAATCGAGTCGTCTCGAGAGAGTCTCGAAATGCGCATTGGCTGGTTTTTCTGGTGCTGTTTACTCGTGTCCCTTTCTCTTTCTCTCTTTTCCATTTACCAACTCTTTCCTCCTTCTTCGACTTCCTACTTCTCTACCTCGTATCTTCCTATTTCATCCTGGTCTCTGTCTCCTTACTTTTGTACATCTCGCAAGCTTTTGATATTCTCTCGTCGTACAACGTTTTATAGATTCTACTTTCCTCGATCCATCCCCTTTTTCTTTCGGGAATCCCTCTCTCTCTCTCTCTCTCTCTCTTTATCTGCCTTTCCCTTCGGGCATCCTTTTTTCCGACTCTTTGAGTTTCACTTCGTCCTTTTCTTTATTTATTCTCTACTCTCGAGTATACCATACTCTCTCCACGGACGATCCATCGGGGAATAAATTAAACAAACAAAAAAAAAAAACTAAAAGAACAGGAAAAACGTAAAATAAACGAAAAAATAACGTGATACGAAACGAGCGCAAACGTATCAACGCGTGTCCCGTTGTTGTCGCGTCGGCGTCGTTGCTATTCATTACTCTTCGTATATTGGAAAACCCTATGTTTCTTTTGTTTCGCGTCCTGGTTTGCACCTACCGACGGTCGACGGTGATCCAGGGTCGAGTGTCGATGGAATTTCGTCGAAATATCTTTCAACCCCTAGAGTGGATCGGTCCATTGTAGCGGTTTAACAAGAATTCTAAAACTCATTGAACTCCGAAGCTTTATAGCTTTCCCGAAGAAATTCCACACTTATAAAAAGTCGCTTGAACTCTCGCGTTAAGTTTTACGAGCGAAAATATTACGGTGTTCCATATTCCCCGACTTTATCGCTGTATATACATCGTACATATTACATACATACATATATACATATATGTGTGCATAGACACGTGAGTAAAGTACTATAGCATCCCTCCCTTTTAGTACCGATATACGCCAGAAGAGGGAGCCTAGCGAGCAAGTAAAGGGAAAAGCAAAGGAGAGGTCGATATATCTACTTCTCTCCTCTCTTCTCCAAGCAACATTCGCGCAATGTGCAAGAAAAAAAAATGTGTATATATATATCAACGCCGAGAGGAGCTTCCGATGTTAGAATGAAGACGGAGAGGAGAATATAGAGAGAAAGGGAGAGAGATAGAACATTTCCGACCGTTTATCCGATCGCTCTTTTCATCTCTCTCTCTCCCTCTCCCTCTTTCTCTCCTCGACCCAACTGCGAATAATCTCTCTCAAAGGCTCCCAAAGGGTCGCGAACGAGGAAGCTCGTGCTGGCTGGTCTTGTTCATATAGATATACATACATAAAGTCGGTGGTTCGTTCCTTCTTGTGTCTCTTTCTTATCCTCCCTTACGTTTCCCATATCTCCAGGGTTGGTTCTTTTACTTTTATCGACCATTCGATATCTCCGAGGGTAAGCCGCGTGCTTTATCCCTCCGCGTACGCGAAACGATAGGTGGGGTGATATTCTTACACACTACCTTGGCCATTTGCCGTAGAGTCGCACAATCTCGCTCGACATAGCGAAAAGGGCGGTAACCACTCTTTTCGGCCCTCTACGAGAAACGAAATTCTTATTCCTCCTTTCCTTTTCTTTTCCCTTTCGTTCGGCCAATATCCGATACCTTCCAGAAATAACCATCTCAACTTCCGCATAGCTCCGGCTATTATGAGAAACCTGGGTGGACGTGAAGAGCACATAGCGTGGGGTTGAAGTCCTGTCGGATAAATAGCGAATAAACGAATAGCGAAGAGAAAATTGTCGATCAATGTCGGAAAATAATCATGGCAAATGAATTATCGAACGAAATCATTTGAAAAACTGTCATGGAGGATTGTTTGTTCGCTCGACGGCTTGACAATCGCTCTTACCCCCCGTAGGGACGGCTGACCCGTCACTGATATTTCTACTTGGGTGTATAGGCTCACGAGGATTCGACAACTCGCGCGATTCACAACAACGCACTTTTGCTAGAACAATCTCTCTCTCGCTCTCTCTCGCTCTCCTTCTCTCTCTTCTTGTTAATTCGACGATAAACCGCTAATCGATCGTTACTCCTTTTTCGCGTTGCAACACATGCGCGCGATATGCCCTTTTCGACGAGTTAACGGATATACGAGGCACTCGCACGCGTCCGGAAAAGGGCGTTATCGAGAAGGAGAGACAGAGCCCGATTCAAAAAGTAGTCACGCGACTAGATCGTTATACATTTTCTCATGTCCTTGTGTATAAATGTATATATTTATACACTTACGCATGTATTTTCCTGCTTTTATCTGATGACATTCCGCTCGGCGCGCTGACTTCTTGTTCGCGTTTTGTTCGTGGTAGAAATATACGATCGGCCCAATCGATCTCGACATGAACAACAAATTTTATCTCGTTTTCTAGCCTTCCTTTCATCTTTGACGAAGTGTGTAGCAATTATTTTACAGCTATAAACAACGCGTATAGTTTTTTAAATCTCGAAATCATCATTGAATTCACCTGTAAATGCGTTTTTTTTTTAAAGAAAAAAATTGTCTAACGATGATAAATTATAGGCACGTACGTGCGTATACATTATCGCGGCAGCGTGGAATTTATTCTTTCCGCCCACTCGCGCTTTTTTTCCATCTTCGTAATTATATTTACCCTGTCGCGTTTCGCTTCACAAATATTTCTTTGTAATGTTTGTTTGTCTCGGTCGTCCATCGTTCGGCGAAAGGTCGATGTCTCCATTGGTACGAGGGTTGGTAAAATATAAAGAAAAAATACGGAGGAGGAGAAATGCCGGTATATCAGTGCGATATCGAGACGGAGGCATACCGCCGTATCGCGTAGATAAAAGAAATTTGCATTTTAATAGCTTGCCGTGTCGCGACCAGAGGAGAATTCTGCGTGTTCTCGCAACTTGGGTATTCGAGAGTTCGAAGAACCTCTCGTATAGATGTATACGTAGTGTATTATGATGCTTGGAACAAGGAAAATTCTTTCTGTCCAGGATAACTCTTCGTACGAGGATCGTTCGAGCTTCGTTGTCCATAACTTTTCTTTTTTTCCCCCCTCGAAGCATAAAATGTTTCGAGGGGAAAAATGATTGCGTATGATATTTCTCAGTCTTTGCTGTTATGGATCGTACTCGATAAAGAAATATCGAATTTATAAATATCAAACATCAAATTATCAAATTACAATTAATAAAAAATAACAAATTATCAAATTACCATTAATAAAAAATATCCAATTATCAAATTGCCATTAATAAAAAACATTAAATTATCAAATTACTATTATTTATCAAATCACCCATCAATCAACAAATATCAAATTATCAAATTAACATTATTAAAAAACATCAAATTATTAAATTATTATCGATCTGAACAATCTCTTTTCCCCGTTCAATTTCTTTGTATGCGACATTAATGTTTGGCATTTAGTTTATTATTATCCTTATTATCATTGACATATAAATATCACCGGATGAAATTTAATCCCAGTATATTTCATAAATTCTCTGGCACAATGTTTTCGCACAGAAGGAAATAGCATCTCAAAAAAACTCGTAAGATAAAAAACATGTTTTTCTCCTCGAGAGATATGCGCAAATATGAGTATATTCGCGTATAAGAATGATCTCTGTTACAGCGAGGGAATATCGCTGCAAAATGTATACTTTTCTCCGCCGAGCTTGCGATATATAACAAGAGTGCTTTTCGAACGGAACGAGAACAAGGAGATGCGCGAGAGAGTGAGAAAAATTCTCACGCCACGTTGCTTGTCCAACGTAAACCGCGCGTTGTAAGTTTTTTTTTATTTCAGTTTCTTTTTTTCTTTTTTTTTGCCGCTACCACACCACACATATCGCGCATCGGGCCGCGGGAGCTCTCTCACTCGTTTCATAAGAGCCTCGCTTCGCCATGAATATTTTATCCGTGACACGAGAGCGAGAGAGCGAGAGAAAGATGTGCCCAGAACCTTTACGACCCTCTGGCGTCTCTGGTTCATCCCCGTCCCATCCTAACGGGGGTTCTGGCTTTTTTCCCTCACCTTTATGGATAAACGAGCTTCCCCTACCAATGCTTTCTCACGTAGTACGGTTGTATGTGCGTGTAACCGCCATTTTTTTATCGCTATTTTCTTTCCAGCCAATTTTCCTTCAGAAATTTAAACCTTGCTTCAAGATCTCCCATACAAACACATGTATATATGCATGTTTGTTTGTATATGTGGCGTAGATTATATATAAATAACGAGCAATGTCATAAATAACGAGTCAAGTATATACGCGCTCTTCCCCCTTACCGCCAAATTTCGTTCCAATCTCTTTCCGCGAGTATATTAATTATCACGACGTATACCGCGCGTTCGGGATAATTAACTACCATTCAACTGTGTATCGTCGCTCTCCCGAGTCGTCCTCGTCTTTTCGAGTTAATCCAAATCGTCTTGGAGCTCTGGCGTTCCCCGAGTGGTTAACCTGGAATCGTTGTGCGACTTCGGGGCATAGCGACAAAGTTTCAAAGAGACCATTGAAATACGTCGTTACATACTGTCCCATAGTTATTATATATCTTGAAATATGAACATGAGTCTATACGCGCATGCGGAGGATGAAGGAAGAGTGGTAGAGGCGCGGATGAGTTCTCCCGGTTTCCGCCACGTGCTACTGCAAAACGGGAGAGCGACGTTTCCGCGTCGAGCTTCGAATCCCTCCGTTAAATTTACATCCCGTTATTGCATCTCAGCCTGATATATATTACCTCTCGAGCGAGGATGGACACATATTATGTGTGTATATATATGTGTGTGTGTGTATTGGTTGATGTCTGTGTGTCCGTGTACACACGACAGAAGAGAGCAAAGTGAGAGTGGACACGAGATACATCGCATTCGAGCTCGAGAATCACATACGGATACGATAATTAAGGGGTGAGTTACGAGCCGAGCTTAAGACCACTCTCGGAACTTTCTAGCCCCTTCCTTCGTCTACCCTTCTCTATATCTCACTTTCTCTCTCTTTTACTCTACGTGTCATTTCTCTCTTTCGCTCGACTTGTTTCTCTAAGCCGTCGTGACATCCGCTCTGTATTTTATTAAGAGAACGAGACGTTAACGACTCGGCGAAATGCTCGAATCCTCGAAGTTGGGACGTTGGAACGAACGCTAGCTTCACTGGGTACGTCAGGAAAGGAAAATGTTTTATTCTTGTATTTAACGAAGCTGCTTTTCTTACGAGTCAATTTTTTGTTGAACCTTCGATTGACGTTATTGCGTTTGAAAGACAAAAATCGTAGATGAAATTTCATTAAAATTCAATGTAGGAGCTTGTCTCGAGAGTCCGAGAGAACATTCGTTGTAGTCGTGCCCGGGGTTGAAACAGAGAGTACGTCTACAGGGAGGCTGTAAATTTGAACTTGGTGTTTTACTACCGCAACAGTGTCGGTAGTTGGAATACTATAATTACCCTCGCCATGTATAATCCATTGGACCAATTTGCTAGGGCAGAATCAAAACTTTGGCGATAGTTCGTTCCTTCGTCCCTCCGAGCCCGTTCAACCCTCTACACTCTCTCCGTCTCGCAACACCCATTTCGCGCTCTTGAATCTTTACCGTACCATCTCTCTCTCTCGCTCTCTACATTCTCCAGCTAATTAACCAGTTCTACGTTGGCGTGGATAATTACAGCTCGGTACATTTTCCTCTAACGTCAACTTTAGTTCTCACTCTCCCTCTTTCTCTCCATCTCTCCTATATGGCCTCTATACCAACGTCGTTCGCGGGCTTCCAGCTTCGTAGAACAAACGGTTCCCAAGCAGCTCTCGAGCTTCTCCACCGCTTTTCCCCGTTTCCCCGAGAATCTCGTACACTTCCACGTACGACCTTTGGCAAAGTCAAAACTTTCCAATGACCCATCGGTGAGAAAGTTTAGCCCAGGCGGTTCCAAAGAGCTTTACCATGATCGCTTTGCCAAAACCTCAAACCACCTATTCTCGCACGCTTCGTGCCAATCTCGTCGAATTCGAATTGCCCGGCTACATAATTGTACCAGGAGTTCCCACAGAGTGGACGATCCGATGTTCCCCAAGAGTGTTGGTTACAAATGAAATTCTAATCGAGTTGGGCCATTCATCTTCGTTCCTACCGGATTGTCGGTACATGGGCTCTCGGTTGGGACGCTCGTTCGGTCGTCGAAACGAGACACGTCGGGCACACGCGGTTGGGATACTCTCGACGTGTCCTGGATCCCATGTGTCTACAATCACGAATCCATACATCTATAGACACAAGAAGTAACGCACCGTCGACATACAGAGGAAACGGCCATAGAGGATGAGAGAAGGAACGCGTCTCCGATGGTTAGCCCAGGGAAGCTTCCGCCGTTCGGCACACACGTAGGTACCTACCACGCGAAGTTTACCCAATCGATGTTTGCGACCAAAGTCATTTCCTGGTCAAACAGCATGACATCCGGATTAACAACACCCCAGACGCGCACTCCGACGAACTCCTCCAAAATCCAGTGTACCTAACAACGGCAAATGTTATACGGGAGGTGCTCTTGTTACCCTCGACCAAAGGGAACATGAAAATCTGGAGGAAAAGCTGCTACAGGCGTTCTTGGATTGGAAACAAGCAAGGCTCGAGCTAGAAAATGGAGGACAAAGCCCCCGGGCGAGGAACAAAGCAAAAGGACGCCAGCTAGAAAAATAGGAATGACGGAAACCGTAGGTACAGTGGCCAAACAGAGAGATGGAAGTTGGAGAAAGAAGAAGGAAGAAGCTGAAAGTAAATGCGAACGAAACAGGTCGTCCGAGAAAACGCACGGGTCTTAAAAGGTTTTCTCGTTGAAAAAACCTCCTCCGAACACTATGTGGCCGGTACAGCTTTCAACCTCCGGAAATGACTCTTTTTTCTGCCTCTCCTTATACCTACCATTCTCTCTGTCTCCTTCTTGAGAAAAGGAGAGCGATACTATCTGTTCGACGATGATGCGACCATAGTCCAAGATAGTTGGACGGTAAGAAAAAAGGGGAAAGGTGTTGGAGAAGTAAAGGAACGATGACCGCCGTTGGCGTATCTTTCTTAGAGATAAGCCACGAATAGCCCGAATCTTGCACTTTAGCCTTGGACTTTGTCTCACCCTATCGTTGCTTTCGGTACTGCACGGGTTTGCTGACTCGCAAGCCCCAAGAGGTAGGTGGTGGGAGAGATAAAAATGTTGCGCTTATCGCGAATAGACGCCCACGTGGTGACGTGAGACGCGATGGATGGAAGATCGTGGTTTATGGCTCGTTGCGCCAGGGCATGTACATAAGTCGGCACACTCGACGAAAATGGACGGTGGAATCCATCCGGGTCCACTTACCTAACCCTACATCCACACATACATACGCACCGGCACGTAAGTATACATATATATATATAGGAAATCCACTTTTTCTCTGCTTCCACCGCCTCTTCGCCTTCCTGGTCGTCCGGTTCTTGATGCCTTCTTCGCGAATTTACGAGATATATTGGTAACCCCCGGCATCCTCTCGTCGTATATTATCGTCAAGCAGCGAAATGCCTGCCTGAATCGGGATGGACGTGAATCCAGGCAGAAGTCGATCCTATATATTTATGTATTGGTATCCGAGTAATAGGGCTTGGAATTTATGTGTATATGCTGGCTCTCGACGTACTGTGTATATGTAGTTTATCACACTCATACACATACATATATAGGCACATGCTCACGTATATACAAAAGCACCTTTGGCTACACATAGCTTGGCTGAGAGGCTTTCACAATACTGATATCGAGATACGCCAGGCATCTTCCTCCGCATTCTTAGCTTTATTTATCATCCCGGTCTCGCCTCTTATCCATCACATATATATTCATACTCTCGTTCAAGCAAGGTCGAAAACTTTGCCGATAAGAAATTTTGATGCAAAGCAAAAATGTATTTAATCCTTGAATTATATTACCTCTATTTTTGTTATTTAATTTATTAAACATCGCTACGGAGAGAGTCTTTTCAAAATATTTTAATGTTATCTCGTTTCTTACATTTTCATTTATTTTATTTTTCTTATTCAGAGATTTTCGTTGAATCGTGGATTTGATAAATAGAAATTCATATTTGCATCGAAGCGATTTATGTAAATCTCTCGGGAGCTTTGCAAAGGGTTGGAAAATAATTATGTATTCCGCATCATCGCACGCTGCGGGATTGGAATTAATATACGGGAAAGCTGGAAGACCCCGAGAGAGACGCAACACGGGGACAGATGGGAAAACTATCCTCACGTAGCAACAGCTCTATCCTCATTCGTATACGTGGATATCTACATGCCCTTTTGTGCTTTTCTCCATCCCTTCCTGGCATCTCCATTCACATCGCCCTGTCGACCTCTAAAACCCCGCTCTCGTTACGGCCGTTCCCACATCGCACCCGAAAACTTTTCTTACCAACGAACGACGAAATCCTCTCTCGTTGGTGCACGTTGGAGCACTTCGCCGCGTAAGGAAACGGTGAAATTATAGAGCCAATTTCCATGTGCATAATTCCCAACGGCGACGAGGGACCACGTCGGCACGTGGCCAAATCGTAATAATCTTTATTTCTCTCGCCTCTCGTGTCTCGTCCTCTCCCCGTTCTTCCTAAATTACTTCAGGCACTTGACAAACTCGTTAGAAACAAAACAAAATTATATTTCAGCCAGTCTACAAAAATTGTATTCACAAATTTCAAACGTTCGCACAAAAATGCACCCGTATTATAATTTTCGAGTAATTTCTGGAAATTAAATCAGATTACGTTCGATAAATAAACTCGATTTGTGACGAATGAAATTAAGTTAATTCGTACACGTTCGGTTTTATCGCTGAAGAGCACAACTTGTGTATGGACCAAGAGGAGATGTTGAGTACACTCTCTCTCTCTCTCTCTCTCTCTCTCTCTCTCTCTCTCTCTCTCTCTCTCTCTCTCTCTCTCTCTCTCTCTCTCTCTCTCTCTCTCCCTCTCTCTCTCTCCTCGATGTCAACACCAAAGGGTGTATACCGTTTGGTCGAGCGTAAATCATTCTCCGGTCTCGCTGTAACTGTCGTCACGTGAAAGCGAAACGTCTGCTTCCCCGATGTCACGAGAGAAACGAGGATGTACTTCTCTCGTTATATAGCTAGGGTTCTCCACGATGGTACTACATCAATTCAACTATCGTCCAACCGTATATCGGTATACGTCGTTCTCTCCCCTTGGAATAATATCACCGGTTGGGATGTTTACGTAAAAGCTACATTCATACGCGACTTCGGATTAATAATTCACAATATATATATATAAAGAGACGAATACTCAAGGACAAACGTATTAAATCTTCATGAATATTTCTATATGACTACACGCTCGCACGAGAGGTGCCAAAAGTGTCACAGCTTCTCGCGTTGAAATAAAATCCGTTTTTTTTCTACTTTGTTTTTGCAAAAATATTTCTTATTTAAATAGTTATTTGGATTATTTTTTGTTTGTTAATTTGATTAAAGATTGCGTTATATTCTTATGGGTGACTTCCCTCTCTCTTTGTCTCATCGAAAATTTATCACACATGTTTTGCATTACGTGTGAGACTATTTCATTGAATAAAATCCCTCTACTTGGGACACGTCTTGCCATCAGTTACTTTCTTTCGCTTTTTTTTTTCAATTTTGTTCTTGTAAAAAATAGTTTTTTTTTTAATTCGTTCTTTGGAGTATTTATTGTTTATTAATTTGATTAAACTTCGGATTATATTCTTATGTGTGAGCTCGCTCTCCTTCTCATCGAAAATTTATCGTACACATTTTGTGTTACGTGCGAGACAATTTCATTGAAGAAAACCTCCCCATCTTGTGCACGTCTTGCCATCAGTTATTTTTCTTTCACTTACTTTTCTTCAACTTTGTTCTTGTAAAACATTTTTTCTTGTTTGAAGTATTTATTGTTTATTAATTTGATTAAACGTCGGATTATATTCTTATGCGTAAGCTCTCTCTCCCTCTCATCGAAAATTTATCACAGATATTTTGCGTTACGTGCGAGACAATTTCATTGAAGAAAACCTCCCCACCTGGTGCACGTCTTGCCATCACTTTTAGCTCGAAGCATTAGCTCCGAGATTTTCGTGACTGGGGATAGAGGGAGAGAGGATTATGTGACCCGAACTGCATGAAATGAGGAACGCGGACGCTTGCACTCTCGCTCGATGTTGCTGCGTGCTTGCGCATACCTCCGCTCGACGTCTATATGGGAACAGTACCGCGGGCTAATTGCACTTAGCCCGTAATCTATTAGACCGGCGCGCGTGCCGAGAGCGAGAGTGAACGGAGAGAGCGAGAGAGAAATGGGGTGAAAGGAGAGAGAAAGAGAGAGCGATGTAAAGCGGGAGAAAGTGGGGGAAGTTTGGGCGTCCCGTCGCGAAAAGCATGACAGGGGTTAGTGCAGCGGCAGCCTCTTAATCGCACGTCGTAATTAAGGGGACGTGTGGCGTGCGCTCTTTCACATCTCTCTCCCCCTCGCTCTTGCGCGCATCGCACCGCATCTCGTGCGTCTTTCTCACTCCGCTTCTCCACCGGTCTCGCGTACGATCGGTATTTCGGGAAGAAGTTATTCGTAACGCTCCGTCGCCCGCGGTATTTCCTACGTGACCGAAGAGGGAAACGCGACTTGAAGCTTTTTCTTTCTTGTGATCGACGGGAAAATTACGAATAGAAAAAAAAACAAAAACTTCGCGACTGTGAATTCTAGACAATAAGAACGAAGAAACTTTGAAACATTTAAATTGCGAGTGTATCCAATTCGATCGTGATAATATTCGAAATAATTTCCGGATAAATAAAAAGTGATTTTTTTTTGTAATAATTTAAAAAAAATTCATTTTTTTTATAAAGGTTGCAATTATAACGTGGAACGTTGTATGTTTGGAACGGTATTTGGCTAACTGCGGAGAAAAATTTTACTAAATATCGCGCGTAACGAGGTAGCGTGGGGGTAAATTTAGGGGTGGGGTGGGGGGGGGGGGGGGGAGAAGGGAAGAAAAGAGCGATTTGAGTAATGAGAAGAGGTTCTTGCGGAGTCAGCGGACTGTCGCGAGCATATTTCCCTTTCCTCTTCGACGCGGTGCATTTATTTTCGGCCAATTAGCGACATTCTCCAAGACGCAAGAAGAGATGCAGCCCCGCACGCTTCGCTAAGGAAATTCGCTACTGCGTGTCTCGAAGAGCCACTGTGGTGTAGAAACAGACACTGCACGGGTTGCATAACTATTTTCTCCTTCTCTCTTTCTCTCTGTACGTTTCGGTTGCAAGCTGCGAGACGGGAAATGGAAACAGAGAGAGACGTACCTACGCAAAGAGGGAGAGAAATTCGCGACACACTTCAACAGAGCGTAAGGCACGCGACATTCTGCACTCTGACGCAAAATCATCTCGAGCTTCTCGGCCTCCCAAATTCCAATGTTAAGTCGGGCCAATGAAAGCAAATTCCAAAGCACACGAGAGACCCTTGTCTCATACATTTATAGGCGCCAGTGACAATTTTTCAAAATCTTCATCGCCATCAATTCCGACCAATTAACGAAAAAAACACCCACACACGGAATAAAAATAATATTTTGGAAATTTTTCGTCGAACGAATTTTCATTTTATTTTCGACAAGTCTTTATACGCGATTTACTAAAATTGTATAAAATCATATGTTTAATCAATTTTTTAACATTTATATGCGCCAAAAAAACCACACGCCGAATAAAAATAAAATAATTTTGGAAACTTTTCATCGAACAAATTTTCATTTTATTTTCGACAAGTCTTTATACGCGATTTACTAAAATTTTATAAAATCATATGTTTAATCAATTTTTTAACATTTATATGCGCCAAAAAAACCACACGCCGAATAAAAATAAAATAATTTTGGGAATTTTTCATCGAACGAATTTTCATTTTATTTTCGACAAGTCTTTATACGCGATTTACTAAAATTTTATAAAATCATATGTTTAATCAATTTTTTAACATTTATTTGCGCCGAAAAACTACACACGCAATAAAAATAAAATGATTTTGGAAACTTTTCATCGAACGAATTTTTATTTTATTTTCGACAAGTCTTTATACGCGATTTACAAAAATTTTATAAAATCATATATTTAATCAATTTTTTAACATTCATAGGGGCCGATAAACCCACACATCCAATAAAAATAAAATAATTTTGGAAATTTTTCACCAAACGAATTTTTATTTTATTTTTGAACAAGTCTTTATACGCGATTGACTAATCGCGTATAAAGACTTGTTCAAAAATAATTTCATAAAATCACATTTTTAATCAATTTTTTTTAACGTGACAATTAAATATTTGGAAACACTCGAATAAAAAGTGCCAAGAAATACTTAATTGGTTTCGATTCGAATCGGACTTGAGTAAAAACGAAAATAGACAATATATATGCGAATACAATCTTAAGCCAATTTCGTTTTATTCCGAGCTCGGCAAATTTGACTTGCACCGACGATACAAAGATACGTCTGGGCCTTTTTTCGTCTATCCCTCATTCTCGTTTTTTCATTCTTGGTCATTTCCTCTCAGACACCGCGGAATGACATCGCGCGTTTTATAAATAGAGTCGAAGACCCCGTCACTGCTCTCCATCTCAGAAAACGTTGCTTTTGACGTAGCTGCCTATACCTATATTCGTATATAAATATATCTATACGAGTATAGCACGTATGTTGTTCGCACAGCGACGGTAAGTGAGAGATATATAGAAGAGAAAAGAACGAGACGTCCGTGACATTTTTGAAATTCGCCGAATACCGGACACCAGTCAAGACGTCTCAGACTTGCTAAAAGACGACGAAGACGACGACGACGACGACGAAGACATAGACTAGGACCGAAGGCTTACTGTACCAGCAGGCGTATAAGAGACAAACGCCAAAGTCGACAGGAGCCGTTACGTACACTATACACACACACACACACACATCGCCGGTTAGAATTTTCGTTCAACGCGACAAAACTCGATCTCACGTTCGCCATATGTTTCATTGCAAATTCTATCTCCCCCATTTCTCCTCCATTTTGTCCATTCTCCCATTTGGCGCATACATCTCTCATATTTCCTCCTCTAAATCGCATCGATTATCCATTTTTCCAAAAATTCCATTTTCCCTGCACTTTCTCCAAGTCCCTCGACTCCGTTCAAAGGATATTCAAGATCGCCTTTCACAGGATTCCTTCGTAGTCTGAATCCTGTCCGGACCCAACTGGATATGCATTTTCCACTTTCTCGAAAAAATACGGAATCTTTTTCGAATCTGCGCGGATTCTCGTATATCGTGAGATATATTCATGGTATGCGTCGGCTATATCAACTTCCGTTTCTAAAAGGTGATATGTATATATACGTATCGCATCATATACACGTCACTCTGGGAAATCGTTCCTCTCTCGCAAGAGCCTCGAAGGTTTGCCTCGTGTGCTATCCCGAGGGACACCTGTCGTCTAGAGCGCCGCGATGCTCGCGGGAACTTTTAACAAATTGCCACTCTTCCCTAGTCGTTTGACGCCGGGTTGCTTCTAGGAGCTTTTACTCTCTCTCTCTCTTTTTGACTCCCCACTTGCCTCTTCCTCTCTGTTTCATCCTCTCTACCCTCGGCAGTCGCGACGTTCCTGCTACGAGTTAACGTTGACGAATCGTTGCGATTTGCGAAACTCCCGTTGCAGTCGGTACTCGAGGTTACAACGGTCACGAAGCGTTGACGAATCGCCCAGAATTCGTAATCGGCCTTCCTTCTATATATCCGCTTGTACACACATATATATATATATATGCGAATTTTATACGCGCAAAAGACAGAAAGAGAGAACGCAGGACGAATTCGTCGACGTCGACGACAGACTCCGGCTACTTTGCACCGAATTAATAATCGACGAGAAACACGCACGGGATATATAGTTACGTTGGAACGTCACTAATTGGCGAGAAGCTACACGCGAAAACTTTCCTCGTTTTTGATTTTTCACTGTCTCTCGAATATCGTTTGGCTCTCATAAGCGTACATCGCGTCGCTCGTGTCATTAGTCAAACTCGTGAAATTTAACGGGGCAATGATAATATTACGTTTCCAAAAATGTAATTGTTTGTTCAAGAAAATTAGTGGATTTAATCAAATCGGAAATTAAATTATAGAAAATGTGAATTTAATTAGAATCGAATGACGTTTAATCGTTTTTATTCGTTCTTTCGTTTTAGCTTCTTCTTTTCTCTCTTTTACATTCTCCATGAAAAGGCTGTCTTCGTTCGTCTGGAACGGCCAAGCTATTATCGTCGTAACTGCAGTTTCCTCGAGCGGAAAATATGATTAATCGTTGCAAGGCGTGACGTTGATGACCCGCGATTACGAAACCCGTCATTCAACACCCTCGAAACTCGCCCCAAGACTCTTGGAAACTCGTGTAATAATTAGGCGGGTCTGGACGAGATCTAAACCGTCCGGCTTTTGCCACATGCCCGGTTGGGTTGACGGGTACATTCGCCGAGTAGCCACACGAGGGATCGTACAAACAAAACGAAACAACGGAAAACTAAGATAGCGCAATAATGCACGAGGAATTCATACGTTTTCAACGAATTCGTCGGGTACGAACGTTACCCGTCGGTGCACGACGACGTGACGAGCTTCGCCTCGCGAATATTCCGATTCTGACGTTTCAACGCCAATTACCAAGATGATTTATTCACAGGAGAAACGGCAGATGTGACCCTTTTTCTCGTAGTCGTCTCCTCCGTCATCGTTGTCTTCGCTTCGCTCGAACTTGTCGCCTCTGTTTATTTTAATGTAATATATATTTTCTTTTTAATTTTAGTCTGTCATTGAACGTTGATAATATCAAACATCGATAATTCGTAATAAAATAGTTGCCAATATAGACAATGACGTTGGAATGACGTACACATGACGTTGGAATGAATCAGATTTCTATATTTTTATAGATGTGGTGAATATGCGAAGATCGTTATTTTTCTATCAATTTGTAGAAGTCGAAAGTCCATCGAGAATCAAAGTTACAACCGTTTTATCAACATTGCAAATTTCTCGGTTAAAAGTCGAGAGAAAAAATGATTCTTAAAATAATTTCTCGCTCTCCTATTACCTACATATTATAATCATCAACCACCTTGCAAGATTAAAAAAAATCGTAAATAAATTACATCACAAATTCTTCGAATAATAATATAGTAAATTCGTCGTCAATAATATCAAATATAGATAATTCGTAATAAATTAGCTACAAATATTCATTTTAGTAACAAGCTAAAAATATCAACAATTTTTTTCATGCGAATTATTGTTTTTTAAGAATGTCTGGGGAATGTTATACACGTGCATAATTTATTTGATCTTCAAAACGTCGATGAAGCTTATTCGACCATTCGAGTTCCGGCGTAAGGTATATGTATGTATGGAAGACCGTTGAGAAAACCACAAAGGGCAACGACCTTTGGCATCGAGTTAAGCACTCAGTGAGACAGCTGAGTGCTCCAACACAGTATAGAAAGGGGCAGAGAGGGAGAGAGAGAGAGAAAGGTAGATAGAACTATCATATACTCTGACGAACACTTTGACCATCAGAGAAACCTCCCTCGGGGTATCTTGGCGAGTTGAAGAGGCAAATTCGATTTTCTCCCATGAAGTTCTAGAGTATACTGAGAGCTGAATATCTCGAGAAGCTTAACACATCATATTTCGTATACATATACATACCTTTATATATATATATATAAAGGCGATTTTATCCTTCTCAAAAAGGAGATTTAACTATTTATATACTTTTATAAGAAAGAGATACAGACTCGACACTCCAAAGTTTTGGATAACGCCTATTTTTAAATTGATTTTATATAAACAAAAAACCACCGAATTTTTATTATCTTTTATATTCGTGTAAGCAGCTAAAACTAAGGAAGAAATAAAGGACGATTACGAGAGAGTGAGACAAAGAGAGAAGATAAGAGGAAATGAAAGAATTAAGGAAATAAAACGGAGACCAAAGACAAGAGAGAAAGAGAGATTTTTACCGAGAAGTTCGTGGCCTTTTACAGCCTCGGTTTGCCATCCACGATGGAAGATTAAAACTCATCGGATACTCGTATTTCTTCTTTTTCTCGCTCTTCTCTCTTCCTCTGTCGATCTGTCCCCCTCGTCGTTCTCCTCCCTGGTTAAACATCGCGAAGACTGCTCTTTTTCCTTGGCCCCGTTCCTTCGTTTCATTTCACTCTTCGGAAAACTTCGTTGGGTAAACCTGCTCGCGAGATTTCCCGAAGCTATGTACCCGCCGCGCTTGTTCGTGACACTGGTTCGAAGACAAGTCGACGAGGGAGAGAAAGATATCGTTAGCGCGCGGAGACCGAGAGAAATAACTTCGAGACGACGATAGAGTATCGCTAGGACTCTGGTTCAATTTCATTTTCTCGAAGAAGCAACGATTTAAGTTTTACCCCGAGATTCTCGAGTGACGGGAGGAGATACGATTGTAACCGTGATTATTCTATCTTCCAACCATTCTACGTTTAAATGCACGAAACTTCTTACGGGTGAACGAAAACGAATACAAATTAGGAAATCGACTCCGTTCTATTTATATAAATAATTCACTCCTCTCGTATTTTGTTTTTTATTAATTCATGTTTTTTTCTACTTACAGACTCATCCCGCTATATTACAACCCAAAGAGTGAATTGAACGATCAACCAAAATGGCAAACGGCTTATGGTAAGTTCTCACTGTTTACTCAATTTCTTTATCTTCGATTTTTATAACACTTTTCTATTTCTTTTCCAATATAAATCGACGTTTATAAATTTCTCGATTTCATTCGACAATAATTTTATAAAAATTACACATAATTCTTTAATGTATACAGTGTTTATGTCATTACATATATTTAAACGTGTGCGAGGGAGAGAAAGAGACATCAGCGAGAGGGAGCGACCGAGAGGGAAATAAAAAAAATGAATTCTTGAAGCGACGACTCTGTGACAGACCGACTTAAATCACATATGATGTCACCGTAACGCCACCGAGAATTTCAGAGGCCCGTAGAGCGACTCTAATGTCACTGCTCTCTCTCTCTCTCTCTTCTTTCCTCTGTCCCGCTCGGTGCGACGCCAGCGTGAGATGCGCCAGAAAACCAGACGATGAACGTTTTCGCTTTCGTGAAATATATACGAGACTCATGAGGGTGGTTGCAATTCTTGCCCTCCCACACTCTCCCTCTCATCACGTTTCTCTTACTTCGTTTCTTTTTACACATTTTCTACCCTCTCTCTCTCGCTCTGTATCACTCTCTCTTTCTCTCTCTCTCTCGCTTGTAGAAGCAAACAGCGAGCATCTTCTTCGCGACGCCGCCTTTCTCGTATCACTATTTTCTCGTTTTTCTTCTCGACCCACCTCCAGTATTCCTCCTCTCTCGCGTCTCCTCAACCACTCTCCTCTCTCGGTTTTCATATACGTATATAGAAAACACACTTTTTTTTTCTTGTTGACGCTCTTTGACTAGAAGCGTAAGCGCGAGACGAGACGAGCGTCATCAATCTTCCTGCAACTTCCTCCTTTATCAGGAAGTTCCCTTTGACGAGTTTATTCACCGTCTCGATTCGCGTTACATTCTGTCGCGGTACGTCGTAATTTGTTTTTATTTTGTTTTTTAATCACGAAAACTTAATTTCGCATGATAAATTTTCCGTCAACCGAAGTAACGTTGGTCAATGATCGTTCGTCCTATATTTCAAAATTTTGCTTCGAAACCAGACAAAAGTTAATATTTTTAAACAATTTATTATGAAATTATAAAAATTTTATAAAAAAAAATTAACTTTTATATTTTATGTTTATATTTATTATATTTCTATTTTATAAACAAAAATAAACAATAATATTTTATAAATATTATAAAAATTATAAAAATTTTCTAAGATTTATTGAAAATCTGAAAATTCACTCAATTCTTGATTTTTATTTGAACTTTGCGCAATGTAAATCGAATGACCCAGGGAGGACCGTCACACATTCTCGTTCCGCAACATAAAACACATAAATTTCTCAACACGTACTAGGATATACCGTATAGTGGATGTCATCTTCGTCGTTGTCGTCAGGTGTCCGCGTACTTAAATAAATAATATAACGAGTGTAACGACAAACGGGTAAGGAGCGAAGGTGGTTGGCCCACGTGAGGTTAGAAAAGAGGAAGCGAAGAATGAGGAATAAGAAGTGGCGGAGGCGCGTAGTCTGCGCGACGACTATAAATAATCGGGGGAATCCCGGCAAAGGTGGCTGCCAGAGCCAAAGAGCGCCTCTGGCTCGTTTCCCTCGATCCTTCTCTCTTCTCCACCATTTTGCGACTTCTTATTTTTCTCGAGTTATGCGAGAATCTTCGCATTCTACACACGATCGTGGCTCTTTCCCGCGTAACCGCATAATGGTACCCAAAAAAAAAAAAAAAAAAAGGAAAGGATTATTGCTTTGCATACTTTCCTCTGCCTCTCTCTGTCCCTCCGTCTCTCTTTTACCTCGACATACACGCCAAACTGTAATCCGATTGCGCTTAAAAAAAAAGCTCGTACCTACGTGTATCGCTCGTGCAAAGAAAAATCGATTCAAGAGACACACATGCGAGACGGTCCGACGCCGGAGAGCACATTTCGTATTCGATTCGTGGCGTTTCGGCGAAACTCTCCTCTCTCCCATCCCCTTTTGCTCCACCCCTCTGTCCTTCCGGTATATTACGTCTGGCCAACGGTCATTTCTCATACCGATTTGAATTTTCAATATATCACGAAAACCAGAGTGTCCAATCTGGCGGTGACACGGTCCGGACGTAAAATCTCAACGATGAGACACTGTAAATTGCATTTTTTATACGAGAATTTGATCTTGTACGAATTGGAGGATTTTGAAAGTTTGTTGGAACGAAAAAGTTCATACCGAAAATCCCAAAGAAATAAATCGTTATCGATATCGAAGGAAGAATTTATCTCTCGTCGTTTATCTCGTTGTTTTTCTCTCGTGCAATTTATTTTTTACGCGCGCGAGAAGGTACGAAAAATGTCCACAGTTTAATTCCGAGCAATTTTCGCGAATACGGTCTCGTCGTTGTTCCATTCACAAGATGGACCAGACCGAAAGGGGGAGCGACTAACCCGAGAGAAGAAGAAATGTCCGCGAAGCGAAAAGAGGACGAGAGTTTGGATGAAAAAAACCGGGCCTAGAGATAGAGAAGAGCTATATATAGCGGGCACGTGGCGATCTGACAATTTGGCGTCTCTCGTTCCAACGCTGGAAAACCACCCCGAGGACGTTCACCTCATCGATCCGCGTTGTTCGTACGTTCGCGAAGCCTAAAGAGCGAGAGAGGAAGACATTTTTTTCCCCTCGACTCTTTGCCTCGTTGTCGAATAGATCGCGAACTCCGTGGAAAAGAGACGAAGCGAGTGGGAAAGAAAGAAAGAGTGAGAGAGAGAGAGAGAGGCTGAACCAACCGAGTAAGACAGTGATAGAGACATGGGTACAACACTGCCTGACCTAGATTGCCTCAAGCAACCAACCCCTCTATTCAACCCCCTTTTTGCTATAGTTATCTTTAACGATTTACAGCTGCTCCACCCGACTCGTACCTTCGCCGACGACGCCGTCGTCGAACGAACGAGTGAGCGAGCGAGCGAGCGACTAACTCTAAGCTTTTCCTTACGACGCCTCCAGCTTTCCATCTCGAACAATATATACGCGTATCCATAGATATGTTTGTGAGTATCAACCCTTCTTAGGACCAAGAATCTTCCGCACTGTATAATATCCCTCGGTTTTGCTTCGAGCCCAAATGACATCTTGAAAAATTCATCAATCTCCTCTACTAGTTTCCATCCTCTTTCACCTAGTTGATTATGCACGCATTCGTCCAGACAAATTGAGAAACGATCACAGTACGTTGTATATCGACTCGAATGGATTTCACGAAAGCGTGAAAACTCGATGGAAGGATTCTCATGTTTTTCCCGTTGCTCTGATGACGGTTTGATTGAAGAGCTTATTAAAACGAGGGCGAAGGTCAAGACAGTGACGTTGGAATGAGTCAGATATCTATTTTTTCATAGCTGTGGTGATTGATTGAACATCGTTATTTTTCTATCAATGCGAAGGATAGATAATCGTCTTTCCATTCATAGTGAGAATTCTATTCTCTCAGGATAATAAGAAGCCGCATTCCTATCGAGAATCAAAGTTACATCCGTTTCATGGACACTGCAAATTTCGCGGTTAAAAATCGAGAGAAAGAATTCTTCTTCTCAAAATAATCTCTCGCTCTCTAATTATAATCATCCACACCTCGCAAGATTAAAAAACCTACCCTCAAAAATTCCATGAATAAATTACATCGCAAATTGCTCGAAATTTTATGGCGTAGGAAACCATGAGGACTAAATAGGTATTCACCCAGGCGAGATAGAGACGCGGGAACGATGCAAACCGGGGCGGAAGAGCGTCCGGACCGATGATATCTAGGCTCGTTAACCTTTATGTTTGCATCACATTCGTCGAGAAAAGCGGTCCATGCTCGTATCGAGAGTTCGAACATATATTGAGATAGCGTGTATGGGAGTACGCATCTATCTACGAGACAGTAATCGACGAATGCTCGTCGATAATTGCAATAACTGTCCCATACTGTCTCCTCATCTCTCTCCATTTGTGCTTACACTCTCTGTATTTAACGTTGGAAATTGGAGGGGTTATGTGAGGGGGGGGATTGAGTATGGGAACATAATTACCGTTCAACCCTCTCGGCCCATTAAACCATAGAGCACGTATCGCAGACTCTCCTCTTCACAGCTACTCTCGATGCATTTTGCAGCGTGCGAGAGTGCCGCTTGAATTTCCATAAAGGCATTTGCCCCTTCCCCTCCTTTCGCTTGCTCTTTGTACATCTATTTCGAAAACTATTGAATTCTCGTCAAATTGCATTATCCGAGAGGTCACTGTATACATTAACTATCGAACTCGGTACATTGCGTGCGCGTTAATTTTGGGAATTGTGGAAAGGTTGGAAACGATCGAGGAGACTGAACCGAAATAATCGAGAATCGTTGCTCGTTATGTTTGAGAATGGATAGGAGTGATTTTTCAATGACTATACATTGAAAAGTGCAGAAATATACGAGTATTATTTTAGTTGTGATTAATATTTTTATTGTTCAGTAAATCTTTGTTTCAGAGGTTTTTGCTTTATCGTTTTATTTCAATGTTTTGTGTCGTTCGCAATTAGTTAAAATTTTCTCGATATGTTTTCTGTTACAGACAAATCCATCTATAGACCGAACAAGTAGGGTCTCGTCATTGAAATTTGGCGAGAATCCGGCGTTTAGTTAACGAAAACAATAGGGCTAGTTGAAAAAAAAACAAGACTTCCAAACCAATTTGAAGTAGTCGCTTTTGTCTTTTTTTTTTGAAAAAGAAAAACAAGAGAGAAGAAATATAATCAACAATCGCTCTCATCAAAGTGGCTCAGAGCGTAAGTCCTCGTAGAGTGCACCAGGAGTGCTCCGGTGTGGAGATACAGGTGCAGGAGAGGCGAGATTCACCGAGGCGCATGCCTTATCTGTGGCCTGACATGACAACCCGGCTATTCGCCATGTTCTACACGGTCGAGGTCGGAGACACCAAGTTCACTATTCTCAAACGTTATCAGAATCTCAAGCCAATTGGCTCGGGAGCACAGGGAATCGTCTGGTGCGTTTACGAATTAAAAATGAGAAACAGTTTGAAATAAAATTTCTCAACAATTTTTGTTTCTTCTAATTTTACATAATTTTATTATTTTTCAGTGCTGCATACGACACTGTAACGGCGCAAAATGTCGCTATCAAGAAACTCTCGAGACCCTTTCAGAACGTTACCCATGCGAAGAGAGCTTACAGAGAGTTCAAGCTGATGAAGCTTGTAAATCATAAAAATGTGAGTATCGTTTGAACGAATCATAATTTATGTTTTGTTTTGTAATTATTCTCTTGTAACTTCGGACTGATCCTTTTTTCTGAATGATTTTATTTCGTAGATTATCGGTCTTTTGAACGCCTTCACACCCCAACGTTCGTTGGACGAGTTTCAAGATGTATATCTGGTTATGGAGCTGATGGACGCGAATCTGTGCCAAGTTATCCAGATGGATCTCGATCACGAACGCATGTCTTATCTTCTCTATCAGATGTTGTGCGGTATCAAGCATTTACACTCGGCTGGAATAATCCACAGGGTTCGTGTATAATCGATTATTCAAACACGAGTTTCCGTGTTAATTAAAATATCGACGGGTTCGTGTAAATTATTTTGAGTTCATTTTTGATATTAGGATTTGAAACCGAGCAACATTGTCGTAAAGTCCGACTGTACGCTGAAAATATTGGACTTTGGCCTCGCGAGAACCGCAGGAACGACGTTCATGATGACACCGTATGTCGTGACACGATATTATCGAGCGCCCGAAGTAATTCTCGGCATGGGCTACAAGGAGAACGTCGATATATGGTCGGTCGGTTGTATAATGGGAGAAATGATAAGAGGAGGCGTTCTATTTCCCGGCACCGATCACATCGACCAGTGGAACAAAATAATCGAGCAGCTTGGCACACCGGCCCAAGAATTCATGCAACGACTTCAGCCGACCGTAAGAAATTACGTTGAGAACAGGCCGCGATATCCCGGCTATCCGTTCGAGAGGCTATTTCCCGATATTCTATTTCCCACGGATTCCTCAGAACACAATAGACTGAAAGGTGAGATTACTCTCTGACCTCGTTTTGTGCCTCCTTTTTTTCTTACTCCATATATAACTTAATAGCGCAAAATATATTCGTCTTTGTAATCGACAATGTCAATTTATTTCCATGGTAAAACGAAGCGAGCCAAGCCAGAGATTTGCTATCGCGAATGCTCGTTATCGATCCGGAACGGCGTATTTCCGTGGACGACGCTTTACTGCACAATTACATAAACGTCTGGTACGACGAAGGAGAGGTCAATGCTGTGAGTATTATTTTTATACATGTTCTAATTGATATATTTTGTTTTCGATATAGTACTGAAACTATTTGAGAAAAAACCGTGTGCATATCTTAGATATCTCAAATTTATTGTCAATCTGAAATAGTTTGAAATTTCATAAAGTCTGGAGTTCTCAATCGATTCCCTTAAAATGTACCCACGTTCCATCAAAATACACCGAAACCATCGTAAATTTTTTTTCAATTACAGCCCGCACCTGGTCCCTACGATCACAGCGTCGATGAGAGGGAACACACGGTCGATCAATGGAAGGAATTGATCTATCAAGAGGTAATGGAGTATGAAACAAGTCACAATCCAGCGACCTCGGCTCAGCCCTCGGAAACCGCCGGATCTCGGTAGATGGAACGAAAATCGCGCTTTCTCGCCGTCGAGGAAGAGTCGTCAACGACGAACATCTCGCCGGATCGTTGAGCGCGACGAGGTCACGACAGGCCCGCGATACATACAGACATCCGACATCCACACATATATACATATATATATATATCTGTGTGTGTGTGTGCGTGTGTGTATGTATGTATCTATATATCGGTTACAAGGATATATGATAATCGGCAGAGCTCGTTTACCGAAATTGAACGCCCCGTGTTTCGTCGCGGTTGCGAGCGACGAGGAAAAAGATGCGCGAAATCCGCGTGAAACCTCTTCTCCTTTTCTCGCCCGATGGATAACTCTTTCGGCGAATTATACACGAGTAATAGACCACAAACATATACACGTATACACATACATACACGTACTAAATTAGCGATCCGTGTACGAAAAACTGAGGCGAGGGTATCGAGCGATTTTCCGTGACGAAAGGAATTCGAACGAGAAACTGTCTCTGTCTCTAGGCTACTCATTCAGAGTGTACCATGCAAGGTATACGATATTTTGATAATAGATACCATGTTCCTTCCACGAGGGAATGACAATAGAATCGTAACTTATTATCTTTGCTATAAGAGAAAGAAAGAAGAAGAAAATGCGCAGGGAGGGATTGAAATTGGAGAAAACTTAACGGAGACGACGAGCGTCATTCAAACCTGCAATATACGTCGATCGCGGCGTCGTAATAGCTATAACATTTTCTACTCTTTACTTGGATGGAACATAAAGAAACAAACGAAGCAACAACAACAATTACGCAAAAAAACATCGCGCTAATGAATCGCGACAACGACATCTGTCCCCGGAAAGGATGATGGATAATACAACGTGTGTCGGTGAGATTTCGATGGTTTTTAAAATTATAATATATTTTATTCCTATTATCTCGAGGACGAAGGTTTCGCGTACGCGTTCTACACGATATGGCGATAAAAGACGGAGACACAGTCACACAACTTACACACATTACACACACACACGCACACACACATATGCATACACGAAAAGCGCGTCTGTTTTGCAAAGTCGACGAGAAAAGTCTTTACATTTTTTATCGCGAGCGAAAACGAGAGGGAGAGAGGAAAAAAACGCGCGAGGAATTTGCGAATACAGCGAAAAAAAACAACGTTATTTCGTCAAATCGCTGAAGGCAATTTGCCGCTATGCCAATGAGCAATGAGGTATACGCGACGATAATAGAAGAAAATAAAACTCGGAGAACGGATGAAGATATGAATAATTGTATTTATTATGAATTAATGGCGAGGTGGAAAGATGAAAAACAGAACAAAAAAAAACAACAAAAATCTACGAATCGCATATTTGCGAGGAGAAGTACCACGAGATTGTGGGAGAGATGATTGAGTGATTGTAATTGTAAACGTTGAATTTTTATTTTCCACGATGAATAGTTATGTGAATATATTGCTACAGTCCGATCCAAATAATCAAGCTTTTGTAACACTAATAATAATAATAATAATATTAATAATATTAATAATAATAATAATAATAAATTAATTGATAATTGCTAAATTACGTAATCGTATTGCACACGATATTACAATTTAGGTACGAGTGAGAAAAGACGAGCGGTGGGGTTGGTACGGTGTGCATGATAATTCGCGAGAGTGAGAGAGTAAGAGTTTTTCGCGCGATAGAGAGAGATACGATGGTAATTTTTTGTTTCGGGAGTGTTTAGTCAAAGCGGGTACGGGCTTTGCCAAAAATCTTTGCGAATTACGTGGAAGTGGCAAGGAATTTGGCTTGGAATTTTCATGTGAAATTTTATGGACTGCTCGTTTGGACATTTGCACCGCGTTCAATTTTTTTAACGACACTTTCGTCGTGTTCGCCTCCGAGCGGTTCGAAGAGTTCACAGTCAATTATCGCTGA
Source organism: Netelia fuscicornis (assembly GCA_946811545.1). NCBI lineage: Eukaryota > Metazoa > Arthropoda > Insecta > Hymenoptera > Ichneumonidae > Netelia > Netelia fuscicornis. The sequence continues at coordinate 14,536,824 of OX328011.1, read as the reverse complement.
TTAATATACAATTTATTTCAACCTACCTACAGGGTACTAAATAACGACAATTTTTTCACCATTGACAAAGGCGTGATAACTCAGAATACTTGAGAAGTTCGTCCAACTTTTTGCTAAACAAAATATTTGTGAAATTGTCGAGCTTTCCTCGCAGTGCGTTACAATTTTTAATGTCGATTATAACAATAAAATAATAAACAATTTTGTGTATTTTGGAAAAAAAAAGAAAAGTGAATATCGAGAACGGTCGAGACGATACACACAGACACATATAAAAAAGAAAGCAAACCACATCGCGGTTTCCCAAAGATTTTTGGGTCCGTGCTTTGCGCACGTGAGCGAAGGGCGAGGGGTAAAGTGATATATCCGAGTAAAATTATATATTATATATAAATACATTATAAATATAATTACGATGATAACGATTGATAAAAACACAAACACACACACTGAGGTACATAATAAATAAGAGAGAAAGAGAGAGAAGAAGAAGAAGAAGAAAAAGAAGAAAAAGAAAAAGCTGTAGTTGTAAGAATAACTAAGGATAATTAATTGGTTAAAAAAGAATTAAAAAATTGGTTAATGATAATCCTCTTCTTAGGGCGTTAAGAGGCAGATGCAAAGCAGAAATAATATTTTAAAGAAAACTGATCACGTGTGAGACGACGTACTTTCTGGCGAAGTGGCGAATAGAAATAAATAGGCGAGAAGGCAAGGGAGAAAAATGAAGGAAGAAAAAAAATAAACCAAACAAACAAACAAATAATAATGTCCATGTTGCTAATTTAGTGGTGAGGTAGTTTCGCGCGTAGGTAATGACATTTTTAGTGACTACAAGTAGAGATGAGTTAAGGCCCGATTAGTCGAGGAAAAATAATTAAATGAATAAATTGAAAAAAAAAACAAAAAAATGAAAACGTGGCAAACGCAGAAAAAAATGAAAATGCATACGACATACAGAAGAAAAAAAACATCAACAACAACAACAACAGCAACAACAACACGTGTAGCTTATAGATTAGCTTAGGCTAGATATTTATAGGTGATCATCGAGAGCCCGTTCCTTCTCGTTAGAATGTGTAGCACCGTTGAGGGGATACGAGCGTCGAACCTACAAGTTGCCGCAATTTAGTCAGAGACCTCCCGTGGCTAAAAAGTGTTTCTTCTTTGGTTTGTGTCTCTCACCCGTTTCTTTCATATCCATTTGTTTTTTCTATAAACAATACTGAACATTGAGTCGCGATACTACGCTCGCATCGATCGACGATATCTCTCTACTCGACGATGCCTTGCCAATTAAGGTTTGTTATTTGATTTTTCTTTTCGTTGTTAATTTTCTCGTCGTGCCCGATAATACGTACTCGAAACGAAAAGTTCGAGCGCGAGCGTTTAATGTACAGTTTATTCCCATTAGCCAATATCGTCGATCGATCGCGATGCGTTACTCGTTTTGTATTAATTTCGAACTTTTCAACGACTGTACCGATCTTTCCTCCTCTCTCTCTCTCTCTCTCTCTTTCTCTTTCTCTCTCTCTCTCTCTCTCTCTCTCTCCTTCTCTTTCTCCTTGAGAGAAGAAACGAGAGGAAGAAACGTATCAATCCAGCCAACGAAGACGATTCTACTACAAAAGCCTCCCAACAAAATCCGAAAAAGAAACAGCAAGAAACTTGTCCCACGCAGTAGTAAAAGAAGGAAAGAAAAACGTTGAAAAAAGTGCAGTGTAATCCTAATTTATTATAAATATTATCACATTAATATGAACTGATATATACCTCTTCTGTAAATACGTTTAACGAATAATCATTACAATTATGCCCTTAACGATAAATGAAAGAAAAAGAAAAAAAAAACAAACAAAACACTAACGATCGAGCAGCAACAATAATTGCGTATATAATTGTTTTACAAAGAAGATGATAAGAAAAAAGAGAAACAAAACGAAGAAGAAAGAAGGAAAAATGCTAACGATGATTAATTTGTGAATATGATGAGTGCGCGATATGGTAATGCAATTGCGTATATCGTTGCGTCCGTCTTTGACGCGACGATATCGATATTCGTTGTATTTTCCAACACACGGTATATAAATATTATACATAATTTTATTATTAAAAAAGAAAAACAAAGAATGATTGAACATGGCCACAGATGAACGACGCTAATCTTATATTGACCCCGACGAACGACCTGAGTGAGGAACGAATGGTAAAAAAAACAACAAAAAAAGAAAAAGAAATAAGAAAAGAAGAAAAAAAAGTATATCGGTGATCATCACTACTGTATTATTATCAAATATTATTATAACGATTATCATGAATACAAGGTGTAATAACCACTATCGACGAGATTAACATTTACATAGCTGAATGTGAGAACGTCGATCGAAGTGCAAGAAAAATGAAAAAGAAAAACAAAACGAAAAAAAAATAAACCAAGCTGTATCATTCGTGTACTTAGACGAGAGAGCGGGCAAATTATATGGTTTAGCGTTCATTGATGATGATGATGATGACAACGTTAGGACAGATACTTAGATTTAGACTCACTAAATGGGTTTCTAAAAATTGAAAAAAAAATAACAAAAAAAAATGCTTACTGCTGTATCGTGGCAGTCTGTGGAGATCTTTCTTGCTAATTCGCAATTAAATGTCTCCTAATGATGGTTCGAAACGAAACAACTCACTCTCCCTATTATGGTCTCGGCCTGCCGCAAATTGGGTACTCATTCGAACCATCCTCGCGTGCCTCGATACATCAGTGTCGAAGAAGAAGAAAAAAGAATTACCAAAAATGTAAGAAACGAAGAAGAAAAAATATGAAAAAAAGACGCTCGAATTTCCGTCTACAGGTATCCTTTCTTGATACAAATAGATGAAAGAATTAAGAAACAGACAACAAGAAAAACAATGAGAAAACAAAAACCGATGAACTACCATAATGTATAATCATCTACCGAGAGTTGGGGCACGTTTCAACTACACACTGCTAGCGTTAAAGAAACGATCATTATTTATTGGCAACTGAACCAATGCTCAATGACGCTGTTGGTTTGAATTAATAAAGAAAAAAGCTGATAAAACCCATCGGCTTTTTTGTTCGCCACACCTTTAAATTTATTTCCTGCCAGAAATTACCCGAATCCTTGAAGATTGTCAAGAGCGATAGGAACTTAATTGTAAGTTTATGACTTTATTGGTTATTTTTTTTCGATATAATGTTTGATTTATTCACGTTATCAGCAAAACAAAAGAACGCTGCAGACAGCGTATTTTCGATAAAGCCATTCATCGCGAATTAACTCTGAAAATTTTACGTTTTAGCACTTCGTCAATTTGATTAGTACAAATTGCAAGAAAAAAAGACTCGTTATAAATGCAAAAGCAACGGAACATCTTTACATCCAACGAGAAAAAACTACGAGAATCGATCTTCTTTACATCTTGACGGATATGGCGAATTGTGTGGCATGTTCATGCGACGATCATGAATTTGATGAAGAGATTGATGTCATTTACCAACCTAACGCCAGTGAGATAAAAGGTAAAGGAAACGATTTTAAACCAATTCCGCGATAAATTATATCCAGTCGTTTTTGTAATGTTCAAGATAATTTTTCCAATGGTGATGCGAGTGTTTGGAAAATATTTGTGGATGGAAACGAGGCTGATTTCGATAACTGCGACGACGAAGCTACACTCTTCAATCGAGTTCGTTATAAAATTATAAAATTAATTGTTGCTTCAACAACGTACAATCTCCATTAACAATATTTTCTCGCGAGGTGTGGTGGCTGAGCAAACCACCGAAAATACCGGCACGGACGTGTGTCGTGCCTGCTCGGCGAATTCAGGTAAACAATATCGTATACTTTGCCTATTTCGTAAATTCAGGTAAAACTTGCCTATTTCACGAATTCAGGTAAAAAATAACGTATACTTTGCCTATTATGTAATATCAGAAACATTCTTGGTATAAAAGATACTAAAAAAAACTTTTTTTTTCAGGTAATACAAGAACGTTTGTCATCAACGGTAAAGGGTTTACCATGCACGAGTGAAAGTCGTGGCAGAACCCCGAAGTGTAAGAAAAAGAGACAAATAGTGAAAAGCAACGTCGAGTACGTCAACGTTCATTCGGTTGAGGAGAAGAAAACAGCATCTTGCCAAGAAGAATCCGTTCGCCTTATACCAGCTTGTGCCAGAACACTCGACGAATTACTGTGATAAATAAAACATATGAATTCATAAAGTGGATTAGGGCAAGAAAATTTATGATTCAAAATTCGTCACCTACAGAATAGTTTTAATAGCTCGGATGAACGCCAGGGATTGTAAATATATACGGACAAATTTGAAAATAAACTTCCTTTATCAGATATATAACTCTTTTATTAAATTTGTCGAATTATAACGGAGTGCATTGGAAAATACGCCTAAAACGAGTAAAGAGAGAAATGAAGGAGGGTCAACAGCTGGTATCGAATTGTATAAGATCTGGGCCTTCCGGTTGCGGTGCTTCATGATACCAAACATCTTCGAAGTCCCATAGATCCGGATGAAGGTGCTCTCTTCCCGGCGGTGGTCCTGGCCTTTCGGGACTCGGAGGATACCTTTCAACATCGAAGAATCTCTCGATATCTTCTACATTCGCTCCTCGCTGTGGGCATACATTGGTCTTTCGCGGAATCTTCATGGAAGCTTTTATCCTCGATGGACAAGGCATATCGTATCCCTCCGAGTCCTCCTCGAACGAGATATCACCCTCTTGGAAGTCCTGCTCGAACGGAACATCCGCATCGAAATCACCGATCTGTTGTTGCGTGTGTTTCTCGAACATACTTTCCATTCTTCGTTGCTGTTCCCTCTCGTCCATGCGTTTTTGCTGCTTCCGGGAAAATTCTCTAGCAGCAACAACGGAGGGATGATCCCGGCCATATCGTGGTTGAAAAGCTGGATGCGATATATCTGGTATTTTGTAGATTTTTCTCTGTCTCGGTGGACTTGGTACGTATTCGAGTTCATCTATTTTTTCCCCCTCCAATATAGAAGCGTCGCCAATTCCCTCAATCCCAACCGCATTGCTACTGACGTTCGCGACAGTTACGACGAATTCTCGTCTAGCGTTTTGTAACTCTTCGAGCTTTTCTTGTACAGCCGCGCTCTCGATGGCATCTTGCTCATCAAGCGACTCGTTTATTACTTGTAACGATTTGTTCACAGCTTGCGATGTTCCTGGCGGTGGGACTATGCATACGATTGTATTTTGATCGCTGTTTATCGTACCGGGCGCGATGATTATTTTATCAACCACCTCGCTTTGGGCAACGGCCGTCACTATCTCAGCATTCATTCCTCGCGCAAGATTTTCCGTGCCCTCGGAGATTGGCGATGGAACTGCCACTGCGGTTCTAGGTACCCCCGATGGTCCTGCCTGAGATCAATTTATAATCGGTCAAATAGGCTTTTCATCGACCCGTCGTTTTTTTTAGTTCATGGAGTTGTAATAATTATCAAAGAAAATAATTTGCTCGAGGAATAAATCGACTCAAAGAAAGCGAAGAACCGAAGTTACCGATGATCTTCCTCTCGCACCGGGTCTAGCGGTCACGACGTGACCCTTCGCAATCGCAGCATCGACCGTAGGGATGGGGCGCGCCTTTCCTCTCGCTGACGCGGGTGGACCTCTGGGAAGGGTGTCCTGCAGTCCTCTTCTCTCGCGTCCAAGTCGAGCGTCCCCACCTACTGGAGCTGGTGTGCGTCTAGGACGTCTTCCAGGATCTTCTCGTCGCTGCTCAGCCGCCGCGATCTTCTCAGCCGCTAATTTCTGTCTTATTTGCATCGTCCTCGTAGTCGACGGACGTGCGAGGTCGATTTTTTTCGGAGGTGCAGGACGCGGACCGACCTTAGCTAGTCCAGTACGTGAGCGTGCCGGGCATAGTCCGGCTTTTGCCGAAGCCTCGGGACGACGTTCACGATCCTGTTTCTGAACTATGGCTGCCGTTTTTGCTTCTCGCAGCATCTGCGTTCGAGTCATCGCAGGACGCGACACGCCACTGGGACGCGCGGAACCGGCGGGACATCCGCCCGTCCGTCGTCCTGCCATTTTTTTTCAAGTTCTAGACAAGGATTTTTCCTTTCCTTTTATTTCCCTTCTTCGTCTACGCGTTCCTCGGAATGAAAAGCTTACTGAAATTTGGACTCTGAATATTGATGTTTCCAGGATTGTTATCCCCTGTAGAAGGGATTATTCAGACCGGTGATTTTCGACGTCTTGACGTTCCTGAAGATGATGGAATTAATTCACTCTTTTCATTGAATTGTAACGAAGTTTACAATCAGTGGATAAAATTATATTCGAACCTTCGGTAAAGCGAGGATAAAATAAACAATGTGTCTTTCATGGTTTCGGAGCGTCCAGGATCATCCGGTCATCACCAGCCATCGTTTTTTCATTCGTGTGGATTTCATAGTTTCATGATTCGATACTCTAGAATTAAATTCCATAACTGTTGATACTCGCCCAAAATTTAAACTGGTAAGGTTTTCGACTCATCGATTCTATCTCCTTATTTTTATTCCCATGTATTTACGTCATATCTCTTCCAAGATATTTTTGTACTCACGAGAATTTTGGATGTTCGATGCAGGCCGGAAACTATTTCGATTTTCTTGTTGAAAAAATCGGTTACATCACTAGTTTGGGAAAAAAAAACGTCAACTTGTCATTTCCAGAAATAAATGAAGGACTCTTACAGGGTGGTCTGCTCAATGCGGACCACATGAGAACGAAGCTATCCTTGCCATAACCAATACCATCAAATTCACCTGTAATATAATCATCTTATAAGTTTCTTTTGTGAATCGAAACAAGCTCCAAAGAAAGAATAACAATATTTCGGTCCTTTGGATTATTTTTTTGAAAGCTCGAGTAAAGCATACCCAAAAGGTTGGGGTTCTTCCATTGTAATAATAACCGAATATTATTACTTATAAAGTTTATTTCCTGAATTAATAGAAATAATCCAATAGTAATGTGTGAAATGTATCATAAATTTTTTTTTGTAGACAAGTTTTGACGATGAAATGGGAAAGACAGTCGTAAATAAATCCAATCGCCATGCCTTCAACCCTAAAAAATCCCTCGTAACTCGTACGACCATCGAACGAAGATATAATGTCAAACGCATCGTTGAAGAGAGGCGAAACTCGTACAACAGTAAATGTCGACGAGCCATCGACGAGTAAAAATGAAAAAACAAAGAATCTTCAGGCTGGTACTTTTTTGAAAAATAAACATCCAGAATTGTTCGAAATTTTACCACGTCGTGGAGGCTTTCGTCGTCACGGGACGACTCGTCGAGATGTGTTTCACAGCACTGCCATCAGTGATGTTTCTACATCGGAGGTGTAATTTTGTGTTTTTAATATTTCTATTTTTCACCAATTTTGAATAACATTTTCCAAAGATTCCCATATTATTCGATTTACCATTTTTTAAAATATATCGTATGAAAGATATTTCCCCCACCCACGAGAGAAGAACTCCCAAGGGAATACGCAAATATTGGCGAGGTTTTGGAAACAACTATTCGATGTCCGAGCACAAAACTCGTATCCAAAGATGTTCGAAGGAATAATTTGGTATTGTACATTTTATACAGAATCACGGGACTCAAATTTGTATTTTATTATTAGATTACTCGTGAACCGTGTAACGATCAATTTTATTTAATTACGATTACGATTCTGGTTCCATAGGTGAAGATATACAGTATAGCGATCAGTACTGTGATGATGCTGGCTCAGAGAAGCTACGAAGATATTACGATGGAGCATGTCAGTCTCACCGAAGAATACTTTCGGAGCTTAAAGCAGCCCGACGGATATCCTGAAAATATTGATCAACTCTTGCAGCTATTAACAGCCTTGAAGAACAGTGGCAAATTGGAGAAGCGAGCAACCGAAGCAGAACAAACAGCTGAAGAAAGGATCAAGGAAGAGAAAGGAAGCGACGAAGATTATGAAACACAAATGAGCGACACATTACCTTGAAATAGTTTCAATATTTTCACGAAAGTCACATCATGCATGTTTCGATACAAAGAAAAAACCAAGACGAATAATCACGAAATTGAATAAAAATTGAAATTAGTAAATGGTTAGGTAGTCTCGTCTCGAAATCTCATTTCTCGTTCACTCACTTCACGCCAGTCTTCGAATTCTCAGTTGCAAAATAAATTGACATTTCGGTCGATACAAATTTGAAAGTATAATTAGGATTTTAGATTTGAGTAAATGGAATTATAATAAATATAATGAATTTAGGAACAGCGAAGAGAAGGAATAGAAAAGTTTTCATAGCTGGGAAGGATGATTTCGATATCCAACCTGTCGTTTATTCGTTCAGGGTAGAAGGACATGGACCATCATCTGGTTCTGTAATGACTGCGGTACGACCACCCCATTGGGTTTATCACGATCATGCATTGGGTGTAATTTGGATACTCTTTCGCAATAATCAAAATTCTGTAGGTCAGTCAAAATAGAATTTAGATCATTGTAACGATTGAACGATGAAAATCTGTTTCTATTAAATATACAAACATTTGTATAGTCAATTTTATTTTGAATTTATTATATAAAGGCACGTTTTAATTAATCGTTTCAATTAATTCCACAGGGATATCTCAGTTACATTGGTGTTTAAGATTTTTGTTGGATCTGAAAAATTCTCAAGGACAATACACAGGGGATGTCAACATTTGTATCCAAACGATTCAGGACCATCTTATAGATCGATATGCTAAACTTGGCACGATTATGGAAAAATCGGTGGAGGAAAAGTCACTGATAACGAGTCAAAATACTAAATTGCCCGTGGAATCAATTCCAAGATTGGTGAAAAAAGAAAAAGAAGAAACGATGGAAAATGAATTGGAAAATAGTAACGCGAATGAATCGATTGTGGTAAAGCAAGAAAAAGAGTCGATGAGTTCGATTGAGCAAGATCAAATTGATTCAACGATCGATGCTCGGGAAGAGCTCGAAGAAAACAGTTTAGTTACGGGTGCGGCTAAAGGGGTAAAGTAGATGAGATTAATTATAAATTCTATCGAATAGAGATAATATATATTTACAAGTATATTATATGTTTTGCATTACGTTAGGATCGAATAGGTTTTGACTAAAGCTATGTATTTTAGATAACAGGAACTTCAACGCCGATTCAGGAAGACAACAGCAAAAAAGTATCGAAAAAACACGAAGGAAAGGCACGGACGAAGCATTCTAAAGAACACTGCAATCCCACAAGATGTGGGACTCTGGAACGAAGTAAGGACAAAGAAGAAATAGTCAGCTTCACCTACAATGAGATGATAGCGAGTGGACCTGCACCCTGTAAAGAATCATACTCTCTCCATGACTTATTGGATGAAAGAAAATTGTTTGATGAATTGGATGAAAAAACGGCGCGTCAAGCAATTCAGGATAAAGATCCGACCAGTACAATATTTACAGATTTATACATTTACTTTATAATCGTGATAATCATAAATCTATGTAATATTGAATCTTTGATTGTAAACAGAGATGGACTTAACTAATACGAGTACGAAAGAAATGATGGACTTTTTGAATTCTTCGAGATTCGAGCACATTGAGAGAATTAAAAAAGAATTGGATGAACTTCATGGATTGGAAAGGTTGGCAATTGAATTGAATTTATGATTCATTTCATCACAAGCTAGATGTGAATTATCTTCTGTTGTAGATCCATGATGGAAAAACTCAATGGAAACCAATTTTCTGCGTACGTAGCTGACGATTCGGTTAATCGCATGGGACACCTGCAAAATGAAGATGTTATTAAAGAAGCTCACGAAATAATGAAATAATACCATATATAATGAATACTCACCATTTGTTCGTCGTGTTGGAACATTATTTTATTAATTTTGTTGACATTTGAACGAAACGCATGAAAATGTACCAACGTTGCAACTGCTGATGAATTTGATTACCCGATCAAGATAATCCATTCCAATCAAGATAGTTCAACCAAGGTCTGTATTACCCTCTGAAGATAATTCGGTGATGTACATAACCTCGTCAAGATCTGTAAACATTTTAGTGGATTCAACACAATTTCTTTGGTGTTTACCTCATGTTTTTATTTGACATTTGGATTAATGTGTCACTTACTTGTAAATATTCGATAGATCGTATAATCGATAATAAGAAAACGTCTGAACTTTGCACGTACGATTCACACGACGCGCGATAGTATAGCGACGACTGTTCATTGCGTACTCGCTCGAAATAAGTCCTGTGACTGCAGTGTATATGTTGCATCTTGCATCCTCGTTGCGCCGCCGTAAAGAGAAAAACGAACAATAATCACAGGTAGAATGAGTATTTTGAATGATTCTGACAGTGAGGATGAATTACCACCTGGATGGGAGGAACGCACGACACTCGATGGAAATGTTTATTATGTAAAGTGAGTGCCGTGCTTGCGTCGTGTCTATTCATTGCTGTAAATTCAAACGGAGGTCGTTAGACTCATCTGCTTTTAAGCTTTAGGTTATCATTCTATTTTTCATAAGTTTGAATTAATATATATAGCGATCAAAACGTTTCTGATCGTCATCAGATCAGCAACCAGCGATATAATAGGAGATTTTTTTTTACTGCAGGCAATTTGTATAAATTGAACTTTTGTAATATTATTTTACGTTAGCCACTTTACCAAAGGTTCTCAGTGGACGCATCCTCGGACTGGTCGCAAGAAGGTCGTGGAAGGAGGTACATATCTTATGAATAGATCTTTATGAAAACAAATCTTTGCAAATATTAGAAGACTAAATTTTTAAATAATTTTATTAAAAATGGATCCTACAATGAATGTTGAATATATTATATACCCATTATAGCAAAGAAGTCTTATAAGTACAGTATTATAAATAAAGTTGTCTGTTTTTAAATCTATACGCCCTTATCATAAATTTATTATTGTCTGAAAAGAAAAACATTAATAGATTTTGTGTCAAATCATTGTGAAATGTAAAATGCTTTTCCAGAATTACCGTCAGGATGGGAAAAATGTATATCTGAAGATGGAAAGGTGATATTTGTCGACCACATGCATCGAACGACTACATACACGGATCCTCGTTTGGCTTTTGCCACCGAGTACAGAGAATCCTCACAGCCTGTTAGACAACGTTTCGATGGTAGTAGCACAGCATTAGCTGTTCTCCATGGCAGAGATTTAAGAGGAAAATTGGCTCTTATAACAGGAGCTAATACAGGGATTGGTAACAAAGTGACGATTATTCAAAATCGGGGGAATACCTCAATTCTTGCAAATACATTTGCATTTTTTAGTATAAACGGTTACATTTTTATTCAAGGTTTCGAAACTGCTAGATCATTGGCTTTTCATGGATGCAAGGTAATATTGGCATGCAGAGATATAACGAAAGCACAGGAAGCCATGCGAAAGATAAAAAGTGAAAGAGACAATACATCATGTGACATCTTACAGTTGGATTTATCCTCTCTCCATAATGTTAGAGAAGCAGCTGAAAAGTTTAAAAAGAAGTATAGGTAACATTTGATATCCAATGGGAAGAAGATCTTTTCGATTGGATAGAATTGTGCACACTTGAATAAATAAAAGGACCATTGACCACAAGCCTTGGTTCTTTATAAATTAAATCATACATTCCAGGACTCTCCACATTCTCATCTTAAATGCTGGAGTATTTGCTCTGCCATATACACTTACGGAAGATGGCTATGAGATGACTTTTCAAGTTAATCATCTATCGCATTACTATCTCACGTTGCTACTGGAGCATCCACTACGTAGTTGCCGAAATGCTAGAGTCGTAGTTGTTGCTAGTGAATCTCACAGGTAATAGCTAAAGTGATATCGAGATAGATCTATGTTTAATGTATAAAATACGAAGTATATTTAATAGACTTTAACGAACACTTCTTTCGTCTTTCAAATGATTGAGACCTAGTAGGTCTTACTCCGCACTCATAGTGTTTACATTGAGTAGTAAAGTGGAACATGCAAGACAATTTTATTTCAATCATTATAATTCTCATCTCCAGATTCTCATCACTTCAATCAGCCGAGGATATTCACCCACTTACCTTATCACCACCAGCATACAAGTATTGGTCAATGGGTGCCTATAATGATTCCAAGTTATGCAATGTATTGTTTGCACATGAGTTGGCGAGACGTTGGCCATCGGTCAGTGTCTTCAGTTGTCATCCCGGTAACATGGTATCCTCGGATATCTCCCGATACTCTTGGCTGTATCGGTTTCTTTTCACCCTCGTCAGACCGTTTACCAAGTCTCTTGTAAGTTTTTTACGAAATTCAAATGCGTTAACGTCTGTTTCCGAACTTCTCATAAATTTGATCTACAAATAATAACTTCTATCTTAAAATTTTGACTATTTTAGCAACAAGCAGCAAGTACACCAGTGTTTTGTGCTTCAGCACCTGAGTTGGCAGAAGCTACAGGAATTTATTTCAACAACTGCTATCAATGTCATTCATCGATGGCCGCACAAGATACAACAATGGCTACAAGACTGTGGATGCTCAGCCAAGAAATGATAATCAATGTTGTGAAGAGGGATAAACTTTGGTACGACTTGGCCCTAAAGTAAAGACTGGAGAAGACGTTGCATCAATTATCATTTTGATATCTCTTTACACTTCATTCCTATCCTGAAAAACGTTGCTGCGGGTGCAAACTTCATGTTATTTTTGGAGTACTTTAATACCCGTATGGCCTCTATATGTTAATGCATTTGAAAGTGAAGTGTTGCAAATGTAAATGGAATTCTAGTAAGAATTTATATTTCTTTTTAGTCTGTACATAAGATAGATAGTATGATTAACTAGCATAAAATTCTTTGAGATAATCAGCCTTTGGCTTGAGTATAGCTTTGTCCTTAAGACTTACAACCCAACCAGGAGCAAGGCCATAAAATATTTGACGAGCATCCTTGCGCATTGTCAACATCTCGTAATCCGGATCTTCTTCTATTTTTGGCAATACATAACCGTATTTCTGTGACAAAACGAGACGTTCATAGGAAATTTTGTCAGGATCAGCTAGATAACCACGGGTCGGTGCTGACGAGTAGAACTCCAAACAGTCCATTGGTGGTAACATTCGGCGTGGAATCGGAACACCTTGAAAAAATAAAAGCTATGTATCATTTTGAAACAAAATTTTGAAAACATTTAGTATATTGTAAATTAAAAGAGACTATTATAAAGATTTAAGAAATAATCTATAGACTCCAATTGAACAATGCATGTATAACAATCACCCCATTGCCTTGGCAGTTACAAATGTAAGTGATAATTAACCTTTCTTGGAAATAAATATAAATTGTTGATATATTTGTGATTACCCACACCTACCTTTTTGAAAAAATTTCTCTGTGTTCATCATGCAGTGTAAACTGTGCACATCATAGAAAGCAGTGGTGATAACCCCACCATTTTTCTCTATTGCTGCGATTACAGGTTCAGTAGCCCACTGTACTTCAATATTTATTTTTGCTTTAAACATTTCAGCACCCTGAAAGATTGTTCCCACTGTGAGTAATGATTTTTTTATGATGTACATCTTATCATTACTTACTTCGTCTGTGAGATGGACACCAGCATGTTTGTGATCAGGTTCGATATTATAGATCCCAGTATTTATCAGCGAGGTAAGATCAATGGGTTTCGAAGTATCAAGCCTGTTAGTGTCAATTAGTAACTGTAACTTATGTAGAGACAAAGGTGGATATTGTCTCCTCAAGCTGAAAAATATTATTATTTATTTTACCACAAAATAATTACGTTCTTTTCTTTTCATTATTTTACATTAGCAGTGTAACGAAATCATTTTCTGAATCCATAGTATAACAATACTCACTGGTGTCCTTGATAGTATGGCTCATAACCAAATCGCCGATAGAAAGGATTATTTCCTGTTTCATAGCCAGGTCTCATGTAATTTTGTCGTTGACCAGAGCCCTTATTACCAGCACCATGCTTGTCTCCTCCGTGTTGACCTCTTCCTCTTGTGGACTTTGAGATAGCAAAGTGTAAATATTTGTACCGGTAGTAGTATAAAAAAAAAATGGGGACAGTGAAATCGTAAATAAGTAAACGTCGTTTTCAAAAATTCCCAATAGACAAATTTGACAAAGTATATAAATTCAACATAAAGAAAAACAATTACCTTCTTGAAAGTACCGGGATCAGGTCGTAAATTTGAGAGACAAACGCGAGGCAATGATTTTAACATTGTCAACCCGAATTCCCGTCCAGCTTTACGAACGACCGACATGATCTTTCAATAATTATTTACTGCTTAGTCAAATAATAATATTGAATCTACTTGTTTCTGTTTAACCAAACGATTGCTACTATTCACTGGTATAAACCAAAGATTAGGGAGGACATCAACCACGCTCCACAAAAGTTGAAACCTCCAGAGTTGGTTCTGCGACATCTGAGCGGCCAAAGGGTGAACTTTTCTGTACCCGCGTTAAGTTGGCTGCAAACTATCGTCATATATATGGCAAATGCCGTTGCGATTCAAACAACACCGTATTATAATCGTGATATTCGTGCAAAGTGACAAATTTCCGATTTCGCAACCTCTAATTGGAGTGTTTTTGAACGAATAAAAACTGTGACACTTGCTAAGTATCGATAGTTGACATTCGTAATTTACTTTTGAGGCTATGTCTATGTCACCGTCGACTGTTGTTGTTTGTTCACGTTTCTTCATTCTTTCGACATATAATGCAGAAAAACCGGAACAATACACAAACGAGTCTGAAAATCATGTGTCGAAGCTTTAAAAAGGAAAGGTGAGGATATTTTGACAATAATTTTATCTGGCTATTGTTGAAATATTGTAATACGATACAAAGTCGTGTTACTTCATACCTGTTATTGTGTTCATTGTTATTTTTTCGTTTTTGGTGAGTTCTAAGTGTGCAAATCTTTATAATATGAGAACTCTCCTGTCATAAATTGTATGCACATGTTTGATGCTTTATTTAAACAATAGTTTGGGCGAATAGGATACATGTTTATAAGCTTGTTTTCGTTCAGAACGCCAATAGTCAAAGAGGGAATTCTAATATTCAAGAAAGTTTCTCTTTACCAACAGTTGCCTTTACTAATCAATTTTATCAATGATCGTTAAGGACGATGTGAAATATCTCAGTCGGTAATCAAACTTGTCGTGGGATTCTCTCGATGTTCGTTGAATAATTATACAGTTCTCATTTTAGGTGGCGACTGGAACTCCCATTGGATTTTGGTTAATAGAAAGTGCAACTCTCTTCTTACATTGACCGATGGTACGGAAGAAAGATAACTAGTTCAAAACTGGGCTCTTTTGCACTGCAATATCTACAGTCGGTAATCCTACCACATCTTCCTTATTGCTCAGACATGAAACACAGGATATATTTTAATCTTACGCACATGGTGTGTAACGTAGCGATGATTGATTAATGGGTATCATCGATATGCAAGGTAATATTACCCAACTTTCCCAATCTATGGATTCTATATATGGCATAGAAGGTTAATTTTATATATTTTTTTGCAGTAACTTCAAGTTGAAGCATCACCACATCTGTCGTTAGTATTTGTGCGTATAGTACCAAAGAAGACAGAGTTTGGATAAGAAGATAAAAGAGTGAAAATGATAATTCAGTCGTATAGTTTTGATATTCTGTATACCTTATTTATTTTTCTTTTTATCTTCGTATAATAATCATAAAGGTACAATTTAAAACAATAGTGCTTGTGTGTTTATGCAATGTACAGGATACTCTTCATATGCTATAATACAGTTGGAAAAAAAGATACAAATCAATAAACCCAGTACTTTAGGTGATCCTTTTTCTTCTTCATGCTTTTCTTTTCATTTTTGTTTTGTTTAATACATCATTTTCACTACTGGATGACACACTTCGTTTCACTTTTTTTGATCGTATATCTGCGTTATTATTTGTGACGCATCGCAAATTGTGTATCTTGTTTCTGGGACAGACGATGGGTTCGGACATACGGGAAGGATTTTGTTCTCTCGTTTACTTCTTAGGCTCTTGTCTCTCCTCCTTCTCGTTAGAATAGAAGTGGGGGCGGGGTCTTCGATAATTTTCTGAATGTCTATCTACATTTATTTTGTAAAATATTCATTATTAAGTTTACGATATGATTTTTTCCTCCTCACTTGTTTCCATCGATAACGGATTCAACGTTTATCAATCCGTATCAGATTACGAATTTCACCATCATTATATTACATTTTCACTCTTACACTCGCAGCTTTATCCATTCGTTCTATCCTCTCTCTCTCTTTCTCACCCTGTCGCTCGATCAATCTCACACGCTAACGCTCGTTCGCTCGTTTTTCATTGTTTTTTTAACTTATCGACTCTGTCCTTGATTACAAGCGATATCGTTTAAATAATTAAAGCTATCGTATATCTATACGTTCTCTATTTAATATCTACAAGACCTTAGTTATGCTGTTTCGGTGAATGTAAAAAACAAAACGACAAAACATAAGAAACGAGAGAAAAAAGGAACCAAAAAACGAGATTTCTAAAAATTTGCTTGGCCGCTACCACGCAAATGCCGAGCGTCGGTGTTCAGACGACTCTATAATTGCCTAGTAAATTTAATAATTACGTAATAGATTTGTCGAAATATCGATGAATTTATCTCGCGACTCGAGTCGATCGTATCGTTTATCAAATCTGACAATTGCTTGCGAATAAAGCACTGGACATGCGACGAATTTTACGTGGCGTTTTGTACGAGCGGCACAATTAAAGCATTTTTTTTTGTTTCGTCGTTGTTTGTACGCCAAGTGACAACGAACGCGACTTTAAAACAAGAAAACTGTAAGAAATATAAATCGAATAGCCCAAAAGAGCTGACGCGAACAATTTAATTTTAGCATTTAGTGGCTTTTATTTTCGCATTTGAGATCTTGCTTACTTCTTTTATCATTTTGTTCAATATCCGAAATAACGGACGATCGGCGAAGTTCGATGAAACCCATTTTTGTTTTGTGATATTTTTTCCTTCTTTTTTTTTTTTTAATTATATAATGTAATTATCAACAGATCCGCAGTCCGCCAATCGTCTGGCAGTTCGATGTTACAGAAACTCTCCGGCGTCATTAGGCAAGTTAGTGTGGTACTATGTTTATTACGAGACGTCGTTATATTTACATTGATATCGCGAGAAAAAAGAAACGAGAAAGAAAGAAAAAGGCAAAAAAGATAAGAGCCAAAAACTTAAACGAGGAAAAAAAAATGTCACTGGTCTTTCATCATACGCAATGCCCTTTTTTCAGTACTTTCTCCGCTGTCCAAAAAACCAGCTCGTTATTTTTCGTCTTCTCATTTTTCTTTTCGTTCTTCTTTAAATATTGTTATTTTAATTTTTGTTTATTAAAATTGCGGACTAGAATTTAATCGGAGATTAACCGTGGCTTAATCGGGTAAATACTAGTTTGATTTGCAATATCGAGGATAAACCCTTGTCCTTTTTTCTCATTCACATTCATGCGCGCATTTTTCACATTGTTATTTTTATTACTTTTTTTTGTACACACTCACGCACAATCTCTCATGTCGTACTGGAAATTTCGAGCATTCTCACTATCACACCCGAAGAAAACAAAAAGGTCTTTGCTTTCCGATAGCATCGATACATTATAATACACATCCATCTTTTATTTTGACTGCGACGTGGATCACGGCGCTCGAATCGTTTCGAATGATTATTTTTGCTCATCGTTAATTTTCATAATTTTTCATTTTTTTATTATTTTTATTTCCACCTCCGTCCACGTAGGCCTAAGGTCCTCGCCCACTCTCGTACATAAGAGTAAAATGTCTTCAGCATCTCTTTCAGTTTACTCGAATAAATCGTTGGTTTGCCCTCCATTGTTCGTTTCTCATTCTTCCTTTTTTATTTTAACTTCCTTTTCGTCTTTTTTTTTTCTTTTTAATGCATTTTATTGTTTAACCCCGCGAATATATAACTCTATAAACGCGTACGCTATGGAGGATTAAATGTGATAAGTAAATATAATATACAAGTGAGTGTATTCGTGTACGTGTATGTATCTGAGATTTTTTTTTCATCATTCTTTTTTTTTTGTACAAGTTATTTACAAAGAAAACGTGAATACGGAGAGATCGCATCTCGTTTTTGTTTTTTCTTTTTTTTTTTAAATTTACTCAAAGCGAGACTCTCAACGTTTTCGCACACACTAGCTTGAAATTGGCAATTTCAGCTTTGTCTCTCTCTCTCTCTCTCTCTCTCTCTTTCGTCGCACGTAAGCTCTATCACATTGGCTTCATAAGCCGTTTTGTTTTCGCGATAATAATTAATCAATAATTAATAATAATAATAGTAGTAAAATATAATAGATGACAATGATAAAAATAACCGAATACTCCAACTATCAATTAATCCGGCAATTAAAAACGTATAATCGTACTACGGCTAATGCCTCTGTAGAAATAGAAAAAAGAAACAAACAAACAAAATAAATGAAAAATGCTACTACGTCGAACTACTCGTTTCGTTTTTTCTTTTTTTTTTTTTGGCTACGTCATCTCGAGCTCGTTATCGCACGCGCAATATGTCGTGTCGATACGGACACCCGATAACTAATTGTAATAGTCAATAAGAAATAATCGTATTTAATAATAATAATAATAATAATAATAATAATAATATACGCAGTAATAGTGTAATAATAACATTGGTAACGGTCTTAAGTGATTTTTTGTTTTTTCGTTCTTTCCATCATCGTCTTCTTCTTTCGCGCAGCAGTACGGTCGACAATATGCAGGGGGTCGGAGAGCGGGCAAGCAATGTGGGATGTAACAAAGACACGCGCGCGCTTGGACCGTAATTAAATATACAAAAAAAAACGGAGAAATAAGATTTTCCGGAGTACGTAAAACTGAGAAATATATAACATCAACAGCTTAGTGTCTAAAGGGGTGAGGGGTTCGGGGGAGTATTGGGCGATAAAAACGATAACATGAATCACGATTATATAATAATCCGCGTATTTCTCTCGTTTTTTTTTTGTTTTGTTGTTTTTTGCTCCCACTTTCTTTCCCTTCTCGCAACTTTTCATTCATTCTCATATACACATGCTCATAATCGTTATAATTTACTTTAAAAATTAATAATGATTGAATCCTAACAACTTATTATGGGGGTGTAGGGGAAGATTGCACTATAGTGAACCCGAATCTTGTCCCGCTTGTGACGCTTTCTTCAGGTAAAACATACTTCTTCATCACCGATTTTTCACACTTCCACACTTCCGGTCTTCCGGTAAAGAACGAGTATATGGATATACAGAGCTCGCAGAGTAAGAAAGAATTCCGGTTTATAACCTCTCGATGCTTACAAGCGAAAATTTGCCTTCGGGGTCCTTAAAATTTATTTCGATTCATCACGCACACCGACACTGTATACAATCATTTATATATTCTTTATTTTCATTATTTTTTGTTCGTCGCTCACTGTTTCGTTTGTTTATCTGTTTTTCTCTCATTCTCCTCGTTTCTTCCCCTATTGTTCATCTCTCTTATCTATCGTTAGAGTCTTCTTTTGATTTCGCTCCGACCGGCCGGTACGTTTTTCGTTCTTCTTCCGGTTCCACTCTCGTTTTCAGCGAGGTTGGCTCGAAGTATTGTAACGAAAAAAAATTGGAAAAACACTCGTCGTCCTTGTAGTTTTAGTTCCGTTGTTGTATCTCTCTTTCTCTCTCTCTCTCTCTCTTGGATTATACAATAATGCCCCTAGTCGATAGGCAGGACTCGTCTCGCCATACCGAATCCTATCGCTGGCTTTGTTATTTTTTAGCTATGAAAAAAAAAAAAAACAATCCTAACTTAATCTAAACCTCGCGCAATTCTTATCATTTCGCGGCGAGCCGTTTCCTTTCGCTTTCTTACAAAGTTTTGCTTCGCCGAACGAAAGAAAAGAAAAATATAGAAAGAAGAATTACACGCCGTTTGCAAAACACTCGCGTTTTGTCTCTTCAACTAGAATTCCCATTTGGTATTACGAATTGACACTCGAATTATTCTCAATAGTCCCACGTTTCTTCAGGTTCGTTCTTGACGATATCTTTCGTTGGTATTTCTTCATCGTTTGACTGTTGTTGCATTTGTTGCGACGTCGATGGTGGTCTCGGTGACGGGGCCGGGCTGTTTTGAGCTGATTTCAAGCTTGGCAATGGACTTTCGCGATCCTGTCCGTTGTTCGCTGATACAGAGGACACATCACTCGCTGCATCTTCCTCGTATCTGTCCTGAACCGGTGTAGGCTCCACTCTGACCGTTTCTTCATTTTCCCTCTTGACGCCATAATCGTCGGTCTGCATAACGCAAACGCCATTAATGATAACTTCATCACCGGTTCTCGGAGGTTCTTGCCACTCGGGATTTACCCATTGAGGTGCAGCAGGTTTTCTTCTATTCGATCGTGCAGTCGTCGGTGCGGACGATGGTTGTTGATTAATATCCGTTGTCTCGCCACGCTTCATACTGCCGACCGAACCCTCGGAATCTTCGCTGCCAAGATTGCTCATAGCGTCGTCGGCATCATCGTCCTCGAATTCTTGATTCGGTTCTCTCTTCAATGTGCCCATCGATAGATCGAGACCAGAACACTGTTCCTTGAGCGCATTGTTCATGAGCGTCGCGATATTGGGATTGAAGTAGGGTGCGTAGGGAATCGGTACATTGCCGAGTCCCAAGCGTTCCTTGTGTATCTCGAGGAGACGCTGATTTAGCAGAAGCCTGAATTGGACAGGATCGAACGGTTGTCCAGGTTCACGCGGCGATTGCTGCTCCGGTTGGCCGTGAGGAGTTTGTTGCTTCAGTCTCATGCGATGATTGTGAAACCAATTGGTGATCGTCCTGGAAGAGAGGGCAAGCTCGGCAGCGAGAAACTCGATCGTAGCAACGTTCGGGTAGGGATCGAGAGCGAATGCTAGCCTCAAAGCTTCTTTCTGCTCCTCGGAGAACAATACGCGTTGTTTCTTGGCCGACGGTGGTCCCGGGCCGGGCGAGGAGGCGTGGTAAAATTCCGCCGTATCGTTGCTCGAGGTATCGGAACTATTGTCGTGCCCAGGACCGCTGCTTCGTCGTCTTTTGTTCGCCTCGCGTCGTTCGTTCTTCAATGCCTGAAGTTTATCGACGTTGCGAGTATCCGACAACCAGCATTGCATTCTTATAAATGGCTCGCGTCCCTTGATACTCAGCATGTGCCAGGGCTTCGGTTTACTGAGCAATTCACTGACAGAGCCTTGTGACAGCCCGAGAACAGCCTCTCCGAAGATCTTTTGGCCAATATTGTTTGCCAATAAGGCTTCCTTGATCTTCGTCGTTATCATTTGGGTGTCGAGATCATTCGTTAGTGCTGCCAACTCGTAAACACTCGGGGAGATGTGCTGATGAAGACTTCGAAGTGGCGATGGCGCCATCTGATGATGAGGCGAATGCAGACCCATCTGCTGCTGTTGTTGTTGCTGTTGCTGCTGCTGTGCCTGTTTCTTCTGCAACTCCTGTATGCTCAGTTGGGCATGAGGATGGAGGGGTCCTGGTGGTGTTAGCATCAATGGAGGTGGTGGCTGAGGAAGCGACTGATGCTGCGGACTCGGTTGTGGTGGACCAAGCTGCATTTGACTCTCCTGCTGATGTTGCGCTGCTGCCGCTGCTTGCGCCGCGGCTTGGGCCGCTGCTTGAGCCTTCGCAGCATTTTGCAACTGTTCCTGAACCAATTTCGTTGGTGGCATCGGCTTCATCGGTGTACCGCATGCTGTAAAGATAGAAACAACGATCGAGGATTAGTTGAAATGCATAATTTTGGACGATACGATAGTCCGAAGGCTCTTTGATCCAAGTCGTGTGAACATTCAAGTTTTACCGCCTTTCATCTGCTTTCTATTAGATTTAGTTTGTTGGAGACTGCTGGAAGAAGCCGTTATAGCCTGCGAAATTCTAACTTTAGACCATCGATGCATCATGACATTACACGATGGAATGGGCATTCCCCTAGGAACTGTTGCTTCGTTTGTAAAATCAGAACGTGACTTGTCAAAATGTATAAATAATTATGGAAGCTATGATCGACACCTTTTTCGTAGGAGCTTTTGGACTACGTTCTCTCTTTTTTTTATCTTTTATTCTTTAATAAAGTAGTAACAAAACATCTATATTAACCTGAGTTAAACTTACGAGGCAGGCCGCCGTAGCCGCCGGTCCTCATGAGCTTCTCCGGTGCTATTTTGTACTGGCTTGCCACCAACTTGTGTACAGCATTGTCATCCTCAAGGAACATCTTCATTCTGATGAAAGGTTCGCGACCTTTTTGCGTAAGCATATGCCAGGGTTTGGGTCGTGCCAGTAGGTCCGAGACCGAGCCCTGGGAAAGACCCAGCACGGATTCTCCGAAAAGACGTTGAGAGATCGAGTATTGCGACAGTTGTTCCTTTACCTAGAAGCCGAACAAACAGAACAAAGTGGAGGTCAGGTAGGTTCAATCAAGCGCTTCATTTGTCGGCGATGAGACTTTTCCTTCGTCACCAAATATAGACCTTTTTACTCACCCTTTTCACGATGTCTTCGGTATTAAGATTGTTGTACATATCGAATTGTTGCTGAGTTATCGGGGGTAGCACGGCTTTTAAGGGTCTTTGATTCGCCGAATGGTGCGTCGGTGTGGACGGTTGGCTTATGAGGCTGTTCGTTATAGATGCCATTCTTTGTAACGGACTTGCCGCAGCAGCACCGGTAAATTCTTCGTTCGGTGTCATAGCCGGTGGTAATATTGAATTGCCCAAGGGCGAACTCGCGCTCGAGCCACCGGGTGTCGATTGAGGTCCGGTTGGTTCTTGTTTGGGTCTAACCAGCGAAAACGCACTACCGGCGTGTCTCATCGCTTCCTCCATCTTATCCTTTTCTTCCTCCGTCACGCCGTTCATCATTTTGTTACGGGGATCTATTTTTCCCAAACTGAGATCCTGCACTCCGGCACCTCCGTTAGCTGCCATGTGATGTTGTTGAAGTGCCTGTTGCTGCAGCGCTAATAGAGCTGGCACGTTCGGTAAGCCCGAAAGACCGGCCAATTGATTCTGTCCTGGTGTCACGTTGAGCTTTTGCAATTCGCGATGATAAGCGTCGAGAGCCAATCGTATTTCCTCCTGCGTACGTTCCACACCCTGAAGACCCTGGGTACCGCTGAAAAAGTGAGGAAACATCGCGCTACGATCAATCGACGTTTAAATGCTGTCCTCAATAAGATTCAATACGGTTGTCGACATTATGACGCTTTAACGAGATGTTTTTCAGTCCTCGTAATCGTCCCAATGTTATTGATGAAACTTAACAATTTTACTAAACAGTTAACACACGAATCGAGACAATCGCGACGAAAAAACATCTCGAATAGAAAAATTTACAAAGTGGCAAAAGTTTGATATTTTCGTCGAAATGTTTATATCGTAAATAATGGCACGTGTTGTCCGAAAGTAAATTATGCTCCAGTGTTCGAATAACGAATAAGGACGGCCATCGGCGTTCACGTCGTTAATATAAGTACGTTTAACTCACTCTTCTCCCTCGAATTTATATTTCATTTCTAGATTGAAAAAAAAATTATCTGAAAGTTTACTTATGTACACATGTTACATATATCGCCTCTTGTGCTCCGAGCTATATATCTTCGAAGTTAGTCACGATTCATGGGATTTGCGTGAAGTGGCGTCTCGAGGCCTCCTCCATCGTTATTCTTAGAAGATAGATCAATGTGATTCACGCGGATATATAGCACATTTCGTGGATTCGCGTGTATACGGTCGAAACTCGAGCTTGCACGACTCGAGAAAGACGAAAATATACGGGAGTGAGTGGAAAGCAAGACATGAAACGAAACAAAAAATAATAATAAAACGAGAGTACGGAAAGGTAGAAGAGGCGAGGGTAAACGCGAGCTTAACCGCGCGATATCTGATAACGTTATTTCGCGATTCCGATCGTCGTTTCTATAGTGATCACGCGCGACTTTTGATCACACATAAATAAAAAAATAATCTGAGAAATAAATATTTGAAATATCCAACTTTTGGGCAATTTATAAATTTATCTATTATTGTAATATTACTTATTGATATCGATTAAGCAAATAGTTAAAATCAACGAAGACTTATTAATTAGTTGATTATTTGAATTGAAGGAAATAGCAGAACAATAATTTAGCTTTTAGAAATGTAAGATAATTCGATGATTTGGCGATAAGATCGTCTTACCTCGGTGGGAAATCGCGGGGTCCCCGAAGATCATCGACTCGTCTGCCTGCCAATTTGGCCAATTCTTCGTGATAGATTCGCAAAACTTTTTCCTGAGGAATGTCGTCGTTCTCGTATTTCTTCAGTCTTCTGTTCTGACTGTCCATTCTGTCCTTGCCGAATGGACTCGGACAGCCGAGTCTGCTCGGGCTTTTGCTATCCGCGTCATTAGACGTGTCGTGCTCACCCCTGCTCATCTGCAGATGTCCCGATTCCGAGAGTATATGCGCTAGTCTCTCGTCGCTCATGTCCGGCGGACCACCGTCCTGTGGACCACGTCCAAATGTTGGCATACCCTGCTCCTTGCCTGAAACATACTCTACGGGTGAGGCACGATTGGTGGTGTGTTCTTTATCGTTCTTTCGTCACTTATATACTACCGCGTTTTAAGCTGGGATTAAATAATGAAAAATTTAATTAATAATTAAATATCATAATGGGAAACTTGGACAAATTTATAAGTAAAATATCTACGGGCTACGAGTTTTGATAAATGGAGTAAAAATTACAATGAGATGAAACAAAACTGTGTATTTCGTTGTGACGATGAAGCAAATGAAATTTGAAAATTGAGAAGAAATCACCCAAAAATCATTTCGAGACCTTTTCGTGCGTTCGATGAAGAAAAGAACTGCAATCGCATCATTCGCAAATAAAAAAAGAAAACACGGCTCGCAGCTCGTCCGTACGAGAATGTGGAGGAAGGAAATGTTGCTAATCAGTCATCCTTCGGGCGATTATCGAGATAAAAACACAAAAGTCCAATCGCTCTCTCGTGGTACGGCTCTCTTTCGTCTTTATAATGCCGACTACGACGACGACGAGCAACGACAAGAGCTCTATAACGTTCTCTCGCGTTGTCGTTAAAATTTTTCTGTCGCGTGTCGAGACGACCGCCCGTCACCGCCCACTGCACGCGATGATTCCTTTGTCCGTTTTCTCACAGAGAAGAAGAAGAAGTAGACGAAGCAGAAAAGAAGAAAGAAAATAAGAATGGGAACAAAGAAGACGAAGAGAAGAACATGAGTATTGTCGTATATACGTCATATATGGCTCCGTATATATATATACACACACACACACACATTCGAGGCACATATTATATCGAACAGATGAGCCGCTCGAGTTATAGCTACTGTGTGTATAGCTATTTCAAAGTCATCACTTTTTTCCTCTTTTCCAACTATAATCTCATATTATATATTGTGTATATGTATTATATATATTATATATGTATATTATATTTTGTCGTTGACCGGCAATAACCGAGCGGTCATCATTGGGATTCTCATACCGAGAAACGAGAATTATGTCGTTCTGCCTGATAATTTTCAGCCTTTTGGATCGCGGAACACACATCGAGTGGGAAGAGAAGCCACCGGGGCGGAAGGAGGGGGCAAGAAATTTCCTGTGAAATAATTAGTGACTGATCGTGTGACTTCTGCCGGAAGTGACTATATATTATGTACACATATACACACGTATATACAGTATACTATAACCAGCTGGGGTTTGTAACGTTCGATCTCGATCAGGACAATCGCTTTCTGTCCTTTTTTCTTCCTTTCGTAACTGCGTTATACACGCACCTAGGACGTACCGCGACCTATATCAATTGGAATTAAATTCTCTCATGATTCACCGGATTTGGCGACCGATCGAAACTTACGAAGCAATTAATATCATCCGGCACATTGATATATATATATATGAATTCGAAGAGACATATAGATATACGTCCTAATGTATAGATACATGCATACATATGTAAGAACGTAGGGTGAAGAGACGAGTCGAGTGTGGTGCGACGATAATTAAAATATCCTCTCTGCCCTTCCCTCCCTCTCGCCCTCTCTCTCTCTCGTGCTCGTTCTCTTATCCTTCCCCTTCGTCAACCCTTTTCTCTTCGTCGGTTCGGAGCCCCCAAGAGTGTGTCCTCTCTCCTATACGTGTTTCCCGTCTAATTGACCAATCAGCCGCAAGATTCAGATGAATCAGCCATCGATCGCGCCTTTGATTGCTCTCGCGGAGCCGAGAGTGCAATTGTCGTGTCGTCGAGGGTCGACCGCCGCGTTGTTTCTACTTTTACATGTAGATATATACAGATATAGTATTTTATATATGAATATGTATATATATATATATATATTCTTTTTTTCTCGTACGCTTGTCTCGAGATTCGTGATCGGGTGTTTCCATGGTCGTCCCAAGGGCCGAGACACATTGCATCCATCGCGAAGGACGAAAAAGAAAGAGATCGAGTCCCACGCACGCGATGTCGATTTCTTTCTTTGTCAAATCGTCTTGCCGTTTAGTTTTTCTGTTATTTTTTTTTCGTATATTATATACGACATATATAGAAAAAAAAATATTATGATATTACGAGATATGATTTTACCCTTCGATCGGTGATTTTCTGTGATGTAAAATTTTTAGATCGGGCGACCGGATAGTGACTAACGATGCATCGGGGATATGTGCATGTATAGTACGGATAATGGGACGGAGTTCGACACGCGATGCGGCGCGCAGCCTGTCTCGATAATATATATATTATTACTTTTTCTTTATTTTATTTATCACGAATTGCGATTCATAATTCTAGCCTTCGAAACGGAATTGAAATAAATAAAATACAAATATTTTTTTTAACTGTATGCTTAATTAATCGGGCACTAATGAGCAGTAATTATACAAGCAGAGCCGACGAAGATAATACAAATAATATAATTAATTTGCCACATTCCATCGCGCAGACTTTTCAAACATTGCGCTGGTAGCCACTGGTGATTTTGTTTGTTTCTTTTTTTTTATTATTTTCTTTCTTTCGCGTAATATTATCATCCGGAAATGTGGCAGGAAAGGGACGAGAGATCGCGGTTGCTCCTTTATCGAGGCTCGATTTCCGATTCTTACGCTTCGCCAACGGGAATATGTTAATATATCGACGAATCTGCTTTTACCCTTCTTTATCATTCTCATTCTCATTCGCTCGTTTTCTCTCTCTCTCTCTCTCTCTCTCTCTCTCTCTCTCTCTCTCTCTCTCTCTGTCTCTATCTTTCTCTCGTGGCCGTGCGGCAGCCAAGCTTTCATATCTACTTCTAAGCGAATAGGGAAAAAATCCTGTGGACAGGAAACCGTGTGCGCAATGCGTCCGGCTTTAGGAACGATGGAAGGGCGAGCTATGGAACGGGGGAGAGCTGTAAAAGGAGGAGTTTGATATCGATATTCCTTCGTCCAACGCTTTTCGTCTCCTACCTTTCTCACTCGATCTCTCTCTCTCTCTCTCTCTCTCTCTCTCTCTCTCTCTCTCTCTCTCTCTCTCTCGATCTCTCTCCCTCTCTCTCTCTCTCTCTCTCTCTCCCTCTCTCTCATTCTCTATCTCTCTTTCTCCCGTATCGAATGTTCTAACAAAAGGGATTACAAATTCCCGATAAACAATTTTTATCGTAAACGCTCGGCGTGCAACAAAAGAAATCCGCGAGAGGGATGAGAGAGCGAGTTTCGCTCAACGCTTTTTTTCAAACTTTTTCTCTTTCTTTTTTTTTACAAATTAATTGTACATTATGCATTATCGATACATCCTCTATTTCACCGCGCATTCTATAGAAGCTACGTCCGATATCGAGACGTCCCGCTTCTCTCGTAGATATTATCATATTGTTAAAGCTTGATTAAAAATCTAACTTTTCTTTTTTTACGTCGCGACGTTCCCGGTAATCGTGGGAGTAAAAAAAAGATCGAGGAAAGCGAGCGAAAAATTGCAAGGACTTTGAAGAGATCGAGTTTCGTTCGGTGTGTTGGATCTTTGGTCGCGGAAGTGACTTAAAAAATTGTTTACGCGTTTATTCACCGTCTTTTCACTCGTTCGAAATTAATAAACGAACCGTATTATTCGTAATTGATACGTTTATTGCTACGAGTCGTTCTGTAACGTATCAGGCGTTGCCATTCTAACGAAACTAGCTTGTACACTTTATCGCTCACGATCGAACGTCAAGCTTTCTATTTTCTTGTTCGCTCGTATTCTCGCGCAATAAAGTTCCCATAGTTCGCACTACTCGAATTATACGATGTACCCACATAATTATGTTATATTGTGCTATATACGTGCGTGCCGATGACTCGGCCCGTCATATTATTTATTGCTAAAGCTTACTATCGGCCTTCGAGCAAATACATGTTACGAAAAATTCTTCGCGTTATCTTGGGTACTTTCGCGCTCGGGAACAATCGGTTCAATTTCGCAATTTACATGCGAACTATTCGGATGTAAATAACCCAGATCGTTTTATTTGATTCTTAAGCTAATTAACTGAAAGATTCATCATCGTTATCGATTTTTATCTATTTACGAAAACGATTCTACCGCTTCGATTGTTTCCGATTCGAGAGTTCGAAAGAGGCTTACGAGTATCACGGTGTAGCGGTTGGTCGAGCAACAGAACTCGACATTTTTGACAAGGGTTCGAGAGCAAAGAGGCGCGAGAGTACGAAAACGAAATTTTATCATTGCGGACGAGAAGACACGGAAGAGACACAACGTATAAACGAGATATAATGGTTACTCAAGAGATTCGAACAATGTCGATCACGACAGAAGGAGGAATGTCACCCAACGTCCTTCTTTCGATCTATAAAGAAAATCCTCTCGTACCGTCGATTCGCTAAATTCACGGTAAATTTTCCGCGGCTACGACCTCTTCCCGCGAAAAATCATGTTCATCGACCCAACGTTTCGTCGTAAAATTATCCTCGACGTCTGCGACGTACTAACGATTCCGAAACAAACGTATACTCTCCATTTTTTTTGTATCCTCTTTATCTTTTTTCAGCGTACTCCCGCGGCGTGTAACGCGCAATCTTACCAGACTTTCGAACGAGATGAGGAGAGTTAAAAATAACAAACAATGCGACCCGAAGGTTCGTAATGCGAGTTCTCGACAATGGTATAACCGCAAGGAGCTCTCGCCTACATGGACAAGAGCGTTACAAAATCCGACAAATCGTTTCGTGCGAAAAACCCCCCATATATATATATATATATATGGTGCCCGAAATTATTGAGAAATCTCGATTGTTGCCGTCGTTGCAACTCTATTATACACACACACATATATATATATCTATACGTAGATGCGTATAGAGATAGGTGAGTTGCACACCGCGAGTTAATATTCCATTCTCGTGAAATAATCTCGAAACGCTCTCGTTCCTTGCCTACATCTATATCTATACACGCATAGTCCACCCATAGTCTTAAAAAGAAAAGCGTCTCTTGTTTCTTGTTTGTTGATTTTTTTCTTTCGCGCGAGGAAGAATAAAATGCGATAAAATCGCGGAAACCAGGTAAAACCGACATTTTTGTTTGTGTACGCGCTCGTTAATGGAACGAACACTCGCGTTAGTTTTAAAAAGTCATACGATTTTTTTCTTTCTCGACGAAAAATAAAAGAAGAGCGTTTCGTAAATTACTAACCGAAAGTTGAGTCGCATTCGTGATTGAGGATGAAAATAATTATCGGCGGTGCTATTCGAACGAATTACAAAGATTCACAATCGCTGCGTCAAGCGGCTAAGAAATTGTAGTCAATGCGCCGCGCTTTCGCGACGCCTCATCAAGTACAGCGTTAATTGACGATGGAAAAAGAGGCAACGCGGCACCGTAAACTACGTATGGCTACGTGTATATACGTATACAACGTTCTACATTTTATTTCACCTTTTCTCGATCTTTTTTTTTCTTCTTTTTTTTGTTCCTATCCCGTGACACACTCGTCTCTTCTCGCGCGAGCAATTGCCGTTGCGGCAATTAAAAAAATATCGGACGGCTTGATGAGGACGGGATACGGATATAACAATACACAGAACAATATTCCATAAGGTATCGCGGGCTTAAGTAGCAAGAAAATCTTCGAACGTGTCTCGGCCGAGTCCAAAGTGAAACTTCGCTGGGAGAGAAGTTGGATATAAAATTCTAAAAATTTATATCTTCGACGAGACTCTCGTTTTCTGTCACGACTTTTATGTATCCGCTCGTGTTCCGACATTAATATATATTGCAGCTGTATAGAAGTTTTAATTCTTCGTCCATTAATGAAGCTCGGTCGTTAGTGGCTCTCGAGTAATTTCCTCTATCCAGGCGTACCATCTATTATCAAAGTACACGGTATATACGCGGGAGAGACTCTCGCTCGTGTACTTTTCATTATTCGCGTCCCATTCGAACGTAATTAATGCGAATCGAGGGTAGCGGGGGTGACGGAGCGATAGTGAAGGAGGTGGGGTTTGATCTAATAGACATTGACTTAGGCACACAGTTTCCGAAGTATAAAAGTTTCGTCCCCTCTTTGCGAATGTTCTTTGTACGATTTCGCGCGTGGTCTTCGTCGCGTTTGTTTAATTTGATCCGACGATCAAGGTCGAAACTCGTAGACCGAAACGGGCAATCGCGGGATTTCCTATCGCCCGGTTTTTCACGTTTTTTTGTTTGTTTGAACAACAACAAATTTTTGCAAATTTCATGCGATCTCGAAATTGTAATGGGAGAGGAGAGATCGATCGACAAAATGACCCGTGAGTATTTATATACCGTGTTTTCGTCGGGGATGATAAATGCTCTTGCGGATCCCGAGGCCCGCGAAAATTTCCGACCACGTCAGAGAATCGTACACAATGAAGCCTTTAACGATGAGAGCGATGCAGACATATATTTCGCATAACCCGAGACAGGCTCTGATCGTTTCTAGACGACTGTGTGTGTGTGTGTATGTGTGTGTATGTGTGTGTGTTATTTCTCTCTTGGCTCTGTCTATATCGTGATAAGTCGTTAGGCCAGGTATTTAGCCGAACTTATCTTTCCTCGACGACGACGACGGCGACGACGACGACGACGACGACGACGTTGAGAATGTCGACGCGAAGACGACGATATATAAATCCTCCGGTACCCGCCTCTTTAACCTTTCCCTATCGTCCGAGGCTTTTATTCAGACGAGCTAATAAAGCGCCTGATTCTTTTTTTGTCTATCATAAATCAAGCATGATTATGAAACTTTTTCGGCGAACAAAGCTCCGCGATGTATATTTGACCCATTGAGCGTGTCGACTCCGTGGTATTGTACGAAAAAAAAACAGAGAGATAAAGAGAAAAAAAACACTGAGTACGTTCGCGAACGAATAATCGGGTATTATTTGAACGGTACAATTAGAATGCCGCGTGTATTAGTTTCGACACGAAGGACCGTGTGAAGAGTCGAATATATCGCGAGAAAGAACCGAAGGAGGCATCGCTCTTCGGCACAGGACTAAATTCGATCCTTGTCTTTGTGTTTTGTCCGAAATACGTGCTTGGGTTCATGGTCGTTATAAGATGTCCTTTTCATTCTGACAACGGGCTTTGTACGATTTCTCTCGACGCTTCGCGATTTCTCAGGATTTTTCGGGCTAAACGAGCCGTAAGATCGTTAGAGAGAGCGTCGAAGACTTTCGTACGACTAATTGACGATCGTTTTATTTTATTATTATTTTTATATTTTTCAAAAAAACATTCAATTTTCTTTTAATCGATAACCAGCCAAGTTTGGAGACCGGGCGGCGAGGCAGGATCGAGCGAGTAGGACGACAAGGACGAGAGCGAGAGTTCAGAACCGCCCACGTAATTTCACGACTCGAGGATCGAGTGAGGTCACGCCCCTGACTTTTTTATCCTTCACATTTCTGGATATAACAAAAAATATACTTATACAGATATAGATAACGTATTGTGCTGTACGTAGCGATGATACCCGCCCTATCCTCTCCCTCCATGCCCGCCCTAATTTCAAGTGCCCTCTCGCGTAACTCTCGTTTTATATCAAATCATATCGTTCTCTCTTGTTCTCGCGTTGACTCTTGTGGTCGTTCTCGCAACGGTTCGATTACGAGAGCCCGTGATTATCGCCCACCGAGATCCGACGGAAACCGACAACCCATTGACGCACGACGAGCCGCCGCCACCGCTTCGTTGTCACCGCAAAGTGAATTACTGAATATTTCATGTTTTATCCTACTGTATGTACGTATACAGACGTACAAATATATATATATATATATATATATACATTACTGTCGCGGTCATACCGAACGACCGGACGCCCGTCGAGGACATCACCCTATTATATATGATGCGATGCGTTCACCGACCGGCATCCTCTCTCTCTTTATATATACTCAATTTTCTATCGATATTTCTTTTCTGAAAAAAAAATGAGTCATAGCGTCACGCTTCCCCGGGATCGAGACGCGTGGAGCAGATATGCGTGGACAGAGCTTGTTCACGGAACATGACATATTTTTCCCCTTTCGTTACCAGAGCGAGACGAGTTTTTTGGAATTCTTGTCGAACGCACGAATCGAAATTATATATATATTTTTTTCAATAATTTGTATCGATTGAATATATGGTTGATTTTGTTTTAGGAAGAATTATTGTATTGTAACAATGAGAGACGTATTTTAGTCGAGATGACTTTCGGCCCGAGAGTTGAATAATCTTCCTCCGTTTCGCGGAGTATGCGAACTGGAGCAATCAGGCAATAGTGTAAATTACTATTCGTGCGCGTAAATATACAGAACGTTCTGGAATATATCCAAGCATTTCTCTCTATCTGCTTTCGCCTACCCCTATTTTACCCCGTATTTCTCGGTCTCGCTCTTGGATTCTCATCTCCAAGCGCCCATTGCCTCTCATCCCCAAATTGTTATATATATATATATATATATATATATATATAAATACGAATATGCCTCCCTCATCGCCTTCTCCGTTGTCGTCGTCGGCGTCGTTGTCGTCATTGGCAGTTGGAACAACCCTTCCTTACAGATACTGGTGTGCTATGAGGGGGGCGAGGAGGGGTGGGAAAGCGGGGGGGAGGGAGTTCGTCCTCCGCCTCGCGCGGCTCCTATTCCCAGGAGCTATTAGTCTAAACAATATGGCTGCCAAACGCAGCGAACAATCGATAGAGACCAGGTATACTCTATATCCAACGTCTGTGTAATTTAATCAAGGTAATTAATATCATTCTCGCGTTCTCGCACAGCGCGTTGCGGAACGTTGAAAAGGTGCGACTATACGTAGTATACCAACGCCAGCTCTGCCGGTTGCTTTCTTGCCTGCCCGATAACAATATAGCACTATGTAGGTATGCAAGCTTCTCGTATACGTTTTTCAATATTTCTACGAATCTATTTGGACGAATTAAGATTTCTATAAATTGTTCCTATCGAGCCAAAAACTTCATGTTCCTTCATTTGATTTGTTTCAAGATAATCTTTCTCCGTTCCGTACCACAGTTGTGAATCTTACTTTATCTCGAGTTATTAATCTGATACGCTCTGAATGTTCCATAAATTGATTGGTTCGTCGAAAAATTGAATCAAGCGCTGTCTATTTCGGTCCATCTCTAGTCCTTTGTTCTTAACGATTAATCGAAAAACTATAACGCATCAACGACCGGGTGACGTGAGGACTGTATCGCCGTTAAACACATGAGGGTCAGGCGTTAGCTCGTATTTGGTGCGACAAAACACGATCTGTTATTTACGTAGAGTGGATGATTATGCGAAGAGTACAAAAGTTACCAACGAACCCATTGGAATATTAGAACAGCTGCGATAGTGGTAGTAGTAGTAGTAATAGTAGTAAAAGGTCAATAGTAAGTCACAAACGAAAGAGCTCTCGTGATTAGTGAATGGACCATGAAACATTAATACGGCAGTGCGATAGAAAAAGATATAATCAGGGCCAAGTATAATAATGACACGAGTTTCGTGGTCCGTTCGAATCTTTGGCACGGTTCGGAAGGTAACTAGCATGTTTCATGATGACGTTGATTGGAAAATTCAAATATTTTTCGGTGCGAAATATTCCTAAAAATTGCGAAGATCAGTCAACTTTTCGGATCCGTGCCAAGGATCAAAGAAAACGGACCACGAGGAATGGGGTTTTGGGAGATTGGGGGTCGTGCGAGCGGGTGTTTTTTTTCTGGTTTTTAATGACGTTCTTGGACTCACCTTTCTTCGGTATGAGCGACTTGAGTAGCATCACGGCGTTTTCGTCGCAAGCCCATCCGTGCATCTTCCTGTAGCTGTCGCGACCTTTCTCCGTGAGTTTGTCCCATGGTTTGGGTTTACTCAGAAGCTCGCTGACGGTACCCTGGCTAAGTCCCAGTACATATTTCGCGAAGAGCCTCTGTCCGATGTTGTGTATCGACAGTAATTCCCGTACCCGTCTCGCTATGTGAAGCGTATCGAGATTTTGGGAGGCGTATTTGTCCATGTTGTAGCGTAACATCTCTTGGAGTCTCGCCTCCATCGGATCGCCCTTGGGTATGAGTGATTCCCCGAGTCTACCGACCATACCGGCGGCCCCGAATTCGTCACCGAATCTGAACGGATGCGTTCTATCGTCGAAGCGATAAGGGTTCTTGAGGGTGTCCAGTACACTGAGACCACCGATATTGTTGTTCGCAAGATGATGGCTGTTGTTATTATTGTGACAGGATTCCTCCTGCGGGCTCTTTGGCGGAAGCGACGTTGGCATTATACCGGGCAACATTCCTATGCTTGAACCGTTAGTGCCGCAGTTGTTGCTCGTGTGCAATGTGTCGAGGATTGTCGTGGTTGTCGTCGTGGTTGCCGATTGTGATGGTTGAAGGGAACTGACGACCATCGGTGCCAAGGGTGAGGTGAGCGCGACGGTGGACGATGGTGTCGGTGGCGCGGGTGTCTCGTGGCCAGGTATCGGCGTTGGTGCTTTTTCCGTAGCTTCTAGACATCCACCGCTCATTACACCGCTACCGCCCAATTGCGGCGTATTCGATTTGGCCGGTGTGTTCGTTAACGAGGCCGACGACGATGGATTATCTGTTGGTGATGGAAGGTGATTTAAGTTCGTTGTCGTTGATTGATGCAACGTGTGCATTGTTTGTTGCTGTTGTTGCTGTTGTTGTTGTTGTTGTTGATGTTGCTGATGTTGCTGCTGCAACGCTTGGTGAACCGCGACAGCTGCAGCAACGGGCTGTGATTGCTGGAGATGGGAGAGAGTTTGGGTTTGGGTTTGTGACGGTAATGGTTGTTGCTGTTGGTGCGATTGTTGCTGCGGGAGTTGTTGTGCTTGATGCTGATGTTGTTGTTGCTGTTGCTGATGCTGTTGTTGTTGCTGCTGCTGCTGCTGGCTCATGATCGTTCTCTCCAGGGAACGCCTCCAGTTAGCAACGATCTCCTCACCGAGGAAAGATCCAAAGGTCTCGACGTTCTGGAGAGGTGGTGGGAATAGGAGACTCGAGGCGGTCGAGGTAGCCGACGAGGGTGTCGGGGTCGAGCGCGTCGGGATCGCTTGTTGGGAAGAGGAGATGAGTGACGCGGGTGGCGGCGCAGCACTCCCACCAGTAACGACACTCGCAGCACCACCTACACCACCAACAGCGTGCTGGGGTGAAGCGGTCGCGGCGCGCTGAAGGGGTGAGGCTAGTCCACCTGCAACCACGAAAAAACAAACGAGGGGGATCTCCCGTCATACACCGCACGATAAACACTCCGACTTTTTCGTAAATATCTCTCGTTTCTGGTTTTTAAACATTTTTTCTTTGTTTGTTTCGACTCTCTCGAAATGTTTGATCACGTTGACGATTCCCAAGCTCCGTTATCCTCATTTTTATTCAAAAGATATATCGATATATACGTACACATACGTGTATATGTATATCGTTAAAGAAATTCGGTAATGGAAACGGGGAAACGCTACATTGACATTTAACTTCGGGCCCGAGACTCTCTGTCGACGCTCCGTTCCTTCGAAAATTTGATTCCGCCAAATGGACGATGGAGGATCGAAAATAATAACGTCCTTGGGGCGGGATAAGAAGTAGAAGAAGTACACATACAACAAGAGGGGTGGTTGACGCGATTCATCGTCCGCGAAGGTTTCCACGTTGAATTCACGACGAACAAAATAGCAACAACAACAACAACAACAACAACAGCAACGAAAAATCATTTTGTTTCTCGCCTCGTGCACAGCGTGCGCTCCGTGAGACACAAAAAAAAAAGAGAATTTGCAATCGCGCGGGAGATTCGATTCCGCGCCACATTAGCCGGAAGTGAAAGGCATTTGTCTCTCCAGGCTCGTTGCCACATACACGCGCGAGTCGAAGACCAAGATGGTGGGTGGTTGCGCGCGGGAGAGCGATCCATTGAAAAGCAAAATCGGGCACGAGGTTCGGAGCGTTCGTTCTCACACGAGCGTCGAACGGAATGTTGCGCGATGCTTGTGTGTACACCGGGACGAAACATACAACGGTGGGGCAAAAAAAGAACAGAACGAAAGAAAGAAAGATTTGAAAAAAAAAAGAAAAAAAGTACAGAGAAATACAAAACCTCGTCCGACTATACGACGACACGTGGCCGACACGAGGTACGGGAGTCCCGTAAATTTCGAACGGTGCTTTCGCGGAGATTTGACTTTTCGGCGGAATTGTTCGCGGGAGGCAATCGCACGCTTGAGAATTCCGTAATATTATAGGAAGGAGGGCTGGTGGTAGGACGAGTGTTTTCGATGGCGAAGTTGCCGCGGGGGGAGGGGGGGGGGGGGGCTGGGCAGGGTTGTAGGCGGGAAACAGGGATGGAACGAGAGAGGGACGTTTGCGTCGGCGTTGTTCGAAGAGCGGAATGATGGGAAAGTAGGGACGGTGCCGCAAGCACACAAATTCACAAATACGCACACAGACACGGTGGGAGTTTGGAGGCGCTTGGATATTTCGTCGGTTTGATTCGGAAGGGGTTGACGTTGCAGTATCTCTCTGGCATCTCTCTCTCTCGCTCTCTCTCTCTTTCGGTCTGTATGTAATATGTTTATGTATATGTGTATTCAGTCACTGTGTCTCGATCTTTCTATCTATATCTCTGTGTATATATATATATGTCTGTATAAATATATATATATATATATATATATATATATATATGTGGGTGTATCTCTTGAGTCGCAGCAGTAGCAGCACTCTCAGCAGCAGCGTGTTCGCCCTGGATCGATTCATAATAAACTCTCTCAGGGAGTATGGTACGGGGGTGTTTTCCTCCCCAAAACAATGGCCCGGGCCTCGGCAAATATTGCGAATATCGTTCACAAATTTGCGCGCGCTAGGCTCATGACCCCTCTCCCTCCTCCACTGCAACTCGTACAGAGGAGATTCGGAGTTTGGGATGGATAGATTTGAGAATTCAGAGACGGGATCGGAGAGCCAGAGATTTTGAGGATTCGTTTGGTGGAGGATATGACCGTGCGGTGTAGCGCGAATTGCGGATTCGCGAATATATGAGGGTCTGGGAGACCCCACCGCCTGCTGCTTGTGTTTTTCAGTTGCGTCAGTGTCTCCCTTTGCCAGGTGTAGTATTACGCGGATGTGTATTATATATATATGTATATATATATATATGTCGATATACGCGCGAAGCACTCGCCGCTGCCGTGGCCGATTGTGGTGACGAGTGGTTTATTTTTTGTTTTTTTTTTTTTCGGAAAAAAATAAAAAGTGCAGCCTAAGCAGAGGATGAACAAAACAGAGAGAGAGAGAGAGAGAGAGACAGAGAGAGAGAGAGAGAGAGAGAGAGAGAGCGTGACAGAAAGAAAGAGAGTATATGAGGGTGAAAGGGTGAATATGTGGCATCAAAGGGCTAAATAGAAAGAGAATTACAAAAAAAAAACCAAAAGACAGAGGGCGGGGTTGAAATACTGCGTGTAATTCAGGAGATTTATATAGATATATAGATATATGTATATACTTGTTTTTAGAGATGACAGACAGACAGTAAGAAACAAAAATTCGTGAAAGTTGCGAACACAATGGCAAGCAGGGTTATTTTTTTGTTTGTTGAGGAGAGCGTCTCTGATACTTTCATCTCTTTTTTCTTGTTTTTTTTTTCTTGATTGATCTCGTAATCACGTTTTGCTTTTCTTTTCTTTTTAATCGCATACACAGTTTCGCGTTCTAATTCGTAATGAGCTAATATACGGTGACGAAAACGATAAAGAATTAGGGTACGTTTTACACACGGAGCCTCGGAGAGAGAGTCAGGACCGAAGATCAGAGCAGCAGCATACAATGTGATATATAATTATATGAGAATATTAGTATGCGATGATATATACTATATATAAGTAAATATGGATGTTTTATATATAATTGGGGGGGATGAATATGGGAGACCGGTCGTCAGCTCATTGTCACCAGCTTATTATTATTATTATTATTATTATAAAAACTATATAATTAATAATTTACGTTCGAAGCTCTCGTGAAATTTTCGATGGTAAATATGTCAAAAATATCACGATCGATGATTTTTTTTTAACGAGAGCTTCGACCGTATACCGTTACCTATGATTCATCGATCGGGTAACGAACTCACTTCGTTATTTGTTTTCTTTTTTTTTCACGAGCATCACTCGTTCCAACGGCGTTTGAAATTAAAAATAAAACAAAAAAATCCGTGAAATAAAAAAACAATGGAAACATCGAAAATTCTGTTCGCGATTGCAATTGACAGGCTATCCTATATATATATGTAACGTAGGGAATAAAGTTATATGCCAAAGTATGGAAAAAAAGTAAACGCGTCGAGTGTATAACGCGTTTCCGGAGAATAACGCGCGGTTTCGCCGCATACTCGCGTGCGTTGGCCTCCTGTCACGCACGTCGTTACATAGACGAGCGAGCGGGCGCGCGCGGGAGTTCTCGAGCCGGTGAACTCGTTCTCTCTCTCTCTCTCTCCCTTTTTCTCTTTCTCTCTCTCTCTCTCTCTCTCTCTCTCTCACTCATTGCCCAATTGCGAAACGAGAGACACGTATGAGTTGTTCTGGTGCAGCGAAAAATTCTACACGCTGCGTTATAGAGGCCGATAGAAATCGCTGGAGATTATCCGCGAAACGAGAGAAGCGAGGAATTGAAACGTGAACATGGGATCGCGCTCGAGAACGTTGCAACAGAATTCCATTTTTTTTCTTCTTTCCCTCCCCCCGGCCGTTCTTTTCTTCCTTCACAGTCAATGACCCACGCGAGTGCGAATAAAAAAGAAATAATAAAGAACGTACGCGAAACAATGCACGAAGGAACGATGAAATGAATTGAAACGATGCAACGACACAGAGGAGTGAATTTTCCGAGGATAATATTATCCTTTTTCGTTTCTTTGCGAAATTTCGTACGCTTCGCTCGACGCTCGATGAATTCGTTAGCTCGGTGGGTGAATCGATAGATGCGAGTATTAATCGTACGAGATGGCCTACGATATTTTTGCGTTATGATAATTATACGAAAAAATCAATATATAATCGAATAAATGATATTGATTTTATTTTATTTGATTATTTATTGATTTTTTCATTTATATATATATATGATATATAGGATAATTGTCTATATATCTATATGTTAAATGAAGAGAGAAGAGGTAATTCGACTTACCGAGAGTATCGGGAGTAGTCGGTGGTTTGAGTGTCTCGGCTTGCTGTAGAGCCTTCGACCGTTCCATTAGGAGATGTTCGAGGCTCTTGCCGGGCTCGCCCGTCGGTATTTGCGACAGATCGACGGATCTCAAAACGCTTATCTCACGCTTGATATCGTCGTAGTCACGCTGACGCTCCAGTTTGCTCTCCAAACGGCTGATGTGCTGTCGTCGTGCCTCGAGCTCCTCCTCGAGGCGCGACGTAGCCTGCGAGCTCGTTTCCTGTAGACGCTGCAGGCTCTGCTGTAACCTGGAGATCTCATCGAGCAATTGACTGATCTGAAATTAGAAAGAATGCAAGAAAAAAAAGAATATTAATTCAAGTAATTAAATATTAATAAAAATCGTGGGCTAATTTGAAAATTCGATTTTCGTCGATATTAATACGAAGGATAATATTGCGATATATTGAATAATAAAACGTTTCGTCTCGTCTGATTTTTCAAATCCAATAAAATAATTGATAAACGAGACGAATGATATAAAATCTTTCGTTCGTTTATTTAAAACGAATTAATATTCTTCAATTATATCGAGAATCAATTACGTTTAAATGATATATTACCCCGGGGATAATGCAAAAAAGAAGCACGATAGGGGCTAATTTCTGGCTGGGAAATGTTGCCGATAGCCGCGTGGTATATAAGGAGCTTACCGCGGATTCTCATTATCAATTATTATATCGAGAATAATGTATAATAGTATCCATGTAGCCCAGGTAGAATCGAGAAGAGAATCACCGAAGGGAGAGGGATAGAGTGAGAAGGGGCGCTCCGATATCGAGATGAGAGAGTACACGAAGGGCGAAGATGGAGTGGGGGAAGGAAGGAGGGGGTCTTCGTTAATCGCCGCTACTGAATGTAATTATCAGGGATTAAATTAAATAACGTCCGATCGGGTTGGCCGCGGCAAATTGCCGACCGGGCCATTGGGACTACGATCACCTCCTAATTATTTATTAGATACAGCAGAAGGCTCTCCTTTCCTGTCTCTTCGCTCCCTCCGTTCCGACCACAACGTTCGGCAACCGCCAATCGATTATCGCCTCACCTCCTCCTCGTTTATAAATCATTCTTCGGGTACGATTTGATTTTTAATATAACCTCTCGCCGAGTAATCTCGTCCGACTTATCGATCGGCGGTCTTCCATTCCTGATAACGATTACACCGTTGATGATTTTGTCGGATGTCCTTTTATATAAATGACAGTTTGATCGTAATCTTGAGAATCTCGAATTCGTTGTAAATTATCGATTGATAATTGATAATTCGCGATTTATATTGACAGATGTCAATCGAGACTCCTCGTAGCTCGTTTTTATTATCATTTTCGTCCTATCGACAAAACGCAAAAACAGGGGTGTATACTTCATATCGAGTTACTCCACGACCCTCGTTGCATTTCACATACACGACAGAGTGCAATATAGCATGGAAATATAGCTTAGAGCATATCCTTTGATCGAAACCCGCGCCTTGTCTCATTTACGCGAATGGGGTTATTAATAACGGGGGTGAACCACCCCCCTCGCACTATATATACATACATACGTCTCTTGGTGCGCTCTCGATGACTCTCGAGAGCTTTATCGGTGGCACGTGGGCGAGAAAAAAAAATTGCCCCGTCACTCGTTTCCGCCAGATTCTACATACAGAATCAATATATATGTATATAGCTACCTTCGATGCAACCCTTCATCGGCACCCATACCCCCCCGGAATCGGTAGTATCGTTGTTGAGGCGAGAATGCATGATCAATCGAAATCCAACACTCGAATCCCGTGCGTATATGTATCCCCCGAGAGAAAAAGCCGGCAAAACAGCTATACATGCGCGTGGTACATAAACACAATCTGCGTGAATAGACCTCGTGCGGAGGACACGAATGTGAGCTTCGTTCCTACAACCCTTAACGCGCTTGAACCTCGCGCACCGTCACGTTCACGAAGGGGAAGTGAGTAGCTCTCTCTTCCTCTCTCTATGTACACACACCTATTATATATCTATACACGTGATCGATATATACCAGATTTAGGCGGCAAACTGCAAAGGTATCGCGCGCAATGCACCCGCGAGACTCGAGCCGTGGTACAAGAGGCGCGAGTGAATTTTTCTCTTTCCCTCTCTCTCTCTTTCTGTCCTCTCGCTTAAGCGAGATGCAAACGATCGAGTCGATTGTAACTTTTTATTCGCTCTACCCTCTATCCCCCCTGAATACCCGAGAGTCAATTATTCGTGTGTGCCTTCTCCTATATACGTTTCTTTCTTTTTTCTTTTTCATCCCTTTTCTTCTCACCCATCGACAGATTACAATAGGGGGAGGTGTCTCGTCTCACTTCTCTCTCGATTTGTCGCATACTGCGATGGATATTCGTCGGCGATATCGTACATATGAATTTATTTAGTTCACCGAGAGTTTCAAAGGTATTATAGAAATCAATTCAACTATTATAACCTCACGAACTGCTTACGATTTGTGACACAGTTATGTCGTTGTTGATACATATACATACATATACTTGCGAGGCGATGGTATATTTTGTAGGGAAAGAAGTAGGAGTAAAAAAATGGGAAAACACGTCGACGAGGATATCGATATGCGCGTTGTCAGTATGCGACAAATGGGGAGAGGGTCGTTTAACGGCTCGCGATAGATCGAAGAACCTTGACGCACGGAATAACTTGCCTTTTCACCCCGTTGGTTTATTTATTCGCGTCGTCACACGGTCGACGGTGTCGGTCGGGAGGTTTGAATACTTGTAACTGTCGATTGTCCTCTCTCTTTTAGCCCATAATCGATGTGGCATAGCTTTTCCTCAGACCTAACACTAATACCAAGTCGGCGAAAATTCTCGTAGCACAGTGCTATCGGGCCTTTGGCCCCAACGATCACGGTATCGGGACATACACGTGTACGAAGACACAATAATAGGGGTGGATTCTATATCCACTAGTTCGATAGACGCGAGTTATACGTATAAATTACACTATATCGAGTATTTATGTATAGATATATGGATCTTCGTGTATATGGGACGTTCAATGCCGACTCGGGTAATTCATTACAACTGTGAAAATCACTACAATTATTCGAAGAACTTATAAAATTCGATAAAATATCGATTGTTCTGTGTTACGATTATTATTTCGATCAATGATCTTGCGATGATTTGAAAATAATTAAAAGTTGGTTCAGTTGATATAAAATGTCCCATACGTATTATACGTATGTGCGAAGGGTGAAGAAACATGCAAGTATCGACGTTCGATAATAGCGCCCGCGCATACGACCTCTTCCCATGGACAAGTAGCTTTAAGTTGTGCAAGTTGGCTCGAAGCATGAAACAATATATACGTGTATATATGTATACATTTGAGGATCGTCGGGGAGGGTAATAGTGTTTGTCATTAGTGCACAAGACCGATAGGGTGAGTTTTAGCTTAAAGCCGATTGGGAGGGTTAGGAGAGCTGGATGGAAGGACAGGTGGAATTAACACCCTTGCGGACGATCGACGCTTCGGCTTTCTCTCTCTATCTCTCTTGGTCTCTCCTTCGCTCCATCCCTCCGTCGAACCGACCCAAAGTAATTCTCAACACCCCCTCTCGAACCCCTCTGCGCGCGGGCCACCGCCCGAACTTCGACGGCCTGGCACAAATTGTTTTTCACCTGGGCGATTATCGCCTTGATCCTCGACGACTCGAAACCTGAAAGAGTTCGATATTTCCCCGATCATCGCGCATACACTCGCTTTTAACATACGCGTTTTTCCCATGCGAACATTCGCGACTCTCTTGCCTCGAATCGATTTTACGTATTATAAATTATTTATCGCGCTACTTGAACAGTCTCGTCATCGAGAGAGGGCTCGTACGTGTACCAACGGTATAATATTCACAAGGCACGATCGTTACACGCGATCGGCCCAAAAGGAATACATTATTTTTAACTATTAAATTGGTCTTTAACGACCTAAGCTTTATACGAATAGTTTCGGAAATTGTTCGACTTTTCTCGACTTTCTCGTATTGCTTTTGTGTTACGAGAATTTCGAGAGTAACGGGACAACGATTTCGGGGTTGCGTTTGATATTTCGATCTTCAACGGATTAATAAAGTTTCTATGGAACGAGGATAGCCATGCACATCGCGAGTATTAAGGTCTCGGTCGTACCGGACTCTAGATACGGCCAGTGCTTGCGAAGCCTCCTCTGTCGGAGAAGGGTAAAGGGTGACTACGGCGACCCCGCGCTAGCTTGATTGCTCGATCTCTCCCTCACTTCGGCCACGCTCGAAAGATCGCCCGTATTCTACGTGAAATCGAGATAGGAGCCGGACTGCTTGCAGATTCGTCTGAGTATCGGTAATATTAATAACCCCGGGTGGTAGCCACCGGTATAAAGGGGGTTGCAAATCATATATAATATCTACGGTGGAAACGTATATATCTACAGATCGGCGTATATCATCTACCCGACGCGATTTTCCATATCCGCCACGGTTGTTAAATTTAATGTTTCCGAGCGTTCGTAAAAACCGCACGATATTCAACTCCCTCTGGTACATGTACAATAACCGCCAAGTTATACCTGAGCGAAGCGGGAGAGAACGATTGTTCTCGAATCCGTCGAG
Source organism: Netelia fuscicornis (assembly GCA_946811545.1). Taxonomy (NCBI): domain Eukaryota; kingdom Metazoa; phylum Arthropoda; class Insecta; order Hymenoptera; family Ichneumonidae; genus Netelia; species Netelia fuscicornis. The sequence continues at coordinate 14,492,189 of OX328011.1, read as the reverse complement.
ATTCGACTTACTGCCGAGCAAGCAATATCTCCTTCTCAGCCCATCTAAAGTCTAACCCGTTCGAAAGACGAAGAAGAAATCATCAGCTTTCGTCTTTTCATCGACTTTACTTTGAAATCGTTAAATTTGTCGGAATTATGTATAAAATAAAATTCGTCATTTGGACAGAAGTAAAGTATCGAAAGGGTTGTTTGAGAAATCCTCTTTGATATATATGTACATGTGTGTTGGAGTACACATACGTGACGAGTAAGAGGAGGAGGAGGAGGAGGAGGAGGAGGAGGAGAAGGCGAGGAGCCCTCGTTAGTGAACGACAGGATTTGTAAGGGGATGCTAGGCCAGTAGAGGTGTCATCGTGGAGGGACCAAAGGGAGAGAGAGAGAGAGAGAGAGAGGGAGAGGGAGAGACTGACCACTCTGAGAATGCCGTCAGAAATGTTCGAGGGGAGTCAGCGGGTAGGTCACCCTCTCGAGAGGAAGGAAGGAAGGAGTAAAAACAACGAGCACGAAGGGGGTTCGGGAGACTGGGGAGAATTGATGAACGAGACGAGAGACGCGACCATGTATACCATCGCCTTCGTTTATATACCTATATACAAATGCATGTACATCAACGTGAGCCAAAAGGTTCTGGCAAGCCTTTAGAGACATCCCCGACGTAGAAGTGGGGCGTATAGAGGTTGTGTCGTCGAAGTCGATGCCGGAAGTTTCGTCCATCGTGTCGAGAGCAGACGAGGCGTCAGGCACCAGTGGCAATGCTACAGAATATAAAAGAAATAATATCCGTCTATGTACGTGCATGCAGAGACAGAGGAGAAGGAGAGAGGGCATTCTCTAGATAAAGAATGGAAAATTTAGTACCCACCCTTTGTGTCACAGGGAGAATATACATTTGTATTTTTGCCTTTTGTGCGTTTGACCGTTGCTTTATATGTATGCACGAGGGAGATCGAGAGAGGGAGAAAAAGAGAGAACGAGAACGAGGGAGAAAAGAGTTCGAAGAGGAGGAGATTTCCCGATGCCCTTAATCCTCGCTGATTTTTCCTATTTGCATTATGGCCGCGTCGCGGGTCTTTTGTTTGCCCTGTGTGTACTGCTTCCCATATATTGATCACATTTTCCCTGCCGCGGTATAATCAATCTCCTCGCGGCTAAGTACAACACACCCCCTTTCCCATCACCCTCCCCTCCCAACCCACCCTCCGACACCCACATATACACACATATAAACTAACCAACGACGATATACGTGAAAACGTACTGGTTCGTGTACGTGTGTACTGGGCAGTGGGAAAACAACTCCCTTACGTGGGTCACGCACGAACGCACACACCCTCGTAACACACTACCTTCTCTCTCATTCCCTCTTTCTCTCTCTCTCTCTCTTTCTCTCGCTACGCTGCTGTAATACAAGCGAATGTTTTTAGATGCACGCAGGAGGGGTTGCCGAAACACACACACACACACGTACCAACGAGTTTGTATTGTGCCAGTGGTTTTTTGTATGTGCGATGGGGGTTGATATATCCACGTGTGAGTTAGCATTAATACGTAGTAGTACACGCTGGGGATTTCGCGTGCTTAGTGAGCGCGATCGACGCGAGAAAGAGAGAGTAAGAGTAAGGGTGTGAGAGAGAGAGAGAGAGAGAGAAGGATGGGAGGGGTAGGTGCCTCCAGGATGATGTGAGGAGAGGAGGGCAAGATGGCCGTTTGCCTTGTATTAATTTTACGACGCGTGTCCTTCGTCGCGGCGAAGCTGACGTCACTCACACACAAAGGCACGCGCACGCACACACGCATTTATATCAGGCATGATATCCGATGACTCATACATTTTCATCGATGTATAGACGTACGTGTACTTATACAGACGTTTTATTTAAGGCGCGAACTTTTTCAAGAAATAAAGGAAAAAGTCTCGAATTGACGAAAAACTTTATTCCCACTTTTGCGAATAATTATCCGGGCTATCGTTAGATTCAATGTTTTTCTTTCGTTCTTCTTAAAGTTCCTTTTTCCACTGGTAGAGGGTGTGGAGGAGGGAGGATAAAAACAGAGTTTGCGGAGAGACGATCATGCCAGGTGTGCCCACTCTTAGCGGATGAACGAAGAAGAGAGTGAGAGAGGAGGGCGAAGTGTGCGGAAGAGTTTTTGCGAATCTCGAGGATCTTCGCGAACGTCTGCATTATATCTATAATAACGTATATAGCTCTTATACGCCTCTCTGAAAAGCAGTGTCCTCGTGCATCCATATCACCCACCTCTCTCTCTCTTTCTCCCTCGTGCTCTCTCTCTCTCGCCACAGGAGAATGCCAATTAAAAGCCAGAGGGGGGCCTCGGGAAAGAAAGTCCAATCGATAGGAGGCGGCCTGCCGCCGTTGGCTTGGCCCGCTACTATACGATTCACCATCTCGCTTTCTCATTGCCGTATTATACGTAGTCGTGCCTACTCTTCCTCCTCTTTCTCCCATACATACATACATACATATTTCTCGTCTCTCGTCGAACGGCGTGTGCTGGCGAGGCAGCCGAACGCGAAGGGTTGCCCAAACTGGGAAGTGGGAATTATGGGGAGGATTAATATGCAAGGACTGGATACGTGCGGCAAGGAGAGTAGACGTCGGTATGAGGGAGAGGTTTTCGTGAGGAGAGAGAGAGAGAAAGAGAGAGGAGTATGGAGGAGAGCCGCGAGCGGAGTCGGCGATGTGCTGCTGCTGCTGCTGCTGGTTCTCTGCTCCTGCTGGGAGGATGAGAATGCCGGGGGTAGCAGGCGAGTGGCAGCGATGGAGCGATGGTGTGTGGACTGTAGACACATACACAGATACACACACGAGCGTGGCGAGAGAGCGGGCCATCGTCCGGAACGTGCGAGTGAGACGGCAAACCGATGGTGAACGGGGTGGTTGCGGGGGTGTCGAGGTAGAGCGCGGGGACGAAGCAACAAAAGGGGTCGAAGGGGAAATATAGCGAAGAGAGAACGATGGTTGAGGAGGAGAATGAGAAGTAGGAGGTTGCGCGAGGCAAGCTCTCCCATCTCGACCCCCTTATACACCACCCTCTCTCCCTCCCACCCACTCTTTCTCTCTCTCCTTAGAGGATACACGGCTAACGGACACCCCTATCGATTTTACAACTCGATATATATGAATACCCACTTGTCTAATGACTGATCGGGCGAGCTTCGAGCCCGCCGCACAACCCTTTCTCTTCCCTTCGCTTTTCGTCTCTCTCTCCCTTACCATCTCTTCTGCTTCTGCTATACAGCAGGCAGCAGGCCAGGCCGAGTCGAGCAACCCTCTCGGGCGCTCCTCGTTCCTCCTTTCACCCCTTTCCTTCCCTCCTCAACGTCCTGTTCGTTCGTCGTTCACTCGGTGAACCCGCTCCACTCTCTCGCCCGTTTCCTTCCTTTCTGATGCGAGCCAGCGCTTAACCGCCAATACCCAAGGCCTCCTCCTCCTCCTCCTCCCCCTTCTTCCCCACCTCGTACGAACCCCCAAATCCAACCCATCTTTCCAAATCATCTCTCCGAGTATCGGCACTACAGCTTCTCTCTCTCTCTTCTCCTCCCTTACTTCCGCTTTGTGCCTCTTGCTTCTCTCACATCCACTTCCTCCACGTTATATATCTATATACATATATAGAGAAATCACCACGAAACCTCTCGTTCTTCCAGCAACCCTTCCGCTCCGACTCGAAATACCATACGTTCGACCTGTGTATCTCGTCTCATTACATCGTCTCTAAGCTTCTCGATCAACCTCTCGCACGCTGGACCAACGCGTGTCGTACGTAGAAAAATGACCGACGTATCCAACCTTCCCTTCGGCACATCGTTATTACCTCTTCTCTCGCTGGCTGCTATGTAACGTGCTATACTATAATTTATGTTTTCGCCAACTCGCATGATTATGAGCGCAGGTGTGCGGATACACTAAACCACCGCCTCGATTTACCGGCTTTCTGGCTTTTCCTTGTACTCACTCTCCTTCCTCCCTCCCGCGGTTCATTAATATCGGATAGCCCGTGTGTTGGATATACTTGTACGCTCGAAAAGCCCGAGGGAAAGATTTCCCGATGGCTGCATATATGTAACCCAACGCTGCAGGTCGTACACGTATAGAGCTATATATATATCTCCGTCTGCTCGTGGCTTTGCGAATTCTCTTCTTTACCTCCTATCGTTATAACGATATGCATATATCCACGAATGTTTATATTCCTCGAACTCGTTCTCTCGGACGATCTTTTTTTTTTACCAAGCCCCCTTCTCTATCTCTTGCCTCGACTTCTCTCCCCGCGGTCGGTTCTTCTTTTTCCGTTTTAAAAGCGTGATTTTTTTTCGTTTTTGTTTCTTCTTTTATTTATTTCGTTTCTTTTCTTTTTTTATTTTCGTACCGCGAAGGATATACGCGTACCGGGTAGAAGTACGGAGGAGGATCGCGGGAGATACGATGTATAATTTGTACGAAATTATATGAGAGGTGCTCCTGTGGCCAGTGCCGTTTGGCCGTGTGTGCGCGCGCGCGCCCGGGATGTATACGAGCTTGCGACCCACGGGAACGCGACGTATATAGCTCTGCCGAGCACCGCTCTCACTCACCCTTTCTCTATTTCTCTCTTTCGTATAAGAAGAAAGGGTTGTACGGAGTGGTAGATGAGGAGAGAGAACGGAGAGGAAGAGGAGGTTATACCACGATGGAAAGGGTTGGCCGCAGTCGTAACTGTGAAACCCCGCGAGGGTGGAGAGAGAGGAAGAGTCGGGGAGAGGGTTGAAGGCGCACCGTGTATACGTATGATATTTTATTTTAGCGTTCTTCTAAGCACTGCCTAGATAAGCCTCCCAGGATTTATGCTTATTACGAGAGGCCCCAGTGTGTGATATATATATCATACGCCTGGCAACTCTTTGCAAAAGCGCCGAGACGGCCTTTGTACACGTGATAAACTATATATAGGTGTAATTAGTGTTTCTACAAATACGTTAACACTACGCTATATACTGTAATACTCGTTTGCGATCATCGCGTAAGGAATATCACGGTGGCGAACGAAATTAAAAGATAGCGAAGAAAAATTACCAAATCTTTTTATTTTATTCTATTTTTTTTTCGATAAATTGAACGAATGATAAAATGAATACGAAACGAGAAAAAGAAATGACACGAAGTATGAAAGATTTCACGTAAGTTGATCAAATATTTGTTACGTATGTAAATTTATATATATATATATATATATATGTATATTTCTTTTTTATCAGAGAAATCGTGCGACAGGTCTTTTGCAGGGATAACGAAAAGGGTGGTTCGACCGAGGTTTTGCGATGTCGTACGCGGTTTTACAATGAAAACGAGAGACATTTCCACGGTATAGAGCTCTAGCCCTCCGCACTCGCGAGAGTTTCGAAGCGCGCAATCGTTCCCTCCAGACTCTTCTTTTCTACGTACAAATATATGTATATATAGGAATCCTCTATGGCCTTTTCAACGAGACAGGCTCTGGTTCTTTTTTATCGTCTTCTTTTTTTATTCCTTTAAATACTTTCGCTGCACCAAACCCTCCGGTGTGCGTGAAGCGGAGCGGGTGTTTTATTCCCGTGGTGGTTACGCAACGGATGGCATGTCACTGGTATATATACGCGACGGGTAATAAAGACGCACACATTCGTAAAGTCGTGTACAAAAAAAGAATAACGAAAGTAAACAAAAAAAAACAACAAAATAACAAGAAAATGTAAAAAAGGCGGAGTGAAAACGAAACGAAGAAAAGTTAATTGAACGGAGGAAATCGAAGCGAGGATACGATTTTCGATACGTCGATCGTCGATGAAATTTGATCGCACGTCTGAACTTCCGTAGCGCACATCGAGAATGAGAGTTAGAAAGTTTCGCGGATAGGCTATGGGCGAATAGATCAATATATATTGTTGGTTCATAAAAGTTTGTTTTGCGGAAAACTCGATGGACCGTTTGCAATGCCGAAAATTCATATTAACCGTAAACTCCTATAACTGGCTCTTGTATATGCATAAATTCGCGTTTATGAATAGTTATATATACATATGTGTATACTTCGTCGCTCTTCCATCCAACCGTATAAAGTGAAACGACTTGTCAGCCATGGGAATTTTCGACCAGCGTTGATTTGTAAACGGTGGCTAGGAAAAATATTTTTTAACAAGGAGGCAGATGAAAAAAAAGAAGAATATTTTCTAAAATTTTATTCCGATGTTCCCATGCGCTCGCCTCCCCGGTCTGAAAAATATTTATTTTATGAAAATCATTTTTAATTACATCAAAGAGAAATATAAAATCTCGAGGAAAAAAGACAGGGTGAGGGGGGGGGAGAAAGATAGAAGGGATGAAATAGTAAAAATAATTGTTGGTCGAAAAATGCGGTGAGTTAAAACGCAGAATGATAATAAATGGAACGGTGATGAGAGAAAGATATCCGAGACGTACATTCGCCCGTACGCAATTCCCTGTAAAAAAGATTCGCAATCGCCAAAGGGTTCGTATTTTTGCATATGCGAACCTCCACGAACTCTCGATGTACGTGTAATAAGTATAATGCCACTAAACAAAAATAAAATAGAAATTCTACGACAGCGAACCCGAGAAAATAGATTCTCGGTTTGAAAACGGACGTACCAAGGGCCTTGTACGCGTACGTCCCTACTGCAAAAAGCTCGAGGAGTAAAAAAAACATCGCGAGATACGTGGCTACAAAGAATTTTCCCATGGAACACATACGAACATTGGCGTTTACCTGTATAAATATGTATTTATGTGCTGTCCAGCTGATATGGAAAATGGAGTATTTAAGGAAAAACGAGAAATAAAAAATTATCCAACCGCATCGTAATTCCCGCATTTTTAATTTCTCAGAAGAGCAAATACGATATAATTACAAGCACTCGAAATAAAAAATAAAAATGGTGAAATTTTATAATTAAAAATTAATTCTTCCGAGTATTTTCAAGCACTTTTGTAAAATGAAATTAAAAATTCCGTTTCCTATTGTCGTGTAAAAATCGTGCCTATTGCTACTTCGCCATTGTTTCTCGTGACAAGATAAAACCAAAAAAACAAATACATCTTGCACATTTTGCTCCCACGCGATTTTCTCAGTAGCTATCTCTCGCATCCACTTTTTGTTTCCGTCATTCGATCATCCCCTGTCTCGTCGTAACTCATCCACGGGTGTTCTATACGTTCAATGAGAACAGCAACACGGAGATAAAAACGGAAAAAAGAGAAAAAAAAAGAGAGTAGTAATCGGCAGCGGTAGCTAATAGTCACCGGATCGTTTTGCGTTTCGACGCGTCGAGTGTGACGTTCCGTTCCTCTCTTTCTTTTCCCGTGTGTCGCGGAGATCTCGAAGTTGGCTGTTCACGATGTAGAGCTAGAGGAGGAGGAGGTGGCTGGAGGGTTAGCTGTGTTGAAAGCCTAACAGCCTACAGAGGGAGGAGAGGGAGAGAGCACAGGGGGTAGAAAGTGCTGTGGGGGGATGATTTCTGCCGGGTGCAGAAAGAGGGACTCGAAAGTCTCGGCGGAGGCAATACACACACGTTCGCGTTTATCCACACACGTATCTATACATACGTATAGATATATCGCTATATACACGTGTATATATAATAGGGGATGCGCATAGAAGAGTTTCTGCAAGGGGAGAGGCGAGGTGCCGTCCGGATGTTGCGGCGAGAGGGAGAAGAGGCGGGCGCGAGAGTCAAGCGTTTATTTCACAATCAGCAGCTTTCGAATCGTTGCCATTGTGACTGCCGCGCATTATTGACAGAAATGCTCGATACGAAACGCTCAGCCTCGCGCTAATCTCTGACATTTATGCGGGGTTCCTCGAGGAAGAGGGATTTGTGTGCGTGCGTATGATTGTGTCTAGTACCGTACGGATCTCGGGCTTACCTATCGTCGGTGTATTATAGCGTTTTATGTGCTCTTGGGTTCGAAGCGAACGAGTATCTATTCGTGATAGGGACTTTCGTATGTGTCTGCGCGTGTGTATCTACGAAACTATAACTATATATACGGGTGGACGTATACGTGTGTAGGAAGAGAGGTCGGAGGGTCGGAGGGAGATGAGACGAGGTGAAGGAGAAACGAAGGGATGGAGAGAGTGGAGAGTTGGCGGGCAACGACAACCGCCGATCGTCTGAAGCACACACGTTATTATACTCTGTCAGATATACGGCGTTAACGCTGCCGCATTGTCGCCCTGGCTAATGAGAAAGTTGTGAGTTTCGTCGGGGGTCGGTCTCTCATTCTTTCTCTCTCTCTCTCTCTCTCTCTCTCTCTCTCTCACACACACTTTTGCTATCACGGCTATAACATAGAAATATGTATATGCGCATATGCGCCTGGTAGGAGAGTGACCAGCGATAGAAGGATGCGAAAGAGGAGAAGGAGAGAGAGGAGATAAAAGAGAGATGAGATGGAAGAGAGGGACGACGACGAAAACGGAAAGTAAAGGATGAACGAGCGGGCATTTGTACGTGTTAACGTGAGAAGGAGCGAGAAAAGGCCACGGGAAAGTATACCAATCGTAGAATAGACTGTACTATGCATAGTGTTGAGGCTCGTTCGTGTGAATGTCCGAAATCTCGTTCTCTCTTTTCCATCTCGAGCTGTGTATGGACGAATGGGTGTGAATTTATGTATCGGGAAAACCGATGAAAAGGGCAACAGGCATCTGAGCAGTGGATTCAGGATTACACATGCCGATATCTCCGTTAATACATCCTTATACGTATTATATATGAAAATTATTACGAATAAACTTCAAATAATGACGACGTAAAACAATATTTCCGATATTATGGAAAATATGAAAATAACGTGCGTAAAATACGAGCTATACTTTCGATCGATTCTACCATATTGTTTTCAATCTTATAGCACGAATTTGAGAAATTAATAAAATTAACCCGTGTTTTTTTTTTGCGAAATACGAATTTCATGCGGGTGGGAATCGAAAGCGAAATTTACATCATTCGTAGTTAATCCTAGCTATATACGTGTATACTAAACGTATAGCCAAGTTATATTGGTGTGAGCTATAAGGATAGAAGCGCCTGATATTTTTTTTCTCGGTTATTAAAAATAGAGCTTTGCCCCTTTCTCTTATCCATACATATATATATGTATTTATTTATATACGCCGCATGTGGTACACGTCATAGTGGGGGTATTACGCGTCCCGACGTTCGTGTTCCTTTGAGGCGAAACGGAGTAAGGGATGAGACAGTGGGGTAGGAAGAGGGAGAGAGTAAGAGAGAAAGAAAGAAAGAATGAGTGAGAGAAAGGGTTTAATTTGCGGCACCCACCAAGCACACCACGACGGCATATCACCGGCGGAGAGTCATAGCACCGACATATACACACACATCTATATGCAGAGAGCTCAGCACACCCTTACCCGGAGAACGAGGGAGAAACTTGGCCGCCATAAAAAACTTTCGCGATATCGACGTACGTGTCCGTCGTTGTACGGAACCACGTATGATACGTGTCGTTCCACGCCCAGGCGATCCTCGCCATCGTCTCTATCCCTCGCGCTCGCTCTTTCTCTCATTTCCCACCTCGCGATATTACCGTCGCAGTTCCACCGCGCCAACTTTCCCTCCCCCTCACTCCAATCCTCTCCTTCGACCATCCTTTCTCGAACGAGTTATATAGCTGTGGCCGCCCGCGTGTCTCACCCTCGCGTCAATGCAAATCTCTTTTTCTCTGCGCGTCTCGGTTTTAAATGGCATCCTTTCTCCCTCTACCGTATCTGTCCATCTATCTTCCTCGAGCGGCCTCGAGAGCTCTGTCCTTTCTCTTTTCAACCCCTTCCCTGTGATACAACGACGACGAGAGTCGTGGGGCGATCATGGACGTTACATATACACCCATATATTTATGCATATATATGGATATACGTATATACAATTCCGTCTATCGTTCCGTCTCCCTCTTCCGCTTTTACCCCGTTCGAGCCCCACGACGGGCCACACCGACGCGAGGAAAGAACGCCGTCGCTTCGTTTCTACGGCACCACACGAGCCATCTATGACCGGTATTACTGCCCCCTGGATATACGTATGTATGATGTGGCCACGTATATAGCCACCCTTCCTTCGTGCCGAGGCTGGTCGCGCACCGACTCTTTTTGTCATTGTGGCTTATTCGATATATTGTCCCTCGGTCTCTCTCTCTCTCTCTCTCTCAACGAAATCTCTCTCACTCTCTTTCTTTCTCTATCCGCTTCGGACCGAGAGAGCCGGGAAAGCGACACACACAACCGGGGAAAAGGGTGGTCCACGTCCCTCGGACCGTGCTCGAGAGATATTGGAGACAAATGACTGTACAAAAAATTCATACGTGAGAATCGGAATAGCCGGACCCTTAGTACAGCGAGGGATAGGATTATATTTATATGGTAAAGAACAACGTGGCACGCCGGGTTACAACGTGCTTTTCACACACACACACACACACACACACAATACAGTAACGACGAGAACAATTTCTTTTACGACGTTAACATTTTTATTCGCATGTACGAATTGAGTTGCTGGATAAAACGAATCGTTGCGAAACATTAAAAATACCGAAAGAAACAAAAAAAATAATAAAAACGTGTATATAATATTTGTTGATTGAAGGGAGCGTGGATACGAGGCAGCGACGATGTTGAATTTTATCATCGATAGGCGATCTCCCCCAAGGAGATTTGATTGTATAGCCGGCCAGAGAAAGAGGGTGGTAGTCTCGGATTGGAGGGAATGGATTCGTAGTGGTGAATCAGAGTCGTGCGAGTGCGCCGATGAAGGATGGAAACTCGCCGAGGCGAGCGGAGAGGGTTGGTTCGTAGGAGAGAGACGGCACATCACGGGCTAATGAACTCCTCATTGATTGGTTGAAAATTTTCGTTAATACCCTGACGTGTGCTCCTTTCATGCGCCGATATTCCATCGGCGATATCCTCGACGCTTTTCGTAGAACACCCGAATGAATTATTGGCAGTAATGAATGTACAATCGCTAGTTATTGGCAATCTAAGAACATCCCTTACCGTCCATAATAAATGTTTCGCACATAGGACTTTGATTATCGATTGCCAATAATTGGCCACGCTGACAATCACTGTACCATTTATCTTACGTTATGTATATGTATATAGGCGTATACGTGTACCCATTTCGCGAAGGCCCATCCTCGTCTTCACCCTCGTCTCGCTCTGAGAAAGGGTGAAATACGAAAGGGTGGCAGGTTTCGGCGGCCAGCACGCTAACTCTTTCACCCTCTATCCCTCAAACCCTTCTTTTTTAGAACCGCCCCTTCATTCGTAATCCCTTCTATCTTCATCTCCGTCCCTCACTTTTGTTTAACTCGTATATATATATACGTATATCGAAAACCACCCTTCGTTTCCTCTCCCTTAGTTAGGCCTCTCACACCTCCACCTTTTATGACTGAAACTAACGAAATTTCCCTATCGGCGATCAATCCACTCCCTCTTCGTTTTCTCCTGTACAACCCTTCCACCTCTCGTTTCTCGTACGTATTCGCTTATATACGCGTGTACGTGCAGCACCATAACCCTTTTCATTGATCTGGCCGCGCATCTCCTCCTACGATTCGATGTGGTAGAACCCCCTTATCGCAACACCCTCCTCTCACCGTACGGGGTCGAAAATTCACCCTTCGATATTTTCCCTATGATCCAACGTGTTCTTCGACCCTCGTCCCGTCTTCCTCTTTTGCCTTCTCCGCGACATTCGCCATTCCGAAATATTATTCGACGTCCAAACATGCCCCTTCCCTCCCACGCCCTCCTCATCTACGCCATTTGAGCCTCCTCGATCGAACCATTAAAACTTGTAGTCTCCGCTCGTGTCTCGATCGGGCTCGACGCCACCGGCAACCGGATTGAATCCGCGCATGCAAATGACGAATCTGTATAACTTCAATATCGCGCTCTCCGAGTCTCTTTGAAGTTCCTACATCGTGTTTCGAAATATAGACGATTATATGTATCGACGTGACATTCGCGTACATCACAGAGTTACAGGATAATAGGGTCCTTTTTTTTCTTTATTATTTCATGTGAATTGCGGAGAGATCTTCTTTACGAAGAATGATGGGCTGCAGTACATTGCAATGCCGAATGAAATTGTAATAATTTATAAAACGTGACTATGTTATTACGACAAAAAAACAATTCGAGAGAGATCGAAGGGAGAAACAAGCACACTCTGGTCTCGTCAACGGAGAGGAAAATTGGGAAAGAATCGATAATCGTTAAATTGTCCTTGAATGATTCTCTAGTTTCGCATACATGAATGAGCGTTTTAGCACCCTCCACCCTTAATAACAAATTGATCGTACGTCCAACGTAACTTCCTGCACAATTTCATCATTCACACATTCGACTCGACGATTGGCGATATGCCCTATTTGCACTTTCGCATCTACCACCCCTAAGTTACATACGGATCCCTCCCCCCTTCGCAATATCAAAGGAAGAAGCCACGAAAGATCGTAGAACCTGTCGAAGAAAATTCGATTTACCAACGAGCAAACCCTGTCGAGGATTGAAAAGTTTAAGGAGCGACGATGCGTCTTCGCCTCGTGCTCTCTCTCTGTAACCGTCAACGACGACTCATCGAAGACACCCTGTCCAACTCAAGCCGTGTATATCCGTACGATAAAAGCTGCGTGACGGGAATAAAAGCCAACAGGGTTCGATGCGGGAGGGACTTTAGAATAGAGTGGAAGAATCGAAGGGCGAGAAGGAAAAAAAAGAGCACATAGTCAAGAGGGTAGGCTCGACGGGACGCGGGAGACCTCGTGGTGCGGACGAGGGTGAAAAGACGGAACGGTACAGTGGAGAAAGCGCTTTAACGACGAACCCGGAAAAGAGAGCGAGGGAGATAGACAGAGAATTTCTCAACCTAGAAGGAGAAGAGTGGGTTGAGTTGGTACAAACGCGCGTGGCATCTCTCCCTAACCTAAGCCAACTCCTCGGCGATCTGGAGAAGGGTCGAAAGAAGTTTCTGACCCGCTTACGGAGAGCACGCTGTGGCATCACAACCGCAATCTCCTCTCCCTCCCTCTGGTTTGGAGCAGACGGATGTCTGCACCTTCCTTCTACTATAGCTATATCGATATCTCTAACGTATATGCGTATATAACAAACTTAATGCCGTATATAGACCGACCATAGAGTTTACGTTGCTTCGCGTAGAGAGTTTACAAGGTGACGAAACGTACGAACTCGCTCGTTCATCGATTCCACTTTCATTCTCGCAATGTTAAAAATATCTTCATCGCCATCTTTTATCAATGACAGTACAAAGAAACAAAATTTTCATAATTTTCAATTATGACGCTTCCTAATGATCGATGATTATACGAAGATTATTAGGAAGGTTTAATCCGGGAACTTAGCGAACGTGCTCGGACCTCGAGATGATGATCGTTGGTACTGCGGCCCCACTAGCAGCAAGAACCTGACAATCGTTGTTTACCCCAAGCGGAGGTGTCGGACCATAGAGCGAGTCTGTATATTTCGGGAGGTGAGAGTGAACGTGCGTGATGGTGTTAGTATGGCGAAGGGGTGAAAGCAGTGAGCTTTGCGGTGTTTCCTCTTCCAGCTATATAACGACAAGCCCGTTTAACTAGGACGTGATTATCGGCTGACACAGATCGAGCGACAGCGTTGCACTCTGCTCCCATGAGAAGAGGGTTGTTGGGACATATTATACCTATACCTATATATATATATATGTGTGTGTGTGTGTGTGTGTGTGCGTGTGCGTTGTACGTACAGAGTATTTCCGCGTTGGAACGCCGGGTACTACACGTTTCAGGTATTTGTACGTGTAAACACTGTGTAGAATTGGAAAGAGAGAGAGAGAGAGAGCGAGAGAGAGAGGCATGGAAAAGCGCGTGCGACACGCGCCATTTGCGTGGAGGTATGCGTGTATGCGTCTCTCTCACTCTCGACGATTCCAGCCCTCCCTGCGCGTCCGGATGTGACGCGAGGCTCGACGAGAAGGATCGTGGGGTGAACGGTGTGGAACGCCAGAGAATCGAGAATGCGCGAGAGATAGAGGGAGAATGGGAAACAAAATTGGATAATACAGATCGGCCAGTGGTGTGAATAGAAAATAAATAAAAAAAGAAGAGATACGCGAGTCGACGTAGCAATTGCATGCTCGATGCAGTGAGTACGTTCATAGGGAGGGAGGAGAGGGAGTGCGAATGAAAAAAAGGACATAAAAGAGATTGCCGGCTATTGGATAAATTAAAAGAGACTATGGTACGGCGTATTAAATTTCGGGTGAAGTTTACGAACGAAAATAAAGAAAAAAAAGGAAAAAAAAAAGAAAGAATTGTTTAAAATAATTCTAGAACGAATCGTTTAACCTTGACTCGACGAAAACAATAAAAATGATTGTCCGTACCTCATTTCCATTCGTCCCACAATGTTCGCAGTAGTCGTCGAGACTCGATTCTCGTACGGGCACAGGTACGTACACGGGGGACGCGCGAGAACACCGATTCACGATCGTTTTCCATCGTTTTCGAAACTCTGTCGTTGACACACACACGATGGTAAGGGTGGTAGAGAAATGAGGGATGAGGAACACGAAATGAAACAAAAGAAGGTAAGAGAATAAAAAAAAGGGCGGAGAAAACGCGAACGAGAAGAGGAAAAAAAACACACGGGAGCCAAGAACCGAACGAAATATGGAGGAAGGAGAGCGACCTGATTCCTCCGTGCGCCCGGCGTAGAGACGTGGACGCGTGCTCGTCGATCACTGTCGCCCTGGAGCGTGATTTAGATATCGCGATTAATTTCGTTCCCCGAAGTGTACGTGTACGTACAGTCGACTCGTCGCTGGTGGAGTTCTTCTCTATATAAATCTATATAATATACATATATATGTATATACTTATATATAATATATGTATATAGACATATAGATGGGAAAGCACGAGTAAAATCCGTTCGGGGAGGAAAAGCGTGCCAACGGCGACGACGTCGACGAGTAGAAACGATATCAGGGATTGTAGGACTGGGACTCGGGCCGAATGTCCCGGAAAACTGATTAATTGCAAGAATAGAATTGTGGTGCTCGCCACCCATCCCCGGTAACACGCGACCGTTCAGAGGGCCATGACGCTTATCGATCAATCGCATTATAGATATTTTTAATCAACTCCTAGAGCTCTTGTCCAGTATCGTTCCCATCTTTTCACATCCTTTCGTCGGCCGATGTTTGTATAAATCCGGGAATGGAAAAAGAAAGGGAACAAAATCGCGAAACTCGAACCTCTGTGTCTCATCCATCGAGAAGTTACTCGATTCTCCGATATAACGTCGAAAATATATATACATCTCGTCAACGAAACATTCAAGCATTCGAGACCCGTATTGGTCTACCGCGGTGGATGCCAGAGGATTGAGGACACTTGAGCGACGTTCGAGCCCGAATTATTTCCACGTCAGTGGAGATAAGCAGTAGAAGAGAAGTGGCGGGGGAAGGGCAGAAAGAGAGTGAGAGAGAGATAGAAGGGATGCCATCTCGGGGATGAAGCTCCTCGATTCTGATCACTCTCCCGGGTGACAGAGGGAACGGGTACCGTGCAAATCCAGAGCAAGTCAGAGAAGCCCGCATCGACGCTTCCGAACTCTCTGGCCCGATCCTATGGCCCAGAAACGGTACGTGCTCCCTGATATTCCCGGGATGAAACTATACGTAACGTTACGCCGAAAGAGACATTGTTCGTCTGAAAGGTTGGTCCGAACGAGAAATAGGTATGCTCTAGGGCTGTGCAAATTTGGATAATTTTTTGGGACTCTTGGTTTAAGAAGTTCACTGGATGAAGGATTTACACCTCTTACCTTCACCGAGCAATGAAGGAAGAGACATCCAGGGATAAAGCTAATCGGAACGGCGCTGGATTATTCGATCCGGTCGTTTGACGTTCCTAGTGTGGAAAATAGCGCATATATGGTGTAACAGACAGAATCGTTATGCATATCTTACACACGAATATATATACATATATCAGTCGGAGGCCGTGTGTATTAAGCTCCTCTCTACCACGTCTCAGACCCTTTACCCGGTAGGCGATTTCATCCCTGTCCATCCTCCTCTATACAACCTCTTCAGTTATCCATACATCTACATCTGCCTCTCCCTCTCTCTTTATTTGAGTATAATTATTGATTATTGGAGGACGGAAGGCCACGCGGCTACTCAGCTACGTATAGAAGCCTGTGAGCTTGAAGAGACGAGGAGAAGGCGCATAAGAGAGCACACGGAGCATGGAACAGACAGAGAGAGAGAGAGAGAGTAAGAGGAATAACTGGAACAAGAGTGAGAGCAATGCGATGAACGAGCTTTGAGTGAGAGACGGGTATCGGAAAGAGAAGAAGAGAGAGAAGGAGGAGGAGGAGGGTTGGAATCGACGGTGGTGGCGGGTTCGGCGGCTAGAGAGGACGTCGTGACGGTGGAGGGCTCTGCCTTGCTTGGTACCACCAGCAGTAGTAGCAGCAGCAGCAGCAGCAGCAATAGCAGGAGAGCTCACGTTTGCTTCTGTGGGTTCAAGAGGGGTTGCCGCGCGGGCTTGAGAGACGGGTGGTGGGCCAGAAGCGAGAGTGAGACGAAGAGAAAATCTACCCCGACACAGTAGTAAGAGGTGGAGGAAGAGGGTCGTACGAAGTCCCGGGGAGGGTGATTAAGCTATACGCCACGGCATATCCCACCATCCTCTATACACACACATACATGTATACGTAACTCTTAATATACATACACATAATGCCACATACAGTTGTGCATATCTACATAACCCGATTTCTCTATGTATGTGTATAACATCGTCGGCGAGTGAAACCCTTCCGATATCACTGTCTCGCTCGGTCTTTCTGTACTGACAATTAGAGTGATAGGTATATCTTAGTCTGCTATCGATTTGATTCCGCACCCTTACTCTATATCGTGTGGATACTGCTCTACGGGCATAGCTAGAGGGTGGTTGGGAAGGAGGAAGGGTGGGATATTGGAAGAAGGGGTTAGGGGGAGGAGGGTTGCTCGTGTGCGGTGTGGCGATACACCGCTCCTGGGCTCTCTTCTCTCGCTGCGGCCTCCGTCTCTCTCTTTCTCCGGTGTTCGCTCCACCAGAGAGATCCACCCCTACCTACGCTCCTCCATGGTATGTAAGGTTGAGCAGTGAGAGATATGGTAGGTGGGAGCGAAATTTACATCGTGAGCTACACACAACACGAATGTCGATGGTAACGGGATCTCACTGATGGTGGTACCATCCATATCCCTTCCTCGATGGCACCTTCCAGGCACCATCCTTCTACTTCTCATCTTCTCCGCCCTTCGTCCTTCTCCTGGCCAACTCTTGGCCGCGACCTCTCTCTCTCTCTCTCTTCCTCTCTCTCCAACCCCCTTATCGGCGGATCGTCTCCTTCTCGGGTCGGCTCTGTGAGCAGCCGTCGATTATAACCAAATCCTCCTCTGGTCGTTTCCATCCACCCGATAATACCGATGTATGTGCAACTTTGGTGGTGTGTTGGTTCGTGTGTGACGGTACGTGCAAGATATAGGGCGAGGGCAATACATTTTCCTTCGAAGGGGTTGATTAGTGCATTAACGGCGGAGAACTCGTTCACGTCACGGACCTTCGTCCACCTTCCGCATCCTTCCCACCACCCTCTTATACACCATCGGTACTCGTACACACAAGGACGAGAATTCCTCTTTCTCTCTCTCTCTCTCTCTCTCTCGACCGTTTCGCCTTGGTGCGTTTCACCGCAACGGAGTCACACGTACTTGTACTTCACGATGTATATACATATATATATATGTGTGTAAATATATATCACGAAGCTCGTGATCATCCATTTGGCATCGTTCGAGAGAGCTTCTCTCTTCCGCAGCGTCTCTTGTTTCCTACCTACACGTCCATCTTTGTACCCAGTTAACTGGTACGTATAGGTGTATCTCGTATACTCGTTTTACCACCGAGTCTCGTAATCCTCGAGGCGCCGGGATTTCCTACAAGTCGGTTACCCAAACCTTGTGCGCGATCGGTAATTGTGGGATTAATTATGAAACGGGTGAGAGCGAAATCCATGCCATCACCTCACTCTGGACTATAGTACCCCTGTATATCGTATACTACGTATATTTATGCAATTCAACGATAAATCGAAAGTGGAAAATTCGAATTCCGGAATAAATTTTTAACTCGTTAAATTAAAGGGTGAATTTTGCCTTTACTTACGAATTTTCGATTCAACGAAATGTCGATAGTAGCCACTTTACTACCAATTTCGTACTCACCTGTAACAGACAAAATAATAATCTTCGTTAATTAATGCGAACGAATAATACGAGCAAACTTGTATCTTCGGTACTATTATATTGACAGTGATAATAAATAAATGATACTCGATTAAATTTAATCATTGAACAAAATTTGTTTATATTACATTCGGACAAATGTTGCACGAGTAAAGCTTAATAGTTTATACGCTATGGGTCCATCATTTTCCATGTATATTCATATATTCAAGTTATATGGAGGAATAATGTCAGCGGGTCCTATCAACCCCTCGTCGATAATCGGGATGACGGATCGTGCGGAAATTCGATTGAGCCGCGGTGCAGGAGATGGGGGAGCTCTATTGGCTTTATCGACACCTGGGAACCTACGCCTAGAATTAATCGTCCAATTATTAACGAAGTTAATCGACGCTTCGTCGATGATAGCTCGTTTCAGGGTGTCGAAGAGTTGGTACGATCCGAAATCCCACTTTTCCTCCCCCTCCTAAACCTCTCCCTCTATTTTAACACGTGCAGCACACATGCAGGTTTCACACTCGATATATATATATACCACCTTGGCGTCATTACAAAACCGATGCTAATCAAATTTTCATAGCATATCGGTTATCAATGCCACACGGTCTATCGGCCCATCAATCATACAAACGATTAGTCCCGTATAGAGAGACCGAGGTCGCGCATACACAGCGAATTCAATAATACACGTACGAATTATACGTAAAACAAAAGAGATATTACTCCGTTTTGCAACTGACACGTTCGTCACGTTTCTCTTTCATTTTCTTAAAAGCTTCGAACAAACGAAGTCTATAAAAAAAATATCCACCCACGTTACACATACTTCGAATTACGATTAAAAATAAATATTCGAGCGATTTATAGGAATGATCCGGGACTTTCATTTTTTATGCAGAAAGGAAATTTGCGAATTTTATATGCAAGAGAGAAATAAAATATGAAAAATAGCTCGTGCGAGTCTCGGAGAAAGGGATGATCGATCTCGTTCGTACGTTTCTACGTCCGTTCTCTCGTCAATATTAATTCAATCCGAGAATATCCTTTTCTAACGCATGTACGATCAATCGTATTTCACCGAGTCTTTCAAAGCTGTGACAGTCCTTCGATTATCGATCGGTATGCCTGGTGTGGACACGAGACAAAGGCAGTGAGTGAGAGAGAAAGAGATATAAAGAAGGGCAGAGTCGAGGTATAGTATCGTGGGCTTCCTGAGCGGGGCTAATGAACCTCACGAAGACGTTAATCCCGCGAACAGGAGCGTTTTATCGCCTACAACCCCCGCGTGACACACACTCACACGTACACACGCGCAGGCGTATACTCGAGCGTACGTCGTAAAAAATCTCTGCAGTACACGAACCGAAAGGGAGAAAGATAGAGAGAGAGAGAGAGAGAGAGAGAGAAAGAGAGAGAGAGAGAAACGAGAGAGACGCACGCATAGCTATAGGCCGTTTAAGTAAACGTTGTCGGCTTGCCGAACGGCTGTAAACGTCACTCTTCTCACATTCTCGTACCGTGGATACAAAGTCATATACGGAATCTCCTCTCACTCCGCGTCTTCTCTCCTGTTTTTCTCGGTAACACGGTATATATATGTATATAAATACGTCTATACATATTTAGTCGAATACCAGAGACTGGATAAGCGTGTTACAGAGGAGAGAGAAGGCGCATAATATTTGGCCATTACTTTACGAACGATATTTTAGTTGCTTGTAAACGCGAACGAGCCACTGGAGGGATGTGTGTATATAGACTATTGTGGGAAAAGCGTAGGAGACACAAATCCCTGGGCTGTGTTAACCCTTCTCCCTTGCATCGACGCCGGACAGTCTCTCGCTATCTATATTACTCGCTTGGGTGGAAAATTATGTAACCCATACGCATATGCGTGTATATATGTATACGTTATAATATACATGGAAAGTCGTATAGGGGTGTGTATTTATTAAAAAAATATTTCTATATCTATGTATAAGGGTGGTTTTTGGACTGTGTCTGTTCGGCCAGTGAGCTGATAGGGATGGACCACGGACGAGCGAACGAGAGTGAGAAGGAGATTCTCATCTCCCGTGTCTCTCGCCACAGTGGCGCTCGCGGAGCTTTTGTCGTTGACAGGCGTTGTAAACCCATAAAGAAATTTCATAATAAATAAAGGGAGAGACGGATAGTCGGCAAGAGAGGGAGAGAGAGAAGGATGGGGAAGGGTACCCGGGTGTACGAGACTTTTTTTATCAAGCGACGAAACGAGGCGCGAGCAGAACCGACAGACAGAGACAGAGAGGGAGAGAGTAACGTGTAGAGCTTTTTCGTATAGAAAGAATAGCGGTCTAGAAAAAAGGGCAGGCGGAACTCTGTAGTGTATTGCACGGATTTATAATACCGCGGGTCATAAAAAAAAAGACGAAGAAAAACGTTGGAAGGAGCGCGATTGGTTATATATATATATATGTGTGTGTGGCTGTGTGCAGCCAAAGTCGCGGGTGGGCGCGCGAGTTGCCAGAGATATCCCAGGCGCTATCACGTACTCGAGCATCGATGCGTATGCATATATGTATATGCATATATATAGTTATCTACATAGGATATTACACTCGCACACGTGTCGAAGTTCTTAACCCGGGGTGTGTGTGTGTGTGGGCGAGGCGTAAACGGGAAAACCAAACAAAATCGCGGAGCGGGGTAAATACAGTTTTACGATCGCGAGACGATGAGAAAGAGCGTATATAGTCGAGTTATAGGTATTAGCGAAAAGAGAGAGAGAGAGAGAGTGACTGACGGTGAAAAAAGAAAGGGGGAAGAAAAATAAAAAAAAAGAGGGAGAGAAACGATTGAAGAGAAAGTGTATGACACGTGATTTGTCTTTTCCCTCGTGTGCAAGAGCATTTACACTTTTGTCAACGTATTTCCCTTCTTTCAATTTATATCTACTTTAATTGTTGGCCAAAGATAAGTGTTGTATCGAGTTTCCTAGGGTGAATTTTTAACATTATTTCAATTTCACCCTTCTTATTCCCGCGAGTATTCTCGAACTTCGACAAACGCGAATTGTTACGTTGAATTTTTAATTACTCGCTGATAGATACGAGATGTTGGCGAAGCGACGAAACAAAAAAGAAGTAAAAGAAATAACAATGAAAAAAAAAAGCTTCACCCTCTTTCGCGAAACGGACGAAAGGGTTAGCCCTCGAGAGAGGGAGAGAGAGAGAGAGAGAGAAAAAAAAGATAAAATACATGGAACTCGTGACTCTCGCGTATGAAGCGTTCACCGTACATAATAACACTGCAATCTGACCTCCAATATAACGAACGAACACTTCTCTCGAGCATAGAGGCATAAGCAGCCGCGGCACAGCCAGAAGGAGCGAGAGCAAAGCCCTCACCGACTACGGCAAAGCGCTTAAGCGTGTTAACGCGCTCTCGCGGGCCTACCACGAGTGATTGATCGCACTTCGTGTGCCGGTCGAACTGGCGTCTCTGTATTATAACACACATATCCATATATTTGCCCCTCTCACACTCTCTCTCTTTCTCTCTCAATATTCAATATATATATATATATAGAAAGAGAGAGAGAGAGAGAGAGAGAGAGAGAGAGAGAGAGAGAGGGAGAGAGAGAGAGAGAGATAGACACATGGATACGCATACGCGAATGTGGACAACTATGTTACGTATGTATGAGATCTTGTGTGTGCTCTATAGTGAACGGGCTTCTGACATAATGCTCTCGTTTATGTGCTCTGACCATTCGCCGCGTCGTTATATGGAAGAGAGACCCTCTCTTCCAGCTAGCACAGCCGGACTATCGATAATGCCCGGATTCTAACAGGACGTTCAATAACGCTTGCGTCCAATCCATAAGTTATTAAGGTTCTTCGTGTGTGTTCCTAGGTGGTTTAGGAAGAGCTTCGTGTCGCGCGCGTATGTGTGTAAGAGCACGTCCAAACGATCGTGGCGAGGGCGTGCGTAGTCACTTGAGCTCCGGGCCGCTACCCATGCGGGTGAGGTTTTCGTTAGTTTGGCGGCTCAGCGATATCGTATTATGCGGTTATTGGCACTTTAACAAATTCATCGATTATTCTTTGACATATAACGAAAAAAAAACATAATTATTCGATACGATTATAATTATAACATTTATCGTGATTAATTTCTATTTTTTTTTTATCAAGACAATTAAAATTTTCGTTAATTTTAAACGATATTTTGTTTGTATTTTCGTATGCCTCGCTTCGTTCGAAGAAATGTTAAATGGTATTAAGTGGGAGCGAGAACGATTGAAATTAATCGATCGATATTTATTATTTCTCAATAGCTATTGCAAAACTTCGACCTCGTCGTGTCACTTGCGTCAACCGGACACTGGTAGCTAAAATGGCCAACAACTATTATCGTTTTGTTATCGTCGACACCAGAGCAAGAGAGAGACAGTGAATAAGAGAGGGATAGAGCAGAAGTGGTCTAGGGATCGGTTACAATGACCCCGCAGGCCTGGACCGAGAGCGAAATGAAATTACCTATATCCTCCAGCGCCGATCGTTCTATATTATGTACTCATACATACACTCGTGAATTAAAAGGGTTCCGAGCGTCTGGTGCTCAGTCGTTTGCTCACTAATCTCCCTCTCTCTCTCTCTCTAGCACGAAGGGGACAACCATAGAGCGAGAAAAATTATGAATTTGATTGAAACAAATGTTATTCGAATCGGCCAAATTGTTTATTGGAGCGAAATGATTTTTGTTCCTGGTTGTGTTAAGTACGAGCGACGAATCGGTGCGACATCGTTACCATGACTCGATAGTTTCAATTGCCGTTACAATTTTACGAAACTCGTTTGGAAAAGTTATTTGTTTTGCTTGTTCCTTTTTTTTTCTCTTTTTTTTTGCCGTCTCGGTTTGAGTTAAATTGGCTTTATTTGGGTTCGTTTGGATTGAGTAGACCGATCGCCGAGGGCTCGAGGTATCGTATCCTGCTAATGTACAGATGTACGTATATGCTGTAGGTATATGTATAGAATCAGACTTTATAAGCTTGGCTGAACGATCGAAAGCCCGCAGCTTGTGTTTAAATGTTGAAAACTTTTCGTCATAGCGCATACACCGCTTATTAGTTCCCGAACCCTTTTCGAGCCAATATTTCGTGGTACACACATACACACACCCACAATATATATTTTTTTTCCGGGTATTTCAATGAAATATATACACATATATATATATATGTATCGCTGATGTAACAGCGTGTAACCCTTCCCACTCGTGTTCGATGTGGTTTCCGTTCTCGTAGTTGGTTCATTTTTTCCCCTTCCCCATCGGCGATAAGCGAAAGAATCGTAAAAATAGTATTGTTCCAATAATATGAAGAAAGAGAGAAGGAACGTGCTCAGCGATATAGATAATACAGAGGCTGAAAGAGGCCAGTGTCAAAACTTGGATCGCGTGCCACGTAAATTTCGTGCGACAATTGATCGAACTTTTCAGCAGGCTGTTTTACCTCGAGCTTTCTCGCTCTCGTTCCCTCGACTTACTACCTCTCCTGTCGTCGTTGTCAACATCGTCGTTGATATCATTTCGTGTCACGTGAAAGAGAGCTTGACGCGAAGCGAAGACGAAAAAATCGCGATCCAACGATATATCTATTTATGAATTCGCGAGAAACTGAAGATCTTGGCTCGAGTTTTGCAGAAGCTTTGTTTTTAATCGTAAGCAAAATATGACAAAAGACGTATAAATAAAAATTTTAATTGAAAAAAAAAAACAGAAACAAAAAACCAATTATTTTTCGAAGATTTGGACAATCTCGGAGAAAAGTCTTGAAATTCCTCGAGTGTCGTCATATCCGTGGGGTGGACCGTGGTGAAGAGCTGGGCATTATAGAGAAAGAACGTTCACTGCGTGAGAGCAAGAAGTTATTAGAGAAATGTTGAGATAATTATCGAATTGCACGGGTCGTAGCGACAGCGAGCGTTGAGCTTACATTCAACGTCGGTGAGCTCGCTTTTGTATGTGCGTATGTGTGTGTGCGAGTGTGAGCTGTGCGGAGAGCCGAGAGCAAGCCGCGCGCCACGAGCGATCAGTTCGTCTCTCGTTTTTATCGTTAGCGTGCTCCGAAACCGTGGGAAGATAAAGGAAGGCGATTAGTGTCATTTGTAGAATGTAGAAGGGAGGGAGAAATTTTTTTGTATTCGCCGCGCCCGCTTGTCCGCGGCGATCGTACGGTCTCGGTCCGGAACGTTGGTAACACACACACCCACACACACACACACACACACACACACACACAGACACCCAAGCACGTATAGAGAAGCTCGAGAGGGAAGGAAGGAGATCGTACTTTCACGATCAAAACAAGAGGCAAAGATCACTCTATAGAAATTTCTAAATCAGAAATGTGTGAGTGAAACATAATCCGTAGGTTCAATTTATTAATCAAATAAATTTCGCACGATTTCACGTTGAGAGAATTCTGGTTTCTCTTTGGTAAA
Organism: Netelia fuscicornis; assembly: GCA_946811545.1. Classification (NCBI taxonomy): domain Eukaryota; kingdom Metazoa; phylum Arthropoda; class Insecta; order Hymenoptera; family Ichneumonidae; genus Netelia; species Netelia fuscicornis. Next base: position 14,467,305 of record OX328011.1, on the reverse strand, counting down.
ATATGTTCTTTTTGTTTTAATTTCCTACGAGCTTTACGAATGGTTCACCTCGTCATTAGTTTCTGGCTGGAAGGTACGATGGTATGCAAGAGTGGCTTCTGATATAGTAAAACGGCCAAACGTGACGGTGCCCCGGGGACCAATATATACCTGTAGGTGTGTGTGTGCCGTTTCTCCTCCCTTTACCTCCGTCTCTCGCTATTTCGGCCCATTAGAATATCCCAGCTCAATCTGGCTAAAACCGATGTTTACTCGAAAGCTACTTCCGCTTTCCTGTACCTCTCCCCTCGCCATCGTCGGCCTTCTCGATCAAAGCTCTCCATCCTCTTTCTTCGTTTTATCTACCTCGTGCTTCGACGAGGGTCGATCGTTTCCGGCCAATAATATCCTCTTTTCGCCCTTCGTGTTTCATCGGACGAAAAATTATCTCGTTTTTGTTCGTGAATTATAGGAAGTTAAAAAAAAGTAGACGAATATGTATCCGTGGCTATTTAAATATTTGCGCGGTGTATCGAAGGATCCCGCGAAAGGGTGAAAAATCGCCAATGTTTGATTTTAATAGAGCGACAAGGTTTTAAGATTATTTTTACCTTTTTCAAAATACTTCCGTAAACATATTTTTCCACGGATAATCGCGTGGAAAGATTGAAGAAATTGAGCATTGGTTATACATAAGGGAGGGGAAGCGAAAAGCGTTCTATGGCCGGATGCTCGACCCTCTCTCGGGTCGATCGGTACGCGAGCGAGAATTAAATAAGTAATTCTTTCCAATTTTATTAGGCGTCTCTCGTCTTCGTTCATCCTCGTTCCCTGGACCGCAAGAAGAAGAGCAAGAGATCTTCAGTTACCGAGGAGCTCGCCAAGGACCATCGGAAACAACCCCCGATCGTTCCCCAAACCCCAAGGGTGACTCTGTTCGTTTTTTTCTCCATCTTCGATATGAAAGTCAGGTATAAGAAAGATAATATATATATATATACTTATAAACCGAGATATAAGCTAAAGGAAAGAGATGGTAAAAAAATCACTCGCCTCACTGATATTGATACCCCTCTATTAAACTAATGAATTTAATCAGACCGAATGAAAATGAGTCGAAGAAGCACCGAGCCGAAACCCCCGCACTTTTTTCCACCAAACCGAAAGCGTATATTTATACACCGGAAGATGGCTCTGTGCCCCTGCGTATTTTCACCGCCCCCGTCTCGCCTTAAAATCCTGAGGAACCCTCGCGATATCACCCTCGCCGACATGGACACTGCAAACGATTATTGAAGATTAGATTTTTAAATTGGAGGTGCGGCCACCCTTATACTTTGAGGCTTTTTTTCAGCTCCTCCCCTCCTGCTTCGACCTTTTTTCTCTTCGTCGAACGTCTCTCTCTCTCTCTTTTCCCTCTTTTCACCCTCCGGCGAGCAAATGGGGAATATCGGAGCTTCTTCGTCATGCTTACGCTTTTTTTCTTCACTTTCCTTGTTCTTTGCTCGCACTCTCCCAGTCTCTCTCTCAGTCTCTGTCGCACTGTAGAAATTAGCATATCTCGGAAAGTGATCCCCTGGTCCTAATTGAATTATTCTTAAATTCCCATAAAATCGTGCGAAAATTACCGGCTTGGCTTCCCCGAGCCGCACTGGATGTCCTTTCCTCGTTTTCGTCCAATCACACCTCCCTTCCCTCCAACTCCCCGATCCTTCTCGCATTACCTTCTCGCGAGAACGTTTTCTTCTCCGCGTGCCCCGTGGCAACGATGCGCCTAACACCCGAAGCTTCTTCTTCGTTACGTTATATATATTGAACACGATTAATTTTCCGGAACGTTACACCCGCGGCCAGAAATTTTACAATTCTACGAGGAGAGTGAGAGAGAGAGAGAGAGAGAGCGATATAAAAAAAAACGTGGCAGGTATCGTCGTAGTCGATCGGAGCGAGGCTGCGGGCTACCAATTTTAAAAGTTTTTTAAAAACCATGGTATAAAAAAAAAGATCGCAATCAATCCTATCCCCGAAGATTACTGTGATTTTCCGTGCTACTCGGAGAAATATTAACTCGAGTTCGAACGAATTCGTACAATCGATGACGTCCAGAGATTACTCGATGGTTTACGGTCAGCGAGTTGGCGATAACCCTTTGATGCTTCTTCGAGAAAGATAAAACGAAAGATTTGTCACGAACGTTTTAGGATACGAAAACGTCGGTGAGTGAAAAAATCAAATATTTTATGCAACGTTATAAATATTTTGAGAACTTCTTCGCGATACAAGAAAATGTACGTAATTGGTAAGAAGGGGTCGCACGTGCCGCTGAGTTCAGCTGAGCGTAGGAGTCTTCGTATATATATATATATATATATATATATATATATATATATATATATATATATATATGTATGTACGTACCCGCGATATCTCGTTTCGGTATAACGGCACGCGGGAGACCACGAAATCGTGATTAAAGGGAGAGAGAGAAGCCGAGTTTTCTCGAGACCCCCGAAGCTCGACAACGATTTTAATTTTAATTTCGATCGAATTCCATCCCCCTCCCACCCTAACTCCACGTTTGACTCGTCCCTCCGTTGCTCGAGATTTCCTTGCTTTCTTCATTCTCCCTTCCTTAGGCTCTATATCTCCGTAACGATACAAGCAAGAAATTACGAGCCGCGCCGCCTTTAAAAATGTAATCCTACAACTGCCGTTCGCTGGTACAGCGAATCATCCCCGTTTTCACCCTCCTCGTGTCCTCTTAACTAGTTTCAAGGCATTCGTTCGAACGAGCCAACGTACGAACGAACACACCAGTAAAATCGCTACTGAACGACCGACATCGAATCGACGTCGAATAGAACACTTTCCATCTCATCCTCTCTCTTTCTCCCTCTCGGTGTTGTTCATCCTCACCCTCAAACCCGCTACGGCAATCGACTCGCACGAATATACATTAGTGGAAGACGAATTAATTTCGCTGGTGCGGCGGTGCGAGATTAGGAATTCAACGATACCCAAAGACAGAGGATGAGATGACACTGGGGCGAGCATGAGATCGGGCCAGGAGGAGGAGGGGGGGGGGGGATGGGACGACGATAAGGACACACGAGTTTCTAATCATTCGAAGGAGAGGCGGAGTGTGTAAGAAACGAAGGGACCTTACGAGGGTGCTACGTTCAATTTACGAAAGCGAGATTATGCTGATCTTAATTTGATTAAATCGTTCGAGTCTGAATTTTTACGACGTTGCGTATTAAAAAAATATCGATTATTTTTTTTTGTTTATTTTTTAATCGAAGATTGTATTATTCTCGTGCGGCGATGCGACTTTTTTTCGATGAGTCAGGTCGTAAATCTGGATACCGCAATATTTTAAGGCACAACGCGATATTCGCAATAAATATTCATAATGGTACAAAAAAAAACATTCACTCGAACGACTGATTTTTAAGTTTAAACGAATCAATGTATTAGCAACAATAAAAAGAATCTACACCGCATGTTTGGCTGTTAATAATCTCAAATTTTTCACCATCGGATTTGCCCCTCCGTCTCTCTCAATTTTTTGTGCGATTCGGCAAATATTTTTCTTTATCGTTTCATTCGCAACGAAACATCGCGCTATTCGTAATAAAAACGATATTGCGATCGTCGATGTAAAAGAAACGTCTGATAAAATATCGCGAGCGAGCAAATTTTCACATCGTCCTATCGTAAAATCAGGAATGAAATCGTGGCAAATCGGGACACGTTGCAAGAGTTCGAATATATCTGTGTTTGGTCATCCCCTTGGTTGATTTTTTTTTATCCACGCTCGTTTTTTTCTTCTACCTCGTTCGTTCTCGCCCCCTATCTGTACCGCGGTCCGTAATTTCCGCCCGCGCGATGGCCCGTGCTTGGCTACTGTGAGAAAAAGGTGCGGAAGAGTAGAAAGGGGTACCGTATAAAGAGCGAGTGAGAGGAAGAGAGAAGGGTGAATGTTCCCCCACACCGAGATCGTGTATAGAGCAAAAGCTCTCTCATATAGAGTACCTACGTATTATCGATTACCGATATTGAGCCGCTCGAGAGCAAAAATCTACGTGTTCCGCACACCTTTACGGTGGTTCTCCGCGATTCTCTCATAGCCCGTAGTCCTCGACTGTACGAGTTGGATGGAGGAGGAGGAACGGAGCTAAACAGTCGACTCTTCGTTCACCACTCGACGACTAACACGGTGCGGCGAGAACCATCGATACCGTGCGACAGAGTGGTTTGGGGCCTCCGGTACAATAATGGTCGAGGAAAGTGGAGGTGGGAGGAGGTTGGGGGGTGCAAAAAAGAATAAAATTGGAGCGAATAAAAACACGTTTGAGCACCAAAGTACATTCCCCGTTCGACTGTGCGTTCGGTTAAACGAAGAAAAAGAAGGGAGAACGCCGCGATTGTCAATCGGACGCGTAATAACGTTACAAAACGGGAAAAAAAAACTAAACAAAAACTCTTTCCATCGTTTATTTTTCCGGTACGTTCTCATTAATAACAGATAATCTTGACGTTATTTTTACGTTCGATGTTCAATTTATCGGAGCAATAACGATAATTATTATTATTATTTTCCGAATGATAAAAATTCATATTCGTTATATCGCGCGAGAGTATCGGATCGTGCGAATAATCGAGAAATCCGAGCAATACTTTTCCTCCCGATGAGAATGGTCTCGGGTGAAAAATTGGCTGGCGAATCTGGTGATCTAATATATCGGTGAATCTGTATGCCGAGGACAAACACGATTTTCTCGTGACACAAACCGGGGAGTGAAAGAGAGAGAGAGAGAGAGAGAGAGGGAGCGAGGCTCTGACAGTTATTTACATAGTCGAAGGCAATCGACGCGAGCGACCTATAAATGTTCACTTGGCCAAGAGCCCTCGCGACATATCGTCTTTCTCCCTCTCTCTCCCACACACACACTCACAATCTCACACACACACACCACCGATATATTCGTCGTATTCGATCGGTTCGCGTACTTTATACGATCCCGTGTCTACGAGACGGAAACGAACAAGAAAAAAGTGTGCAAATAGCGGAAGAAAAACGAGGAGGAGGAAGGAAAGAGTGAAAGAGAGAGGGAGAGAGAGAGAGAGAGATGTGTATATATAGGTAAGTTGGTTTGAAGAACTAGCAGGGCGCCGTATCGGCCTGTCACTACACCCCGCGTAACGATATGCGCATTATGGATTGATCTATATATATATCTATATATTTTTTATTGTTGCCCTCTTCGTACGTATGACGTGGCGATCGCGACCGAGGCTTATGTTTATTTCAAAGCGGTTATAGGTTGCGAACTCTCTTTTGCTATATAACCCATCGGTATACGGGCAACACACTCCCGGAAAACTTCGGAAGGCCTCTCTCTCTTTCTTTCTCTCTCTCTCGGCCTGCCTCTCTCTCTCTCTCTCTCTTTCTCGTATTCGTATCGCGAACGAACTCGCCCAGTCGACGTGTGTTCGAACCCGGGAGCATTCGATCAGGGATAAATCGTTCGCGCCAGCCCCTTTTTGTCCGACTATCGCGACACACATTCAACGTACGCGTATATATGGAGATTATACGGTGTAAGGCTTTATAGCTGCATGTGTGCGCAATCGTACAGGGACATTAGGAACGAGGAAGGGCAATCTGTAGCTACGAGGTAGTTGGGGTAAACCGATATCGCGTATCGGAGACATACCTACCTATATCCGCGTTTCGCGAAGAGAGAGAGAGAGAGAGAGAGAGAAAGAGCTTTAATCAGGAAATCAAGAAATGCGATAAAAAATTGCATACTTTTCTAGGATTCGTCGAAATGCTTTCAAACTGTGTTTATAATCGTTATTATTGTTATATCGCTTTTATTTTATATTATTTTGTTTTTGTTTTTCGTTGAATGTTTTCACTTTCAGCTCAGTCTCGTTCCGTAATAATTTTTCGGCGCATAATTATAACACTCGCCCGCCTGAAATAATGAGACCGCAAGGCTCGGTAGAGATGATCGAAGCTCCGATATCGCCGTAAAATATACGTAAACGTGGATGAAAAAAATTCCAGATTGTACGAAAAGTTTTCTTTTTCTCACCGCGAGAACGAGAACGTCCTCTCTCTCTCTCTCTCTCTCCTTCAATTCCAACCCCTTTACCATCCCATCGTTGTCATCCCTTGTCGATAATATCGAGTAGTTATACATAGATATATATATACATATATATCGTTTTTTTCCAGCTCTTTTCAGTTTTTCTCGCAGCCCAGCTCGTATTAGTAGCAACCCCTTCGCGAAGGGTGTCGCGAGGAAGAGGGAGGAGGGCTGAACGCCGAGAGACACGAGGAGTCCCCTCGGCGTGTCTGAAAGGGCCAGCGACGCTCCGCGCGGTTAATTGACGTTACTCCGCGCGGGCGCTACGACGACGAATACGACGACGACGACGTCGGCCCCAACGTCGAATTGTCAGGCTCGATAACGAGATTAATGCTTCGCGTCTCTTGCGAACGTGCCCAATTCAAATTCGTACAGCGTAGATGTAATGCCGTGGTCTCTACGTGTTTCTATGTGTGCGTCTGTCACACAAGAACTCTGCGCACGTGTTGGTTGCGCAGGTGTGAGACTCGCGCCCAACCATCTGTACATTTCCTTTTACATCTATATAGATTTATACGTATTTTCCTCTCTCTCTCTCTCTCTCTTATATAGACCCACAACCTGTCTATATATATATATATGTATATGGACAGGTTTGTCTTTAAAGTACACGTGTACCTCGCACTGCACTTGCCCGCTCGCGCGTTTAGCAGGTAATAAAGGTAGGTATACATATATATATATGCACCCATACCTACGGCAAAAGCCTTTCAGTCGCATGTCTCGTCGAGGTTACGTACGAGAATTACGTACCCTTGTTTGATATACACAAAGTCTGAGTAGCCACGATTCGCGGTGATATATCATATAAATATCGTATCGAGGATTGTTACGTCGTGACATCCCTCGATGCGACTGTTATTTTATTATATTTACCCCTTATTTCCCGACTAGGAGAAACTAACGGAATGCATTTTTGTAAATTCTTCGATTTTTCACGTTTTTAGTGTAAAACGTTGATAAATATAATGTTGAATAGGAATAAAATATTAGAGAATCGTAAATTTGGGTGTTATGAGAAATATCGTTATTCGACTTATGAATTTTCAATTTAAGGATGACTCGATATTCACGATATCGTGTCCGAGGGCGATATGAATCTCGATGAGTCGCGTCCCTCGTAAATTTCCAATTTTTTTTATCCATCCGCGACGAGGGTTCCTCCCGACGTTTTCATTTTTTTAAGCCAGCAATGTGGTCGAGGGAAACTGCATTAATTCCGGGAGGATTCGAAGCGAGAGAGACTTTCGGGGAAAGGGCGCGTGAAGACGACGATTTAACTGCGTGACTGTATATATATATATTGCGTATCGGTAAGGGGGAAGACAGTAGGGGGAAGGTGATTGAAAAGTTTTCCTGTCAATCAAGGAATACCGAAAGAAGGCTGTCTGCGACAAATGGCTCGAGGGGTTTCGAGAGTCGAAGCGATTGATCGGTGACAGAGTGAAAAAAAAATATATAAACGTATCTTGTACGCAGACCTCGGTCCGATATCCGGGGAAGATCGAGCGACACAAAGCACTCTTTGCTCTAAATTGCTGTAATTAAATTCGAGAACGAATCAGAAATTTGTTCAACCCTCGACGCTCTCTCGCGAATGTTCTTCTCACCTTGATCTCCTCGTTTCGTTCTGCCACCGATTCGAATATCCGGTGTATCATCAGGTCACCGCTAAATTTCCGCCGTATTCCTCATTAATTCGATAATCGATCCAACACTCTCGATCAACTTTAATATCGATGATAAATCGATATTCTTCACTGGATAAAACAGAACAAAAATTGTTTACACCAATTTAATACGATCGCATAATGAAATTTTCACTCGAGCCCTTTCCACGTGGAATTTGCGATAGAAAAATGGACTCCACTCACGAACAACGGTCGAATCGAGAATGAGACCGATGATGTACACGGAGAGTTTTGAACGGTCGTGTTCCTATGCGGGGCTATCTCGTGCAAGTTCGTCGCGGTGGCCACTTATTTTTATTGGCCACCGAACATAGACGCTCGTTTGAGAGTAAAATGTGTACGATATAGACGGGCCGGAGGCCGGAGCGAGAGGAGGAAGAGGCGGGAGTAAGAGATCGAACTCGTGGAGCCTTCGGGACTGATTAGCCGAAATACATAAACTTATTTCATCGTCGATATATGGCCCAGATAACCCCAAATACGATACGTCTCGTTGGTTTCCCTGTTCGACTCTCGCCATGGTGTGTTATACACATACGTGATATATCTGTCTATGTATAATAGATACATATACGACGCGGTCATTGCCACCGGATATTTTTCAGTATATCGACCGTACGAGAGGCGATCATCGCGAGACAGTAAATCGTACCCGAGCCAGAACTTATTATCTTCATCATTGAAGATTCGAGGACAGAAAAAAAAATCTGTGAGCTATCGATTCTCTATTGCGAAAGCCGTACTGTATTAATCAACAAGCTTGCTGATTAGTATTATAATAAAAATTATGAGTTTCTTCCAGTTGGTGACACTTATATGTGAGCATTGCTTGGTATATTTCACGATAAACCATTTATATGAGAGCGAATTGTTAGATAACTCGATTACATACGTTTACCTCGGGTCACTGTGCTCGAACCTAGACTAGTTAATGCTCGTTTCATACCGAGCAACGAAATCCTTTGATTTTCGGTCCTTGACCACGATAACATGGATTTTTTTTATTAGTCACATCTGCAAACGTGCGATTACTATAACGATGTTGTACGAAGGTGTTCGAATCTCGAAGTACCTATAGGTAGGATTGTAGGGTGTGCAAAGACTTAGATACGACGAGATTGAGAGAGACAAGGAGAGCTGCCGAATGATCATTGCTTCTGCCTTTTGCGAGCGACTATGCGATGTGCGGGTTCGGCTTTGTGCCCTCCCGAGTCAGATCGAATTACGATCGGCGATCGTGCCACACGGAAGTGCCCGAGGGATTTCCAACCGGACAACGTAGATTGGCCCTAAGCAAATGACAAAGCGCGAATGGAGGGAGACGGAAAGAAGAGATCGCGAGAGAGAGAGATCCATATACGAAAACGAAGATGGTAAGAGAGAAAGAGAGAGGGGAGAGAGAGAGAGAGAGAGAGAGTGAGAAAGAGAAGAGACTGACTGTATAGAAACTCTGATCGCACAACTAGCCGATCCAGGGGGTTAAAACAGCGACGGGTTTCGTAGGACGGAAGAGAAGAGAATGAGAAACGGGGGGATGAAAGTGAGAAGGGGTAGTAGTTGTAAGGAGCGCGCTGCTCGACTACCGAGGTTTCCTGGAGGCTAGCCGCAATCTGTCCATCCATCCGTCCGTCTACGTTTGTGATACTACTATACTAGAACTGCCCCTTCTCCTCCTGCCCTCCCAATCCGCGTGTCCAACGGCATCAGAAGCGACGACCAGCAGCAACGGCAACACCACCACCCCTCCGCCAAGAATCCCGCTGTGTAGCAGAGCTATAGCCTTTGGAGTTTAGTCTCGAGTCTCGCGATACACAAGGAGGCAGAAAGAGGGAGAGAGAGAGAGAGTAAGACCACTTCGGCCCTTACGTTATCGGTGAGGGGAGGTCGGTCGAGCGTGCCGGAAATCAAGTCCAATCCTATCTAGAGCTGACCGACAGTGGCTCTCCATTATGTGCGGCACGCTATACACGTCTATATATGTACATATACGGCGTATTACCTTATGCTACATAGTTATAACGTTTTTACACGTATGTCTATGTATATATACATGAATATGTAGGGGAATGACCCTATGCTTGTTTTCGCAGACCTGTTGAGAAATACCAACAGGGGTATAAAAAGAATCCTTCTATTTTAATTCGAATTAATCAATTTTGACGTATCACTCGTTTTCTAAAATTCGGAAAATTAAAAATTTTTTTTTTTCAAATTTGTTCGTAAGTTTGTAAAGTTTGAACGGATTTTTTAATGACGTTTGACGTTACTGCGAGGAATTTATAGTTTAATTAGATTTTGGAATGAGAGCCACTGTTGTTCAACGTATCACTGGCTACTTCCGCTGTCCCGTTTGCCACGTTGCTGTGTGTTTCCTAGACAAGCCTCTCGTCGGTCACATCGGGAGAAAGAGGGACGGAGAGAGAAAACGAAAGTGAGGGTGGCGTGTAGTTCGTTGTGTACACGGAGTGTAAGACAGAGAGAGTAGAGGGCAGCTTGGTATTCCCAAACTTTGTCTACGAGCCTTGTAAGTAAACGTCCGAAGGGTTACGGTGAGAAGTGAGCGAGGGGATATAGCAGTAAAGTACAAGCACATGAGTTTTCCAATGGGTCTGAGTGAGAGAGAGACAGGGAGAGAGAGAGAGAGAGAGAATGAGGGGGTAGGTGAGAGAGAGAGAGAGAAAGAGAGAGGGAAGAAGAAGGGCGATTCACTGGCACGCGACGACGCGCTTTCGTGCTATATCGAATCGATTTGTCGTATGACGTATAGATATATCGTCGACTAACATAAATTAAATCCCCACGAATTCAAAATAAACATAACAAAATTATCCACTTCGTTACTACAATTCATAATTATTTGATAACGTTATTTACAAAGTTTTCGATAATTATTTTTTGAATTGTTGATTACAAATCTACACGTTCGTGAAATTTTCCCTATGAAGGGAAAACGAAAATTTTGTCGACCATTACCGCGGTGAATGCCCGTTGACTTCAGAAACCAGACCTTCGCGAACAATCGTCTCCACTCGACGACCTCTACCCATCGTCGCGTCCTCCAACGTTCCCGAAAAAGTTTATACCTCGCGACGTCTGAATAATCGTCGAAAAAAAAACAGATCTATTTTATTTTTCGGGGATTCTCCGCTTGCCAACAAATAAAATCTACAAAAGTGGTATGGGTTATATATATATATGTATGTATGCGAGGATTTTCGACCAGGGGGATGAGGGATGATTCGCTACGTTCTTCTCCACCCTGCTGCGGAAGGGTGCGGGCGGCTGAGGGAAAGGGAGGAAGAGGTAGAACGAATAGAACGAACCGAACGAGAAAGGGTTGAGGAAAGCGTGTGCACCCGAGAACCGGAAGGAGGAGGGGGTGAAGGTGGTAGCGAAGGGTGCGCTCGCGAATAGAGTTGTACGTATAGTGGAGAAGCTCACCGGGAGAGTGTGAGCGAAAGAGAGAGAGCGAGAAAGAGGGAGAACGAGAAAGCGTCGAAAGTTGCCGAACTAATAGGACGATTTTCAACGGCGGAGTGTTTAATTAAATTAATTATATGCGCGCACCTTCGCCCGTAATATAAATTGTGAGCGACCAGCATGCCGCTGTGCCGCTGATGGCGTAGAGGATGAGAAAGGACTCGGAGACAAGGGGAGTGGGTGAAGAGTTGCCACAAGGGGGAAAAAGGGGTGGGACGAGATGGAGGCGGTGGGTGGGAGGTGGTGGGCGGCGGGGGATGAATGCGCTCTCTTCTATCTGGGCAGATCGCGAAAGGGGTAGTTTTCGTCTATGTGCATTAATGTATATATATATATGTGTGTGTGTGCATGGCGAGTTATGCTTGGGCAAATGCCGCTGCTATACGTATATACCGGTCGCTCCTGCGATCGCCAACTTTGATAGTTACATTTCATCCATCCATCCTATAGATACGCGGACACACAGATCTCGTCACAGTTTTCCCCTTTTCTCTACCCCTCCCCCTCTCTCGCTCTCCCTGTTGTATACGCGTATTAATTTCGTCCCTTTCATTTATGCTAACGAGGAGGAGATCTCGGCCAATATCGAAACGTAGACCCACCGTCGCGACGAAACTGTGAATTCGCGTATCGCGACAAAAAATCGTGCTTCCTCGTTGACACACGACCGACAAGAACATTCTATCGAAACGCGCTAATTATACGGTAAAAACCGTTTCATTACGATTTTTTTGTCAACGATTAATCCTCGTACCAAGGTTAATTACACCGAATAATTAATCCGAACGAACGTAATTTATGTTTTCTCCCAAAATCGAGAATCATTTTTTCTTAATTAAATTTTTTATAAGAATTTGATCAATTATTTTCGACGAATGATTTCCATTCGAACGATATGACACTGTACGATAGAGCGAGGTTTTTTTTAAAAATCTATGCACGAAATCGTTAGATGGTAATTAGATGAACGTTGGTCGAATCGAAAGGAAAATGAAGAGATAGATGCGTCGAGGGTTTAAATTAGGAACGGATGGAAAAGGAGGAGGTTTGTTGTAGGTACGAACGTGTCGGAGAATCTGAATATACCCGAGCCAATCAGTCGGTCGGGGATCGCGGATCTGTTGGGCTATAAATGGAAATGCCCGTTTTCCTTATACCTACCCCTTTGCGCTCTCTACCACGGTATATCGCGTACACCGTCTCTGCACCCCATTCCTATCCACCCCGTACGTCTGCATATACACAGACGAATAATAGGACCCATACAGAAGTTATCTTTATATACATCGGTATACGCGCATTATCCATCATCCCCCGCGGGCCTCGTCCGCGCATCACACCCCGATGAACATCGCGAACGAAACTTTGCCTTAATTATTACAATTTCATGTTTCGGCGCTGCTCACGGGTGTTTGAAGGACGTGGTGAAATATACGATATATTTATACGTGAATATGTGAATACGGAGAGGTAGGTTGGGGGGGGGGGTAAATTTTCGTGGCTGATTCTGCACTTCTCTCGTTTCATTTTATACTTGATTTCGATGGTGGTATACGCGAAGGGCATTCTTCCTGGGCAGCCGATGGGAAGTAAGTTTCGTCGAAAATATTAACGCAAAATTACACGCGTACGATCTAACGATTCAACCTTCAAACATACGGAGAATACAGAAAAATGTAAAATAATTGCGAGGAATGTATAGAAATTAATTAATAAGTTTCGTTTTACGGTATACGATGGAAAAATTACAAAATTTGATGATGATTCATTCGATTTTACGGTTGTGGAAAGACAATGGCGAGTGATCTTTTGTTCGATAAAAAAAGAAATAGGTATTAAACGCGTTGTGCCTGGACACGCAGCGCAGGGAAGAAAGCAGCGGTTCCGATGCCTGGTTCGCGCGGTAATTCGCGATATGATACAAAAGCGTTTGGCTCGTTGATTTTCGCGAACAGAGAAGCGAACTTCTATGCGCGTAAAATCCAAGAGCGGAAACGAGTCTATAATACACGAGTTATATACATACACATATAAATCTCCGATCCTTGCCAGAGCCAGACGGTAAATACATTTTTAAATAAGAGTTTTTTACCCTCGGTCTCCGGGATTTCGTCCCCGTATCGGGAATTATCTTTTGGTTTGCGCATTATCCTTCGGGACGTTGGGGGAAAGGGTAGGATCAAAAGGTAGGTAGAACGAGAAGAGAAATATATGCGTATATAGATATTCGTGGAGTGCGGAGGTTCGTTCTCTGTTCCGATGCTTCGGTTGCCTGACTCTGCCTTTATTATATACAATATAGATATATATATATAGATATTGGATCCTGACTACCTCTCCTCGTCGTATGCCCATTCGGTGTTCTCTCCTCTGCTGCGTTCTCTTCACCGTCGCCACGTAAAACCCCAAACCACTGTCTGACTTGTGACGGTGAGTTCCCTACTTAATGCGGAAAACCAAAGGCATTAGCCGAGGGATCTATCTATAGTCGACGTATAACGCGTGTATATAGCGTAATTTTGCTGCTCGACTGCTGATTTTCGTACGTATGGTCGTACGTCGTCGGCAGAACGAATTTCGCTTCGATTATTCTCATTACGCGCTATACCTATTTCACCCTTCGGAAAATACGATACCTATGTGCGTGTTTTTGTACGGGGATGTACGATGCTCCATATGTTCGTAGCGAGGTGTATTTTATTCGCTCGCGAATGTCGCTGTTGATTTATTTTTTATCGTTCGATTATTCAACTTCGCGTGGATTATATGTACGAGTTGAATTGAAATATTAGATCGAGATAGCTGAGACAGATTCCGAGGTTTTTCGGTTTGCAAAATTTTGTACTCGAGAGTGATTTTGGAATTCGAGAAACGAATATAACTGCTATATATATATATATATATATATATATATATATATATATATATATATATATATATATATATATATATATATATATATAGCAGTATATATATATATATATATATATATATATATGTATACGTATATTAACAGTTTCAACTCTTTTATTTTTTTGCTCATCGCGATCGAATCCCCTCGCAAGCGTTCTATCTTGCTCGATTTCAATTGTGATTGATCACCGCATATACAGGACCATACGATAAAGGCGGTGATTGAGAATCGTGAAATGAAAGCCCGCGAGGGATTCGCAGAGACAAAAAGACGGTAAAAGGGATATGCCACGACGAAGCTTTTCTCTCTTTCTCTCTCCCTCTCTCTCTCCTTTCCCAAACCCTTTCGATTCTCCATTTCCTAAGTCTTCGCTTTTCACTCGTAGAAAGGAATATAATGGAGTAAAATTTACACGACTCCATATCGGCACGATAAAAAGACAGACCGATGGCGGCCAGAGACGGCACAAAGGAAGGATTAATTTTAAATATCATATACTTGCGTCCGGATGGAGACCAAAAAAGCAGAAGCTGCCGTCGAAGGGAGTGGAGGGAGGAGGTTGAGGATCGGCGAGGCAGTATGTGTGAGTTCAGTCGTGAAACCTGCGAGAGGCTTAAAAAGATTACCCTCTCGCGCGAGCTTCGACGAGGGTTGAAAGCGCGCGCGTCGTCGTCGTCGTCGTCGTCGTGGTCGGCGTCGGGCGTGTGCGAGGGAGAAAGAGGACGGGAAAAGCGTAGATAATGGAGAGAACGTAAAACAAACCAAAAAAAAAAACAAAGAATATGACGCACGAGAGACGGAAATTTACCGGACAACGATTCTACGTCCGATTGTCAATTTGTGGCGAATTTGTGGATGAAAAAGAAAAGAAAAAAACAGTAATAAAAACATTGGCGATAAAAGAAAACAACAATACATAAATTTTGTACGCATCCCTCGATCGTCGGACGTAAATAATAGCGTACAATGTAGAAAATGCGCTCGAGTCAAACGCATAAAGTTTCGTTGACTTTGAAGAACGACTGGCATTTAAAAATGGTGGACAATCCGAGCTAAGAATTTTGACATCGCGCCAGGAGAGACGTTCTTTCGCGAGGACGTATTATAGTCGCGGTTGTCCGTGTGAGAAACGAGAATTTTCGATGAGATATTTGCATACCCCGATGCTTGCACAATTTCCATATCACGAGCCAATATAATAATTCGGGTGTATACCGAGATGATTTTCAACGAAGAAATATTCATTTGCGTGACTACGCGATGAGAATGAAAATTTTGTAAGAACGAGGAAAATTACGTACAAAAACGAAAAACAAAAATTCTGACATTATTAATAATTTAGATAATAATAAAAATAAAAGTATTAATTTATATTTCATAAATGCGCTCGAATTATAATCAATTTGTCCGTTGAAAAACGGATAAAATCGAGAATAATTTAACGCCGTCTTTATATCTACGTACGGTACGAGAGCTGTCAAATCTACGTCGGCGAAGCCGTCGTTCGAGATTCATTAAAAATGTTCAATCGGTGTTCATCACCAGGTAAGTATACGTATCCGTGTTTTATACGGATAAATATATGTATTTCTCTCGGTACATACGTAGATGAACGACGAAGGGGACGGAGGAGTCGAGTCAAAACGGAAGCCGGAGGAGAAGCCAGCGGCAGCAGCAGCACCAGCGGCGGTGGCGACGGAGTCGTCGACCAGACGGCGTTTCAGCTTAATCACGTTGGTGGAAAAACGGAGATAATCCCCGCTCCCGAGGCTCTCTCGTCTGGACGATCGAGAGAGAGAGAGAGAGAGAGAGAGAAAGCGAGAGAGAGAGAGAGAGAGAGTGAGAACGACGAGGCAATGAGTGTGTGCGGTTCCACCGGGAGGAGGAGCTAGAAGCTGATGCGCGGCCAGAGCACTCAGAAATTTTCTCGAGCGTATCTGTATGAATATCTATATGACGTATATACTCGTAAAAAAAAAATACTTTTTGCATAAAAATCTTTCGCATCGATGAGAAAAACGTAATCTATAATCAGCGAAAAAAGAAAAGACCCATCGTTGTCAATTTTGAAAAATACGAGTTAAAAACCATCCAAGTTTCTATCTTTTCCTTTTCGATGTTTAAAACTCGAGGAATATATCATATTTTTATGTATGTGCCTGTATTTATCAATAAACATAAGGATCCTCGTACAACAAGACGATTGAATTCGTCTCCTCGCTGTCGTCGACATTTTCTCTTACTCTTCCTCCTCACTCGCGAGTATATCTACGTTGTATATATACGGCGAACTCGGCTCTCGAGCTCGTGCCTCGTTCGGATGAAACTGTAGGAGGATAGAGGTAAAATGCAATCCGCGAGCGAGGATTGATATTAGCGTTGGGGCACACGGAATTTTTAACTAGCTCCGGCTTTCTGTCTCCCAGTCCCCTTTGGTCGTTTCGTTCTCACGAAAGCGAAACAGAAAAGTTATGAATCTAATTTTCAACGTATTTGTATCCTTCTCTCCAACCCCTCTCCCTTGCCTACTCCCCCTCGCCGCGTCTCCTCTTTTTCTCCGCCGCATCTGAAAATCGCGTATCTCTGCCTTTTTCTCGAAACGAGCTTTGGCCCGTGTGCTTTAGCCCCTCCTCGCGGCTTTTATATCACCTCCCGCCTCTTCTCCCTCCGCTCCCCTCGCCCTTCCGACTGTATATGTGTAACCAAAGCTACACGTTTCTCAGTCCATCCCTCTCGTAGGGGATGCGACCGAGGCGAAACTCCTACAACGCAACGATCTCGCGTCCTTTACGTACGTCGTATGTCTGTATACGTATCTACGCTCGCTATATGTTCCGCATCTACCTCTACGCGTAATAAAACGTACGACTTCGTTAGCCGTCTTTTTTATCTCCGAAGTGAGAGAGAGAGATGGAGAGAGAGAGAGAGAGAGAAAAGGGGGAGGATGAGGAAAATTAATTTCGAGATTTTTTACGTTGCTCGACCGGTGACGTGGGTACGTCGAACACGATGTGCGTTCGTTCTTTACCCCTTACATATATGTATATATATAAGGATGTATAGCTCGTTTATCCTCTGTCTTGACTCAAATTGCATCTACATATAGATATAACGAGGTACAAATTGTCAGCATGAAAGAATCGAATTTATCTCGGAATTTATATATTCATCGAGTCTATAATGAGATCGGAACTTTCATCGTTCCTCGTACAAAATCTATACACACAAATATGTATATATATATATGTATGTACGTATATATATATATATATATATATATATATATATATATATATATATATATATATATATATATACGTGAATACGTGAATTGTTATACTTCAGGTGCTTTTCAATTCAAACTTTCCGTAGACAATATTTTTTGCGAGGCTTCGTGCACGATATTGGAATGCGGCATAAAACTCTTTAGCGGCCGTTTTTTTCTTCCCTCCCTCCTTTCGCGTATTTCCCCACGGTGTATATCGTGTTCTCCCCGATTCCGAAACGTCGCGCTATATCTGGATATTTGGAGTGAGGGAGTGCGAGAGAGAGAAAGAGAGAGAGAAGCTGCTACGAGCATTTCGGGCACGAATAAAAGCGGCACGTCGTCACGAAACCCGAAGTCATGACAATAAGCCATCGTGATAAACCAAAGAGACGTTTCTATAAATCTTTGCGATTAATTAGTCGCGATTATTTTGGGTCTCTACCTTAAATACACAGACACAAACAAACAAATATATATACAAACAGGTAAGAGATTCCGAGAAGATACTAAGAATGCGATAACCGAAAAAAAAACCAACTCGAACCAACAATAGAGTCGTCATTTTTAGATCCAATTTTTAATATCGTCTCGGGTCTAATGTAAAAACAAAGATTCGCCGGCTTATATTCAAATTACTCATTGATTTTTCCGTGTGTCGAAAAAGATGAAAACAAAAGAAAAAAAAACAAGAAGAAACTTTCCTATAATTGGAATTATATCGGAGGTAAAAATTATCGAAACGAGCTGTCCATGTATTTACCGCAATAAATTTACCATCATTCGCTTCCTTCGTTTATTGTGTGTGTGTTTTTTTGCGAAGCCCTATTGGTGTAATATTGTAAAAGGGTAAGAGGCTTTGCACGGCAAAAAGCACGCGGTCGCGAGATCGATTTCCGTTCGAACAGCGAGGCTCAACGAAAAGCACCTCTCCCTGGCCCACCCTTTTGAATTCGAGTCCGCGAAGCTCTTCTCGCATCAAGAGGGTGGGTTTTGCTCGAGTTAGAGGAGTCATAACCAGAAACCATCCACTACACTCCTACACGGTCCATTATACGTAGGGAATAGCAATAAGAGAGAGAGAGAGAGAGAGAGAGAGAGAGAGAGAGGAGTATACACCCCGTACGTAGACGTATTTCTCTCTACGCACTTATGGCGTACCAGCATGCGCAAGTAAATGTTTCAAATACGTATGTACAAAGTAATACATACAAGCATCGGTTTAACCGGCATGTCCAGAATCGAGTATCGTTCCACGACAGCTTCGCTCTCACTCCCGTGTACAAAAGTTTACTTCGATAATTATTCAAATTTTCTAATTAATGTTTCCAGACATCGACGACGACAGAACGCCAACCCCTTTACCTACCATGGGGTTGTTCCACCCGCGATCCTCACCCCGATTCTACATATCAAGCCGAAGAAATTAATTTAAAAATAATTCTCGCAATAGAGTTTTTTTATTCTTTTTCTTTGTTACAGAACACACGCACATCGTATTCGACTATAGGAAAATAAAAATGAGAAATCTGGGTTTGACGAGAAAAAAGTAGAAATTCGTAATAATAATAATAATAATAATATCGTTTGCTTCGGAATTCCACTTGGACGTAGAGACCTCAAAATATATTTCATATCTCTGTACGATCGCTAGTCACACCCACACCCACCCATATATATACTCATATATTAAGTAGGAGAATGGCATAGTATTACAGACGCAATTTCGGGAGTTACAGCAAACACGAGCCACATCATATGGCCAAAGAGAGACACAGAGAGAGAGAGATAGATAGATAGATAGATAGATAGAGAGAGAGGCAGAGAGAGAGAGAGAGAGAGAGAGAGAGATCATTCTCGGACAAGCAGCAGTCGAGTGCGAGAAATTGTGAGTGGAAGAGAAAGGGGTAGGATTATATACGTGTATCCACGTAGCATTAACGTATATCTGTATACCGGCTGATGCGGAGATATAGGAGAAGAGGGTGCTTGGGTGGACGCGAGGAGTTACCACCCCCTGTGTCGAAAAAGGCCAACAGACCATCCCACGGCATCCCTCTTTTCGTGGATCGTGGAGAGTTATCCCTCCTCCCTACCTCCCTCCTCGTCCTCTTCCTCCGCCCTATCCCGCGGAGTTTCCATATTTTGTTCTACACTTGAAACTTACGAAATGAATATCTAACGATATTGGCTCTTCCTGAGAGAGCTTCGCGGACTCCTGTGCTGTTGCTGATGGCCCAATGTGTGTATATGTATATGTATATGCATATGTATAGTCCGCTCAACCACCCATTCCCACATGGCAGCATCCCACCAAGCATATACTCTCACTTCGCGTTCCTCCGCACGTATTTCTACCTACGTCATTTTCGCTCGAGTGCAAATATTTCCAGATTTTCGACCAGACCCTCGGCCAACCCCTTCACCACTCATATATACGATATATTTATATTTTCACGTAGATATAACGACGAAAGGCATACGCTGAGAAACGTCTCGATGAGTTTCCATCATCGTGTCGAAAATTTGTTATACCGAGGATTCGGCGAATAACGATCGATCGCTGTTAAAGATTTATGATTTGATCGAGAATTATAATAAATATTTTTCAAAATGCGAAAATAACGCGTATCGTGTTTCCATATAAGATAACTTTACAAAACTGTCTTTACGATGCAGCTCGCGCCGGAAGCGCGATGAGACTCGACCGGATTTGTAAGTCGTACATTTATATATATATATATATATATATATATATATATAGGTATGTATACGCCCCCGCTCGAGCACAGTTCATTCGACAGGGGTGACAGGCTGTATAAATAGTCGAATTCTCAAAGATACGTCGGCCTCTTAACTGCCGCTCTCTCGGGTCCTCGTTAGAAACGACCGCGAAGAACGAGAGAACACCGCGCGGATGACGCTAGTGACAAACGACGGAACGTGGAAAATAAGAGCGTATACGTGACGGAAGGAAATCTGGGTCGAACTGGGCGAAGATGAACGAGAGAGCCCATGGAGTTCTTCTTCTTATGCTGTTTTTTTTTTTTTTTTTTTTTTTTTTAATTTATTAACATACATATATATCCAATTATTTCGGAACGACACTCGCGATATCAAGTTTGACGCGTCTGACGCGCGATCATCGATGTCGCCATTGTCTGCCACGAAAATTTTGAGCTTTAAGTAACGTCCAAATAATGAAGACAAAAATGAGGTTACGTTATACGATCTACGAAAAGAAAACAAAGCATAAATTCAGCGATAAATCTGGCCGAGTCTCAGATAAACGGCTCAGGTGACAGATAAGTACGGACGCGATAATAATAACGATGTATAATATTACGTTTGACTTTTCAGTTTTTTTCGTCGAGAAACAGAAAAAAAAATTGTCTCATCCGTTATTACGGCTTATTTTTTATTTCTCGATTTCACGACGAGGAACGAATTTATCGTAAAAATTGACTCGAATCGATGAAAAATTGGAAAAATACGTTATTTTCATTTTAACGCAAATAAAAAATTAGATGTTGCTGATATTTTCGTCAAGTACGATGTTTACGCGACGTTTCGAGCTTTCAGAACGATGAAAACAGACAAAAAAACACTATATTATCGAGAGTTTGTCGCATTTTACGGTTCATTCGGAATGTCGCTTAATGGTTTAACGACATAGCCAAAGTTTGCTCTTCGGCTTGACGCTACATCTTTTTTTCCTCGCTCTTCTCCCGCTTGCGTATTGTTTAATTAATCTATATCGGGCCTTAAGCCCAATCGGTTTTATGGCGACGCGGCGCTAGACGTCGTCGTCTTTGTCGTATCAGAAGAAACGAAATTATAACTGTATATATACAAATATTGTACGGAGGTGCGCCTTACGATCTAATACTTGATTCCATGTATATCTGGATCAGACGACTCTCTCTCTCTCTCTCTCCTCTCCTCTCTCTCTCTCTCTCTCTCACTCTCGAGGTGTTGGCAATTTCACGCATACAACGTTTCGTCCTCTGCGTGGTTGCGCGGACGCGAAAGATAAAATTATCGTTTCGGCGAGCAGGAATGTTTGTCGAATTTATTATCGGCTCGTCAGCGGATACAACACGTGTATTATATATCCTCATTCCCAATGGGAACCTCCTCAACCCCTTCCCTCATTATCTATTCGCTTATATATGTTACGTTTTAGATGTTGGTATTGAAAGATCTATATACATACATATATGTTGTACGGCTCGTCTCGATTGCTCCTTATCGCTTAATTATCAGCAAATCTTTCGTATCAGTATGGGCAAATATGGTAATGCCTATCGTTAATATGGGCATAACCGGTGAGGCGATACTATTATCGGTGTTACCATTATGGCCGCTCGAACGATTAGACATCGTCATATTCCTATCACGCAGCGAGACTATAAATTTTCTATATAATAGATGCAAATATTGTCCGTAAATCCGTTCAACGAGTAGGTATTGTACGAAAACAATTTTTTAATTTCGTAAAAAATTTTAATCCTACCAGTGTGAAATTTTTGTAAACGAGATTTTTAAAAATATTCTGGAAAGCTTCGTACCGGGATTATAATCGTGTGACTAGGATCGTTTTCATTGCAGCAAAGGGGATGAATTTTGTAAAAAATTTGATCCAACCGGTGAGAAATTATTATAAACGATAGGAAGCTTGCGATCGATTTAATCGAATCTCGAGATTTTTGAAAATATTCAGGAAAGCTTTGTACCAGGATTATATTCGCGCGAATAGCGGCAAGGGGTATGAATATAGCATTGGAATAACCACCCGCGCTCCTTGTCGCGGTTATTTCTTGACCCTTATGCACGCTCTCCGATTTTCTCGGTCTCGTTGATGCTCTCCCGCGGTACATTAGCCAACGTGTTTTGAAACACTCGACTTGCGTATTTGTGTTGGCAACGATTCACCGGTCTCTCTTTCATCTCTACGTGATATGTCTCTCCTTTTTCGCGCGTATGCAACGATATATATATCTGGGGTTTGCACCAGCATCCACGTATTCATCTCGCTTATATTATATTCCATGTGTGATATACATATGTATAAAAGTTTCTCGTATCCCTCCGTCTCTCTCGCGTTTCGCATAACAGTCGTGTGCGTAGCCTCTTCGCGAACGGAAAGCGATCTTGCACTCGCGCGCGTCTTCGCTCTTTCTTCGTGTCTCTTTATTTTAGAGGAAGAGAGAGAAAGAGATAGAGCTAATTTGCGACACGATATCTTTCTGTCCGTTCCACGAGTCGTTCAACCCTAGGATAACGCTCCCGCGGAGAAAGACGTCTGGGACAAAAGCGAAGCTTGTTTTACGTTCGTGTATAATTTTGGAAATTCTTGAAATTTCACTCGCTTCTGTCTCTCCTACGGTTATCATTCCCCCGAAATGTATTTTAGAATGCATACAATAAAATCGAAAAAGCACTTCATCGCATTTCGCATCGATCTTATTCGCGTCAAAGTCTTTAATTAGAACTGCGTGCGAGTTAATTCGAATCGAATCGAAAATAACCGCGAGTATATAATTGTTTCTGCTCGTTACGAAAAGAGTGATAACGCGCTCGTCGAAATATAAAAATTGCGTTTTGGTTTTATTTATCTCGTTACGTTCGCACTGTTACGCGTCCCCAAGAAGAGATTGGAGAGAGAGAAAGAGAAAGAAAAAGGAAAGGAAGCGAAAAGTTGTCGCGAAAGCGTTTAAAAGATTTATTCTTTCCCGCCCTTATCTCGTCGCGAGCAAACAGTAATAACGCGATTACGTTATACGAGACGAAGAAAGTCTCGATTTCAGGGAATTATTGTCTTTCCGTCATCGATATACGTACGTACATAAATATGCGTGTACGATATACGTTTTTTGGCGTCGCGTTCAGTCGTCCGACGTTTCTCTCTCTCTCTCGCTCTCACTTTTTTCGTGTCTTTCACTTCGTTGCGCCTTCGCTCGTTTTTTCCCCTTTTCTTTTATTCTTTTTTCACGAACGAGGAAATTTAAACAAGGCTTTTGTCAGGCACGACGCTCGCTCGTGCTACCGTTTCTCTTTTCTTTTTTTGTTCGCATATATACGTGGATGATATTCGCGAAACGTGCTACGTGTATCGAGGGGCGCTTTTATCGCATTTTAATTGCAATCGCCGACGTCGTTGTCGTCATCGTCACCTATATACCTATATTTTATTTTATAACATGTATTATACATATATATACATATATGTACGTGTTGCCGGAAGCGGAAGGAATGGCCCGTTGCCCGGACCAAAGCGACGCCGCGTTATCTCGCCCGTTTATCAATTACTTGGAATATTATTTTATTCCACTTTTTTTTCTGCCTTTTGTTTCGTTATTATAATCATGATAATTATTATTAATACGTACGCGATACAGACCGATTGCGGTTTTCTCATATGCGCGGCTTGCCCACATCCTTTCCGGGAAAGTTCGATTCGGCTATATATAAAATATTCGCTTCTTGGCTGTCGCGTCACGTTCCTCGTCGTCCTCCGCTTTTAATACAGCGAAGTTGTAATATTATGCAATATCGAGGATCGATGCTCCTTTTTTTCACGGCGAACCTTCTTTCCCGTGATTCGACGTCCGTTCGTTCGCCAATTCTGCCAATCACTCGTTTTTTTTTTTTAATTTTATCTTCTCCGAGTTTACGTTTCGGATTGATCGAGAAAAGGACAATGAAAAAAATTAAAACAATGAAGCGAAACGTATTCGCTCGCCTCTCGAGCACGAAGATCGTTATCGAACTCTCGTTTACCGTACGATTCCTTTGACGTTTACCTTTGACGAATTATTATTACCGATAAAAATATTAAAATAAAAATAAAACGAAATAAAAAAAGGTAACAAAGATGAAAATCGAACGAGACGCGACCTCTCGATGAAGACATTTCGTCACGTTGAATTCTTATTGTACTCTCCGCCTCCTTGTTGAAACACCCGAGTCGTTGTCTCCTTCGAGAGGGATGAAAAAGCGCACGGCGCGCGCGAGAGAGAGACGCGCGAAAGAGACAGAGAAGAATAAGAGGCCGTTTTCGACTAAGCGAAGGGAGAGAGGCACGGATTCGCGATTATCGGCTCGGAGAATGCGAAACACCGCGACTCTGAGAGGCATCGAACAAACGATTTTCAACTCTCATCGAGAAAACCGGGGGGTTGGCGATGTTTTTTTTTACTTCATTTTTTTTTCTCTTGGTAAAGTGTACGGTAGAACTTTGCTTTGGATCAAGAGGGTGTGAGTTCCGTTATTGGCTCGAAGGAGAATACTTATCGAACCTTAAGCGTTTTCTTTCTTATGATTTTTTTTGTTCCTTTGTTTATCAACGCTCGCTCTTTTAGTTCCACTCGAAACCGTTTCGCGAACTTCTCTTCTTCGAGACGTTGTATTTTTTGTTTGTTTTATCTTCTTCCATCTCCTCGTTTCTCGTCCAAGACGTCCAAATATTCGAATCGTACAAATTACAGTCTTGAAAATCTTTCTCTCCCTTACGGTCCGTGCCGCAACCCTCTTTTAGTCCAACCGTTCATGAGGTACCCCGCGTTATTTTCACTCCATTGCTTCTGGGTGTTACTACGTTTACTTCTTTTTACTTTCGGCACATTGTGCCGAAGATTTTTACGGTCCTGCCCGACGAGAAAGGCCTCGGTAGTAAAGAGCACCGAGTGCAAGGTGATAAAAGCAAAGATACGACCTCTTCTAAGGCTACTTAGGGTTAAAAGACTGGAGCTCGGACGTAAAACCTATTAATTCCGAGAATACCGAGAATTTTTCTTATTTCTCCTGTTTTTTTTTACTTCGAACTCGATCTATCGGGATAATATAATTTTACTAACGACAATATCGAAATAATTATAATCGCGTCGGTACTTTCCTTCGATTCTCGGATTGAAATGAATTTCAATTTTTTTTTTCGTTTATTCCTCATTGGACAAAGTTTATCGCCGCGCGTGAAATAAAATCAAACGAGACACGGGTACGATCGAACGCATAGTTGGTCCTGATTCACCTCGGGGCATTCCCCCATGTCTATTTTCGCGCGATCGCGAAAATCTACGCCTATTTTACAAAGCGACCGAGGAAGCAGCGCCGACGGGGTTATTTACCCTTTCGATAAATATACGATAATGTTATCGCCGTTAAACGCCCGGAGATCTCGTGTTCGCTCGCATCTCGCGTTTTCCAACCGGCACGAACCTAAAGATTTTGAATCACCCTCCGTGGATCGCAAAGCTCGAGATCCGAAAGGGGAATTATAATAAAAAGCCGAAGCGACCGAGCCCGTCGCATTCCTTAGCTTTAACGAGCGTTCGTACGTATACCGAGGTGGAGCTCGAACTACATAGATATGCCCCCCCCCCTCTTTCCTCTACTCCTGGTGAATATACCACAGAGACGAGAAAAGCGACGAGAAATTATCGAGACGCACGCGGTGTTCAACGCGAAGATACACATACGCCGCGGAGGGATATCGAGGCCTAGCCGCCTAAATATATAACCATAGCGTGACTATCGAACTCTCTGTTGAAATAAGCACGTTACATCGAGAGAAGTTAAACTCTCTCATTCCAGATCGACGAGACTCAATAAACCCATTAACATTATCACAATAAACCGAGGGGAAGCCATTAAATCTCGTTTGAAGATCCGCGTTGCCATTTTACGATCATCGCTCGAACTTTATGCAATTTTACGTTTTTTGTTTTGTTTCTCATCTCTCCTTTTAACTCTCCCATAACGAGTGAATGATTATTTTTTATCTACCGTAAACGTTGGGCGGGCATGTAACCGGTATTTAAAAAAAGAACAAACCATTCGAATTTTTCGTATATTCGCAGTTTTAAATTAAAAAAAAAACGTTACCAAAACGAACTAGCGCGTATCGTTTTTCTCTCATTTCGACGGTAATCAAACATCTTTTTGTTCGTTTTATCGTGACAATACGGGGGTTTAATGAGAAAAAAAACAAACAAAAATAAATAAACACATACTGTTCGGAAGCAAAGAGCGAGAGAAAAAAAGTGATTTACCGAGTTCATTTTTCACGTGACAACGCGAGTCATCAAAGGGTCAGACCTGCATTTGTTTTTTTTTTATTCATCTCGTACAATTTTCAATGATTCTGAGTGCACGCTTTTCTCCATCCTTCTCTGCAGCCCTTATACATTCTGGGAGGTCTTGCGTACCTTATATCGTCTCGCACTCCACACGAACAAATCCAAGCTTGCGATCATCGCTTCCGTCGTTGAATTCATAAATTTTCCTGTTAGCTCGTGCGCAGATGTAAATATATATATATGTATGTAAACAGCGTATTTTACACGCGTTTTTCCACTCCGAAAGAGTGCGAGGTTGTGAGAGTGTGAGACTATACGCGAGCTTGGCCCTCCCGGGATACTCGTGTTGTATATATATATTGGTTCCGGGTCGGTCTGACCGAGGTCTGCCTCTTTCCCCGATCGTTTCCCATTTGAGCCCTAGCCCTATCTCATCCTCGCTCGCGCCGCGTGCAACAGTTAAACCCCCGTGGGCACGTAGAAAGAGCCCACTGGCGAACCATTCACTCGCGATGAGTCGCGAAGCCAAGCGGATGATTTCTCCGCGAGCTTCGAATCTCCGCGGGTACGAATCAAAACGTACACACGCGTCAGCGAACACGACGATTTGCCTCGATATATATGAATAGATCTTTTTTCTTCTAACTAACGATCATTAAAGTTTTTATCGAAGCGTTGGGATAAATTGTGATGTCGATTAAAATATTGATCGATCGAAAAATAACGATAAAAAGATACCGACCTCTTTGGCTTTAGCTTGAAGCTCCTGCTCGAGATTGTTGTTGGGTGTTCTCCTCGGATTGCTCGAGTCGTGCGTGAGTTCGCCACTTTCGGCATTTTGGGACTGTTGCTGTCCCTCAGTCTTGATACTTCCATCGCGCGAGGCGGAAAGCTTCTCTTCCAATACCGCTACTTGTTTCTCGGCCAACGTCGCTCTCTGTAACAAAATTGAAGAATAAATAATATTAATTAATTGATCAAATATTATTCATTATTATTAAACTCAAAATTTCATTGGATAATTATTCTTATCGCGTTGTCTTTCGATTCTTATAAAAATACGGACAATTGAATTTCGATGAAATTTTAACGACGTTATCATTTTTTCGATATTCGTATATCATTCGATATCATTATTTACGTGAAAGCACGAGTAATTGTTACAGTTCCGAGGATAAAGCAATTGTAAAACGATTTCAGAGCCGTTTTGCATGGATAGAGAAGCTGATACATATATATACATGTATATTTCTCTATACGTCGGAGCGTGTGAGAACGTTTACGTTCCGAATTTATGGCTAATACGGCGCCGATACGCGAGTGAGGCCAATCGTGAGTGGAAATAGCATTCGCCTCCCAGATTACAGTGCTATATATTCAACGTACTTGCCCGACACTAGACGTCCCGGCATTATAAAGCCCCCACGGTCGCAAAATTTTCTACAAGTCGCGCATGTATATATATGTGTATAAGAAATTACAACGATCTCGGAGCAAGTTGTGATTGTACGATACACGTGTACGATCTACACGTGGCATAAACTTTCGTTAACGCGTAACTCGAATCACGAAATTTTCGCCGAAATTCGTTTGCCTTTAGCAAGGGCCCCTTCGTCGCGCCGACGATCGTTAAATTAAGAGGACGAGAGAACCGTGAGACGTGCGCGAGAATCAATCAATTTCGCGTATGCGCCGAGCCTAATTTCGTTGGATATATAGAACCTTACGCTTTTACACGACTCGACCGTCCAAAATTCTCCCGTTCGTCTCTTGCCACCAACACGTTCGTGTATGACGCAAAAATAGAAATCAAGGGTGAACGCTAGGTATTTCTCGTCCAAGATCGGGGAGAGATTTGTTCGCTCTTGGGCGACAACGTTTCTCAGATTCGTCATTTTTTTGTCGAATAATTATTTTCATTTTATTATTTCGACAAAATTCAATCACGATTAACATCGATACTTTATGTGAATTTGTTTCATATTTTTAAATTTTCATCTCTCCCGTTAAAATGAAAATAGAGAGGGTGGTTGATAATCGGCAAAAGTAAATCGAGGCTGAAGGCCAAAGGCACCTTGGAGGATTACCTTTTTAAACTTTACCCATAAAATATTCGATAAATATATATAAAAGGAAATGGTTATTAATTATAGATGCTTTTATATTCAAAGTAGCCGTTCTCATTTTCCCTTTTACCTCCCACCCCCTCCTTTCTTCATCGTGTTCGTTCTTTCAGCATCCATCGTTTTCGACGAACGCTCGCTTTCGAGAAAGCTTCTACGTACTTCATCCACTCCGACCCCCTTTAGGCTTTTCGCGTCACGGTCGACCACCCGAACGAGCCCTCCGTGTGGCCGAAAGACACCACCCACCCCTCTCCCACGATTCGTATATATTTCGTCGTCTTCCGTGCGACTCACAGTGGCGTCGCGCAGGTATTTCACACACGATATAGTCCCTAACGCTCCTTGGCGATAAGCTGACCGGCTAAACTCGACGGTTATCGATCATTCGGAAGGATCAAACGGGTCACGCGATACGAAACTCTCGCTATAAGCTGTAACGCCTGTCTTTATTCGTACCTATATACGTTCATAGACGTATACACGCGTGGCGTATATATGTGTAAACGTATATGATTGTAAGGGTGGGTAAGCGAGTCTCGAACGCGCAAGCACACGTGATTACAGCTGTGGATATCGTATAAAGCACAAGACTCGGCTCGACAAGGGGAAGAGAGAGAGAGAGAGAGAGAGTCAGGCGTCGAAGTCGAGCTAACAGTACCGTCGAGCCAAAGAGGCACACGACTCGTGACACACTCAAGAATACATGAATATTTTCCTCGATAACTCGTGCTCGAGCCGACGATTTAGCAAGAAACACGTTCATCGATGAGTCATTCATCGATTACAGGTTCGAATACACGAAATACAAGCCTAATATTGAATCAAACTTGTTTTTTTTTTCACTAGAATTTTGGATTTATCGGGAAGAAAATCGCGACCTCGTAAACTTCGAATCAAGGGATAATTATGCGGACATTTTTCTTTTAACTCGTGCTCACGTGCGATTTTTCGCGATACAATGGCGGCTTTAGCCTCGAGCTTTATCAGGAGGGAGATATCTCGCGGGGTTCGCGAATGTAATCGCTTTGTTCGTATCGAGAACGAAAGGAGTCGATGAGAACGACGTCGTCGTAACAATCGAGACCGCGGGCGCACCATGAAATTTCAGTTTCTGGGTTACACGCGAACTTGTATAAATTACCTCACGTACAAAATCTATTATATACATATACATATATATGGTATACATTTGTATATCGACGAGTTATAGTCGCGGTGTGTCCTATCAAGCTATAGAGCTATATCACAAGGTGTATCGAGTTATATACATCGATCGGTTGAAAACAGTAGTTGGCGGATATAGAGACAACAGGGTGCAGGGAGGGGGGAGGGGGGGTGGCACGAGTGAGAAGCTTCCATGAATCATAAACCCAATGTACAATGTGTGTGGTGATCGAAGTGACAAAGATATAGAGGATTATATGGGACGATATATGGACAAGGTAAAGTGTAAGAGAGGCGAGAGACGACGAGAAACTCGGTAGGCGTGCTTTAATACCAGCGCCGTTTGAACGGAGGTTCACGATGGATTGAACGTGAATCGAATACATTTACATGCATGTATTTATTACAGAGACACTCGTACTATATAGTATGGCTGATCGTTAAAAGGGCGTATCCCCGGTTTAATTGACGCGTGTAAACCGACGTTACGTTGCGCCCTTTTGACTCTCGATCGTCGATATTACACGTCGGTGCTATACATAACCACGTGGACGTTATAGTAATGACCCATTGTTTTCTGCAAAAAGCCTTGACGATGTTATCGATAATTACGGAATGATACGGGATGCATAAATAGGTATTCGAAGCATCTCGACTGTGCTGTAATATGTGGCAATTCTTAGTCGCGCATCTCTCTCTCTCTCTCTCTCTATCTATCTATCTATCTCTTTATCTCTCTCCTTAGGAGATTCCTCGACGCAGTAACACGCGCGGATTCGTATCGATAGGAAACCGTCCACATCCTGCCTACGTTTTTTTTTTCTTCTTCTTTTACATCGACTGTCACGTGATCACGTAAACACACGTTCCGAGAATCGTCATCGCGTAATCGATCGCGCGATCTATCGAATTCAAGACCGAGAGAACGCAACTTTGTGATTTCCTAAGAATCGTCGAAGAAACGATATTCATTCGTTGATGAATTTACGAAATGAATTGTTAAGAGGAATGAAAAATTGGATAAAAACCGTCGGGTCAGTACGATGGGTAGCGTGTTGTACGATGTTTTATCGCCGAATTCGTGTAATTACTTTAATTGAGTCCAGATGCCGATTAATGAGTCAAACATATGCCGCGATACATAGATCATCAGCCTCGATACGAGAAACGAGTTTGTGAACTGCGCTGAACGACTTTTCGTTCCGATGGCAAGAGAGAGAGAGAGAGAGAGAGAGAGAGAGAAAGATCCCATGTGTTTGTCATTACGAACACGGAGAGCGAACCGCGCGAGAGAGTCTCGCGACGTTATCTCGAATTCTGTGCTATTATGCGGGCATAATTTAATATGCATTCACCTATGAACATGTGTATGATTGATATTAACCGTACCGTACGAAGATGCTTAAAAACAAAAAAAAAACAAGAAAAAAACGAACAAAATTGTTTCTTCACCAACTTCTCAACTACCGCGGTAATTATCCAAACGTTGGCTTGTGTGCAAATTTGTTCTCGTCCGTCTCATTTTTGTCGAAGAACGCAATCCATTTCATTAACCATGAAGTTTGACGGACGAACTACGAGTCGAGGTGAAAGATCGGCAAGAGTCACGAATGACTCACGGAAGAGAGATGAAATGGGAAGAAGTGGAGGGAAACAATAAATTTAAAAAAAAAAAAGCGAAAACGTAGACAAAACAAAGAGAGAAATTCGAACAGGATAAAAGTAGATAGGAAGATCTCGCGATGTTTCCGTGACGCGAGGCATTACCCCGCTTACGAGAGTTACACTCACTCGTACACGATCGAGTAACGACCAGAGCGAAGGTCGACGAGAGAAGTAACAGCGGCAGCTCCATCAGCCGAAGGTATTACCCACAGACGTTATATCGCTACGCTGTTGAATAGCCGAACGGTTCTTCTCTATCATTACGCGAAGCTACTGCCAGGAGCCAACTCTTCCGAGTGCGAGACGCAAAGGCGAACATCGGAACGGAATATTCCATCCCTTTTCTTTGCTCGATACGATGTACGATCGATTATCGTGTATATCGTGGTCTCGACCGATGCGCGTTGAATTATAGTGAAACTTCTTACCACACACACACACACACACACACACACACACACGGATATACACAGAGATACGTACGAGTTTATGTACATACACGTTTCGAAAACCGATGATCGAAGCGATCGTCACCGTTTCGTCTCGCCACTGGCAAATTGACGGGGTTGTGTGCGCATGCGCGCGTACACCCCCACACGACGACGTCGCATCGTGCGCACCATCGGCGATAGATCGACCGTGCGAGGCCACTCACCGATTCGACAGGGCCCGAAAATAGGCGGCTTGCCACGGTTCTCCGCGAGGCTCGAGGAATGAAAAAAGGGGCAACTCTCTCGCGCAAGAAATCTACCGAGGAATCTTCCTCACTTCCATACCGTCGTAGAGAACCCTCCTTCGTTATATATATATATATATACACTCGATAGGGTAATATCGTTTCTTTTTCAAGACCTCTCCGCATATATCTTTCATTGCCATTTCTCGTTCGACTCTTCTTCTTTTCTCTACCGTTTTCCAACACACATCCGTGTTACACTGCGCAGGGGTTATGTATAGAAATAAAACGATGATGGTACGAGTGAGGGAAAGAAGGGGGGGGGGGGGGAGTAAGAGAAAACGATCGTGTCGCGGCTGTTCCTGTTCCTCGTCTCTCTTTCTTCGTGCGAACGAGGAGATAGAGTGAAAGAGAGAGAGAGAGAGAGTCGATGCCGAAGAAACCGAGAAGGAGTCAAGGCTGAGGATTTCCCACCGCGCGGGGTGCGGCACCGCGATCCCTCACGCCGGGCCGCTCTTTTTATCCACGCACCGAGCGAACTCCAGCGTCAACCCGTGTGTGTGCGCATCATGTCCGCGCGCCCATCTTCAACCTCCTTCTCTTCGGTCTCCAGACGCGCCGGCGATGAAGAGAAAAAAAAACACACACACACACACAACAGAAGGAACAAGAATAAGAGCAAGAAGAGCTCCAGCTATTTCTACAGATGCTCCCGGCGGAGCGGCTAGCTTCTCGGGACTTTGTGTGGGTCTCTTGCCGTACTTCTTCGCGTCGAATCTCGCTCCTCTTTGCGCGTGTGTGCATCGACCTCAAGTCATCATCGGGACGACCTCGAATTCCCACAGGAGTTTGTGTCAACACCCTCGCACTTTTTTTTCCTCGTCTCTCGACAATTCGCCACGCTTGCACGCCTTAACCAATTCCACGATCCCGATTCCCGATACTTATCGATTTTTATCGATACTTATCAATAAGGTCGTAAGGTCAACGCCATAATCCGATTATTGCTGATCGAAAAAAGTTTACACTTTGTACAAGACGAAACGAAAGAAAGAAACAGAAAAAAAAGCATCGACCACTTTGTTACCGGGTGGCGGTAAGTTCGACCGTTCACACGGGATTACTCGAGCCGTACACCCCATATTGGAATCCCTCGGAGACAGACGTTTCTGTCGTGCCTTCGTGACAATGATCCGGAGATGGTGAGACAAAGAGTGCGCGAGCGAGAGAGAAAGAGAAGAGTCTTCTTGGCCGGGCGTCCAGGTCGCCGCCGCGACGTCTCGAGTATTTAGGTATCGGTCAGGACATACACCCGAGCGGTATGGGTGAAAACCCCACCGCGCGTCTTTTGCAAAGGCAGAGGAGCCGCTCGGTCCTGCACATTGTTGCAAACTTCGTTGTTCGTACGTGTGCGCGCTCGTCTCTGTTTGCGTCGGTGAGTGTCACGCCGAGCATGCGAGTAACAGCTGGCATCGTCGGTGGGTAGGTGTATTACCGCCTGGATTTATAAGCAAAGGGAGTGAGAGAGAGAGAGGACAAGTTTGCGAGAGAGCGTTCGTGATCGTGCCCCGTCAAACGCTGAGCATTCTTTGTGAGACCGAGAACACTTCAAATAGACGTCCTTCTCCCGTATATCTCCGACTCGTGCGTGCTTTCTCTCTCTTTCTCCCTCTCCCTCTCCTTAACGCAAAGTACTTATTCCTTTCTCACTTTGTCTCATATGTATACATATATATAAACAGACACATGCACACATCATTGCACATACTTTCCTCGGCGCACTACGAGGAGAGACATCCGGGGAGCTTCCGCGATATAACGAGGCTACCGGGAACTCGATCTGCGGACGACAGCGAAAACGGACGACGCGAGTCATGGAACTCGACCAATTACTATCAACGCTGGGTGCGAGAGCTATTCATTGGTAATTATTTATGGATGTTACGGAATCTTGAAATTCTACGGATTTTTCATATGGAATGAGAAAAGAGAGGGGGTTTGGTTGAGAAGGGGGACGAATAAAACCGGTGCACAAACTCGAAGACTCGCAATCGTATCGCGTGCAATGTTCGTTGCTATGGCAGACACTGCGTGTATGTGTATGTTCTCGACGCGACAACGTGTACGGGGTGTCGGAAGAATAATCATAACTTACGCGTATATAACGTATAATGAGCATAACGGAGGAGGGAGGGCGAAACAAAAAAAAAGACAGAGTAGTACAGAGGTGACATTCATACCGCAGTCATTTCACGGTTAGAAAAATATACGAAGACATCGCGAGGTAGGAAGGAGCGAGAGCGAGAGGTCTTATAATCTTTGCGGCGAAGGGTTGGTGTAGTGTACGATGCTGAAAAAAAGAAGAGGGCGTTTGGCGATGGAGGGGGTGGAAAAAGACTATGGGGTGGATCAGCCGGTTATGACTACGAGGCTGTTATATACGTATTTTTTTCGTCCGTGAACGGTGACGAGAAAGAGGGGAAAGGGAGTAAAGAAAAAAGAAAAACGAGAGAAGAAAAGGCACCAAGGGGGGTTGGCTAGCGTAGAACCGAGTGCGATATTTCAAATTTTCTCATTACACCGCGAGGTGCGAATGATCTTCTTGCCTCCGCCTCGTCCCTTTCTCTCACGCTTGTTTCCCTTCGCTCTGGCGCTTCTTCGGCCTCGGCACCCTCTCTTCGCCCATTACGTGGCATCGTTTCCAACCCCCTCTTCCTACTATCGCGGGGCCCAAACTCACCCCTCTTCAATCTCACACCGAGCAGCCATCGGTAAACCTCTACTCTTGTATTTATTATTAAGATATCGATCGACCTAAGCTTCGATACGACGAGTATACAAAGGTACCAAAGACTATGGAAAATTGTATATCGTATGTAAATATAAATATATACGTATGCACGATGACGAGACAAGGAAATATCATCGTGAAATTATATGTGGTTTGAATAAAGTGCACGAGTAAAAATAGGTGAGTTTTTTTTTTCAAATTCGAGTATCGTTGTAGGTACAGTTTGTGATGGCAATTCTTTCCAGCCATTTTAAAGAATTGCCAACAATTTTTTAAAGTATGATACAAGGTCCATCATTTACTCCAAAATCTGTCGTAAATATTTTCAAAAATCGAGGATTTTATTGTTCAACAATATTTTTTAAATACTGAAATTTCACTTTTTTCCAGGTTTTAATATAGGTATCGATTCAAATTTTGTTTGGCCCAAACTTTCACTTCGCGTTATAAATTTAAAAAAATCTGGAATGTTTCTAACATATGTAGTTTAAAAAATTTGTTATCAATTTCATTCTTTTTTATTTATAGATATTTTGTATAAGAGGAAAGTCCTTACTCCCGATGTTCGTGCAACGGAAAACTAAGGGGTCGATGAATCAAACCAGCTTGATTTTTTATCGATAAAAAATGTGTATAAATACTATAGATAAATACATATACCTACATATAGATTCAGGTTCTCATTGTTTTCTCGATAGCACCCTCGTCTTCGCATTAAGGAAGATATTTTGAATGGCCGGATCATTAGCCGTAACAACGAGAACGCTAAGAGAGAGAGAGAGAGAGAGAGAGAGAGAGAGGGATGGGGAGAATCGAGGGCAGGGTGGTTCGAGTGCACAGAAACGTGGACCGGGACCGAAGAGAAGCGAGAAGGGCCTGAGAGGATATCTTCGTATATATGTATATAAAATCGAGAACAGAAGAGAAGCGAAGCATTTTTTATCCCCTTCCCGAGGGGCATCGACCCGATCTTCTCATCCTTCATCGTCCAAGGTTTACATTGGGACAATTGGTCGTGTGTGCGTTTTAATAGTTAAGATCGGGATCTCTGTTTTCATCTTCGTCGTGTCGCCGGAACGATTGGATCGCGAGAAGAGAACTCTCGAGTTCCCACGAATAATGCGGGATGAAGGAGTTGCGAGAAGGGTTTTTCGTCATTGAACGAGAGTAATGTACACGATACCGGTGATCGAGAAGAAAGGCAAGAACGAGATAAAGAACTGTCGTGAAATACGAGGGACTCGCAGGATGGCGAATGGTGATATATATATATACGTAAAAATAGGAGAGACGAAGAAGGGGGTGGCGCGGAGAAGCCTCTCGGCTTCGAATATATAAGGGCGCGTCGAGCGGCAATATTTAAGAAATGTCAATAAATCGGTGAGGGGATGATCCTTGATGCTGGAAGGGTTTGAACCAAAGTCGTCGGTGCTGTCGACTGCGACGACGACGACAATGCCCGACCCCCCTCCTCTTATCTCTTTCACTCTCTCTCTCTCTCTCTCTCTCTCTATCTCTACATATATATACAACGTCGATCTAGCCTCGAGGCATCGGCTAAAAAATGAAGACACTCCTTTGATGTCCTCTCAAACCTCTCCTCCCCCACCTCGCTGTCTTAATGAAAAATTAAAGCCCCTCCTTAAACATCATTAGACACGAAACTCTGCTTTCAACTTTGCTTCTCAACCATCTGTGTGTATACACGGATATATGTATATATATATATATGTGTGTGTGTGTGTGTGTATACAAGTATATCGGCATTTCGCGACAAGTACCGCAAGGCTTTCCATCGGTCCTTTATTCGAACAGAGATGTATCGAAGTTTCGTTGCGATAGCTAGAAACCAAAAAAAAACCAATGGACGCAATCTTTGGCTTCATTCCAACGGGAAATTTGATAGAAACGACAAATACACCCAGAATTGTAATTGATGGATGAAAATCGGTGCAGCGATGCTCGAAGCATATCGAAATTTCGTGGAAGCTGAAGGGGCTGCTCGTGAAAAGTACGAAAACCTTATTACGATGGGAAAACAATGGAAGATTCGATGTGATACGGATCGTCGAATAGCCGGAGGTGGTATAGAGAGTCGGAGAGGGGAATAGAGACGAACATATATTTGGCGTTGTATACGAGTGGAAAAAGGATAGATGTATACGTATATATCGTATACGAGGGGACAGAGGAACGACTGGCCACCGATTGTTAAAATTTGCATGAATCGATGACGATTGTTTTGCTGGAACGTACAGTACACGATTGTGGATTCTATACACGCATACAGAGAAAACGGGACGAGGAAGGCGAGGCTGACACCGTGTGGTCACACACACACACACACACACACAAACACACATGCACGTTCGTCTCGAATAATATAAACTCGTATACACATTTATATACACAACGGGCAAGTGAGCACGGGGAGAAATATAATTTGCAATCCGTGGGCAATTCGCAGAAATCGAGTTACCGTTTGCCATTTGGAATTGACATGGTCCAACGGGCGACAATGGCCCTTCAACGTCAAAGCCAATCATCTTTGTGATCCTTTCGTACGCGCCCCACGAAACGATTTGGTACTCTCTATCTCGTTCACTCTGTTGCCAACCGATATATTCGTATAGCCGATCGTCCAATCCATGTTTCTCATATTTTACAAATTTCCACCCCGTCTCCGCCTATACATCGTCTTTGGGAAACTATACATTCGGCAAACTTTATCGAACGTAACTATCACTACCGACTCAACAGATATCCAGAGTTTCGATGATGCGCATTCGCCTATCACGACTACAAAGGTATCTGGGACAAACGTAATTGAGAATTGTTCTTCAAAATTGATTCATTTATTTGGTGACAAAATTGTAAGCAAATATGATAAATCGAACATCGATTTTTCAAATTACTCGTGATTTTGATAAATCGAGAGATAAATCAATAATTATTTTAAATATGAACCGAGTATACGTGGGAGCTCTTGAATTTTTAGCCAAGGGAGTAAATAATCAAACGAACTCGTGAGTTTGTTTTTAGAAAAGATACGAGTAAAAAGAATATAATATTCGTTACGCGATATAGCTGTATGCATGGGATATCACGCGGAGAGGGTGAAACCTATATTTTTATGATGCCTCGTCGCGCAGGGTTTCTAATGGCACCCCGTGGTAAAAAAAAATGAAAAACATGAATATAGGCACCGGGATTTGGGTATAGACGTCATTGTTTTCACACGCCCGCGTATTCTCGCACCCTCCGCACGTACACGCGCATATCGAGTTCGCCTCCTACCGTTGCTTCGCTAAGTTCGACTGGATCGCACTCCATCTCTTCGCGGGGTGCGCGTACCCCTTGTTCCCGGTTTTTTTTTTTCAACGACTCATACCATCGTGATCCACACCGAAAACTATACCACCCTTACAGCAACCCCACCCTCCAGCCCCTAGTAGAGACTCGCTCTCTCTCTCTCTCTCTCTTTCTCGTTCCATTCCAGCCACTTTTTCATCTTTCTCAATCCCTCCCTCCCAGCACCAGCTCCATCTATCTTCCCTCTTTCTCTCTTGCCCCCTGACTCTCGCTCTCTTCGCTCTCCTCTTTTCGCATTCTTTCACACATA
The DNA here is from genome assembly GCA_946811545.1 of Netelia fuscicornis. Lineage (NCBI taxonomy): Eukaryota > Metazoa > Arthropoda > Insecta > Hymenoptera > Ichneumonidae > Netelia > Netelia fuscicornis. The sequence goes on along the minus strand of OX328011.1, from coordinate 14,428,691 downwards.
GATTACAATATTACCGGCCCCCGCGTTCCGACAACCACCGCGTCGTGTTCTCCCTCCTATGGTTGCTTCTTTTTTTTTGTTTTCGTTCCCTCTTTCAACCCCCTGAAACGCCACGCGCCATTCGCGAGAAGCCCAGTTCCCGCCACATCGCTGCCGCGGCTGCGGCCATGGCGGTGGTAACGCTGTGTCTCTCTGAAATATACGCGCACTTCTGATCATAACATAAATTTTAATGATGGCCGTGATGAAAATATAAGAACGTTACGATATTTATGGCGTCTGTACAACCGACGTGAGATATACGCTGTATATGTGCGTGTCTCTTCTTTTTCCACTTTACGTATCCTTCCACCATGCTCAGTTATACACACTCCATATATATATGTATATAGGGAGAGAGAGAGAGAGAATGGAAGATACATTCTTCAGTACACCGCGAAGCTAACTCGACGATGTCGTATTAAACGTACATAGTGAAATCGTCAATACGAAAAATCTCGAAGCGTCAAATGTGCGAAGAATTTCAACCGGTCATCGCTTCATTACGGCCGTTCGCGTGATCGAGGAATACCCGAAGACTCTCTCGCGACAACGAAGAAAGAAAAACGTTATTCTTTCATGATGAAAGACCGGCTGCTGTATACGTATTAGTGGGATTAATTATACTCGCTCGAGTAATTGCTGATATTGAAAGGATACTGGCGACCGTTACGCAGCTGACGATCGTGACGAGTTTTCAGAGGGAACTTTATTATACGTAGTGTATTATGATTCATATATATATATAGTAAAGTATAAAAAAGTCAAGAGCTTCGGGAATAAGATCGAAAGTCTGGTCGATCGTCCCCAAGACGCGACACCTCTCATCTCGCTCATCAGTGGCCATCGACTGTGAATTCACTGTGTATAATATAATATATATATAAACTAGATATATAGTCTGGTATAAGCACGAGGGGATAGGAGGGATCTTGTGTAACACGGGCTGAGCGAGGGTTGAAATAGGGGAGTAGCTACTCTCAAGCTACTCTTCCACACTCCCGCACGACACCCCTTTTCATCCCTTATATTTCATTCCTTCTTCGGCGATACCTCTCGCTCGCTCGCACTTTCGACGCTTCACCCGTACCAAAAATCCTTTGATTCCCCATCTTTTTGGGGGTTGTCGCGAGGCATCCTTTCCCACTTTTCCGGGTAACGTCGATATGGCTCTCGTTCTCTTCCTCACTCCCTCTCTGTCACCCTTTCTCTCTGTGTCTTTCTGTGAAAAGGGGTTTTCTTCCGCGGTGTCTGATCCTCCCCCAGGGTCGTATACCCCAAACTCCTAGATGGTGGATCGTCTCCTGCCCTTCTATCAGACCCCTAGGAAACTCTGATTGGTACGATAAAAGAGACGACGGTAGGGGTAAAACACTAATTAGTTATCAAAGAGGGCGAAGAAGGGTTTGGTGACAAAATAGTGAATATATATATATATATATAGAAGATTGAAGCTCTTCGCGTTCAAACTCTTGGTATAACCCTCCTCTTTCTCTATGCTTTCCTTATAGTTCTATCTCCCTCTTTTGGGAATCCACAGGCATCGACATGGTCTTAAGGGTGCTTTCCCTCTCATTTCCTCTCACATCGTGTCGATATTCGCAAATCTCTCTTTCTCTTTTCTCTTCCAATACCTCTTACATTTTCTATCTTCGTCCTTTCGCTGATCGCGCCTACTCTCCCTTCGGTTGTCGTCGACCCAACCCCCTCGAGGAAAACCTACAGTATGTCTTAATACTCGAGCGAAGGGAGAATTAGGCACTGGTGGCCCGTATTGATTTTCGAATCATTAATTCCACGTCCAATCAAGAAACGCCTCGCGATATTTCAATGACAATCGAGAATATCGAATTTTGATGAAATTTCATACGGTCAGTTACAAAGATCATTTATCATAAAAAGAAATGATCTTTCGATACGCCGATGCGGGAGGAATAAAAAAACGTAGAGACGCGGCTCCATTTGCGGACATTATACGTGTATCGAATATCGGACGATTTTCTCCGAACGGAATATCTTTATCAACGAGCAAATAATAAAACGTTAATTATAGAGATGACTAAGCGGCCCGACGATCGACCAATGGACGATGGTATATATTGTATTAGTATACGACGATAGTTAGTAGAGTAGTAAAGCGGGATCGTCATCTCTTGCTTCGATTCGCATTGTATCGCAATTAGCGCGGATTCCAGTGCCGATAATAAAAATTAATTGTCGCTGGAGCGAGGCGGTGAACTCTTTTGTCGGCTCCATCGTAGGTACCCCAGTTAGAATTCGTATTCTTCGCGCTTCTTCGTTACGTCCACTGTCCTTAAGCAACGGCGCAACAAGAATTGATAAAATCTCATTTTCCATCGAATTGAAACAAAAAAACACGAGCGCACATTTTTCGATAATTAAATTCCGTTCCGTCGATTATCGATTTTTGCTCGATATCTGCTCGCGTGGGTACCGTCAAACGGAGTTACTCTCAATAGGTTTCTGAAGTCTTTTGTCGGTAGCTTTTTTTAACTTCCTACATTTCAACTTTTTTTTTGCATCAATAGACCAATGTGTTATTTGTCTATCGAATGTATAAGAAAGTCAAGGCCCCACCTCATTATTTTTTATATATTTAAAAAATATGTAAAAGGAAACGAAAAAAAAACGAAATAACGATTTAACGACTTAAGATCGATAAAACTTTTTAAGTCTTAAACGAAACCACGATTTTCTTGTTCTACAGGAAATTTGCTATCGATATATGCGCTTCGAGCTTGAGAAACGATTAAAATTCACGGGAATACAATACATCGGAATATTGATCGATTCGCACGACCTCGAAAAATCGATTTTTCGCGAAGCTGTACCTCCGCTCTTATTCATCTGACAGAAAATTTCACGAATATTTTTTTGAAGAACTCGCCGAGCACTTGAGAACGAGCCTAGAATCATCCGGATAGCTCAATTTTTGTGGCCGTGGCGATCATTCAGAAATCGCGATTTTTGGGACCCATAGGAGGGGACCTGCAAAAACATGCCTCGGCCATGAGGTAAAAATTTTTTTTGCTCCAAAACCCTTTATTTCATCATATTCGTGTTACGCGGGTAATTTCCGATTCCGAAATGATGCTACAAAGCCTTTCTGGACGAAAAAGAATTTTGACCCCCTCCGGACCCCCAAAGTCAGGAAAGTAAATCACGAATGTCGACTATCGGCACCTGCCAGGGGTCAACATTTTTTTTCGTCCAAAAATACTTTAATTAGAGGTCACGGAATCGGAAATTTCCCGCGCAATTCAAATATCACCATTATAATATCTATATATTGCAATTTAAGAAAATATTCAGATTTTCGACTTTTTCACTACTGTGAACACATTTAAACCGTATTTTGACGCTTTTTTAAAAGTAAGCCCAAAAACTGTCAAAATTACCCGTAATATCAATGTAACCCCGTTTAACGGTACGAATTCGAACTTAAAAATCATTAAATTACAAAAAAGAAATATATATATATATATATATTTATTCGAACAAAGTCTCGCTAACGATCAGCCAGCAACCTTTAGCGATAGGCTGGCAAAATACTTTCTACGAAACGTCGCGGAACGATGCGCGTTTACGTAGCCACCGATTAGCCGGGAGAGATTCGAGAAGCCCTCGAGAATTTTCCAGAACGATTACATTTGTGCCCGATCCGCCATCACGATGGAATCAAGCTTATATATACGTACGTACGTACGAATATATACATATATACTTTGAACAGGGGGGAGGAAACAGCGCTAAGAACTCGAAGACCGTAGAAACGGGAACGGCGCTTAGCACTGGAAAATTGCCAATTTTCCCGATAATGAAAACTCCCATCGTGGTTAATTCAATTCCGTTAATTTCTTCGCATTGAATTCACCGAGGGCTTATAAGCGTTCTTTGGTACTCGAAGGGAAGTCCTCGTCGTCGTTGCCCTCGCTGACTGTATTCACCCTCCTCTCCATCCTTCGGCCCACCCCACCCACCGACCCCTCGTCACATACATACATACGCGTAAGTGGTCTTCTGTGAGAACGGGATTAAAGAATTTTTCTCCAAACCTTCGAGAGACGTTTCACGAGGGAAAATGAGCGATGTAACGAAAAAAAAAAAGAAAAAAATCGTCAGCACAGATAATCTCTCTCTCTCTCTCTCTCATTGTCAGTGTGTATGAGCGAAGAGGAAACTTTTTTATTCTCTTCGTTCGAGTTCCCTCTCTCCAACCCCTTCTTCCTCCCATACTGACAAAGAAGCCAGAGAAAGAAAGACATCCCCGCTCGAAGAAAGAGTTACACATAACGTAAATATATATCTGTACATCTGTATATATACATAGCACATATACACTATATCGAGAGTCCTGCGCTAGCTCGAATTGATTTATATCGTCTCGCGATAAAGAAAGACTCGTTTTCCCGCACGCAGAACACTGCCGAGTGAAGGTGTATATGGCATACATCACTGACTAGCATATATAAATACACACACACACACACGCATATATATATATATATAGAGAGAGAGAGAGAGAGAGAGATACATAATACGTACGTACGTACGTTGGGCGCGAGAGAGCTATTGGTGCTGGCGCGTGTAGCACTCGTTGCGCACGTAGCTACCTTAAAATCGCACGAACGGAAAGGATGATTTACGACACATTCGATAACGATCCGAGAGCGGTAAGCAAGCGAGCGGTAGAACTCGACGATGGAGGGGAGAAAGTAAGAGAGAGAAAGAAAGAGTTACCCAACGATAAAAAAAGAGAGAAAAAAAGCAAGTAAAGAAAAAACGATCGAGAATGAAAGAACGAAAGACAAACGAGTAGAAAGGGCGGGAGACAAACAGGACAAAGAGGGTTGGAGAATCGACCTGGAGAAGGAAAGAGGGAGAGAAATAAGGTACACGGATTCTCGGTGAGGAAAATTTGCCGGCCACGGTGACCCGATGTCGAATGGAACAGTCGTGAAGGGGTCTCGCTAAAGGGGAACATAGTAGAGGCAATACACACACGCCTATCCACACATACACTCACGCAAACACACACACATGAGGGACAGCGTATATCGGGGTAGGAGGAGGCCTCGAAACAAAGAAATGCTAATTCTACACTCGACGGAGTATCTGCTAACGAAATCAATGAGTCAGCGTCGAGCTGCTGTGATTATTACATATATGCAGGCCGAGTTGGCAAGCCGCGCCGCGTGCGCGTCTGTGACCGACGCACGTTGATGCTACGCACCGTCTATCTATACACCGGGTACCATTGGGTGAAAAAGGATCGAGAAGGGAGGGAAAAGATAGTAAAACAAGAAATGAGTGTCCTATCGCACGGAAACGTTGGCTGCCTATTGGAGTTGATCAGACGGATTAAAATCCGTGTCGACCTTAAGCGAGACCACGGAGTTATACTTTATTACGCATGTACAGTAAAACGTCCAGAGTATTGCGTTTTACTTTGTTCTCCCTTCTTACTACCACCTTCATCACTGCTTGCAATTTACTAAACGAGTCACACTCCAGCTTGAAACGAATGGAATAATGGGTATTGTGCTTGTATACGATGTGGAGTATCTCGTAAGGGGAGTTGATACTCGATGGAAATGTCAGGAGTGTGAATTTAACAATTTTCGTCAATTCTTATTCGTAATTTGAATTATTTCACTCGTTTATTGGGTTCTCGGGTTTATAAACGTTGTCAAGGATCGCCTTGACAACGCTTAGGGTCGTACCCTTGGAATGTCGTCCGAAGGAACGCGGAGGTTTAGGAAGGATTTGAATCGAAACGCTGGATAAACGTGGAAGAAGCGTGTACACGTATGTGCGAGTGGACCGAATCTCCACGTTTTTGTTTCAACGTTGCGCTGGAGCGAGAGACCAGAGGGTCGAAACGTAAGGGGAGGAGCCGCGCGTATGCCGGTTGCCAAATGTTGGAATCATTCTCTCATAGACTCGACAGGGATAAGGCTAAGACATTGCTACTGACATTAAGAGACGAATGTTTAGGAAAATTTCGTTTCACCAACTTCGTCAATGTTATTTGTTCGCGAATGTTTAGAATTGACGTATTGTGTTATTGTACAAGAATTAGGTATTTGTAATAAATAGATACAGTAAACGATTCGAAAAAAAAATCATAATTAATTTTATATCGCGTACGATCACTCGCTTACCTACTTTGCGAGAGTGAGTTTTTCTGAAGAGTTACCGAAACGTGTCTACTTCCGGATTCGAAGCTCGGAGACACGTCGAGAGAGACAGAGAAATAAAAGTAACCAGAAATCAAGGATTCCCGATGGGTCGAAAGAAATGTGATCCGAGAGAGTGAGAAAAGTGAGGGTAGAAGCTGAAAATCGCTTCTGCACCCAAGGATTTCAAAGCATCGTTGGGAGAGAGGGGGAGTGGTGAGGGAGGACTGAGAGAGAGAGAGGGGGGAGGAGGTGAGCTGCTCTGCGACGTCGCATCTCGCCCCGTAAATGCTGAGTGGGATGGGCTTTGCCTCGCGAATCAAAGGATTGCGTGCGTCGGCGAGGCCCGAGGCGAAATCCAGGGAGCGGGATGTATTTTTGTATATTACATATACGTATACCACGTACCTATATAAACGTTCGTACGCATAATGCAGACCCCAGCTTAATTATCTTTATCAATCATCAGAAATCCATCCGTCAAAGGCACATGATTTTATAATATTTTATCTTCGAGCTTTTTGAGTCCATACCGCCAATACGCTCTTCCTCACCAATCCCTCCTGTTCGCCACCCGGTTTTTGCTTTTCTCTCGTTACGACTGCCGTGAGGACGGAGGTGAACGCGTCGACAGGGGTTTAATGGCGGGTAAACCCCTTGTCGAGATGCGAAACCATCGTTCCCTCGTATTTTCGGTGCGCTATGACAACAAGAGGCGCCGCGGATCGGAAAGGGTGTTGGATTTTCTCTCTTCGGTGATGGTGTTGGTGGTGGCGTTACCGAGGATGCGAGGGGAGGAATTGGCTTTTATCCGTTGGAAAGTGGGATTTCAATGTGTCCACATAAGCCACGAGCGCGGCTTTCGACACTTTAGCCCGGTGCACGCTTTTGAAGCCACCCACCTCACGTACCTACGTTCGTAGGCCCGTGAGACGACGATGCGATTTCATCCGATGCGCGAGTGTGCCATTGCGACTCAACGATCCGAGTCGAGCGTCGTTTTTACGAAGAGACGCGTGTGCGTCTCCTATCATTCGACGCACACAGGATGATGCGGCATTGATCTCCGTGAATCGACGAAGAGAGTTTTCACCCTCGGGTAAACAGGAAGAAAAAACGAATTCACTTTGGCAAACGCCGTTGGGCTTAACCGGGCAAAATGCGGGATTCGAGGTTGTATGCACCGGGCGTTGAAGAAGGGTTGAAGGTGGGAAGAGGTCCCGAAACGAGGTGGATCTCTCGTTCTCTCGCTGTTGGAAGAGAGACGGCGTGGCAAGCGATGCGGGTTGTGCGCGTGAAGAACTTTCACAGAAAGCGCCTGCACGCTCGCGTTGAGTTGATACAGCGACGAGGACTCGACCGACGACCCTGACGACGACGACGACGAGTTTCGATGAAAGAGCGAGCGAGTGAGAGACTGATTCATGTCCTGTATATCCTGCCTCCTGTCTCACGGAAGGGCCAAAGTTACAATCGAGAGAACTTGGCATTTCGTTAGATAAAGTGGAAAGAACGCGGGATGGGATGAGATATGAAGCTAGAGAGGGAGAGAGCGCGACAGATGGGGTTGGTGGGTGGTCTCGTTGAAGGGGTTGAAAATAAGTGATAATGCCTCGGCTTTACTTAGCTAATTAGGGCTCTCTCTTTTTATCTCTCTCCCTCGCTCTTTCGACGATCCGAGCTTCTCTCGTTTCTGTTCATCCTCCTATCAATCCTCCCATCCTCCTCTACCCCCTTGTCGTATATAGAACATTGCAGTACAAACATATGTATACATCTGAGTTTCAGATTCGACCCTCTCCCTTCTCTCTCCCTCTCTGCATAACCTGTCCTGATCCATTCCTCTGCCATCATGGCCCGTCCCTGTTGCTCGACAAGAAGCTCTTTATGCATTTCCACAGCATCCCTCTTTCTCTCTCCTTTCCTGCTACCTTTAACCCTCCGTTATCCATTCCATAGTACATATATATCATCGTTCGCCGAAAATACACCAGACAACCTTCGCCCGAAGGGTGGAACAGCGTAGTTACATTAATTTCATTTAGATATTATTTTGCGAGACACGTATTAACATTCTCAATCAGATTAATTAAATTATTTTGCCCGAGAGACGATCTCACGAGAATTATCGTACCTACATTTTGGGGAAAATGTCATAACGAAAGTGGTGATAGAGAGTAGCTATGGTGCGGTCTCTTCGTCGAATCGCAGATATCTACGTACTACGAAGTAGAGAATCGGTGAGCGAAAGATACTTTTTACCCCCTACTCTTCCTTCGTCGAAAGATCTATATATACGTGTACGTAGTTTACCGATGCATGTATAGATTGGCCCGAAGAGGATGAGAGGAGATAAAGAGAGGTAAAAGAGAAACCCCTCGTGCGGATGAGGGAGGTGAGTCGAAGGAGGAGAAAGGGCGCAAGGGAGCAAGGGTTTCGTGCAAAGTCCGCGGTGAAGCGGAGGCGGACGTCGCGGCTACGTGGATTCGGGTGCTGGGAGGAAAGAGTAGGAGTTGGGTTTTAGGCGGGGGAGGAGGAAAAAGGGGAGAGAAAAAGTGTAGCTGAAGCACGAATCGGGAGAAAGCGCGGGAAGGCGAGCTTCGGGGTGTAAGGGGATGGAAAGGGTTCGCGCAAAGGGGTTAATGCAAAGGTCCAGGATAATTACCCACATGGCTGGCAATACGTATTTCACTTTGATCAAGTCTGTGTTTTTCTTCGCTCGTCTATCCATCCCCCCGATCCTCCCACCTACCCATCCTCCTATACCAGACCATCTCTTTTCCAGTTTTCTCGTTTCCTCTTCTCATCTGGACTCTTTCTCTCTTTCTCTCCCTGTAGACCCCATCATATCCTTTTCTCTCTGTATATAACATACCCTTATAATATACCCTTACATCATCCATGCCTATGTTCTTTCTCTCTGGGAGCTCGCAAGCCCGGGATTCACACGAGATGGGTAGGTAACTGGCTTTTGTCTTTTCCCCGGGACGTTTTAATTATTTTAACTCGCCCGCGAGCGTCTAATTTTCACCGTGTGTATTCCGTTACGTATATATGTATATATGTGAATATATATATATATGTACACACCCACACATGTGTATATTCGCATATGCATAATGCTGGAAGGCTAGCTGTGTGGTGAAGCGAGTAACTGTGGAAAGCGAACAGTGGTATGAGCCCTTGAGATAGAAAAAGGGTAGATGCTCGGGGTGGTAGAGAGGAGGAGGGGGTTGAGGGAGGTCTCCACTCGATGGACACGGAGTACGAAATTGGGGTTGATTTAAAACACATAAAAAAAGAGAGAAGGAAGAAAGAAAGGCGAATGACGAGGGTATACATGAAGGAGGTTTTTCTCTTCCATTCCGCGGTCTGGCAATGCGCTTCAATGTCAGAATTTTTGCGCGTTCGTCGCGTTATGGAGAAAATAAAGAAATCTCGGACACAATCGTTATACGTAAAGATGGTACAATACGTTAAACAATACGATCCGTTTCGGACGAGTATTTTACGATGGGCAAAATGTAATTTCGATTTATCGACAAATGTGTATATCTAGATTCGTATATCGCGCCAAACGAGACAAGATCAAGAGAAGCTTGAGGAAAAAAGAGAAATGAAAAGAGTTTCCATTGATACGTGGAAGATACTGAAACGAGTATTTATGGAAATTATGCGAGACTCCCCCGTGCGCACCGAGTGGGAGAGGGATGGGGTGGTATGGGATAATTAATGCAACGCTGCATAATAAATATCGAATTCGAGTTTCATTGGGCGCGTGACGTCTTTCCATTGAAGTGAATTCGAGTATCGCGAGTAGTATGATGTGAGAGGGAGGAGAAGAGTTGGGCGAGCCGATATGCTCGAGCACCCCCGTATTCTGCCTACTACCCCGATGCGGTTGCATCGGCGCATTCGGGGTACTTGGAGCGAGGATATTCGATGCAATCGTGGCACTCGTACCTTTGCATGGGAACGATCGCGAATATGTATATATGTATATACATATTGTACGATACATTCGAGAGATATCAGACACGATCCGTAGAGAAGGGGGTGGAGGGAGGGGGATGAAAGAACTTCGTTAACGACCCTGCTGCCAATGACTGCCACCTTTTATATATTTTTTTCTCTCTCTACCCACCCACCTTATCGATTATTCAACGTGCATATGAATCCTAATTTAATCAACACTCCGATATACTTTGGCTCTCTGTTACTCCGTACATCTCTCTCTCTTTCTCTCTCTTACTGGCTCTTTCACGTATCTTTTCGTTTCAGCCGTATAACACTGTCCCGCTCGATCCTTCCACACCCCACCCTCATTATCCATTCCGCATCGTCGAAATCAAAGAATAGAGAATATTTATGACGACTTTCACGAACGAGCAACATTCACCTCTCTCTCTCTCTCTCTCTCTCTCTCTCTCTCTCTCTCTCTGTCGCGTCACGTCGAAGCTTCGCTATTCCGCAAATGCCGATAATATACGACTATGCGAGGAAGGGCGGTAGGAAAAAAAGGAAAGAGCGATGTCTCGTAAGGGGCATTATCGAGTCGAATGGAAAAAATGAAAACTGTTTGAATAATATTGTACGAGGAGTGTGCTCGAGGTCTTTGCATGACTCGTACGTACGGATCGTACTTTGTGTACGAAGGGCTGAAACGCGAGAGTGCTTCGATTTTTTTAATCAATTGGCCGATTTGCAACCGGAGAATGATTCTCTCGTACAACGATTCGTTCCTACAGGATCGTTTTATCCTCAAGAAGAGAGAATCAAATTTATCTTCTTGTGTTTGATAAATTATAAATACGTCGAGAAGCTTTGTCGTCGTCCCCGCATTATTACAAACGACGTCTCTCTTAACAGTAGTAAGTATCGTCGTTTCGCATCTCACAAGAACACGCGGTCTCGCTCCACCGTAAACGGCAGTTCGCGAATTGGATCCTGGACGTATCGGTGCCGCATTAAACAAAATTAAAAAAAAAGAATATGAGCCAAAAAAACAACAATAGGACGCGACAACGCAATACTCGAAAAAAATATGCGGCGTGTGTCGCGAAGCTTTTTCTTCCATCGGTCCCGATGCTGCCATAGAAGTGTCATTCAAAAAATCCTTGCTCCGTTCTCTCCATCGAGAGACCGAATGAATAATATATATATTGTATAATGGCCACCCACTCATTGTTCTAATTTGCGTTTTGCATACGATTAACACCGCCGTGGGTTTCTCCTTGCTTGCCTGCTGCCGAACGATGCCATATGCGAATGGAGAGAAAAAAAAGAAAAAAATACACACACACACATACACACGTCGTTGCGTCACTCTCACGTATAATATATTTAAATCGACCGCGGCACAAAGAATTTCACGAGCAAACGGGAGCAACGACGGGAGATCCCCGTGGATACGTACGACATATTTGCCAGTGGCGGGAGGTTAACGGAAAGAATCAGAGGGGAATAAGAAGCTCGAGGATATATAGCGAGGACCAACTCCCACACGGTGTGTTATATATGTGTATATGGGCAATGGTATAGTGGCCCCATATAGACCTCTTCGTGCGCCTCGATACACAAAGCGTGTCAGCAGGATACAATGCTTCTCGTCTGACGCTCAATTAACGAGTTAATGCGCTACCGGTTGATAATTAAACAAATACACGGAGAATTTCTTTTTTCTTGTTTTTTGTTTTCTTCATCACTCCCACCTCTCTATAGGAATCGCGACGCCGCGTTCGTTTCTCCACCCCCGCTGTTTGTCCTCGCGCAATCATCGGGCTCGCTCCGTCTCTGTCTAGTTCTCACTCTCTCTCTCTCTCTCTCTCTGGCGTACAGACATTGTCCTCGACATCGCTCGACCGATTATTATATTATACGAGCGACCGGAAACGGATGTGTGAAACAAATATGCGAACTACGCACGGGTTAATGAGCGATTTCTTCGGCAATGTACATAGCACCAGGCCAGAAACCGTTTGATTTCTCTTCTTTCGCTCATTGTTTTTTTTTCGATCTTTTGAAAAAACGCACAACTCGACGACGTTTGAAAGATTCAATTACTGAAAAATTCATTAAGTGCTTATAATTTAATTTCACGTTAAAATATTTTTATTTAAATATTTCTAGCCTTTCTTTATTCTCGTCAAATATTTTTCTCGTTTCTTATTTATCGTTTAGAAAAATTCTAGCCGTTGCTAAGATCGGGATTTATAATCATGATTATTATACGTAGCTTGGCACTCGCGATGTAATGCTAGAAGTTGAACGGCGAGTATTCCTAGGTCCGGAGCACGATCGCGAGAAAAGTGTCGGGTGTTGCAAGTACGAGAAAAAAAAAGAAATCTGTATTATTAATTACAAAGACGATGGTCCGGGGCGAGCATTAGACTTGCGCAGAGACGCTGGTTACTACGAGCTGTTTTGTCTTTCTCGTCTCGATCCCCCTACATTTACGTATACATACATTCATACATACATATACACGATGCGATATATATATATATATATCGTATCGCGTTCAGAGCAGCAGCTTATCAGCTTCGATAGGAGCACTGCGCGCTATCGAGACTCTCGAATGGATGTTGGTCGGTGTGCGATGACAGATATATATATATATACATATGTGCATGTGAATGCACAACTGCATACTGTCGTGCCGCTGCGATGCAGTAAATGCCACCGCGCGCCGGAAGTACGTATCGAAAGTATTTGTACGCCCTCGGGGATTCACGTCCGTTCGGTTACAAACGAGAGCGTTGGGCAGCCTCAAAATTCCTCCTCGGACAGTTTCACGAAACCACATGGGAATTAATATTATCATTTTTTGTTGTTCTTTCGAAGGAAATAGGGAAATTTTAAAGGAAATCGAAATGTCGATAAGAATGATGATTAGAGATTGAATTTTTGTTGGGAATATTGTTTATTAATTTTTCGTTGAAATGACGAAAATTATTTATAAACGTGAAATTATTGATTGTGTATAGAACATTAGTGTTGACTGTCCATGTAGGGTTAAATAAATATTTAGTATGTGCAAGATCATATTAAATTATTCGTATGAAGAATACAACGATAAGATGGCGTTAAATACAATTATGAGATAATATATACATAGGCTCACGACGACGACGACGACGACGACGACGACGTTGACGATAAATGGCATTCGTTCGTCACGTGGGTGGTTCGTCGTTGGGCTTGCGTTTCGATCGTCCTATACATTTATTATCAAAAGATTGCTCGTCTGACACCAAACATCGCGAAATCAACATCAAACAACACACGTTAACCGATCTTTTTTCTCTTTCCTCTCTCTCTCTCTCTCTCTCTCTCTCTCTCTCTCTCTCTCTCTCTCTCTCTCTCTCTCTCTCTCTATCGTTCTTTAATTATGTGTATAATCAAAACGATTTTATTGCGACTCCGGCTAGACAGTATTGTTTTTCGTTCGTGCTGCTGCTATTCAGTTATGTATACATATAGGTATATGCTTAAAACGTTGACGCCGGGAGCTGACGCTGGTTAGGATAAGGGTGATCGGTCGCGGACGAGAATGGAGAAGAAAGGGAACACGAGAGGTGAAGGAAGGAGAGGGAGTGAGAGAGAGAGAGAGAGAGAGAGAGAGAGAGAGAGAGAGAGAGAGAGAGAGAGAGAGAGAGAGAGAGAGAGAGAGAGAGAGAGAGAGAGAGAGAGAGAGAGAGAGAGAGAGAGAGAGAGAGAGAGAATAAGGAGGTTATCTCGCGGGACTAATGCGTCATGAAAAATGATCCTTGTGAGAGAGTTAGATGTCCCTAACCCCCTTCCCTCAGTCAAAGACCTCGAACGAGACCCCGCGCCACTCTCTCTTTGACTCTTATTATTATTATAATGTACATATCGATATACAGATATATCCGCATAGAAAGGTTCGATTTTTAAAACAAACATCGATTGGTATTCGCCCCCCCCCCCTTAACCTTGCGCCCTCACCGCGTACCTAAAAATATCAATTTTGTTAAATATTAAATTCGAATCCGAAAAATAAGGGAAATCATTGTTTAAAAACAGAGACAATATTGTATTCGTTCGATCGAATCGTTGAAAAAGTGTACGTTGTCAACGGGACGAACAGTGGTCGGAATTCAACGCCAGATTATTTAAGCGCAAGTGATTCGAGGGAATTCTGATTGTTAATAGAAAGAGAGAAAGGGCGAAAGAGAGAGAGCAAGAGAGAAAGAGGGAGGAGAGAGAGAAAGCCACCGATGGCAGCGAGAACGCGTTAAATGCCAACTCTGCCGAGAACACGCCCGTCTCGCGTCAAAATCACCGATGAAACATATAGTGATAGGGGTGAGGGTGGTTCGTGACCAAAACTGATCATTCTCAGCTCTCCCTCGTTTTCCTCGTTTTCCACAGGTCCCACGTTCTCGTGTCGCGAAAGCTTGGTGGGTGAGAGAAAACTGACAGCCAATCACCAACATCGGCATACCAGGTGTGATGACAGAGCTTCGATACGCGATATATAACAATCTATTCGTGACTAAAGTCGAGAAATGTTAACAATGGTTATTATTTCATATGTATGAATATCATTATTTCATTTCAATGGTCATAAACAAATTTTTACACAAGAGATATAAGGAGAAGGAGAGAGAGAGAGACATACGAAGAGTGAGCGAAAAAGATAGAGGGATAAATGTTGAGCAGTAAAAGCGGGAAATATTGTCGAAGAGCGGTGACGAACTCCCGCTGGTCCATCAGAGGGGGTCGTGTCGTCTGGTAACGTCGTTCTCTCGGTCGGGGAACCCGGACTCTCGTCTCTCGAGCACGAATGACGTTCACGATTTGTGCACGCTTCGTAAGAGAAGAGCGAAGATTGTCTCGGTTCTTAACGTATATAATAGCGACGTATACACACACACACACATATATATATATATATACACTACCGCTCAAAAGTTTGGATACACCAGTCGATATTTCTTGCCGCACTTAAAGTTGGATAACTCTGTCAAAAATAAAGATATTCCAATTTTCAAAGCGGCATTTTAAAAAGGATACATCAGGCTTCAGTTTGCTCTATTAAATTTTATTTTTTTATTTTTTTTCGACCCTGTACAAACTTTCGTCCGTGACCGTTTTTAGGCCTTTTTTCGACCATCGCAAATCTGGCGCATGATCTAAGGAATTTTTTTTTTTTTTTTTTTACTATGAAATACTTGAAAGGGAATGCAGAAGCTCTATTATCCTTTTTTTAAAAATTGTTTCCGATTTTTTTTTGAAAAGTTATTTCATTTTCAGCTGAAAACGATGAATTTTGAAAAATTCTAAATAACACAAGAACGATAGGGTTTAAGAGAAAATGTTAAGAATACAAAAAGTTGCGCACTTCCTTACTGAATCGCCTCAAATTTTTTCAGAATTTTTTTTTGAAATTTTTTTTTTTGGAGTATTTTTTTTCGAAACCCACGAGTGAAATTTTTTTTTCTGGTCAATAAAATGTTTTAAGGTACTCACCTCATCTGAACGAGTTTTTCACCGAAAAAGCCGCCTTTAACTTTCAGCACCGCGTCCACGACTCGTGGCATCCGTTCGATTAGCTTATCGATTTGGTGTTCGTTGAGATTCGACCATGCAGCTTGTAATTTTTCCCCAGAGATCCCTGATTTATCTGATTTTCCGATCGAGCTTCTGTGTGAAGGGCTCAATGGAAAAATCAGATAATGTTGTCCATCGTCTACGGAGGATCTCTGGGCAAAATTACAAGCTGCATGGTCGAGTTTCAACCAAGACCAAATCGATAAGCTAATCGAACGGATGCCACGAATCGTGGACGCGGCGCTGAAAGCCAAAGGCGGCTTTTTCGGTGAAAAACTCGTGTAGATGAGGTGAGTACCTTAAAACATTTTATTGACTAGAAAAAAAATTTCACTCGTGGGTTTTGAAAAAAAATACTCCTAAAAAAAAAATTTCAAAAAAAAATTCTGAAAAAATTTGAGGCGATTCAGTAAGGAAGTGCGCAACTTTTTGTATTCTTAACATTTTCTCTTAAACCCTATCGTTATTGGGTTATTTCTAATTTTTCAAAATTCATCGTTTTTAGCTGAAAATGAAATAACTTTCCGAAAAAAAATCGGAAACAATTTTTAAAAAAAGGATAATAGAGCTTCTGCATTCCCTTTCAAGTATTTCATAGTAAAAAAAAAAAAAAAAAATTTCCTTACATTATGCGGGAGATTTGCGATGGTCGAAAAAAGGCCTAAAAACGGTCACGGACGAAAGTCCGCACCGGGTCGAATAAAAAACAAAAACAAATTTTTAATTGAACAAACTGAAGCCTGGTGTACTCTTTTTAAAACGCCGCTTTTGAAATTGCAATATCTTTATTTTTGACAGAGTTATCTAAATTTAAGTGCAGCAAGAAATATCGACTGGTGTATCCAAACTTTTGAGCGGCAGTGTATGAAATGTAGTAAAAGTTGGAGAGGGTCTCACAGAGAAGAAGGTCTCACAGAAAACGAGACGATCAGGAGCGCTCTCTCGCCGGGTGGGTCGACGCGCCAAAGTCTCGTCCTCCTCCGTGCTCCTCTGCTACCCAGCAAACCCAGACATCTGTTTGACATCCCTGTTTGTCAAGGCGTGACTCGGCACTTGCGGCTTCTCTCTATACGTATACCATTAAACATCCATACGCCGTCTATTATACGCGGATCTCTCTAGGTATATAAAGACACGAGGACGAAGAAAAAAGGAAAAAAAAAGGGATCGGTTATGGGCCATCGAACGAAGAACGGTGACTATGTGTCGTTACCTTGCGCGGATGTATCGAGAATCTTATGATCGATCTATGAACCCGGCTTTCAATTGAGACTCAATTGCTCGTGAAAATCGTAAACAATACGATCGAGCGAGGACACGAGCGCACGAGAAACTTTTTAAAAAAAACTTACATTTTTGTTTCGGAGAAAAGAAGAAAGGGCTCTGGGGAAGGGGGCAGATGTTAGAAAATTCGCAACACGTTGACAAAAAATAAAACGACGAAAAGTCGTTGAGTGCCAGCGTGTGTGAAGAATCTTCGAAGTGTTTCGTGAAGGAGAGAGTCCGCTCGACTCGGATATTCGAGAGAGAGTTTTCTTTTTTAAGAACGAATTTGAAAAATAATTAAATCAATTCGTTCGTTCGTTCAACTTTAAACAAGAGGAAAAAAAGGGTCGATGGTATAGAATTCTGGGAAAAAATATAAAAAGGGGGACTCGTACGTAACCTTCCTACTGCTGTGTCTTAAATCAACTCACAGTGAGTATACGACACTTCGGGCCAAAGTGTGTACCAAGAAAAACCTTCAGAGGGTATTATAAAAAAGAGACTGAATAAAAAACATTCGAAATAAAAATTAAAAAATTAAACTACGAAGACGTCGTCACACGTGGCCCCAATCATTCGGTCGTGGCCGATACATGTACGATGTTTCCGCTCGCTGGGAAGGACAGAAGAAATGTGATGGTAAGATATCATAAGGAGGGGGTGGGAGAGCGAGAGATAGATAGAACGATACTAGGGCGATCGTCTAAGAACTTGACACACGTAAATATATAACAGAGCATCGTCAGAGTCGAAGATTGGTTTCTCGTATGTTTTTTTTTTCAAGATTCCATCGTGCCGGGTGAGCCGAGGAGTGACGAGAGGGAGAGAGAGAGAAAGAGAGGCATCGGGCTCTGTCTCCCTCAATGAGGGATGCAAGCAAGGAGTCCGTTCGTTGAGCAGACGCTTCGCAGTCAAGGATGTATCGGTTGCACGTGGCCCGAACGCCTCGCGCGTCTTCCGATCGTTCGCCCAAAAGCCATTTCCTTTCCACCCCGAACGCTCCATTTTTTTTTCCTTTTACAACTTTTCGTTCATCTTCCCTTCAGCCCCCCTGGCCCTTTCAGAAAACGAATCGCGGGAATAAGAACTGTGTATCCCCACCCTCTCGCGACATCGGTAGAACCGAGAAGTCGAAGAAGAGACTTTCGTATATCTAAAAATATTTTTATGGCGCCCCTGCTGCGCGATCTCCCGCTTTTATACGTCTATATACGTCTATATCTATACGAACTACTGTTTTGACGCTTTCAATGCTTCGCTCTCGGCAGCAACACCAGACTACTGGTGCTTTTCTCTTTCGTTGCATCCTCCTCTCTCTCTCTCTCTCTCTCGCTCTCCGCTACTCTCCTTTTCTTCGAATTCTCTCTTCGTCTCGCTCGGTTCGACCGCGATCTTCCTTAGACACCCGGGGTACTTTACACACATATAAACGTATTTAAAAGAGCAAGATGGAGATTCATGTGCCACCGACACCCTCGGTCCGCGCGGAGGATGAAACCGACTACTCGGCCGTCTTAGGCCGGATGGAAGGCTTCTGTGTTCGATAATAAGAGGAGAAAGAAAAAGAAGAGAAAAAAAAACATTCTAAAAAAAGAAATCGTTTCCTGCGACCGGATCCGTATATCCCGTATTGAAACGGCCGGCATCGAGGGTTGACGTATGTGTGAAATGATTCTCGTCTCGTGAATTTTGTACACACGGGCCCCGTTGATTTATTATCCGCGATCATTTTTCAAGGATCTGCCGTACGGAAAAGAAAACAATTAATAAAATCGACAAATAAAAAAATATCTAATATAAATAATAGTTAGTTTATATTTTTGTTTAAATATTACCAAGACGGCGATAACGCAACGAGTTATAAATAAAACGTGTGCGGGAAGAAAAATTGAAGAAGTAACAAAAAATAAATTAAACATCGTACGCCGTGAGCTTATTATTCTCAATTCCTGAACGAAAATACGAAAACAATAGAAACTATATCCCCCTTTTATCACGAAAGACATCGCATGGTAATACAGTTTGAGTAGCGGTGTGAGTAATATACATGTGTGTGTGTGTGTGTGTGTGTGGAGGAGTAGTAGGTGGATATCGCGATCGTTCGCGCTATCAACAGTCCCCTCCATTGGGTTTGTCGACTGGTCAGCAGTAAGCACGCCACGATACTGCTTACAGCTAGACACACACCGACAGAACCCCCTCCCCACTTGCCCTTTCCCCCAGCCACCCTCACGCCTTTCTACGACACGAATCCGTCCACCCGCGCGACTTCTCGTCGTCAATAGTTTCCCTTTCCACAATCTCCAAGAGAGAAATAACGTGTGTGTGTGTATATACGAGAAAAAGAGAGAGAGAGAGAGAGAGAGAGAGAGAGAGAGAGAGAGAGAGAGAGAGAGAGAGAGAGAGAGGGAGAGAGAGAGAGGGCGAAGCTGTGGCGAGTGGCGTGTGCGCGCGTACACACGTACACGCAATAATAAACGTGTATAAAACAAACTCGGCAACCAAGCAGCACCGGCAGCACCGAGAGATAAACGTTCGAGATAAAGCCGCGAAATATCATTGGCTCACTCCCACCCCACGCGTTTTGTTACCCACACCCTTCCCCCCTTCTGCCCTTTAGAATCAGCAGCCTTTGCACACTTATATTATCGGATACGTGTCGTGTTTTGTACTACGTACAAGCTTTCCTGCGCCTCTGTGCGCTCGTATATTATACGAATTCCCGTGTTCGTCCGATCAGCTCGCCTCGAGAATACACAAAAGCCGAGTGTACGATTTCATCCGCGGATACGGACGAGGGTGAGGGAAGAAAAACGGGAGAATCTCGACGATTTTTATCTTTAGGACCTTCGCTCTTAATCGCGATACGTTTCTTTATCGATAATTTTAATTTCTCGGTTCTCGTTTTTTTTTTTTTTCTAAACTACATCAATGTCGAATTCTGGTAAAAAATTAATCAAATATTTTCCCAATTTTGCGCATTTTCAAGATTTTCATTTATCCCCAGTCGTTCTTTCTCCCAATCTAACATAGTCGTACCCTTTATCACCCTTCCGCGCGTCATTCACCTCTTTCTTTTCTCTCCCGCCAGGGGGCACGCGCCACCCTCTCGGTACTCCTTATTTACCATTCTTCTCTTGTACCAAAAATACGTACGACAAAATACACGCCTTACTCTCAACGACCTGTGCCGAAGTGATCCACTTTCTTCTGTAAACGTTTGTGTGTGTAGGTAAGCGCTGTCTCTCTCGCGCAATGAGAAAAGGACTTTGGTCGCGAGACGCGATCCCGTCGCGCGCCCGCGGTCCCCGAGTTCGATGCCTCGCGGCCTCGCGAAACTTTTATCTCTCTCCGCGATGCGACCGAGCGGCGCGAGCTTGTGAGAAGAGAAGAGTGAGGAGGGAGGTCAGAGGAAGAAGGAGTAACAGGAGGGGGAGGGGGGGGGGCTATCACGCTTCGAACTCGCGGTACCGCCTCCTTTTCAAGCCACGCCTACCGCGGACTCCACATTGTATCATATACACCTATATATGCGCATATATATTTTTATGTACACACATATATATACGCACACACACATACCTACATACATTTGATATTCTATCACACGCAAGTGGCGGACACAATGCCGTGCGTATTTGTCGGGATAACTCGTATAGCAGTTCCCTCCCGCTCTCAACCCCCCCACGGTGATTCGAAGCCACGAAACTCCCGCGTGCTGGTGCTACCCATCCTCAATTTTTTCGTTTTATTTTTTTCCTTTTCGTTTCTTTTTCCTTCTTTCTTCTTTTCTCTCTGCTTCCGCTCTCTACCGGCGAGTATGGAGAGCTTTCTTTCTTTCTTCCTTCGTGCCTTTTTTCATCGTTCTTATTTTCCATTCCGACTTACTCACACATGCAAACACACATATGTGACCCCTTCTACAACGATTTGTACTAACCCACATGTATGGTACTCTCGGCTTTTCTATATTCTCTTCCTCTCTTCTCATACCCTCTCTCTCTCTCTCTCTCCCTCTCTCTCTCCCTATATATATATATATGTCACTTAACTGCCACTCGAGAGATTCGATGCTTCTTAGAGATAGAGATTGTTTCGGAATACGGCGATATGTTATATACATATATATGTAACACGAGGCAGTTTCTGCGTAGTACTCGTTCCGATACTCCGTACACTCTCCGTACGACCATATTTTGCTCAAAGTGCGGACCTACTCCTGGAAATATACGCTTTGTCCCGAGCGCGAGAAGTTTTCAGTTTTTTGTTTGTCTTGATAGTTATTTTGTTTATTTTTATATACAGTTTTTATCGTATGCTATATTTCATAGTCTTGCGCTTATGTGGTAGGATTTTTTGTTTTCCTTCTTTTCTCGGTTACATTGCTCGTATGGGAGAGCGGGAGAGAAAGGGATGCCGTGAATTGTAAAATTACTCTCAAGATGTACGGGCTACGATCCGACGAGGACGGCAGAATTTATACGTATATTCTCTCCGGAGTCGTTTTCTCTGTAACTCTACTGGAGATATATATCTCTATATACGCGTAATGTACTCGAGGAAAATATATATTCATATACGTATTTCTCTCTCTCTCTCTCTCTCTCTCTCTCTCTTTCTTTTTTTTTCACTGGCAATGTTATACACCCTCTAGTGTATCGAATCCGATGCGTTCCAGACTTACGTAAAACTGCTGGCTGGTACTTCCAGATGACACCGTCGCGAGCTCGAACGTGTATATATCGTGTACGAGAAACGAAACTATGAAATTATCCGTTTCCTGCTAGTCATCGGTTTAAAGAGACGATTCACGATAGTACGGACGGAAGGGTGTAGGCGGCGAGGGGATGGGAGCAGGCGCTTATCAACGCTGCTGCACTATTCCACTACCGAGCAGCGTTCAATACGCGATACAGATTAATTTTTGTCCGTTAGGCATTTATAAAAAAAAAATTACGTTTATTAAAAATTGTCGATAGAAATAGAGGATAGAAAATATATTTTCTAAGGTTAAACATTAATTAAAAATACGGAGGATAATTATTTACGAGTATTCGAAACTTTCGAAAGAACCGAAGAAACGATATTGTTATTTTGGTCGCATAATTCGACAACCGAGGATTAATCTAATTTTCCAGCGTATTCAAAAATACACAATAGTGTACCTCTCTCTCTCTCTCTCTCTCTCGCTCTCATTTTCCGATGAATATATTATTCAATGTTTAATTAAATTCGCTACGATTTGTAATTCGTGGTTAAATTGCCGTATGAATAAAGAGCGTGAATTTATACCCGCAAATTTGTAATGTAATTAGTAATTACGATGTAATTATGATCGCGCGGATAGTAGAGACGAATAACAATTCCAATTCGGGCAAATTGGATGCAATATTATATTTTTAACCTCGGTCATTACTTAATCAAGAAATATATACGTAGAATGCGAGCCTCAAAATTGCATAGTCGATTTGCGTCGCGACGATTCGAGACACTGTTTTTAACTACAGGTTTATCGAAAACATTGAAAAATCACGAATTCGCGAAGGATATGCTTATCGACGGGGTTTATCTCCCCCTCTTACTCTTTCCCTCTCTGTCTCTCGCGTTCTCGTACAACGTCGAAACGACATAATTTCTTTGACATAACTCGACCATGCGTCTTATCACATCGTGACGCGTTTGCGATAAGAGAACGCCGCAAGAACGTTGCATTTAATCACTCGCGTGATAATCGACTATTTGCCTATTATAACATATGTGGGACATGGCGCATTTATATTTATAAATATGTGTATATGAAAGATAATACAACACCGGTGAAGGATTAATCGTGCACTATCGAAATGAAAGTGTACGTAAGGGTTGATGTAAAAGTCATATTTACGAAATAAGGGTGATGTTTTGTACGCTTAACGCAAAGTGGTCAACCTCCCCATAATGCGGGAAAAGCCTCTGAGCGAACGATTGGGGTAGAACGGGTCGAGCCGTCGATGCGCGGGCGCGTGTACGTTCGTGTGTACGAGAACTGCAAACGCGTAGTGTTCTCTCGAGTGCGAGTGTTCTTTACCCGGGGGTTGTTCTCTCTCTCTCTAAACGATCGCGCGTTAACACGTGTGCACACACAGAAACGTTCCTCCTTTTTTTTCTCTTCTCCCTCACTCTCTCGTTTCTTCCCTCGCGTTACGTCGCGCGTTCGCACAACGTGCAACACGTTGTCCGGCGAGCGAACCTTACAATGTTTCACGCGAACGACCGGTATGTATGCATAATATGCATATATGCGGTCTCCATTGTAAAACGACGGCGCGTAAAACGTAAACAGTTGTAGAGCTGCGAGGACGCATAATCTAAGATACATTTGAATGAAAATGACGCGTATCCGTTGTTTGTAAACGAGAATACGTACGTTTAAAAAAAAAGTGAAAATGCTTGGTTTCTTTTTATGAATCATCAAATTAATGCCAATTCGTATAAAAAATATTAATAAACATTTTTTTAACGTTCTACAATTAAAATAACAATAATAATAATATTATCTACGTCCTACATTTGAAGTTTGCGTCTTTTATTTAAAAACTAATTTTTCATATCTGTTATTAATGTTATGATTATTGTTAAGAACATTGTTGTTGTTATTGTTTTCGGCGATATTATTATTCTTATTATTATGTTTACTTTCCTTATTATTGTTATTATTATTATTATTATTATTATTATTATTATTATTATTACTAACTGACATTGACGCGTTATTTTACGAAACTGTACAAATGCGGTAGCGCGTCGCGGTATAGTTCGCTCAATGTCCGGTGTTTCTCGCCATCTCCCCATGGTTATAATACACCCAGACACACACACACACATACACACATACACATGGACGAGAGAAAGCGAGAGTCACCACGTGGCGTCACGCTATCGCATTTTCACCCCTTTAGCACGCCTGCGTACATACACGCACGCGTGTACGTAGAATCTGATTCGCCTACGTGTAGTTATATGCACATGGAGTTTCGCATATTCCATCCCTTCGCGGCTTGATACGAATAAAGGCAACAAAAACGCTCTACAAGTGTGCCAACTCCCATGTATGTGTGTAAGTCTTAGGTAGTGAGCGAGAAGTAAAAAAGAAAAAAAAGAGGTGGAGGGCATGGAAGGGTCAGCGTATAAAAGAAACGAGTCGAGGAGAGAAAAGTTTAAAAATAGGCTTGCGAATAAAGCGGAAGTGGAAGTGAGCATTGTACTCTGGTTAAACTCGTAAAAATAGTCTACGATAAATATAAAGATATAATATAAACGTGTCTACGTGCGCATATACGCAACAGAAGAGACTAAAATTACAAAATATACTCGCAACACTGCCTATATTTATCACACATTCTCGTTTCTTTTCATTATTAGATTTTATTTCTGTAACTTTTTACATTTTGCATCGTCAATTCCACGGTATAAAGTCGTATTGTACACGCTTATAACAAAATTTCTCTATACATATATGCATACATTTTCGAACGTAAGATATACGCACGTACGAAGGAACGCGCGTCTGGAGCAATGGCGTGATATGCGCGATGTGTGCAGTGAAGCATAGATCCTCTCGCGAGCGAGAGAGCCTCTCCGCGTGCAATAATCACACGTCAGAATGCATCAGAGAGTAACACACTGGGGCCTGGGTGAACGCGGGTGAAGAGCGAGCGAGAAAGAGAGAGGGAGAGAGGGAGAGAGAGAGAGAGAGAGAGAGAGAGAGAGAGAGAGTGGTGGCCCCCGGAGCGGACACCGCGCAATGATCGGTATAGAGGTGGGCAAGCTGTATACATATATATATATATATATACCCTTATACACGTACGTATATACCCTTGGCCATTTACAGGCCTGAGGGACTCACAAACCTGCGACCAGCACACGTTGCTTCGCAGATGGTGTTTTAAGCGTTGCCGTGAACTTCGTAATACTTATAGTATTGTACATAGTCATATCGTGGAGATTACGACGGCGTTGGAGCTGCATATGCGTGTACGTAGGTATATAAAACGCCAACTACGATCGGACCGAGTCACGCTTGCGCCTTGGTGCTATTTGTCTGTCGTGGTAGGCGCGAGCTTCTAATCTCTTTTAATATATACATATATACATTTTTCTGTATATGTATATACGTTTATATATAGGGATGTTTATACATCATTCTTGCGCCGTTGTCCTTCAAGACGCCCCGCGCATCAACGGAACTTCGTGGGAATCTCCCTTGTCGTATAGAGAGAATCTCTCATCGTCCCTGGTCGTTTAGCGAAGGGATAGGGTATATATAGGTAAGGTAAGGTCCATGGTATAGGTATGCGTGTGGTTCGCCAGTGTTTTTCTCGCATTTTCGTAGCGAATTCTCAGCCCTGCGAAGGATGTAAGTGCCGCAGGGACGAGGGAGAAACGGCAGCTAGCGAGATTGACGTGGTTCGCCTTGTATGAGATATAACTTGTGTATGTGTGTTTCGTGTAATATATATATTCATGTGTATAAGAAATGATGTACCGGGATGATGAATGAATAAAAAATTGATTCGAACGAATAATCACGTCGGTCGAATCCAGCGAGAAATAAGAGTTTCTACGGAAGGTCGTGGGGCTGCGCTGATCGGATACGAAGTTTGAAAAATAACTAAAGCCACGAATATATGTATATCGGTATAGAGATTACGCGCGCAACATCGTCCGACTCGTGAAGCGATATCATACCGTTTCGTCTCACTAATCCCCGAGGATTAGGTAAACGGGCACCGCCGCGGTAGCGACTTACATCCTCGAGAACTATAATTCGAGATCAGGACGTCCACTTAAAGTGTCACCCGATCTTTCGATATATCGCCGAATCGCTTCTCTCTCTCTCTCTCTCTCTCTCTCTCGCCTTACTACGAGGCTAATAACGCGCCTTGACTACCGCCTGGTAAACACCGCCGCAGTGCCAGCACCTCGGCCACGATTTATCCCGCAGTTTCGATGCAACGACATACGCGTACAGTGGAATCTCCGATAAATAAAAATCTCGAGAACGAAGTTCGTCCGCTAATCGACCTTATTACTTGCGAAAACGCTTGGGAGCCGACACGTGGCGCCATCTGGCGGTCAAACGGCGCAATTTTCGTCAATCTCCGTAAAAACTTGCAAAACAGTTGTTTTTCTTGTTTTAACGAGGAAACGTTGATTCGTGGGTCGAGATTGTGTCAATTTAGACGAAAATCTATTGTACGCGCGTTTCGCGAGAGGAAAAAAGGAGAATTGAATGTGAAGTGTGTGCGTGCGGAAAATCAACGCCAGGATGAAACGCGAGGTGGTATGGTCGTCCAATAGTTCATCGTGGCAAATCTACAGCCCGTTTATGCACTTAGAGAGGCGCCAAAGAGGAAGCATTGGTCTACTGCCACTACCTCGCTCTCGCCCCCCTCTTCCATCCCCCGTAATCCCTTCGCCCGACTTATACAATCGCGCCCGTTCCTATCTTCTCCAAGCTTGGCCACACATGTGCGAAGCGCTCTTTGCGCTACGTTCAATGATTTGATGAACGAAACGAGACGCATTTTGCTCGTCACCGATTTTCAACGAGCGAGACACGCCATATCGTTCTCCGCGTTTCGGATTTCATCGTGCGAGAAGGCAAATCGTCGAAATATTAAATTTGATAAATTACAAAATTTCACGATCGAGCGATTTTATATAAATCTTTCGAATCGATAATTTCATCGATCGAACATTTTCCCAATGATTTTAATTACTCACTGACATCGAACCGATGCGAATCGTCGTAGAGAAGTTTCCTTTTGTACATACCTGAAACACAAAGAAAAAGAAAATTAGCATTGAATAATCGATTCACCGGTAAAATAAAACGGGGTGTTATAATAACAGATGAGAAGTAAAAAAATGTACGAGGAGGGTAGGTATACACCGTACAATTTACGTCGAGATAAGTATCTTTCGCGAGAAGATTTCGCAAGCGTGACTCTATTTGTGCGTTTAAACACCATATTCTACCCGGCGGTATAAACCTCGCGAAAATAGGTATACAGACGGGGCGAAGAAGTGGTATATGATCCGGAACAGGATTCCCGAAGTATCAATTTAACGCCGTAAAGACCTTTCGGGATTATCGGTTTTACATAGACTTACTACCCTGGGCTAAAGGGTGGGGAGATAGGCAGGGGGGAGGAGGAGGAGGAGGTGGAGGAGAGTGAACGTGAGGGATGGCAAGCTCCATCAATATTCACCCCACTTTGTGCGCACGATTGTGTATAACTATATCCGCGAAGGAAACCAGGCCCTTAAGCGAGCGCGTTCACGCGAACGAATCGCCGTCTCAACGCTATATAACTCGGTCGAAGCTCTTCGGGGTATTACGCTCGCTTCCGTATCCCTGAAAGTCGGTATACATCGCTTATAGCACAGCCTCTCGTTGTTGCTTGTATAAGTGAATACGTACAAAAAGTGAA
The DNA here is from genome assembly GCA_946811545.1 of Netelia fuscicornis. NCBI lineage: Eukaryota > Metazoa > Arthropoda > Insecta > Hymenoptera > Ichneumonidae > Netelia > Netelia fuscicornis. The sequence goes on along the minus strand of OX328011.1, from coordinate 14,401,132 downwards.
AGTGGGGTGCGAGACGGTCTTCGAGTAAAAAAAAAAAGAAAGAAGAGGAGAGAGAATCAGGCGTCGGGCAAGTGGCGGTTCTCCTTTCTCGCCGCGACGTCGCCATAGTTCCAAGAGGCTCCCTCAGGAAGTATCCCTTCGCTCGGAGCGCATCCTGAGGTCTCGCTGCCGCCTGGTTGCTCTCGACTACTCGAAACTTCGCGATGAAGACTAGAAATACTCGGCGATATTCTCGCTTTTCCTCTCTCTCTCTCTCGCTGTCGTTTTGCGAATCCAATTAGCACTTGCGCCCAGATACTTTGAAGTGGTAGTTTTCCCTGTGGCGCTACGACGCGCAAGTACACACACCCACCGATCGTCTTCCATTCTGCGACACGGAACCTTTTTCTGGGTCAAGGATTACCCCCGATTATGTTTTCTTTTTCCTCGTTTTACTTTAGTAGAAAAAAAAGAAACGAAAGAAAACCCAGGGGTATGAAAAACCATGGAATTGGATAGCAGCCAGAGACTGCGTTCCAGAAATTTTCAATTTCTAGACATCGGATTGCTCCCTCCTGGAGGAATGGAAAAATGAGAAGAAAAAAGTGCAGCGCGACTGAGTGAATTCGGTTACGATTCGCAAGGGATTGAAACGACGACAGTTCGGACATGTTGTCGAAGAGATTTCATCATCTCCCTCCCCTTAAATACCCCGTGCATAAAGCATTCAAATCACAAAAAAAACGTCCTAAAGCCGATATATTATCGAGGCCTTCTTTGCCTCGAAAAAATGCGCGACAGCGGAGCCCTGGGTTCCGGTCACGATGGATAGAACCAGTTTTTCAAACGAGGCGATTCGGTACGTTCACGCGTTTTTTTTTATGAACAATTTCAATGCGACAGACAAAGAGTATATAGGCCGAAACGTAGAACGCAGTTGGCCCAGGGTGAGCAATGTGGCACATGCGCCACGCACATACGTATACGCGTCGGTTGCCTTCGCGCGCGATTTGCATAGATCCCCGTTGCGCCCGAGTGCCTCGTAGATCTGCATATCGGGTGTCGTTAAAATTAGGCGTGTACGGTTGCCCCCTCCCCCTTAGCCTTCCTGCTTTAGACTCGAACCCCCGTGTTCGGCCCGCCATTTGGGTAGACACGCATACACACACATACGCGTAATGCGAGTACAAAAATCCCGCGGGTCTCGCCCTTCTTGCCCAGTTTTCATCCACCGCAACACCTTGACGAGGAAAAAAAACAACACCCTGGATAGAATCCACCCCTTCGAACTTTGCGAGTCGTTCCTCGATGACTGGCATTGGCGAATCCAATACCAGTCTCTCTCGTTCTCCTCGACGCGCAAGCTGTTAATTTATAATTTTATTATGCATCGATGCGAGAACGAAACGGGAGAATGAAGAGAGAGAGAGAGAGAGAGAGAGAGAGAGAGAGAGAGAGAGAGAGAGAGAGAAATCTGCAGAAGGGGACGCGATCAAGGGTGTCCATGGGTGAAGCGATCGTAACTATCGTTCTCGTGAGAGAAATGTGCAAAGTGCGGCAACGAACCAAAAGAAAAAAAACAACAACAACATGGCGCGATTCCTTTCGTGGCATCTTCCTTTCGCGTTTCCCTTTCCCTCATACGTTTTCGTTACAGCCCGGACCGATCAATGACGAACATTGTCGAGCGAGAAACGTATCCCTCGATTGCTGGCAGTCGAGAGCGATATATTCACGAAGTGGAACGAAATCGTGGCGAACGCCACTTTTGAAATCATTGGATCGCGACTCGTCGTGGCTTCCTTCCCTCGAGTCGTCCCCCACTCCCTATCAAGCTTACGTTACTTCTCTATACATTATTATATTCTCTCTATTATCGCGGTCCTAACGATGATACGCGCTTTCGATTGCGAAAACGACTTGCCCAACTTGGACACGCGTGTTACGCGTTCGCGTTTAATACGCATTGTATTTATGATATACCGCTCGTAACATAATTTACAGCATAGTAAGACGTGTCGAGAACAGGAGGAAAGGTCTGCAGAAATGACAGAAAAAAAGGAGAAAAAAAAAAAAGAAAAAAGCCAAACTGAGATGTCGAGCGTAGTCATTACCGAGTTTTTATGATTTCCTTCGATCGTATGGTGGAGTCGAGTGTGGCGACTCCTACGAAGAGAGAGAGAGAGAGACAGAGAGAGAGAGAGAGAAAGAGAGAGAGGAGTCGTGAGCTGGCAGGTTCACACCGCGAACCCTGACTGTTGTTCCACCGGCCACCAATACCAAAGTCCTACAGTATTACTTTGCGTGGTATTTTCACACACGTACACGTATCAACGAGCGCGTACACGCCGAGGCATGGTCTGTAGAGCGGAAGTACGCTTCAGAGGTTCCTATTCCTTATCGGAGAGTCGAGGGAAGCGACGCCAGACGTATAACCGAGTTGGGTGCCCCCTACTCCCCCCTCTCGCCGCCAACTCCCTCCTTCTCTCTACCGCCCTTCGTGCCACGTCCATTGTCCATGTCCGAAACGGACGGTCCAAGGCCAGGGTATCGGTGATTTGTGCTCACAATATAGGACACCGTCCATACATTAACCAGCTAAAGGTGGTATCCCGAACCTCGATATACACATACGTATATATACCTACGTATAAATACACGCTATATATACGTTCAACATCTTGGATTCTCCGTCCGCCTTTTCCTCTTTCTCTCTCCCCTTCGCTTTCTCAGATTCTCTTCTTAACCCCCCCCCCTCCCCCTCCCTTCATCAACTCCTTTCGTTCCTCCCCTCTGGTGTTATACCGTTCCGGACTTTACGATCCCCCATTTACATCGTCGGCAGGAGAATCACATCGCGTATAGACCGACTCTGTCTCTGTCTTTCTTGCAGTTGGAGCCTCGCGCAGGAGGCCATAGAGAAGAGAAAATATCGACGATGAAGACACACGAGAGCGTGCGAAGAGAGTGGGAAGAGGGGATGAACGTGCGAACCGCGTTGCTTAATAACCCGTATAACCCGAGGGACTCGCGTACGTGTACGTAAGATGATTTTCGAGTGGTACCTTCGTCGCACGACCGTGGCGCTGCCTTCGTGAAGTTGCATCGACGCTCACACTTACGTCGTCGCGTACTTTCGGTACTTGATACACTCCAACCCCGATCACCGTATCGTTTTACATACCGCCATGAGGATCGTCGATGTAACTCGTCGCAGTGGTCTGTTTGCTCTTTTTATCTCTGTTTCTCACTCACACACGCATACACACACAAACACGTAACACAACCAGTCGAGAGTCTCTCCTACGTAAACGCACGACTCGTGCCTCAAAGTACTCGCAAGTCTGTCTTCGCGATAATTTCGTACACGTTAAAACTCGACTTGGACAATATTCGTCGAGACGTCTGGGCGCAACAAAGTTTGTGTTCCGGAACACGAAGCGCGAACAATTAGAAAGTGTTTCGCGAGCGTCGTTGAGAATTTCGCAAATAAATTGTGGCTCGAACGGATTCATACGTGAACGATGAGTGGCGAAGCGATGCGCGAAATTTCCCATTGGGAATTATCACGAGGGTGCGCGCGCAATCGTTCGTTCTTACTCAATCGTCTGGTATACGAACCGTTATCCTCGTTCGATACTGCGAATTTTGCGACGTTATGAACGAGATACGGTGAACGAGTCTTTTCACTAAATTCCCGCGGAGAGTTCAATAGAAATTCGGCCCACGCGTATGTATCGAGCCAAATATCCACGAGGAACTGTGTTTTACACACGGCCGAATAATCGTATATTCGTCGTTTCGCGTTGGGCGTTATTCGTCTCGCTAACTAACGTCTGATCGGTGACGATTAAGACGTCGTTGTCACGAATGCGAAGGGAAAACGGGCCGTGCCGAGACGAGAAAACTGAAAGGGACACGACGATGCTGATTGGACTGAGGCGCGTAACGCAAAATGATACACGGAAAACAATGAGGCACCTGTGCTTGAAAGGCTTCTGTCATTCGAACCACCATGCGATGTCGGCATTGTCAGCATTGTCATACACAGAAAACATTGCGGTTTATTACGGAACGATCGAGAGACGAATCCAAGCCGGATTTCGCAATTTTCTCATCGAATTCGCACTAAATTTCGTTTCGTGTTTGATTATCATTAACGAGACGGTAATTAAACGCACGGCGCTTCGTTCAAAGCGACCATTGTCCGATTCAATCCTATACGATGACACAATTTGCATAATACTCCGAAACAACATATATTTTCATTGCCCAATCTTACGACAGGGATGAAAATCTGACATTTCCCGTTTCCCAAAATTTCAAAATACACCTCGATTAAATTAAATCCTAAATACACACATCTAAAAATCAATCGTTCTTCTAAAAAAGACGTTGATAATGTTATTATCGCTCCTAAAGAAAGGACAATAAAACGAAGAAAAAAAAAAGAACTCGAAATAATCGAACCGCGAATTTGTTACGAGTCGCCCCCCCCCTCTCCTCCCGCGTTCCCTCGCCAATCTCTATCAAGCTGATGCATTTACGACCGATGGCGATGTACCTTACCGCGCACACATGTTGACCCTCGATATACTCCCGGGGTTGTTCCCGCGAACCGTCGACCCTCCGCATCCCCATGTGCCCTTCGCACATATACGAAGACTGCCGCGTAGTTAAGCACGTATCTACATATATATATACATAGAATATATATACCACAGTGTTTATAGGTATGTAGTATATAGGTAGTTAATACCTACGGGGGTACTTACGTACTCTCGGATTTTGCGCTCGATTCACGCGGATAACGTGCCGTGCTTCACCACCACCGTCGCAATATCAACCCCTAAGCGAAGCTGTATTTCCTATTCCCATACCGTATAACACGCTCGTAACTTATTGGGCATCGGCATCACTTTGCTCCGGTTCGCCGATATATAATCGGGCACACGCAAATGTACACGGCGAAGCGCGCGCGCTTCTCGTATCGTACACCTTGCCAAATGAAAACTGACACTCGTACATCGAATTCACGATGCTCTCTTGATATACATACTCTCTCTTTCTCCGTCTCTCTCTCTCTCTCTCTCTCTCTCTCTTGGTGGTATACACACTCTCGTAATCGCTTTACGATTCGGCGGAACGATCCAAGCACCCACGGTCTGCGGGGGGAGCTCTTATCTCTCTCAGCGAGAGGCTATACTTTCCCCCCGGGTGATTCGAGAGCTTCGAATCGACGTTCCGATTGGAGGAAATATTCAGAACAGCAGCAATGAGAGAGCGTGTGTTCTCCAACCGCGAGTTCGGATACGATGATGTTGTACGTGTTGGCGATGCATGTTCACCATCGAACTTAATGGTACGTGTATATACATATATATCTTTTGTATCAACAAAATGAGAGAAAAACGTTTCGATACGGTCCCGTTCTGTATAGGAACGTTAATGGACGTAAATATTGCCGAACGATAACGGCCAACGACGAAACACCGACGGAGCGTAATGCGAAGCGGATAAAGGATCTGGTGAAATCCGTAGGTAAAGGGAAAGGGTGGAAGGACAGCTCGATGGCGCATTGGAAGAAGATTCGGTGAAAATGTCGTTTCGCGTTATCTCTCGAATGTTCGCGAAATGTTCGCGGTTGCTACGAAGTACATTTGCCATATTGGAACTGTGCTTTGTGCAGACAAGTCCAATGTAATCCGGATGGGTAGAGCCTACCGGTCGAGGTCACGTCGCGGACAGGTGCGTCGAGAAATTAGAGACTATCGACAATAAGGAAAGAAAATAAAACTGATCGATTAATTTCTATGTTTACGAGTATTATATTCGCAACATTGGACCAAAATCGTTGCGAAGCCAACAACATTTCCATGATTTCCTTATTTCTAGTTCAACTTGACGGAAAATCACGACGATAGCCGTGGAAAATTTGTAGCATAAGCTGGTGGATAGGAAGGTAGCGGGCGAGAAGTAAAGGAGTTTCCGAGTGCAACGCGCGGTAAACAAGACGTGAGTTTCGCGAATTTGGGCGAACGCACGTTCGCACTCACGGGTTGGCCAATTCGGTTAGAATTAAAGGGACTTTTCGTCGAATGTTAACGCGATTTGGCAGGGATCCGGGACCGCGTTAGTTAAACCAACATGGTACTCCAATATATAGTTAGCCACACTCGGTGGATGACCTCGAGGGTATATCCATTATCCAGTTAAATAGCATTTCTAATTAAGCCTGTTTTCGGGCATTAGAGACAGCACTGTACCGGAGATAGGAGAGCGCGAAACTGATGCCACGTGCTTATATAGCCGTGTATTCGCCTCTCACTCTCGTTACATACACAACGAACAACGAGATGCTCTGCGGATATATTAGTTAGTCCGCTCCATCGAAGTTGGTCCTAATGCTCGCGGTCGTCTCAATCTTTTTCTAAATACCACCAACGCGCGACAAGTTACGACAACCTCTCTAAAGCCTAATTCAAACAACGTCACACCGATGACGCATTACAGCTAAGTAATCATAATCATTTCCTTTCTTCGTGTGTCTCAGGCGTGACTCATTATCAATGACAATATCGCGTGGAATGTTCCAAAGACGAGTTCGAAATACAAGTACGATGTTCGCAAGTGGGTTTGATCGAGTAAAGTGAATTCGTTAATTACGTTTTCTTACGAACGAGCCAAAATTTCCAATTAAATCATCGTCGATAATGCGAGCTTTTGGATCGCTTGTATCAATTACGAACGATCGATTGATGTTTTGAAACGGATTAGAAACAAGATATTGCTTTCGAAATTTTTTCGTCAGGTTGACGAAGTGATCGAGCACGTTTAATAAGTAAGGTGTACACGTGGCAAAAGAGAGAGAGAGAGAGAGAGAGTAAGATATAGGGACAAGTCCGCGAAGCGTTCGCGCGTTCGCGCTGCTGGCGATCCGGTCCTAAAGTGATGACGCAACGACCAACGGGACCCCAATAGGTCGAGATGAGAGCCATTGTATGGCAATCTTATAATTTAGACAATCACCGATCAATTGAATGGGCTTTTACTACTGCTATACATGCAGCGTTCGTACACGGTGCTATAGGAGCGAATGATGAATGAATGAAGGGACAGACGAATGAATGGAAAGATAGTTGGCTCGGGCTTAAACGTTCGTAAATAACCGGACCGCTTCATTCAATTACTTTCAATCGCTTCGAGCCAATAGATACAATTTAAAAATCCTGCTTGCCCCGCGGTGTGTAGGTATACATTTATAAATATATATATATTCTATCCTGTACACCACATATACGTAAATTCGCACTTGTAGTATATACCGATACACCTATTTACGTACAAGTGTTGCACTTGACGATATAATACATCGCCGAACTCTTCGCTCCCTCTCGTGGCGATCACCCAGTGTACCACATCCTCTCGATAAATATATATAGAGAGAGCACACTACGTATCGAAAAATCCGAATTTATCTCCTTTCGAAAAACACAAAAATGAATGATAAAAATAAAACGATAATAATAAATTGTATTCGTTGAAAAAAGATTTGAATCGAATCAAATTCAATCGTATAAATTTACACAAACGATCAAACAAATACAAATTATAGAAAAACTCGTTCGTACAAGTTTTCCGAAAATCTCGGCTTTGACATTCGCGTCGTTCGTACATTACGTTCAGCTGTCTACAATCTGTAGACCTCTCGCTTATCCTCGTTTTTTCTCCGTCAGTGCGAATAAGTAATTACGACGGTGAAACTCTCGCGTTGGACGAGAGAGACTATCAATCTACCAATTATCGTACAGGGGGAAAGAGTAGGATTGAGGAGAAGGAGGAGAGAGGTAGAGGGGGTTGATGCCGCTCGCAAGGAAGAAACGTATTTATGTACCTGTAATATAAACGATACGGCAGGAACGTTTCGTCTGTAACGCCTACGTATATTAGGTACATATATATATATACACGCGTATCTATTTGCGAACACCCTTCGACGTACGAGCTAGCTGATGGAACAAAATTCGCGACGGAGGATGCGGAAATGATGAAAATATACATATATGAAACAAAAAGAAGCCGGGAAACGCGAAACTCGCGGCGCCCTCGGAGAGCACGGTATATCGCGCTGTGCGTGTCGACTAATGGACAGCGATTGGTACAGATGGCCTTAGCTCTCTCGACGATGTGTATATAGGTGTCTATCTATATGTGTGTTTATATATATATATACATAGTATGGCCAACGATGAGCAGCCGCCGGACCCGGACCGGGCCGCGTCACGTCCGGATGAATTTACATGCGTAAAACGACGCCCCGGGTCTCGACCGGGATGAGCCTCTCCTCGCGCGTAGGTAGATGAGCTATGCGAGAGATAGAGAGAGATGAGTTCCTCTTCCGACTCTATGTAGGGCTCTCTGTCCGAATGCTCGCGAACTGGATTACGTAGATGATGGGAGATTGATTTGTTTTTCTTAACGCCCAATTCGTAACTATATACGCCCAATGTCCCGATAGCGATAGTAAATCAACGATAATTTAATCAAGGAAATATAATTGTACTATTTTCTTCTTTCAACTGAAAAAAAGCACGACAAGTGTGAATGAAAAAATATCGAAATACGAGACGCGAAAGAATTTTGTGTTTCCTTTTTCTTTTTGTTCATGGAGTAGACAAAGATTTTTGTTTAAAACTTACGATAAAGAGGAGATAAGAACGAGTACGAGACACGAAGACGAGAGACGGAGAGAAGAGACGCTGCGCTTATTGCTGAATAAAATATACAATCACCGGGTTTCGTTTTTCTCGTCGCGGGGATATCGTGTGGCCGGTCGTCGAGTTGCGGTTGTCTCGCTCGGTCAATGAAACGTCGTATCGCGTAATACGTTCTAGATCGGCTGTATAGTAATTACACGAGCGCACGTACGACACAGCAAACCAGGGAGGAAGGAGAAGGGAGAGTTACACACTCAGGAACGATCTCGAACGATCGGAGTTCGATAGGATCGCGCGTACTTCCGGTGTACGGTCCACACACGAGTCGAGCGAAGAAGCCGATCGTTCGACCGCGCGATCGGATTTCCGTCGTTCGTGCGGCAGAGAGAGAGAGAGAGAGAGAGAGAGAGAGAGAGAGAGAGAGAGAGAGAGAGAGAGAGAGAGTAAGAACCGCAAGCTCGACCGGAGGTGAATCGATACATGTGTATCGCCTTCGTACGTATAAAACATATATAGACGCACTCTCGAGAGAATCGACGTCGTCGAAATCGCATAGTGCGATACGGCAGATTGAAAATTTAAAGCGAAAGAGAGGGAAAGAGCGAGAGAGGAGGAGGAGGGCGGATGGAGCGACCAAGAGTGGCAAAAACTTCGTATATATACATTGATATACGTGTAAGTAGATACAGAGAGAAAGAGAAATGAGAAGGACTATGTGTGTGCGCAGCGACCCCGTTAGCCACGCTCGGCCGCGGCTGACTTCCGGTGTGCTGCTTATCAATCGCCTCGTTCCGCAGTTGGCTCATTTCGGGAACTTTAATTGCCGTCAACGCGAGAGAGAACACCCCGCGCGCGCCTCGACTTTTCGTCGTTATAAAGTCGTTGGTACTACACACGCGCACACACATACAAATATAGAAATTCTGTCTACATTGACAGAGAGCTTTGTTCCATCGAGGCCGAATTTTAAACACCGTACGGTATAAAGATAATGGTACAATATTTCTGCGAAATAAAACTGACGTACCGAAAATTCATCGATAAGATCGATGTGCCCGAATTTTTTTTACGAACTTTCGTAGACTTCTATCTTATCGCTGTATTCAAACACAACGTATTATTTAAGTATTTTACACAGAGAAATTCTCAAGTAAGTATAAAAATCCCGTTTGTCAAAATAGTTTCATAATTCCCCAAATTATCGGATAAAATTGTCGCAACGATTCATCGTAATAAAAACTCGTCTGCGTTTTTTTCCTATCTGTCGCCTGCAACCTACGAGCAATAAAATTTAAAATTTTTTCTCAAAATCTCGTTTAATTCTGCCACAAAATGCTGCATTTACGTACAACAGCGTGTTACGCGCAAATTATTATTTTATTTTCGTATTCTTTCTCGTTTGATTTTTTTTCCCTTGCAAAACGTGTGCGGCATGAGCGTCGAGGGCTGGCGAGTAGAATCGGTAGCAGTATAAAATCGGTATAGCCGAGCGTTCGCGTGACGGTAGAGCCACGCGATGCTGCGTGCATGCGCGTGGGTGGTATATCGTACAACATAGGAAAAAGAAAAAGAAAAAACGAAGAAGAAGAAGAAGAAGAAGAAGAAGAAGAAATACGTACACGAATACAGGCATACACGATGGTAACTGTATATACAATACATAGTAACGTTCCCAGGTCGAATCGGGTGGTGGGTATACTCCTCTCGCGTGAATATTCATTCACTGGCGCGGGCGTTAATTGGCGATACGATGGATATTCATGATTTAACGATTTTCAATAACCATTACTTTTGACGCAGACCGCCGCGCAACGGGACCACCTCACGGGCTTATCTATACATACGCATCCTCGCAAACATACATGTATAAATATACATACAAGTATGTATAAGTGATTGTACAGTATTACAATGTAAACGAAACTGGCGGACCTCCTCGTAGCAGAAGCCTCCTATTTAAATATCCATACGCGTATGTAAGATATACATAACATAATTCCTTCGTACGTAGACGAGGCGAAGTATATAATAGCGTGTAAGTTGATAGTCGTCGAGGATGAAACGCCGGTAGTTACGCATCGCGCAGGTCTTAAGGAGGTGGTGATGGGAGTGAAGGAAGAGAGCGAGAGCGGCATCGGCGCAGATACGCGTGCTCGTCGCTCCCTCCCTCTCTCCCACCCCCTTCATCCCCACCACTCACCTTTAATCCAGGTGTAGGTGTACCTGTATAGAAGAATATATATATATATATATATATATATATATATATAAATGCATACGCGCATGTGCATGTGCATAGTGCGCTCTCTCCGTACCGTGCGGAGCGCACACGCCTGGCAATCCGTAAATTATGTTTCCCAGGATAATTGCTCGAGCGCGCGAGCAAACTAGCGATGGAACGAGCACACACGCTCCTTGGCCGGTTACTAAACTCTTCTCTAGTTCGATATGTATATATGCGTGTATGTACGCTGCGTTTCTGCAGATCTTCGCACATATGTACGTGTACAAAACGGATTCGTATATGTATATCTGTTAATCATGTAAAGTGGCCAGGGTGAAAATATATATATATACATATATATATATTTATGTTATATATGTATAAATTTATATGTGTGTATGTCTGTATGAAATAATTGCATATTGTCGAACATAAATCCATACGTATCGCGTTTGCGTCTGTAAACACACAATAATAAGGAGCAAAGCTCTACGTACGGCTATTTACTCGGCGATAATGACTTCGTGAAACGCGAAAGAAATCACCGTCCGCGCATACGTAGGGCGGAAAAGTTGGAGCTAATTTTTATGAGTTGGTTTTTTTTTTTATTCTTTTTCTTCTTCTTCTTCTTGTTCGTCTTCTTCTTCTTCTTTTTCTTTCACCGCATGGGCGATTATTTCAGTAGGAGAAACGATTGACCGTAGGTACGGGGGTAAAATGTATCGTACGAAATATGTTCTGTTTTTTCTTTCTTTTCTGTTCTCTCTTTCGTTCTTTCTCTCGTCGTTCAAACAACAAGTCGTCGAGTTTAAAATTGATAATGGAGTCTCATCGGTCTTCGCAATGAAAGGAAACGATGCCATTTGAGCTTCTTTTTTTCTTCTCGACAAACGCGCGTGTGTCTCTCGTTTCCTTTCGGACTTTTACGTCCTTTCTGGCTCTCACGAATGTTTGTTTAGCCACGTTTAACGTCTCACTTTGAATTCGGAGCGAGAACGCGTATATATATATATATATATATATATATATATATATATGCGCGCGAGAGAGGAGGAGAGAAAAGAGAGAGGAGAGACAGAGAACCACGAAGAGGAAAAATCAGTCTCGGACGTATCAGCCGAAGTTCCCTCGGTTGCGCTATATAGACAGTAACGACAACGAGATGTGAGAGAGAAAGAGCGAGAGAGAGAGAAAGAAAGATGCTCCGCGAGCGTTTTTCCCTCTACAGGAACATTCGGAATTTTTGGAAACGTTCCAAGCGACCTTTGAACAGATACGTCGGTCTTCATCAGAAGGGAGTGACGGTGAAAACGGAACGATGCAGAGGGGGAAGGAGCGGGGGACGATAGAAGGGGATGAGAGCAGAAAAAGAAACAAGAGTAACGGGGAAAACTCTGTAAGCCTTACAGAGAAAAAACGAGAATGAAGAAAACGAAGAAAAAAGAAGAAGAAGAAGGAGAAGAAGAAGAGGAAGAGAGAGAGAGAGAGAGAGAGAGAGAGAGAGAGGGAGAAAAAAAGAAGAAATTGAACAAAAAAACATCAAATAAGAGCATGTAAACGGGGAAACGGTGAAAGACGAGTGAAAAGAAACGAGCTACCTGTCTTGAATACACCTTTGCATAAACATACCGAAATACCTTTCCCTTCCCTTTCTCTCATTTCACTATCCATTCGAATAGACCACCGTCCCGATATATCACTCATCTCGATACGAAGAGATGTAAAAATGAAAAAGGAGAAGAAAAAAAAGTATATATATATATATATGAAAAAAGAAAAAGAAACCAAGAAAGAGAAAATAAATAAGGAGAAAAGAGAGAACTCCGCGATGATGAAATAAAGACCGGAATATAAACTGCATTGGAAATATACGTTGGTAGGAAGTAGGGGAGGGAGGGGGGGGGGGGGGAGATACGCGCGTGTATGCAAACAACGCATAGAATGTCACTTTCTCACTTCTCCACGTAGCCAAATGCGTGAAACGCTCGCTAAAATATTTATATATGTATACCTATCTCTATATATGTATATAAGACCTCGTAGAATGTGCCGTGCCGATGCAGTCGCGCTAAGTCCCCGAAGGTAACACGAGGCGAACGACACACGGTGCGATACGTCGTCCAAATGTACAACCCTCGGCCAGAATGGTTCTTTGCCAAATATTCGCGTGGCGCGTCGGGTCGATCTCACCGGGAACCGGAAGGTCCGGAGTTCGCGACCTGCGACCTGCGCTCTCCTCTCTCTCTCTCTCTTGCTCTCTCACTCCTCCCCTCTTTCGCTCGCTCACTCATCGTGTGTCCCATGGAGAGTGCCGGCAGTGGGCCGAGGCTCGCGTGCCTGGCGCATCTGTTGCGCTGCTTGCACATGCACACACTCATACGTTCGCGCACGCAACACACGTACACACACGTGCGCGAATAGGTACACGTACGTGACACGCACGAGGGACGAGCCGGTGTCTTTTGCTATATAGATACGTGGGAGAATGTATTTATACGCGTATACGCGTGTACGGAGATTCAACACGAGTTTGACTCGTATACGTCGCGCCAGGCTGACGTACGTTACATCGCGTATGTGTACTAGTCTCGCGAATACGAGAGCGTGTGGTCAGTGCCAATTTACCGTTCGCTTACTACCTACGAATTAACGCACTTGCACGTGTATACGTATACACGTATACACACACACACACACACACACGTAAAGGACCATACATAATCGTCGTGGCTAAGCGTCAACGAGTTTATGGTTTCTGCGGTACGGAATTCCGGTATTTCGATGCTTCTCGCCGCATATTAAAGTCCTCCGGTGTGTTTATTTTCATTTGTTATTATTTCGCGAACGATATTAAAAAGAAGAACAACATTTTTAAAATTTGATTATGATTTCTTTTTTAGGATTTAGAAACTTTTCTTAGGTCTTAGCGTCAACGAGTTTATGGTTTTTGCGACACGGAATTCTGGTATTTCGATGCTTCTCGCCGCATATTAAAGTCCTCCGGTGTGTTTATTTTCATTTGTTATTATTTCGCGAACGATATTAAAAAGAAGAACAACTTTTTTTAAATTTGATTATGATTTCTTTTTTAGGATTTAGAAACTTTTCTTAGGTCTAAGCGTCAACGAGTTTATGGTTTTTGTGACACGGAATTCTGGTATTTCGATGCTTTTCGCGGCATATTAAAGTCCTCCGGTGTGTTTATTTTCATTTGTTATTATTTCGGGAACGATTTTAAAAAAAATAAACAAATTAAAAGATTTGATAATTATTTCTTTTTGGGATTTAAAAACTTTTCTTAGATAATTAAACATCCTTTGAAATACGAACTGAAAGGATTAATTAGAGAATTGAATGAAAATAATGTTTTCGATGTGAATATTAAAAACAAAAAAAACGGTCATCTCAATCGATCTTGCTCCGTTGGAAAAATGAGGAAGGAAATGTCGCGGTAGGATTAATGCGATACGCGTTACCGGTTACCGGGACGTTTCTTTTCGTACGTAATATATCCATTCTCAAGACAAAAAGACAACAGAGGCAAACGGGGTAATTGGTATCGATGGGTCAAGCATTGACCTCGTACGACTCCGGTAACGTTTCCAGAATATCCGCGATTGCAAAAGATCGAACGCTTTCACCGTGGAGTCACGGCGGTTTGTTAAACATGGAGAAGGAGTTCTTCCGATGATATTTGTTACTTCTTCAAGAACATCCATTATCGATGGTTACGTGTGTGTGTGTATGTGTGTGTGCATGTGTGTGCACGATTGGTCGATCGAAAGTCCTAAGGGATTGACGTTTTTAGGTCTCGAGGAAGCGGAAGTTTAATTCGCGCAATAAATATATATATATATTTATTCCGCGAATATATATTTATATATGTGTGTGTGTGTGTGTGTGTGTGTGTCTGTGTGTGTGCGTATATATAGATAAATATATGCTCGATCGATTTCTCGATGGATATCTATCTTTAAGACACGATCGAAAGTCATTACAGCCTCGAGTCCCCGGTGTATCTATATATAAGCGCGTACAAACCCACACATCTATATATCTATATATGGATACGTATGCGTGTATATATATGATGGGAATCGATTATTCACGCGGGTGAGACACTCGCGGCAGTACAGTAGCATGCGTGATTGATGATCCTGTTCCTGGAATTCATTATCCCATTATTAATGTCAACCCCGATGTCCGATGCATACTCGTAGCTCGAATCCCGAAACTGTTTCAGGGCTCGAATGAATTTCGACGGGAGAAAATAAAGAAAACGGCAAAGAAAGAAACAAAAAAAAAAAAGAAAAAAACATTAACGCGAACGTACACGAAGCGTGTTTCGATATATAAAAATACACACGGGGTATGTTTCGCGTCAAAGAGGAACGACGTTTGGCCGACGAAATTATTTCTAATTTACCTCGCTTTTACACCCGGTATTTCCTCGAATAAAGGACAAATCTTGGAAATTCGTTTTTATTATCGTATTTTATTTTGAAAATTTGTATCTCTTGAGTTTTTGTTCGATCGAGTAAGCGCTCGTAATTTGGACGGCTAACAAGAATACTCTCGGCCAAAATACGTTCCACTTCGTTTATAATGCTCGCTATATCATTTTCAAAGGCGTATTGATATCATTATTATTATTCGTATAGGTATAGTGTAATAATTATATTAATAATTATAATAATATTATAATTATTATTATAACTATTTATAATAATAATAATTATAATATTATAATAATATTATAATTATTATTATAACTATTTATAATAATAATAATTATAATATTATTATAATAATTATTATTATAAAGAAACACACACCGATATTATTAATACTATTATGGCTTGGTAGTAGATTTAATATTATTATTATTATAAATAGTTAAAATCATAATTATAATAATATTATTATTATTATTATAACTGTTTATAATAATAATAATAATATAAGCCATAATAGTATTAATAATATCGGTGTGTGTTTCATACAAGTATAAATATTGTAAATGAAGTGCGGTTGAATCACCGTTTGGCCGAGGTGAAACAGTCTCTGTTCTTACACACATACGTATTATTCGACCGAGTCGACGATATTAAATCACTCATATCAGAAATGACACTTAGGAAATTCGTAATCTGCTATCTCGCTTTCACCGGTCTTCGAATTCGTTATTGCCCCGTGACCGACGTCGCTCTCTCGAATCTGTGCGTCATTCGTACCACAAAAGAATCGAGTTCGTTTCTATATACGTGTGTGAGGGTTTTTATGAGCACGAGGATGGACCCCGAGCCAGTGATGAATTTCACACAGACGCATATTCTTGGCCAACACATATTCTAATTCGACGACGGATTTTAGAAGTCGTTCGTTACCATCGTCTTAAACTTCGATCTTCTCTCCTCGCGTCTATATACGTGACACTTCCCCTAATTTCGATTTTTGGACGGGTCTCGGGAAGCCACGTACGTGCATATAAACACATGGACGAACGACTAGAGAGAGAGAGAGAGAGAAGTTTTTCTCGTTTTCTCTTATTCACGCGAACATTAGCCGAGTGAGGGCAGGAGAGACGATAAAATTCGAGCGTTAGTGTATTAATAGCGTTCACGAAACTTCCATCACTCTCTCTTTCTCTCTCTCTCTCTCTGTCTCTCACTCGCCCCACCGGTCTGTGACATCGCCACTTCTACCTCTTCTTCTTCTTCGTCTCTGTCTCTCGCCTTTGCCCTCCTCTGTCTTTCTTTTCCCGTGACTATTATACCAGCTATACGTTCCTCCATTCGTTCGCCTTATGCTTTTTTATCGCATGAAACATCGCTTACAAAAAAACATACGAAAAAAGCAAAAAAACAATATTAACGAAGAAGACATAATTATAATAGTAATTTGCAAGAATAATTAGATTAATTGGGGAAAAGTAATTATAGATCGGGCCTCATGATCGTAGACAGGTACGTGTTTGATCACAGCGATGTTGAATCCACTGAGAGGATTCGTCACCGCAGGAAAACGCTTTGGGAGCAACGGGCTTATAAATATATACATATATAGGTTGTATGTATATATGTAGTAAGAACACGCGGTCAACCATGGAGGAAGAGCCAGTTTCTCGCGTCTGGAGGTCTAGACCGACCCCTGGAGACTAGACCAACGAGACGCTCTCGGACTTATCCGAAATAAGCTTCTATAGTCTATTTCGAGGCCGACATTGCTACCACACGCGATACGAGGGCTCTACATAACTATGTGTTAGGTCCTCGACGTACAGCTTCAATCGACCTCTATATCCCTGCGCATAGGAGCTTGTATATATTTGTACGACGTATGTGAGAGAAAACCGGTGCCAGTTTGATTGCCAGCAGCTGAGCATCATCTAGAGTCGCATAAATATTCCTAAGCTCGGAAAATCTCGACCGAAATATTGATCTTGTCTTTCATTCGATACCCTTCCACCTATAACGAGACAGCTACGACCCAGATGCGTTGAAAATTTATCGTACTAAGTTTTTTATAGCATTATCACATTGCTAATCATCATTAGGCAGGAATCGATAAGATAAACGAATTTATATTTCTTGTTTTTTATTAAAAGTAATACATTGGAGAATTGTTCGAGTTTCGTTTCGTTATCTCCATAAATTAAATAATTTATTAATTCGTATAAATATATAAATTTGCATTATTTATCAAGCTTGAATATGTATCGGCTAAATGTGTTGTTTAGACGGCTCTCGGGCTGGTCGCTCGATTGCGTCCTCGCGGTCTAGCATGTGACTATGCGGAATATACGTGTAAATCAGTCCCGAGTCTTCGCTCCCCGCAACCGTGACTCACGACGTTCGGTGTGTGACTATTCCTCTCACCGGACGGTGACGCCGCCAGACGGGGATTTCGGGAAGCTCGTCGGGGAATTCCCCCCCACCATTGCCGAGCCGGCGGAGAAACGGTAGGAGAACCTTGTGTGCGTGACTGCGTGTATGGTGATTCTCTACGGAGTGGGGGAAGGACGGTATACGATTGACGGGCGATGGTGGGGGGAAAAATCGCCGTGGCCAAAGCGGAGAAGAGGGGGAAATCCCACGCGGCTGCGAAACTTTTGTCCATTCACCGCGTGTATGCCCCCACGGAAACTAATTGGGAGTACGAGAGATCTCTCGGTTCCGAGCGCTCACAACGCACACGACTCTCGCTACGGAAACATCTCTCGCTGGCGGCGTGGCTATTACAACCGGCCGGACTCTTCGACTCTCTACGCACATCCATCTTTCTCTCTCGCACTTTCGCCAAAACGCCTCTTCGAGATTCGACCAAGTTGAACACACGACAAGTCACCGACAACACGAGGACAAGTGCGTTTGTCATTTATGCTTGTCTTCTTTACCTCGGTACCTTTTCCGGAATTTGTTCCAGGAAATTCAAACACCTTGCGATATCGTCGATATTATGTTAAATAACAAACGAATATAATTGTTTCTAGAAAATTAGTCGATCTTTCTTATTCCACTCGTTCGAAGTGCGAGAGCGAGAAGTACTTAGAGAATTTTGGATTCACCGATTGTTTCGTCGATGCACCAAAGTGCATGGAGTTTCATGCACTTTTGGCGCTCCCTGACGATCAATCGTTCGCGATCTCTTTTTTTCTCACATTTGCACGTGCATCGTACACATTTCTCAATCTAAAACCTCCGACAACTCCCCTACCACTTCACTCTCATTCCACTTCGAAAACGATACGTTACTGTATTTTTTTTTCCATCGCTTTTCCAAGAAATCGCGTATTCGCTATGTCGCAATATATTTATAGAAGCCCTGTGATGTATAAAGTTCCGACTGGAGTGCGCGTGACTCTCTCTCTCTCTCTTCTTCGTGTCACGCGCATAAATTTTCCCGACGCAATGACTGCTGGTGCTCTCGTTTATTCTCTTTCCTCCTCCACCTCTCGTCATCGAGATACGAGGGAAAAACATTTATTTGTGAAAATTGAAGATTGCGATAATAAACAAAAAAAGAAAGCGAAGACGAACGAGACCGGAACTTTTTGTGTATGCGAGAATTATTGCGAACGAGATCCGGAAATAATTATCTTATTTTTGTGTGTGTTTTTTTTCTCTTGCTTTCGTTGGTCGATGCGCAGATGCGACGAGGAATAAGGTTGCGATATATGTAACGTCGTGGTGCGCCAGGTCGCAATTGCACCTCGTTGAAGCGCCTAATCAATGGACACATACGATTATGAAACTATATGCTCGCTGTGGGCGCATCAGCGTTAATAAAGAGACCGGGTTACATACACTGTGTATAAATATATATGTATATGTATATTTAATGTATCAGTATGCACATGCGCGCGAAGCCTTCGAGATCGCGTACACACCGCGCGTAATCCGTGACGGGCCACGAGGTCTATGTGCACCGAGGTATATTGCACTCTAAACACGAATGCAAATACAGTAGTAAAAGATAAAACAATCGCGAGCGGAAAGGAAACTTAAAAATCGACTATAACAGAAATGAAATAAAAAATGTTGTTTAAATTAAACGAAATATTATTGAACAGGTAATAAGGACTAAAAAAAATTTATTTTCTCATTAATTGATAATATATGAAATAACTACAAATTATTAATACGCAATTGATGAAATTTAGGAAAATAATGTGAATAATTTTGCAATGAGAAAGAAAATGCATTAATTTTATCGCGGGCTATTTGTTTTCGTCGGGAATAGGATTTGTCGTGGCTCGGACATTTACGATCACTCGTAACGCTATCGCACGACGGGAACGTGTGAGTCTCTCCTCTATCTACCGTACACCAGACACGCGCCTTTTCCATGATAAAAAAAAACGACTAATGAAGAAATAATAATAAAAGAAGATGATAATAATAAAAAATCATAAATGGCGTTAAAGAGAGCCGAGACTGCTCTCGAACGAGATTGGTTTTTACAGTCGCCGAGAGAACCTCCCATACACACACATACGTATATATATATATATACATTACGCAAGAAGAGTCTCTTCTACTTTGAATCATTATCCGTACACCAAGAAAGAGAGAGAGAGAGAGAGAGAGAGAGAGAGAGAGAGAGAGATCGGTATTACGAGACCGCGATGTGATAAGTGTCATTTTCTTCGAGAGTGTCTTTGCCCTCTTCAATGAGTCAGAGGGAGGTGTAAAGAAAGAAAAGAAGAAGAAGAAGAAGAAGAAGAAGAGGAAAAAAATAAATGTTTCGAGGAGTGAGAGTAAGCGTGATGTTTTGTTGCTCTCGTAGGATTATCAATGGCGTTGAACGCTAAATGGACACGCACATAGGAGAGCAAGAGAGCGAGTGAGAGAAAGCGAAAGAGAGAAGAGTGGGAGTAAAGTAGTCGACACCTCGTCTCAAGATCGGGGCAAAATGTAGACGAGGAATCCGAGAAGAGCGGAGGAGAAGCATCGGCAAAGCTGTACCCGCACAGCTAGCCACAAAGTTAGTCGACCCTCTCACTCTCTCTTTGTCTCCGTCCCTCCAAAACCCCGAGAGGTACACGCGCGCACCCCCAAATCGGCCAACTATTCGCCAAACACCCGAAGTACCGCACAGGGGGAAACTTTGACCCCCCGGAACTCGGAAAGCCAACGAGCTTTATGTATACATATAGATATATGTATATATGTTTATACATGCATTTCCAATGGTTTTGGTCTTGTTCTATCTCTCCCTCTGTCTTTCACGTATCGTTCGAGGGACGCACGGACCGAGATAAACGATCGGCGATCTGACCAACGGCCAATTACAGTCAAACCACCACCGATCGTCTCGCTGACCCCCGATTATAAACGCTTCGTCGCGTATCTAATTCTTCTCGTAAGTACGACAAAACTAAATCTAACATTTTTGTCATGCAAAAAAAAAATATTTCTTATTTTGTGGACAATTACTGATTTGAGATCTTTGCGAATATTAAAAAAACAAATGTAATAACATTTAAAAATTGATTGGAATATCGAATTATCGTTAAATTATCGAAAACGACGAGATTTCGATGCTGGCAGGAGAGATAATCGGAGAGACACGACGTAAACGACAAACGTTCGGAAATCGGTTGTAACGAGATCGAAATAATTTATTTAAACAGCTCGTTATTCGTGCTTAATCGAGTTTCGATCGGATTAGAGAGAGCCGTACGAAAATCATTCTGTTCGTTCCTCCTCCCCCCCGCCATCGGCCAAAATGTCACACGGTAGCGGAGTGGGCGTCTCGCAATTCGACGTGGCATATCGAGAGCGAGAGAAAGAGACACTGAGAGAGATACGGCGAAGATCGAGTCACCGAGAAGCTTATTCTCAATTTACATCCCATAATTACCCGAACGATATCCAAGGCCTGTCAATTAACCCAGCGCATATATTCTCAAATTTTCCTCGGTCTCTTCGAGGATCGAGAGCGAGAGAGAGATAGAGGAAACACACGCCGAATACTCGTCTCCGTTAAAACCAATCGAGTGCATCGCGAAGTCTTATCAACCGGTGAGTACATCGAGCTTCCAAGTGTACCAGAGACATTCGTTAATTGAATAATTGATGCGACTCCTCGCGCGCGTATCACCTGATAAGATGGCGCTGCAGTTTGGTGGACCAGGCCTATTTTCGAAGCGCGCGGCGTTGCAATACGCGAGTTACCTCTAAGACGTCGTTGACTTCTCGATGCACACCCACGATAGAGATTATTCCAATATACGACTTTTAGACATGCGCCGTATATCGCGGATTTATCGCAAGACGGAGATGCACGAGGAGAGCTTGACGGACCAATGACGATGTGGCTTTTCTCAAATTCTCATCGTCATCTTGGTTGAGTTCTCTCTCTCTCTCTCTCTCTTTAGCTTTCTTTCTCTCTCTCTCTTCCTCTCGCGTCTTCGCGGATCTGTCCGTGTGTCACTAAAATCTAACCGGAGTTCCGATTAAAACGAAACTTTGTTACTAATTTCTCCGTATATTCCATAATCGGACAAACATTTGGAGAAAGATAACTCGACGAAAATCGATCGTGAGCAAAACGAAAACAATTTACGTATGCGACTGTCCGTCTGTGTCCCTTTCCTGTTGTTCGTTAATTTATCTGACTTTTGCATCAATCATTTCCGATACCGTGCTACTTTATTTAAGAACAACCCGTATAACGTATCGAATATATTTAGTGCACGTGGAAAACCGGAGATGATTATCGTATCAGCGATTCGCGGGTATCGCCGCGAACGCCTTTTCAATTCGATCGTGCGAGTTCGAACGTTACACCGATGTCTCGAGAATATGAATTTCGAAACGCGTCTCACGATGCGCGAGGGAATAATTATTATTTGACAGGAAAACAATTGTTTCAACGATTATTTTTAAATTCTAAAAATTGAGCGGGATATTTCCGGTTTTTTTTCATTAACTTCGATCTCATCGCTGATAAAAAGTTGAAAATATGAATACGATTGTTCCGGCTGTGTTCGTCAAACCGACCAAAATCTCTCGTTCGTAAAATCGTCCCTCGATTGTTCGTCGGACTTTTTTGTTTACGAGGGTATTTTTATCCTTTCTTTTTTTTTCGTTACGATTCGTCACTCGTGAAATACATTGCGATTCATGCGAGAGTTCGAAATAATTTGACCGATTTTCATCGCAGGAACAAGCTGCGGAGGGTAACGAACAAACAAAACAAAAAAAACATGTCGATCGGTTTTGCATACGTGTTCGCAAACGTGCGTTCAATTTTCGCCCTCTCCCTCTCTCTCTCCCGTTCTCCCATTCGCGCTCCGGATTAACTTCGCATCCCCCGTGTGTACACCTACCTACCTATAGGTATAGTTACGTGTACGCACCCTCTCCGTTCTCCTTGCAACCGTATATTCAATGTACGCGTACCCGCGAGTTCTCTCGTCAACTTCCGCATTTTTCCCGGTCGCCACAGATCGTGCGGTTTATCCGGTATAAGCCTCCCCCTGCCTTCCCGTTCGACGTTCGATTCCGAGTTTTTTCCAATCGAATTTCCGCAAAATTCCGATCATCACGATTAATTTGTGAAAAAAAGGAAAAAAATTGAATCGTTTGAATAAAGATTATTTGTTTTTAATGAAATTTGACATTTTTCGTTGAATAATAATGAAACAAAAATCTCGTAATTAATTATTACAAAAATTACGAAAATGAAGATTTTTTAAAAATTTATTTAATATTCGTTCCTATTTACGAACGATTTTCGGTCCTTGATCAAAGTCACGGTTATCTTTTCAATTTAGCGTTCTAATATCCAGAATAACTTTCTGTTTTATGCGAGATAACAAGTATCTCGAATCTAGCCACGTTTCGTTTTTAGAATCGCGGTGAGTACATTTTCTCGATATCAATGATATTTATCACACGTATTTTACCGAACGTTTCAGCGATCAATTAAACCTCATCGAATGTGATCAAATTTTTCCTAACGTTCGATCCTCGACCGTTTCGGTGATTAATTAATCTATTTAAACGAAATCGAATTTTCGACAATATAATCATCGCCGAGGATCTTTTTTCATTGATCGTCAATATTTTCAATAGGACTAGCCCTTTTTCATCAAGGATTCGTCGACGAAAAATCCTCAAACTAAAATCCGCAACTTTGTTCAAACTCTTCGTGTAAACCTAATCGCGGTTTTAATTAATAATCCAGGATAAAATTGATAACGACAAGGTGTGTATAACAGTTATGAAAGACTCACCTGTTGCCAGAATTGTGCGAGGAGGTAGATCCGTTCTTTCTTGAATAGCCACTCCATGGACTGCATTGCCTGCAGATCGAGGGAATTGGCCTCGGCCGAGGCCTGCATGCTTGCTAGAGCAGCTGCAGGATTGAGGGACTTCAATAATGGAGACTGCTGTAGGGCGGCTGTCACCGTACCGTTACTACCGGCTACAAGATTGGCGTGATAGACGGTGGTGGTTGGACTGGCATGATCATCCTTACCACCTGCAGAAGCCAATAATTGGGCCCCGATCGGCGCTGAAGGCCCCTGGAGCCCGAGTGACGAAGCCACTTTGACGGCTTCGAGCTTCCCTCGATGTTACCGAAACAACCACCCACCAATCTCTATCTCTATCCTCGTTGTCCACGCGTGCCACTTTACCGCCCTTTTCGTTAGCCCCCCTTTAACCTGCTCCGACACTCTCACCTCGCACTTAACGAATCACTGTGCAAACCGAAACAACAAAACCAACAACAAGAAGAAAAAAAACGTAATTTTCGACACTTGTGACGAGAGCGGTGGGGGAGGGAGGATGAAAACGATAAAACAAAAAAAACAAAGCTCTATCGTTGTCCTTTATCTCCCTTACAATTCCCTCTCTTATCCACGTCGTCGAACACACGAAACGAAAGGAACCGATAAACCGACACCCGGGCCGTCGCCGCTCGTCACTTCGATCCCACCGATCCGTCTCCCACGGTTTTCTCACGACTTGTTCTCGTCATTTAAAAGCGTTCTTCCTCTACTTCACCCGATAACGAAACGCGCCTCGATTTTCGGCGTTTTCGATTCGTTCCTTTTCAACAACTCGTCTCCTCTCTTTCTCACTTTATTAGCCGTTTCGATCAAGTCCGTCAAACACTTTAGTCACTTAGTTTCCCGCGTTAAAAAGCGCTTATTCCTTTACCCCGGGCTCGTAAACTTCTCCCTGCACTTTTCGTTCGAGCAAACTCTCGCACCGTTTCGCGTCCGTTTCGCGCGCTGGTGCGCGCACGCCTGACTCAGTCGGCGCGCTCGACGCGATCCTCGGGCTTACGGTGACGGGACCGGCGGCGTGGCATGGCCAACGATGATCTTCTCTCCTCGATGATTTTTTTTCTTCCAATTTCTCTATTTCCGTTGATTCGATAATAACGATCGATCGATCGAACGCACAGTTTCACTTTGATCGATATCGCGGATCGATGATCTCTCTCTCGCGTTCTCCACTTTGCCGGCGATTGTTTTCACCGCACTGACGCAATGTTCACCACCGCGATTTTCCTCCCACCGTTGTTACACGTCCAACACACGTTCATTGACACTCGCGAAATGTTTCCCCCCCACCCCCCTTGTTTCTTTACCTCACGGATCTACGTAGATCGTACCACTTTCGCGATCGACGATTCTCCGTAATGTTCGACAGTTCGTTTCGTCGCTGACAAACAAAAACACGAGAAAGAAACATTCAACGTACGCGCAAGGTACGACGAGTCCGATATAACATCAACGTAAACCATCGGTATCGATGCAATCGCTATGTGTGTCGCAAAATAATTACCGATTCTCGGAAAGATCACTTTCGCAATAAGTCACGTTCCTCTTGCGCGATACTTTTCGTATCGAAGCTCGCGCGCATATCGTCGTATTGGATCGTCGTTATGTTTGTTTATACGTATGTTTTATTATATTTATTTTATTATTACGATTCAACGATTTTGTTTCGTTGTTTCGCCGATTTATTATTCGTCAACCGGCATTCGATGCACTCGACGTTATCGACTACGGCACGATTAATCCTGATGGTTAACGCGTGTTCGATGCGCGGCAATCGATCGACGATCGACGAGGGAACGAGAAGATCGTTCGGATTGATTTTCTCGATTTTCGACCGGTCTTGTATCTCTCTCGCGCTCGTCGTCGATTAAAACCCACTTTGGAGAACACTTAATCTCACGTTGTGAAATGTTATTGTTATTGTTTGTATCACACTTGGTCCACGGGGCTTTGCGTCACGCAGCGTGGCTGGAGGATCGACGATGACGATCGTGAATTATCCACAAAAAAGTGATCCCCATACGCTCCCGTGTAAACCCGGACCTCAAAGAGAAGAGAGACCCGTCCTACCAGGCTCCAAACCTGAAACTAAGACCTACGGAACGTTGGATGCATTGCCTGGAGGAGGCGCAGAGACGAGAGTGGGGATGAGGGGAGGCACTTGGGCCGAGTGGCGGGGGGAGTACGTAGAGAGCGCCGGCCAGTGAGGTGAGCCGGTTTTACCCCCACCCCGGCGATCGGGCACGCCCATAAACGTGAAAAGGCGCTGGGTGGGGGTACTTTCGGCGGGACGACGAAACGACAAGGAGGAGGGAGAAGATTGCCACGGCCCAAGCTTGCCACGAGGAGAGTGGGAAACGCCGAAGAAATCGGAGGCTGGCTAGGTGGTCTCTGCGAGAAGCACCAGAGATCTCATATTTTCCGACGTTCGTTCTCCCTCCTCCCCTCAATCCCCACCCCCCCGATCCCACTCTCTTTTGCCATCGCCGTTCACCTCCTCCTACTTCTTCGGCATCCTCCCCACCTCCGAAACGCGAGCTGCCACCCTTTTTCCAACCCCCGTCGTTCTCCTATACCAATCGCTACTTTTTATTCCTCCGAAGCCCTTTCGACCATCCTCATCCCCCTGCTCACGACGCCTTCTCTTCACTCTTTTCGAACATCCGACTCCCTTTCTACTTCCCTCGCGCCGGCTCCCCTCACACCCTCCCCCCAGCCCCACTCTCCTCGCGGGTGGGCACCCTCTATCGCCGCTCCGGAGTTGTCGAGGCTGTGGCGCCCCCTTGCCAGCAGCACCACGACGCCTTCCTTCCTCTCTCGCCCTTCGACTCGCGCTCTATCTTTCTCACACTCTATCGCACGACCACCCCGATGCACCGTGCGGAAGGCGCGACGGAAGACGCTCGAGAGACGCGATCGGTATAACGTCGAAGGAGAATACCCCCGGGGGGGATAAGTGATGACCCCCCGCGGCAAACTTTGCCCAACGAGAAAACATCGTATCGCGGAATACTTGGGCCTGTACCGATCGACCCTTCTATCCCTCGATATCTACGGACGTCGGGTTACTGATTTTTCTTTTACTCGCGAAGATTTCTTTTCCAATATTTAGACCGTACGTGACATGATCCGAAACTGTTTTTGTTTTATTTATTATTTCGAACGATATTTGCGATTACATTTCATCGACAGTTCGGAAAGAACGTTGACTCGGCTCATTGATCGTTAATAATTCTTTGAAATATTAATTAGCTTCCTGTGTGAACTTCGATCGAAGGAGTTAACGATTGACCCTTATTCGTGATATTCGGCACGACACTTCGGTGATCCGACACCGTCGATAGTCGACGTTGGAACGATCTAACGTACGTATGATCATGGCTTTGAGACTTTACTTCGTGGAATAAAAATACAGTAGCGATTGGCAAACAGCGTTTTGTAAATTTCCTATCACTCTCGTCTCTTGCGCTTATCGTGTCAAATTCTTAAAAATAATTTATAATTACAGCAAACACCTCCGTTATAGAAAACATTTCTTATGCGCAATAACATGAATTTTACCGGAAAAAAGACTTTTTGATGCAAATACTTTTAATGTTCGAAAAAAAAGAAATACTTGTCACGTTTTAAAAACATATTTTCGCATAAGTATAAATATTTTCCACAACGGATTTTCAACCCTTTGGCACATAATAACATTCTCCCTCAAGTGCTTAATCAAATTTCGCATTCCCAATCAATTTTTTAAACTACTCGTCAATGTGCCAAAGTGTCCACGAGTCTTACAATTAGCCCAGGAGGTTGAAGCTACGACTATTCCCACGTAGACAAATATCGAACTACGGCGATCATCGTATTGAAGCGGGAGGTAAGGCAAGGTGGAATAATGTAAGAATATAACCGCGAGGTAATTTTATCGACAGGTTTCAACACGCGTCAGATTGAGATATAGATTGTCTATGTATTTTTCCTTTTTTTTCGAGCGAATTCGTCGCTAATAACAATGCCATGCGGTGTGTATCGCGACTATTTCAACATTGAGAGAGTGACACCGGCGAGCGAGCAAACTGTCGACGTGCTATATACACGCGAGTGTACATTTACGTATACGCAAAAATTGATATATATATATATATATATATATATATATATATATACATATATATGTGTGTGTATGTACACGCGTAGTTTACATGGTGTAGTGGGTCTGCCCGCTAGGGCAGCGTCAGCATTACACCCTTCGTCATAAATAAAAAAATAGGCTAAGAGTACACGCGTGCGGATAATAGCTGAGTGAAAGGGTTAGCCTGATGGCGGTAGAGACGATCCCGCCTTTTACCAGGGGGGGAGGGGACGAGAGTCGCGCTATATATATATATATATACAGTTAGGTATGTATATACATACATAAATACATGTATATCGTCGTCCACCCCCAGTACGCTATGCACTTCACACCGTTAAACAAACCCGAACGGGGAGAACCGCCCGAGACTCTCGAGAGTCAGCGAGAGAGATAACGCGAAAATTAATTTCCCACAATATCCATCAGGCAAATGTGCGCTAAACCCGGACGATGAAGTGCCTCCTACACTTTAACGCTCTTCGTTTTTCTCTCGTCCTTTTTGTTTCCGCGTTTTTTCCCTACGCTCGTGAATTTGTTAGTGATTTGGGAAAAAGAAGAAGGAAAAAAAAGAATATGAAGTATCAGCGTAGACACTTGTCGATTTGCCTCGAGATTCATACCCCTACCAGCGTTGAGAGATCGGGTTAAAAAAACAACAGAGATATCTATGTATATCGCTGCATCACCCTTCGGGCACGAATCACTCGACAACAGCTTGAAGTCCGCGAGAGTTTCGAGCGAATATAATTATTCGAATTCTGTATCAACCCTTCGTGTACTGCGAGGCGAAACGTTGTGTGTCCGAGTCTTGTCCTGGGCGAGACTCGGGGAGAATCGCGATACGACGGTTTTTGACCTTTGCAAATTTTTAAACGTTACCGATCGTTTTCGAAGTTGTTAAATTTTGTGTTTTCAATTAATCGATAAATGAAAGAACGTTGCACGAATCGAGACAACGATGGAAATTAAATGGTTTATCGATTTTTTTTTTTTATTGATTTATTAATTGGATCGAATTTAATGAGATTTTTGGATTAGCTGCGAGATTTGATCGCGAATCTTCGAGATTTCGACTGTATACATCGGCACGTGTGAATTATTTTCTCGCAACGTGAAACGCAAGCCGGAGTCGTAGCGGCTAAAACGCTCGCGGAGAGTTCGTCGACTGGTTGTCAGCGCGCGCGAGAAAGACAGAGGGAGAGAGAGGGAGAGAGTGCTGGGATTACTACGAAACGATGTTGCACAGCCCCGCGGGTTTACACAGGGGGAAAGGAGAGAGGATTAGTTTGTCATCGCGCGGACACACGGTCGAGAGAGGAGAGTATTCGCTTGATATGTATATGAGCGTTACGTTAATAGACTTTGCGTCCGAGGTGTCTAATCGCACGCGACGAAATTAATCGAGAGATGCGGCGAATCCTCTTCTATGTGTTTTTTTTCTTTTTTATTATTCGTCGACGCGACGATCTATCGCGATTTTATGGAAATTTATTTCGAAAAAACTCGATATAATCGCGACTCTTGCATACCAGAGATTTTATCGATGACACTTGAAATTATGGAAGATAATTGATAATTATCGTACGCGATGGAGACAAAAAAAACGACGAAAAATCGTTTCGAGACACTTTTTAATGTTTCTTTGCACATTGTTCCTGAAACATCGAAAATCTTCGTTATTTCGTTCCATGTTTAATAAACGATTACTTTTTACATTTTTCTCGTCCGAAATTTCACTTTTTTCTTCTGTTGCTTGTTCTAAATGTAAGAAAACGTAGTTTGAACCACCGTAAACTTTCTTCTAAATCTCAATTTTTCTAAAATAGAACGTGTTAATGAATTATTACATTTTATTACATTGTATTACAAATGTCAAATTTTAGTTATCGACCGGTCGATTCCTGTTTCGGCGAAGGGTCGTTGAATTCAGTCTCGCGCATCGTCCTAATAATATCTCGTATCTCAACGTACGCGTATGTGCTCGAATCGAAAAGCTCTCATCTCGCGAAGTCTCGTATTCGCGTTGTCGCGGAGGACTCCTCGTCCGGTTGAGGAATTTAGCTGGTCGCAGCAACGAGAATCATTTTCGCTCTGGTCGCACGCTACTCAATAGCACACAACGCGCGATAAAGTCGCGCGCTCTCTCTCTCTCTCTCTCTCTCTTTCTGCTATCAGAGAGAGAGAAAGAGAGAGGGGGGGGGGGGGAGGGAGAGAACTTTGCGAAGTCGCGGACGAGACTTTAAGGCTGTCTCTCTCTCTCTCTCTCACTCTCAACAACGCGCGGACAAACAAGAGCGAAGCTCATACGTCTCTCTCTCTCTCTCTCTTCCACGCGATTGTAACAATATCTCGGGGCGGACACGAATGATGCACACTGCTCGTCCGAGGACTTGCAAGTTCAAGAGCCTCGCTCAGGGACGTCTCTTTACAAACGTGATAGACTTATATACACACACACACTCATATATATGTATAAAATAGAATGTTAAATATATATATATGTATGTATGTATGTTAAAACTAACACGAGCTCGTTCTTTCTTATTTATCTCTTTATATCTATCCGACTTCTTCTCTTTCTCCGTAAGCGAATTTTTACACCGGATAAGATAGAGAATGCCCGGAGAGGAAACACGAAGATCGGTTCATCGTGCCCTCTCTCCCTTACAATCTTTTTTTTTTTGTTGGCCGAACTACGAAGCCGAGAAAGATGCTGATCGCATCGCGATTTTTCCAGATTCGCCTTATCGGGTCGAATTTTCGTCATTTCTTTGTCCGTTTACTTTCTTCTTTTTTCTTTTCTCGGTGTCCTAGGAAGATTTTTTTTCATATTCGTATGTGGGAAAAAATATTTCTCCCTTCGTGTAACGGGAACTATTATCGGATCGTTTTTTTCTCATAGTTTTGTGAAAGTAATTCGCGAATTCTCGGAGACTTTGATTCGTGGTAAAAAGATATAAAATCGTGATGACTCCGACTATCTATCTTCTTTTTTTCTTTAACGCGGTTCTCGTTTAAAAGGATCGCTCCGCGAGTATCGCCTACCTCAGCGCTAAAAAAATTCGCGCGATCGGTGCGTAATTTTTTGATTTTATCATTTTATTTTTAAAGTTTTTTTTTTTGATTAATGGACTTTGCGTTTGGTGATCGCGATAAGGAGGATGGAATTTCCTCCCTTTTTGTTCGTCGTTCTATTCGCCACGTCGGGATAAAGGAGAAGAAAATTTATTTGCTTCACGACGCACAAAAAACCGAGAATCAAGAATAAAATGTCGGTTTATGCGCAATTTAAACTGCGATAATCGTAGAACGTAGTTTTTTTTTACCGAATGACCGCGTAACATATTATGCCAAGTCGACACTATCCACAGAATCGTCGAAGGTCTCGTTCCGAATCGACGCGAAGAAATTCTTTTTTTTTTCCTAATTTTTTCACACTTTTCTCTTCATTTCTGCTGCGCACAGGATTCTAACGACCGAGTTCCCAACAGAGAATAGCGGAATAAGGCAAAAACCATTGATGCGCGGATTAATTAACCTCGAATAATTTTTTTTTATAAATCCGACAAAATTTACTTCAATTACAAAAAGAAGAAGATATTTTCCACGAATAAAATTGATCGACGAATAGCGTAACGTTTTTCTATTAAATTCAATTCGAATAATTTTGTTTTTTTTTGTTCAAGTTTTTCGGGTGAAAAATAAACGATTTTATTTTTCTCGGTAAGAAATTGATAAGGGGGATGCGATTCCGATGAGCGAGACGGGAATCAGCGGATGAGTTATACCCGATGCGTTATCTTTGGCCGGTGGTCTCGAGTTCTCGTTGCACGGAAGGCAATTTTATACGACGCCCGAGCGTGTGCAAGAACAAGCGCAAAAGTTGGTTGACCGCTACGATAATCCAGATAGAACGCGAAATGTCCGTTCTCTCGCACGAGATACACCCTTTTGCACCGTGGCACAAGCTCAAGAATCCGAACGGTGTAACGTCGGAGTCGGGAAATCTCTCGCGAGAGACTTTCGAGACTCTCGCCTCGTCGGTTTCCACGAACGGGACGAAAACCGCGTACAATCAGCGACACGTGCGTATTCCTTACGCAATTTTCCCTAACTCCTCGTCTCTTCGTAAATTATCTCGACAACAATTTTACGAATAAATCTTGCGTTCGACTCGAAAACCAAAAAAACAAAAACAAACCGATATTTTTGATAAAAAAATAACGAATTACATAATCCCTTTTCTTTTTTTATTAATTCCATTATTTTGTCTCTCAACCATGAAGAAATATCCGACGGCTCGCGAATAATCGTTCATTTTTTTTATACGAACAATTTTTATGTATTTTTGTTTTCTTTGTTTATTCTTCAAATTTGAATATAATTCTGTAGTAAAATCATCGTTCGGGTGAAAACTTGGGGGGTGGGATAAGTGGACAAAATCGATGATCGTCGCACCGGTACACATCACGAAAATATAAGGGATGATCACGATTAATATCAACCCCCAACCTCCGTTCAACCCTCCCCCCCTGGGCGTAAGTGTAACTGACCATCCCCCGATTCTCAGCACTGCGTTATCTCCGTTTTCTTCCTATCCCTAACCCGTACATATACATATATATATAATATATACATATATAGTTTCACAACTTGTATACGTACGTTTCACAAGCGAAAATATCAAAAGTGTCTCGCGGACGCTTTCCAATAAATTCGTTATACTCCACTGTCACAACTTTTCACACACATGAGAAACAACATAAAACAACAAAAAAAAAATGAACGGAACACGCGCGCACTTTGATACGAGCTTCGCTGTCGAGTCTCGTTTCTGTTTTTTTTTCAGGGGGTGGAATGGAACGAGGAAAAAAAATTAGCGTTTCAAGATTATTCGATGAAACAAAAAAAAATGTTCCTCGCGTTATTATCGACCTCGAGTGGAACGATCGGTATATTAACGACGACACGATTTTTTAATTAACGAACAACTGTGTTATAACGATTATTTATTTATTGTTTGTATTTTGCATATAGCTATGTATATATGGACTTTATATATATATATGTGTGTATGTGTATATATATATATGTATTTTTATTTTATGGTATCGGAGGTTGTTTTAAAAATGATTATTTATTTTTATTAAGCCACGACGGCACGCGTGAGATGCGTAAACGCCTCTCACTCCGATCCTTCTAGGCCTGTGTTCTGGCCAAGACTAACTCGAGCGCTCGGTTCCTGCAGCCCTCGGCGGCGCGCGCTCTCTCGTTCCCTCCCTCTCTCTCTTTCTCTTTCTCTCTCTCTCTTTCTCCCTCGGTCATCCCTCCGCGCCACATCCGCGGCAGGCCGAAAAGCGAGGCAGAGCGAGAGAACCCACGGAAGCGCGTACTGCCAGCGACCGTGTGTGCCGCTCGACACGCACTTTTCAACCCCGGCAAAATTATTGCCTGTTTTAGCCACCCTTTCGTCACGATGAGACGATCAACGAAAAGAATCCGAGTTTCTTGCGATTTCGCCAAGTTTTAAGATTCGTTGATTATTCTTGATTTAATTTTTGTTTTGAAAAATAAACGAAAATTGGGAGATTTTGTAGAACAATAGACGAGACAGTTACGATCAAATGGTTTAGTGGTGGATGAACTTATTTTCTTCGCGATAAAATGTAAATTTATTTTTTTTAGATTTTTAGGGTTGTGGAGTTTGATTTAAGGGTAGATCGATGATTTGGTGAGGAGTGCAATTTCAGAATTGATAATTTGGGTTTTGGTAGGAGAAGGAATTGTTATTGAAGCGAAGAGTCTCGCAGTGACAAAATTTATTCAGCTAGAGGCGTTTCGTGCCCGTAGAGTGGCGCCGCCTTGCGGCGAAACTGACGCTCTCGGCGTTGGAACGCGGGGGTGCTCTCGCCCTCTCTCGCTCACCCTCATCCCCACCACGACGACCAACCACTCGGGAGATTCGAAGCCACTTTCTCTCTTACTCTGTCGCTTCTTTCCATTCTCTCTCTCTCTCTCTCTCTCTCTTTCTCTCTTCCCTCCCTCTCTCCTTTTCACCCTCGTCGTCCGCAGCTTCGCTTCTTTCTTGCTCTCCATCGGCCGTTCGCTTTCACTCGTTTCTCACTCGACGCGCTCACGCGGTGGTGGGGGTAGAAATTCCGAACCGTATCGGGGGATGCTGCGATCCCCGCGCGTATTTATCGGAAGTATCGGTGACTTCAACGGCCTGATCGGAAAGAAGGGTGCGCATCCCGTGACTCTGTACGCTTAACACGTGATCTAATCATAGACTACCCATTAATCTACGCCTTTATATATATCAACATCGATCCATTCACTGATTACATCATTATTTTAACGCAAAATTATTTTTTTTCTCAATACTTTTTATAAATTACTCGTAATTAAGATATACGGCGTATTCTCGACATGAAAAATGCGCGAATACAAAAATACACGTGACATTTCTCAAAAAAAACGTCTTCTTTTCAATTAACCAAAAATTTAACAACAATTATATTTTCCTATCACCTTTTTTCGAAAATGATTTATAATTTGAAAAAATATATTAATATTTATCGATATATAAATTTTCAATGACAATACGCCCCAAGTGCGGTTCACCCTAACATTTTCGAAAGGATTAAAAATGATTTGACGGATGAGACGCCAGTAGGATTTGCGAATAAAAATTCATAAAAGTGAACGGGGGATGTTTTATGAATCTTGAAGGGTGGAAATCATCGAACTATCAGACTGTGGGATAAGCCAACTCGGTGTGGAAGCCTATACGTGTGAGTATATATATATATATATACATATATATAGTTGCCTTTGGGATGCCGGTGGATCATCTCGCCGCGCGGCCGCGCGTATCGGGAGTCAAACCTCGAGAATCGCGCTGGAGGGGGGAGGGACTGGTGAATGCCGCGTGGGGCGAGAAAGAGAGAGAGAGATCAACGGCGCGCGCCAAGTAGAAGGGGTTTCGTGAGAGCATGCGCCCGAAAGGGGTGAACCTAAGCGCAGGTTCTGACCCTCCGTCGTTCTCCCCACTATCGGCCACCCCTATCTCACAATATATACCACACGGTCTTGGTTCTTCCACGAGAGCTCGCGACAACGTCTTCGTACCTTTTCTTTCTATCTTTTTATCATTTTATCTTTTCTTCACATATCGTAACATTGTTCGAGCGAGAATCGGCGACCCGACTTTGGTCGTACGTAAAAATAAATTATCGTGCATTCTAAATGACTGGAACGTTTCAAATTTGACCGCAACATTATCTTCATATTCGACAAAATCATATTTGTGATTAATCTTTCAATTTGATTCGATAAATTATTGTTTAAAAATAATAAAAAATTAATTTCTTTGTAACGAAATGGAATTGTGATCGTTACGGTGAATCGTATAACCCGATGCTTGGCCTATCGCTATAATTTGCGTAAAATGAATTTGCTATTTATACGAAATTGTAGAGAATCGAATAGAAACGTTTTCTTTTTTTGTTCCTACGAAATGAAAACCGATGCTTATCCTCACGATTTATTTCGAGTTTCCGTATTACCGTCGCGCGACACCCGTCGCGGGCACGAAATCGATAAGATTTCGTTTCTCAGAGTCGAGGTGAGATATACAGCCCGGCTCTTCGAATACCGAGGGAACGCGATATCGCGATATCGCGGGAGTGGGGGTTCAATGGGAAAGAGGGATGGGGGATTGGGAGTGGGAAACGACGCGGAAGTTCCTGTTTCCTGAGATTTTCCTAGCAAATACCGACTTCCTGCTGCCTCCGATCTCACTCTGCCGGGTGCGTTGCTGATTCAAAGCGTAAAAGAGGAACGGAGAGAGATGCGACCGGTGTGAGAAACGAGAGAAACGCTTCTGCTCCCTCACGCACTTAGAATACTTATAAAAAAAAGGGATCGGATTCGATCGATATTTTCACAAAATCTTTTCACTCGTCACGTTGGTTAACTTAAAAAAAAATACGAAAATCGAATTGCACGATTTTATTGAACCGCGACCACACGAGCGTGTCCTCAAAACCGAGAAAAATCGCCATAATGAATAAAGTGCGTGACGGTGGAAAATGCGCGATGCGAAATTCGTCAAATATTGTTATATTTACCATATACGACTTTCACGTACACGCATCGTAGGATACGACACGCAAATACGTATCTCGTAATTTTGCAATCTTGCATTTTTTTTAAAGCAAAAAGACGAAATAAAAACATCGGGCTCGAGTATAAGCTTACAAAAGATAATATATATTTTCGGAAGAGAACGAGCTTGGAATTTCGTAAATTCGATAAAAGGAAAGTAAATAAAAATAGACGGGTATATTTTGAAATGAAATTCGAACAAAAATTCCAACGCCATTAACGCGTTGATATTATTAATTTTCGCGACAGTGCGAAACTGTCGGGTTGCTACTGAGAGGGAGGGGGGATTTTGATAATGGCTGAAAATATAGTTCAGGCACGCTTCCGGCAATAAGAAACGCATTAGTCGAGCGGCTATTCGGGGTGCATTATTTTTACAAGCCACGCACACACACACAAACCCACACACACACACATATATATATATATATATATATAGACATTGAGCGATACGTGGCTTCGTACAACACGGTTGGCACTGTGAAATCGAAGCGAAATCATCTCGCTCGCGTTGTCGAGCTCGCGACCGTTTCGGCATCTTCCATTTCCCTAATTACCCATTGTTTCCGTTTTCTCGCATTTAATGCCCGTGTCTCGAGAATACGAATACGACCATGATTTGACGAGCGTACACAAAGAACACATATGTATACGCGTATATATGAGCTGCTCGTCGAACTCTCCGAGCTGTTCCGATACAAATCCTTTCACGAAAAGCATTAACGCCTCTACATATATGCACATATTCATATGTGTGTGTGTATGTGTGTTTGTGTGGGTGTGTATATACATATATAGTGGCACTCGTGGTCTAGTATATAACTTGTCTCTTTGGTGTTAGCCACTTTAGCTCGCTCCGGTCGGTTCACCGATCGTAACGAGTGGCAATGTAGGCCAGGATGTCCATGGGATCGTATTTCGCCTTACGTGCGACACACGAAACGGTGGCCGAGTCATAGAAGGAATAGGCGATTACAAGGGATATGGTACTCTGTATTCTTGGAATTCAAGGTAACGTCTGTCTCGTTTACATACGTTTGATGCTTCTCGCTCTACCATCTTATTATTTATCTTTCGTATCAATTTGTTTTTTTTTTTTCTTATTTCTTCTATTTAATCGTTAATAATACGATTGGATAAATATAATAATTTTTATTGAAAAAGCTAAACTTTTTTTGCGACAACGGTTTTTTGAATTGTTTAAAAAATTCTTTTTTTTTCGTTTTTCTTGACACTGTAGTTTTGCGTTAATTAATATTTGAGAAGATGAGAAAGCTTGGAGTATATTAACCAACTACGGCTGTGATGCTATTCATGTTCCGATGAATTCGTATAGAATTATGAATTTTTCACAACGGCTTTAATAGCTGATACATTGTCAATTTCGACAAAGAACTTTTTGAGATGATCTGACAAATTTCAGATGCAAGTTTAATTCGAAACGTCGAATTTCGTCGGGACGACGGGAAACGACAGATTCGTATTTCGTTATTTTTGAATTCGTCATCCTGTCATCTCTTGTATTTTCTTCTATAGATATACATATATCTTTGTAGCTGTGTGTGTGTCTGTAATTTCAGGGGCTGTGCACAGTGCATAGCGAATAATAACGCTCTGTTAGTACGAATAACAACCTTTCCATAAATAAACATGTTAAGTTTGTTAATGGCTTAATGAAATATCGAAAAAATGTCGAAAAAAGTTAATAACGTAGAATTATGTAGATTAAAATTAAGATTTTTTCTTAACGACGTCGAATTTCAAATAGAAGTATCGAATTGGTGTCACCATCGTGCTCTTATCGAAATGATTTATGAATTTAACGTCTCGTACTTCCTGGCACAAGTTACGTATTTTAAGATTATCGATGAATTATTTAAAAGTAGTAACGAACATTTGATCGATCCATGATGGGAAATATTGTGACAATCATCGAATTGAACAAAATGTTATTCAAATATACAATTTCCTTTACGGTATATAGACCAAAAATTATCGATCGATTAAATATCTATAAATTGTTACACCGCGTACACTCGTTGCGTAAAATCTTTCGGTGTGGAAACGAACGAGGTCGAAAATTTGTCAGGCAAAAGTATCTCGTAATACTGACGTTACGTGCGTAATGAAAATGTGCGGTATACGCAATAAAATACGAAACATAAAAAAGAAGAATTTGTTTATTTAATTCTTTTTTTTTCAATAGTTCCCCGTAAGGGAGATTATGTTGTGGAAAAACGCGATGTAATTTGTATACGCATTTGTACAAACATGCGTAATTACGAGAATCATGTAAATGCTTCCACGTTGAATTCTACGAAAACCATGCGGTTGATAAAACAAAAACAAAAAACACACAATATTTGGATACCAATTTTGACACTCGTGTATCGATATAACAACGAGGAAGATATAAGAAAGACGAATAAAAAATAAAAAATTGTTACGAATTCGAAGGAAACGAGGATTTTGACAAAATTTGGAAATTTTCCTGAAATTTTTCAAGACGTTTCTTCGTGAATGTCGTACGGAAAAGTATCATCCGTAAACATCGAACGGTAATTGTCTCTCGATGTTATAAGAATCGTTACGAAGATTATGGATATATGTCGTCAAAAAACATGATGACAAATAACGAAAAAAAACGTTTATTGATTTTTGTATTTCAGCGTTTATGGACGTGTGTACACTCCAGTGTGTGTATAAACCGCGATTCCAAGAAAATTGTAAATTCGAACGATAAACTTCGTTGGCTACTCGCGTTCTCATTTTGATTACGATGCAGTTTTTTGATTTATCGGTTTTTGTTTCATGTATACTCGACGTTCGAATCGCGATTCAACCGAAGTTTTTTACCTATACCTACACCTGGGATACCACTTCGTGCTTGGGTTGAAATTATTACCTGAAAATTCATAGATCAGCATGTCGTCTCGTGTTGATATCCGGTTTGATCGGACGGAATCGCGACGGAAATTTATTATTTTGTATATTTCTGAGTAAAAGTCAATAAAAGCAAAAAACTTCATTATTTCTAGTTGTTTTTTACCGATCAAATTGTAACAATCCGACAACAAAACGTGATAATTGAGTTCTATGGGAGATTTCAGATTCCATAATCCTGTGACAAAGTCTTTTTCGACAAAAATAAAACATTATCCTTAGCTTCACTAAAAGTGTTGAAATTAAATTACGAATGTCATCGACAATTATCAAAGGTCGTAAATTTATTCTTGTCCAGAAAGACTATTGAGCATTTGCTTAATCACAAATTTCTCGTACAATACGAATATCGTATTTTTTATTTCCATTTCTTGCAATTTGTCGCTCAAAAGGCGGCATAAATAAAAAAAGAACTCGCCTCGATAATTTTATTAACGAAATTGAGAAACGAGACGAGAAAAATATTTCCGCTATTCATCGAATATAAATACTCACCAGAAATTAATCAAAGCGTTACCACGATTATTTCAAACAGTTTCCGTCCAGTCGCTCATCGATTCCATTGCCCAGAAAACATCATTGGTTAAACAACAAAATTTTACGCAGCGTTGACTCCAACGTCATCGTTTGTCGTTTGATCGATATGATAATGACGAATATCTAATTGCTATAAACATATAAAGACGTTATTTCTGGAGAATAAATAACAATAATGGAAGAACTAGACTGTCATAATGAGATAATTACGTATTCGGGTAAGAGCGTTTCGAATTCGGTTAAGAAAGCATGTGAACTACCTCAAGTTTGAGCCCTGGTGGTATCGTGAACGGTCACGAGTGTACTGACGACTGTGGAGGGGAGGGGGGTGGGGGCACACAGGCCTGGAACGTCACTGATGACAGTCGCTCGGATTCCCTCTCTCTCTCCTGTCGTATACACGTTCTTGTCTTTAGGGACGTCTTGAAACGAGTTAGTATTTTTTATCGTACGATTCCCTCTATGCTTTAATAAATAATCGTGGCCCTATAATAATTCCCTTATTCACATAATTTGTGCTTATGCGGGTGGGTAACCAAATGTTTTGGCTATTCGCGAACGTGTCTACTTTTCTGTATTTCTCGTCCCGTAAATATTATTTTCGTTGTACCGAGTTAAGACTTTGTAGTATTTTGTCGGAATTGCAACGAATTTTTCGATTTTGTGAGGTGGACGAGTTTCCTTGGCTGCCTCTCTCTTTCTGTCTTTTTCGCCTCGATCAATCTGCGAGGGTCGTGCATCTCCTCGTGTGCGAACCTGTGTCGGGAAATGACATGTGAGAATTTACGTGCGACTTTGCCTTGCTACGAAAGGCAACCGGTGGGGTCTCGGCAAAATAGGACGGCCATAGGGGAATAAATATGAGGCGGAGATCAGGGCGGCGATGCTATTCTCATCGAACAACGATTTTCGTGGTTGAGGCAACGATTTTATTCTCTCTCTGTCTCTCTCTCTCTCTCTTTCGCACACACATAAACATACACACGTGTTCAAGGTATTATTGAGGAAGATGATTCAATCTCCAAAATTATTTATAAGATCGGTAATCAAACTATAAATAATAATAAAATATAAAAAAATCATCGACACTAATAATCGATCATCGACACGGCAAAACGTTCATTTTTCAATGAATGGCTTATTCATCGGTATGAGCTCTTTTGTGACAAAAATAAATAAATAAGTAATAACTAAAATAAAATAATTCGATATATCGTGTTCTTCGAGTAGTGAGGCAAAGTCAGAAACGCGTGTATCACCGTGCATTTCCACGATGAAAATTTCAACGAGCACACATGGAGGGTAACCCGCAGGTGTCTCTACGAGTCACGCGTGATGGCGGAAGAAGAAAGACAGTGAGAGGCCAAGACCACAAGGTACGCAAGAGGTGGACGGAGAGAAAAAACTATATATATATATATATATATATATATATATACATATGTTTGTATGTATATATCTATATATGTGTGTATGTGTATAATAAACACAGTAAACAGAGTCGAGTGTGTTAGGCAGAGGTGGGAGTCACATTCCCGCTGAGATTAATTCAGAGCAAAGAGGAATTTAGCACCTATCTCTCGGCGGCCATCGCTACGGTATAAGCTAGAATATCCCGCGCGCGCGACACGAGAGGCGCACATACAGGAGAGTTCTCGCCCGCTATAGTACACGAATGCACTCGGCGCTGCGGAGCGCTGCAACTGCATCGCCTCCTCCCGCCCCCAACCCCGCACTTTCCGTCAGTTCGTCGTTTCTCCCCTCTCTATCTACGTCGTGTCCCTCTCCTACCCCTCTCGTCTCTCCTTTCCACCCACTTTACCCCCCCCCCCCTCCCTCATGGACTGTTGTACTGAAGCGTTTTCGAGCAATTATTTCAGCAACATTGCAAAACAATCGCTACTGCTCGAGCCACGACCAGTGCCAACGGCAATAGTGTATACCGCATTTATATATATAGGTTGGCTCGCTGGATCATTGTAATAGGTGGACGTGCCGTAGCAGCGAGAACAGCCAGCATCAAGCACTAGCGGTATGGAACGTAGCACCAAACGGCATGGTGCGCCAACGACTCGAATTAAATAAATTGTTTCGAATGACGAAATCGAGCGTGTTTGGAGTCGCGAGCAGGAGAGCACCCCCCCCCCCTGCCCCTCCTCCTCGGTACATAACAATAACCGCGAATTTTCGTTCTAAATCGCATCGCTGAAGTCGCCGCGGATTGGCCAAGTTTTTGATGATAGCCTCGACGCGATGGAGAGCTCGGTGAATTGAGAGTGGGGAGGGAGAGGGGAGGACAATCAAAATTATACCACCGAAAAAAATTTGGTAA
The DNA here is from genome assembly GCA_946811545.1 of Netelia fuscicornis. Classification (NCBI taxonomy): domain Eukaryota; kingdom Metazoa; phylum Arthropoda; class Insecta; order Hymenoptera; family Ichneumonidae; genus Netelia; species Netelia fuscicornis. Next base: position 14,359,300 of record OX328011.1, on the reverse strand, counting down.
TTTCTGTTTCGAATGAAATAATATTCGTCGCATTTTTATTTTTAAATCAATTCAATGAAATTTTTAAATTAAATAATAACATTGCAATATATAATTGTTTTTTAAAATGTTGATAATAAGTATTATGATTTTGCGTCGTAAAAATTTATTGAAATTCATCACGAAGAATTATTTTGTGATGCAAAAATTATGATTACCATTAGTTTCTTATTCTTCTACATCTTCTTCTAATGAATATTACAATTTCTTCTTTGAATAATTATGCACATTTATATTTGAAGAAAGTGTAGTTGAATGGTTTTTATTTCGTGAAAATAACTGTAGCCAATATGCGATGACGAGCGAAGTGTTCCCCCTTCTGTCGACCCTTTTTCTTGAGTGAGCATCGGGGCGAAACCGAGATATATCGCTAGAGACACATATAATAAGCTGCTTAATAATCAATGCGCGCGAGTCTCTCTCTCTCTCTCTCTCTCTCTCTCTCTCTCTCTCTTTCTTTCTTACTCGCTCACACTCACTCTTTCTTTTTCGCTCGGTACAACAATAATTATAATTCGGGAACGAGAAGAATAGAGGGAACGAGTATGCAAAGAAGCACACGAACCAGAGAGTCCCGAACTGGTTTCAGACAATGACGTCTACTCTCTCGCCCCGCGCGTTTCTCTCGTAGAGCTTTGCGAAAGAGAAGAGAGCAACGCAGAACAACGAAACATAGCCAAGCATCGAGAGAGCCAGAGAGGGGTATAACTATAATAAAATTATATATATACGAGTCTAACTCGCCCGGACATTCTCGTCGTTGTCGCTTTGATACGCTCTCGATTATTTCATAATTTCGATATGCTAAGCATCCTTCGTGTATTCGTTAGGGTGGCTACTCTCTCTCTCCCTCTCTCTCTCTTTCTCTCTTTTCTCCTTTTAATCTATCTCGTTGAAACGCAATGTCGAGGATCGTAACGAGAATCTGCATCTTTCTCACGTTCAAATGACTCGCAACGAGTCCCAACGTACAAATTCACGCGTATATTTTAATCGGCGCGAGTGATATATTTGCAATTTGGCGCATAATTAATTTTCATCCGGCCGGGAACTACCTATACTTCGGTTCGTTGCGATTTTCTTTTATTCGGGTCGCAGATATACGTTGAATATTTTAGATGCGATTTGAAATTAGTTCGAGGGGGAAATCTGTCGTTACGCATCATTAAAAATCAATCTTATCTGTTTTTTCCATGTTTTCTAAACATTGAAATATTTTTTTATATCAATACCAATCGATGCATTCAATTTGGTTTTAATGAAAAATTTGTCGTGATTTTGATCGAATTGATTGACGAAAATTAACGATGATAATTCATAATTAAACACGTTCTTTCGATGATTCGAAACGTTTCAATTATAATAAATCGCGAGTATGTTTAAAAACCAGTATTTACAATATTTGCAAATTTTGTCAAATCCAAACACTCGTTATAATTAACAAAATTGAATTTTACTGCAAAATCGAAAGATAGCCCGATTTTCAAATTTCCCCAAACAAAAATCAACGTTGGCAGATGAGCAAATCACGGCGAATAAAGAAAGAAAAAGAAAAGAAAAGATATTTCGTGCAACCCTGAGAGCAATTTCGGTACCAGCGGTGCGTCGTTTCGTAAACAGGAAGTGGGAAAGAATTTTCCTCTCGTGTTCTTTTTCACGTCGTTGTCGAGAGATATGCTCACCTTCTAGCTTCGCCACGCTGCGCATAAAACGGAATACTAAATAATATACATATATGTACAAACGCATATCCTGGGAACACTCGAAGCTATCTGTCAATCCGGACAGTGAATTCAAAGAGATTCGGATTAATGGCTCGCATCCTCGATCAGGAAGGATCGCATCCGGACGCTCGATTCAGCAGTGAAAAAAAACCCCACGGTACATTTTTATACACAGACGCGCAGTCACACAGAACGACACAATGAGAGGAAATATCCGAGATATGCAAATAGTCGCCCGACGTTCCCGATCATCTTCGAAGGGGTAACATTCTGCGGCGAGAAATCGAGAGAAACGATACGCACGGGGATGAGAGACCGCCGGCCATCGTCGTCGCATTGGGGTAGAAGTGTATCTCGCGGCTGTGCCAAGAGAGGGAAGGGATGAAGAGAGAGAGAGAGATGAGTCGGGAGGAGGTTGTCGCCAAGCGTGGAAGGGTTCGAAGACGAACACATGTTCCGTAAATTTGCATACCTCCCGGTCATTTGCATACGAAGAAATTTGCATCGTCCGTGCATTTGCCAGGGCGAGACGTGAGGATATGGGGTGCGAGTGAGAAAGGGCGAGGGAGGGGGGAGAAGGAGAGTGGGTTAGGCGTTCTCGGCAGCGGAAGGACGAGCTCTTCTTTCTCTCGCTCATCTGCAGCGACGGAAAGGGAGAATAGACTATCATATATATATCTAAATATTGAAAGGATATCGGCGCGAGGAAGCGAGACAAAAGACGTAGAGGGTGAAGAGAGCAAATGCCATGCGTAACACGGGGCGAGGAAGAGCCCTCGATAGAAAGAATAATACATTAAGGGGTAAAATGCCTACTAATGCTTTTATACTGAGGGACTCCATCGGATAATTCTATTTTTTTATATTCTATTTTAGTTTTCACTTTTTTTTCTCTGTCATGGACCATTGTGGGAAATGAATCTAATGTATTTTTTCTACCGATTTTTCCATCCCAGGATCACGATTCGCATGTGTCTCATCGTGTCTGTTTGGGTGTTACCGTCGTCACGTCGAGTGCTCGTTGACGCGATCGATTAAGAAGAATGTGTTTTGTCCCGAAAGATGCTGTGGGAAATTGTTTTCGCGTTCTATTCGGTCGAATATATTTTACCCTGCTGAATTTTTGGATAATCGGACCAAACGTATCGTTAAATAAATTTTTGCCGTACGATAAATCAGTTGAGAAAATATAATTGGTACATCAATATTATTCGTTTTTACAATTTTACAAAAATGATAAATTGTATAATTATAGATTATAAAAATCATCAAAGTAAGAAGAACACTTGAGAAAACAAGTTTAATTTGTTTACGCTAGTGGACGTTTTATTTAAATGAAGATAAAGTAAATAAAATGATGTAAAACCGATTTTTTTGTGTATTTGACCCAGATATTTGTATGTATCGGGAAGTATAGCCATATATATATACATATTGAGTAGGATATATGTGTACAATGTCGGGGCGAACGTGAAACGCGAGAATAACCTGTGGCTCCGGGGGATTGCTTCGACAGGGCTGAAAATTCTTCGAGGTTCGAGTATGTCCCCCTGCCCTCTTCGATCTATAAAAGTGTTTCTACCTGTCATTCTTTGTGGGATGAATCAGTCGGATTCATCTCTATGGCACGCACAATCCAATTTCGTGGCATCCCCGTGGAAAAATCATTATTTCCCCGACATATAGAAAATACACTTGTATAAATGGAAATTATTTTCCATACAAATATGAATTTCAATATCGGAAAAGTTCTTTTATATTTTTTACTAATAATTGATTGTTAGTTGGCCAATAATTTATTAAAATCTGACAGCTAAGATTAATTGTTGGTTACTAATTGTAAGACATTTTTTGTTGAAAACGTATTTTGAGCCTTTTTCGTAATTTTTCTCCGCTTAACGATGACAGTTGAAACAAGAAAAAATCAAGTTGTCCTTTTTATATATACAATTATATACAGATATATAGAGATGGGTGAATATCGCCTTCCAACGTTCGTATCCAGACGAGACGCGACCCACGCATATTTATTTTCGTCTCCACCCCAAAAAATACGAAACACAATGAACCTTAGGGTCCTACCTGCGTCTCGTTCCTTCACGCGACATACCCCAACGACTTTCTCGATCTTGATTTGCCCGCATTGATCGGTTACGATCGGTGAACGCGAGGGTGTGTATTCTGTAGATATATATAGATTTGCTCCTGATGGTCCGGACAAAAGACCCTCGTTCCACACCTTACAACTGTAGAGCCCTTTCTCTCCTATAAACACAATTTGGAATGAAGTTGCCATCGAAAACCGGAGGCGGACAGAGGGAAAGAAAGAAAAAAAAAAACGTGTAGAATGAATATATACCTGAAAAAGCATTTTTCGTTGGAAAAAAGTCCACGAGGCAACTATGTGTGTTGCCTCGTGCCTGCACGCGCCGTTGAAGGATCGAGAAAAATCATAAGATCGGAATCACTATAGAGCCATACAAACTGGTGGCAATCTGTACGAAAATTCGAAACAAAAACATTAAACGTTTCCTTTATATTGTGAAAATTTACAAATTCAATTTATTTATTTTATATTGATAATTTTGGGAACTGTTCGGATTGGAAAAACTAAAAATTTCGCATGGATTGGATAAAAATCGATTTATCGCTCGGCAAATTGCATCTGCTCATCAAACTTAACGTTGTATTTTTTGCGTCGAAAGACGGATCGTTCACTCATACGAGCTTCTAGTCGCACGTATGATATTAAAACCTATACGTGTATATGCGCGTAAAATATATAGCCCGTCTTTGAATTTTGCCGTGTCGGCAGAGCGAGTGTTTGGTTCACATCGTCGTGTGGAAGCAGCGTAGAAGCACGTAGGCAGCCGTAACATGCCCCGGAAATATTCTAAAATATGCAGATATTAGCGGAACGCGATGCTAATCCGTGCTCATCGATCCGGCAACCCTTTTCCAGAGCCCAGAACGATGATGATGATGACGATCGAGTCTATGGTATAAGCATATAGCATATATGTACAGGTGATAGTCCAACGATGCGTATAACCAGCATAGCGTTAGAAAACGTCGACCTTGGCGCGATGTTCCCTCGCCCTTTCTTCACCTGGTCCAATAGTAGCCAACCCCTTTACGTTTCTTGCACATGCATCATCGCATTGTGTATCGTACGAATTCTCAGCTCGCGGGCACGTAAGACCCGCGAAAAACTACCCCCTGCGTCTTCCACCTCTCTTATTTACTTTCACGAAACATTCGGCTAATACAAATTGCTCTTAACAAAAATTGACAAAGAAATATTAGTTTTATGATTTTTAAAAATTATATTTTAAAGATTCTTGATATTTAATTCGATTTTTTATTCTGGAATTGTAACTTTTTAATTATCTCGTCATTTTTCGACAAGTTTCATAGTGAATTAAAAAATTTATATGGGAGAAAAAATCAGCGATTTATTCATCGAGAGTTTATGAGAATTTATTTGAAAAAAAAAAACGTTCCATCTGGTGATCCGAATTACCCGCATTTTCATCAGACTCGTTCGTTCGTACGTACGCGTATCTTTGCCCCAGGTACGCACTGTATATATCTATACCTACCTATATCTCACGTCGACGACGTGCGTTCGGTTCTTCGCTTCGCATGCGTTGGCACGTATCCCTCCACATAACTACACTCACGTACAAAATATATATACAATATAGTGGTAGTAGGTCGGTATATACCTACCTTACTATCCTGATCGTGGATATGGTAATTTCACCGGCATCGCCAGATATGTAAATAAGTTAGATTTGAGTTCTGTTGCGGCATAGCAGCAACAGCGAGAACGATGAGCTGAGCAACGAGGAAGAGCGTGTGCTGAGTTCGATGGGAACTATTACGTGCTCTCTTATGAGAGCGAAAAAGCCTGTACAAAGAAGGCAGAAGGGATGTATCATACCTACACATACGCATACGTATATAAATATGTATATATATATAAATTATATATATATATATAAATATAGCAGGCTCTTGGGGCTAAGCGCCTTAGTGACCGCGCACGTATGATGATCCAGACCGCGGCATCGGATCCAGATTTATTGGTTCCTACGAGAGTCGCGTTCGTTCTTCGTAAAACTCACGATATACCCTCCCCGTATCCACCCCATATCCGAAGGACACCGGTGAGAACGGAAGCTTCGGATTTTACGATCTTGATTCGAAATTATACGTACGCGCTGAGTCACCCTCGAGCATTTTTTTTTTTAACACACGAGGAAGTATTTGGTAAAAAGAAGTCGTATTGAAATTTAAGATTTTAAAAGACATGTTTTTATACAAATTCGTCAAATTTTTTAGCATCGAATGCTTGTGTTTTTGAGCAATGTTTGAAACGAAGGAATTTTTCTTTAACGTTTTCGTGAAAAAAGAAAGTCGGGACGTATTTAAATGTAGGTATTGTTACGACGTGTCGCACGATGTTATTTTCTCGCGAAATGTCAACATTGTCGAAATTCCATTGTTTCGAAAAAAAAAAAAACTTTGGATCGAGTTGACTAGTCGAATCTTTTCGATCTTTTCTTTTTTAACTTTTAAAGTGATTTCGATCGATAATCTTGAGTGAGAAAGATATGATGATAATGTTGTATTTACTCGTCAGATTTCTCATTGACATTCGTATAGATCGAGTTAGGTCTTATATAATTTATCGTTGGTTATCGCAATCTCGTAAATTCGGACATTTTCTTTAAAAAAAATGTTGATTCGACGATCATTTAGAAAGTTTCTGAAATTTCGACACGATTGAACGAAAATTCCGTTTAATTTCATTCGAAACAAACCTTCCGCTATGAGGAAGCGGGAACACACTCGTATACAAGTGTAATAAAGCCACTGTCGCGAATATACCGAGAAACTGTCCGTTATTTACCAACTTGTTCGAAAAGATAAATTGATCATGTGTTTTATTTATTTCTTTCCTGCACAGTCAACAAGCTCGAGTTGTAAAGCCATGAATAAATAACTTTAAACCATGAAGGAGAGAAAAAAAAATAAAGATTCGGCCATTGTTCCACCGGTGGCCTCGGAGTCGAATTTATTATATGATACACGTCTTATTTTTGTTAGCCTCGAATTTATAAGCCCCCCCCTCCCCCTCCCCCTCTGACTATCGCAATTGATTTTATTATTATAACTCGAAAGTTTCCTGCGTTCGAATCGTAAAATCGCGTCTCGATTATTTCGTGAATTCGGCGTTTTAAATTCAAACATACAAATATATTTATTCAAGAAAATACCCCGCTGAATTCATCACGTGCACAAAATTGCGTATATCCAACGGTTTATACGAAAACTCGAATTAATTTCATCACGTAAAATAGAAGGTTTTACGTTTATCCAAGTTTTTCATACGCGTGCGTACCTGAGCGACGATATATCGGTTGAATGGTAAAGGACGAAGGAGAATAAAAAATAAAGAAACGTAAAAATAAAATGAATTTGAAAAAAAATCGTAAAGAAGAACCAGTTCGGCAAACTATCAAAGGCACGCATCCATACCAGCGGAGTTTCTGCCGATACGCACGTACGCGACTTGCATTAGCATAAGAGTCGCGATGCGACAGTATTGTAAACTTTGTATACGGGGCGCGGATAATGCGACGAGGGAAGGAGGGAGACATCGCCTTGTTCATGTACGTATAGCGTCGTGGCTATCAAAAAAAAAGAAGGTACGCGTAGAGAGGGCTGCTGGTTGTACACAAGCTGCGATCTATCATCGGTTGTAAAGCGTGGTAAAAATTCAAAGCGAAAAATCAGCCCCCCCCCCCTCTGGTGCCCTGCCGGTCCGATAAACCGGCCGATAGTATCAGTGTCCACTTGGAATAATTCAATCGTAACGAGGTCGAAAGGGGAAATACTCGCTACGTAACTTTGCTTTTCAGTATGTGTTCTTCTTTTTTTTTTATACAAATACGCTCGGAAATTCATCCAATCACGATACAGATTTTTTTTATTTTGATTTTTATTTACTTTTTATTTTATTTATTATTGATGAATAAATACAGACGACTGGTAATTTATGTTGGTTTTTAAGAAAAAAAATATTGAGAAGAGTTTACGGGACGTTTGGTTGAATTTTAATGTGAATTATTTATTTGTTTCGTTTTTAATTCTTTTCGTGCAATGAGCGATCAACACTCTTATCGCAATCGATGCAATCTATTAAACGTAATGTTATGAATTACGTTCTCTTTCGTAGAAGGCTTATCGGTCGTAAACCGTGAATTAAAAGTTAACGAAAATTCACGTTTCGAACGATTTATCGTAACTCGTAATGCTCCGTATATTTTCGTTTCCGTTTGTTTTTTTTATCGTGCATGACGTATGCGACACGGGAATGCGGATCTCGATGAAAGGTCGTGAACGCAATGAAGTCAAAGACGTACGACAAGCTCCGTTCAATGAGACAACGATAATAATAATTTTCATCAAAAAAATCGTATCCTTGAGGAATTTTTTGACATAAATCGGCCAAAAAATAAGAATTCATCCGATTAAAATCGTTACTCCGCGGCTCTCGGTATTCCTGACTTCGAGTGTGCAAATTCTTCAAACCACGAAAGCTCATCCGTTGACAAATTCCTCGACCATCGCCAAATATTATCCACCCCCCAAAATTGTTCATTATTCCTAGAAATATTCGCCCATGGCCGTACAGTCTAACGACATATGTTACTATCTCTTAATACACGTACGGGTCGTTAATTATATCGTGCATAAAATGTAATATATATTTGAACGAAATAATTGGATATATCGCCGACATGTTTATGCGTTGCACGATATAAGTCTTCGGGTATTGTTCTCGTCAGCTGCGCCAGTTCGCAAACTTCCTCTCTGTTTCTCTGCTTATATCATAAATCTATATCTATATAACTATACATAAACACGCAAATACACATACGCACATAAATACACACATATTTATACACACGCACATAAAAATAAGTACACACATATATATATGTATATATAGACGAGTATACGTTGGCTGGCGTATTTGCACACTATGTATCGATAAGAATCTCGTCTTCACCTTTTTGCCACCGCGAAGAGAGAAACGTGGCACGGTGAGGGGCGATGCATCGATTCACAATCAGCCGATCGATCGATAGATCGGGTATAGAGATAATGCACTCGGTGAGCGCACGCGGAGCGCGTATAGTGTAAAACGGGAGAGAGGTGCCGGTGTGGCACCTGCTCGCACGGTGTGAGCCCCCTCTCCAACTACCCTTTTTCCCTGCCCCTTACCCCCTACCTCTTACTGATGGATATAGCCCACTCGGTCTCCTTGTACTCCGCTATACAATATATGGCAAAATGTCCTCTCTGTGTGTCTCCTACACACGTATATGTATTTATACCTGAAACTCCTGGGATATAGCTAAAATAGGCGTGTGTTGGTCCTACAGGTATTACGACGCCGGTATACTAAACACGCACACCTATATAGAACCACCGTGCCCCGTCACGCGTCTCTGAACAATGGCATTAATAGGCCCTGGCGAGTTATTAATTGCCGGTGCCCGCCGGATATAACTGTCTATAGCTTCTCGTACGAGCTATAGCTAACTCGTGTGACTATAGCTTCGAGCAGGAGCCATATATATATAGTAATATAGAAATATATAGCAATTCTTACGATCGAGTCCATTTGAGAATTGACAAGAATTATCGAATTGACTCCATCGTCAACTGACGAATTTATATATATATATTATAATATATACAGGGTGAATTTTGCAAGGGGTGCCAGGCTCTATTCCAAGGTAGATGGGGTCATTACAAACAAAAGTTGCAAATATACATTAGGGATATTGTTAATAATTTATGAGATATACATTTTTTAAATCGGTCCAATCCGAGCGCGCCAAGAAGCGTTGAAGCCGTCCACCCCCTACCCTAGCCGTAGAGATAGCATAGATTAGGGCGTTACATTCGGGTTTGCAAAGTTCAAAACAGTCAATTTTAGTGATTGTATTATCGCCCAGTCATTTTTTTTTCTCGGGCATTGGCTGCTTATATAGTCGAGCTATACTCGTATAGAGTCGAATATATATATACAGGCCGAGAATTGAATAATTTAAATAAAAAATATAAATATATAAATTCGTACGATCGAGTCAATTTGAGAATTATAAAAATGGAGATTCGCTGCGAATTCAATTAGCAATGTGAGAAGGGAAAAAGTACGTTCGTTTTGTGACTAAAAGTTCTGTGACTCGTATTTCGGTATTTTTTTTAGCTTTGAGTATGAATTTTCAAAGAATAACAAACAAATCGTAGGTACAGTGTCTGTTGGGAAATGAATTCGTTGCACTATTTGATCGAGACCTTGATAACGACGTGTCGTAGCGACGCAATCATAATCACAGCTTCTCGTTTTATTTCGTTCGCACACCTCTCGTTTCGTTCTCCACCCCCTTTGGGCAGGTAAGAGCGCATGCTTAGGTGTAATATTCCCTCGTCGGCGAAAACTCACGCACGCTGCAATTTTATTTTTCACACTACCAATGTCGTTGTTCGCTTATTTCCGGCGACTCTTGCCTGAGGAGAGATGCCCTTCCGCCGTCGCGTTCGTGTGCGTAAACTCCCGCCTGCCAAGTCATCTTTATGGTCAATCTACGAAAACGATGACGACGACGACTACGACAACGAGGACAACGACAGGGACCGAGACGTCGGGAGGGTTACAACGACGAAGACGATGAGAATATGGCAGAAAACGCTATGGAGTTTCAGCGCGTAATTAAGAGCGAGCGAACTGTCGGGCTGATTAATAGAGGACGGTGTGAGATAATCAAAAGGAAGTTATATACGAATGGCAAAGAAGTCGGGGGTAAAAGAATAGGAACGAGACGGATATAGTGAGAGAGCGTTAAGAGGGACAGAAGAAGGAAAAAAATTACGTCCTGGTTGACTGCGTATATACTCATCATGATATATATATATATATATATATATATATATATATATATATATATATATATATATCATGTTCGCGATGGCATCTCACCGATACGACCAACTTCCTTTGTGTCCACTGAATGTTCGAGAAATTAAAGACTCGTTACGGGCGAAACAATACTCGATATACTTCGTGGCACGATCGCGATGAACAAAAAAAAAGAAAACCGTACTCGCGACTTCGTTTTCGTTAATTAATTCAACAAAAATGAAATATATTCGAAAATGAGAATAATCGACGAACGATCGCGGATATAGGCGGGAATATTTTTCTTTCTTCTTGCAAAGTTTAAACATTTCTTTCCGCCGTAATACTCGCTCGTTTGTTCTCTCAATCGCGCATTTTTTTCGATAAATATAGCGTTTTCTTTCTTTCTCATTGTCTCGGCAGGATGCGCGAATTTGATGCGCGTTCTTTCGACGAGAAGTACAAAAAAGGGCAGTCGATCGACGTACTCGCCAGCTGTGGCATCGCGAGAACAATTATCGGGACCGGGAAGCGTGTGTTAAAGGGCCACGTAACGTTCTTAACCTCGTTGCTTCTTCCTTTCTCTCGCTTCTATTCTTCCGTTCTCTTTCATTTTTTTTCTTTCTCACCGACAGTCACGTATGGTTGAATTAAGATGTCTCGAAAAGAATTTAGGTTCATGGAGAATATATATATATATATATATATATATATATATATATATATATATATAAATTTTTATTTCGTATCATAGATAAACACGATTTCGTCTCGACTCAGGACGAGAATACATGTGTTCTATTACAACGATTCTACTACAATATACCTATACATACACATATATACATTTTTTACGTATATTATTACCAGAACTCGTAAAATTCGAGACAAGGGCAATGAAAGTTGGGTAAATGACTTCCTTCCCACGATGTGAGAAAGTGAGACAGCTAGTTCGAGTACATAGTACCTACGTGTATATATATCCACGTATTTGTGCCTATATTCCCTCGTTGAGAGAGAGAAAGAGAGAGATAGGGAGAGAGAGAGAGAGAGAGAAGGGGGCGAGAGAGAGAAAAAGAGAGATTGATATCACGAGGCTCGCGCTCGACTCGTCTCGTGGCTGCTTTTCGGCCACTCTGTAGAGATTAAAAGTTTGAAACGGTGAAGTTAATGAGATGTGGACGAGGCGAGAGAGAGAGAGAGAGAGAGTATGTGACGTTAACTATATATATATATATATACTTGTACCCTCTCTTCTGACCCTTTATATAGTATATATATATATATATATATATATATATATATATATATATATATATATAAAGGGTCAGAAGAGAGGGTACAAGTGCGAGTAGCCGATCCGAGTGAGTGAGCAGTCCAGTCGGTCTCACTGCCCCGGTGTAACTACTAACTATTGTAATCGTTCCTGGCGAGTGAATATATATATATATATGTATATATATGTGTATATACATAATATACAATATACGTATGTATATGTATATATACGTATATACGGTATGACCGAAGCAGCAACGTCCTCCACGCGTGGACGGAACGGCCGACGTCACTCGTCCGAAACGCTGCGAACGATTCTAATCAGCGCGGCCAACGAGTTACACGTCTTCGCGTTTTATTTTTCTTTAAATACTTTTATTATGCAACGTTTCCGGAGGAAATGATATTTTTTTTTCTTTTTCATATCTATTTTTTCTTTTTTTTATTATTTTTACGAACGAGATCAGATATACGCTAATGTATTTGCCCGAATGATCACGTCGGCTTTCGGATCGGAAGGATGACAAAGGTGTAAAGGTTATTAATACTTCGTAAAAAAAAAAACGTAGAAAAGAATCGCATTTTAGCGACGAGAGTCGCTAAATCAAAAATAAAATTATCGACAGGATTGTACAAAATTTGAGGAAAAATGCGATTCAAACCCTGGTAAGCGAGTCGATAACTATGATGGTGACGAAACCTTTTCGCTCTTCGTATAATACTTCGCATACCGATATATATATCGGCGTCAAAGAAAAGCTACGTGTTATACACGGTTCAAAGTGAGATATGAATTTCGAGAGTTTAAAATGTTCCGGAAAGCCCAAACGAAAAAGCTCTTGGGCTCGACGACGTACAAAGCGAAAGATCGCCAAATGGTTGGAAACTAGACGCGCGAGAATCGCGGTGTGTATAAACGCGTTCGTACGTGTACTCATCGGCAAGGCTCGTGCCGTGGCTTCGCGCTCGCTATACGGTAACGCTTGCTCGTTCAACGAAGCGCGAGTCCATATCCACCGACTTTACTGTCATTAATGTGTGTACCTGTGTACGTGTGTGTGCTAGGTGCAACCCCCTTCCTTGTTTCGCCCGTTCATCCCAGATTTTGACTCCAAACATTTTGGCGCATTTATATTTCATCGTTGAACCTGTACCGATCTCAAGGTACGAATGTTTCACTCTTTTTGTCATTTTCTTTACCGTTTTACGTAGCTTCGATGGAGTTTTTTCCCTTCGTGCATTGTTAATACGTTGAGTTTCTTTTGGAACTTTGTTTCGGTTCATCGAATTGGTAAGATTTTTTGTTTTGTTATTTTTGTTACTGTAATGGAGACGTCTTTTTGGGAAATCTTGAATGCTTTCGGTTGGCTTTATTTCGGATAGGAATTTTATATTGAAAATGTCGATGTGTAATTTTGTGATTTGAAAAAATTCGTTTTTTTTTTGGTTTGATCGCGATTGGAACTGAAGTTCGCGCCATTTGGCGAAATTTTTTGGAACGTTCGATGCGTGCAGAGAGATTGTAACTGCTAAATATGATTGTTATCGCGAGAGTGCTTCTTTTATTGTAATAATTTAGTTGAACCTGCTGATGTGCTACACCTCCCTCTCCCCCTCCCTCTGTTTTTTGACTTTTTCTCCCTCTGTCAGTCGGCGTAGCTCATTTCCTTCAAGGCCGCGTGTATACCGAACACTTATGTAGCGCGAGAGGGATACAGGGAGAGAGAGCGAGCGAGATGAAGACGCAAAGGGCTCGGGGGACTGGGATAATGACAAGCCACACCGCAAAGTAATTTTACAGGCAAGAGCTTCTTCCCTTCGCTCTCCGTGTGCCCATAGCATTATAGAATCTTCGTAGGTAAGATGAGAATATTTCTCGATCTTTCCGTTTCTACAGTATTTTCTGTTTTTCGTATTTTTTTCATTTTTTATTTACGTCCATTTTTTCTTTTTTTTTTTCGTTAATCCTTCGTCTTTTCTCCAACCGCGCATACGCGATCCATAAATCGTTTCGTGACTTTTGCGATTGTTTGCGAATAAGTTTATTAAATAGTTTATGAATATTTTCGTTAAATCTTTAAATATATAAATACGAAAGAAAGTGAAGAAAAAATGCAACGAATTAGGAAATTCCTTCGGCGAGTTCCCATCGGAACTCGGAGGATCCTGGGCGCCGGTCGTGCATTATATATAGCACCGCGGAGCTCACTCATTAACCTTGCTTCGCACATACTGCACCATGTGCAGGTAGCCCGAGAGCTCCCGGTAGCTCGTCGATCGCAAATTAATTCCATCGCCCTCACCGTCTATATATATATCTCCATGGCTTATACCATATCTGTATATATTCACGAATCCCAATTAAGGTATATGAAGCATGAGGGCATATTATAATAGAAAATCGACTTCCCGTACCGAAGTACGTATACATACGCCCGGTATACATGGACGGTTCGGTAACGAGAACAAGTAGGTACATGAGTATTATCGAGACGGGATACTTTAAGAGAGTAATTTTATAATCTGTAGCCATGCAAATATCGCGATATATATATATATAATACATCTACACGTTCGAAAAACAGGTAGTTTGAAAAAAAACAATTTTGACACTAGAAAAACGCGACTTTTGCCAAGGTAAAAAAATAATAACAATTTCTTTTCGTTGTATAAATAATAAATGATTATTTTTTAAAAATTTGTGTCAGTTTGTGGGATTGATAAATTGAACGTTCGATAATGGCATTGATTTATCGATAATTTTATCAAATATTTTTCTTCTACTTTTCCGCAAGAGTTGAAAAGCGGTCGTTCGGTTCGCGGGGGAGAACGAGGGGTGAAAATAATTCGCGATTCGAGTATCCGAAAGTAACTTTTTCTTTCGAAACGCGATCGTTCCGGGGAGATTCGTGTGGGCGATGGAAAAGAGAGTGCGTGTGCGTTTCGCATCGTGCACGTGCACATTGGACGCAAAATATATATATACATATATACAAATTCACGCGACGGGTACTTTTCTTTCGCACCTGCGAGACGATGCGCTCGGTATTAGTTGTAACTCGAAGAAAAACGGCCGAAGACCGGAAATTGCGTGAGTCGGTTGGTAAGTTCGTCGATCGCATAACAGCAAAGGGACCGTACATACATTGTCCTCTTAGTTTTTCATACAAACTAGAGCAATAAAGCAAAATATCCCAACACGATTATTTCACCAAAATTCAAACAATTCGATTAAAAAAAAAAAATAAATAAATAAAAACGAGAAAATATTACCTCCTGGGTAATAAATATTTGCCAAAAAAAAGAGCCGAGCCAAATAAAGAAAAAAAAACCCTCGGGAGATTTCGACATTGCTCATATATATAATAACGATGGTAAAGCGATGGAGGACTCGGCCAATATCGCGGTGAGTACGCTATCTATCTATCTATCTATCTATATATATATACTTATAAATTTATATGTGTGTGGGTGTGTGTGTGTGTGTGTATATACGTAAACAATACAGAGTCGAGCACGGTCATCAGTTTTGCCCCGACCGTACGGTAGTGCAGTGAAAGAGAGGCGCCCTGCTACGGAGTAGGCGGGAGGAGCGAAACCAATATCGCAATGTTCTCCGTGGAAAGTTCTTCGGTAATGCCATACAATATCTACTCCAGCTTCCATTACTCCATGGTTCGCTCTCTGTGCCCTCTCGTCCCTCTCCTTTCTCCGTGCGGCGCTGGCCAGTGTTGTGTTCCTCGTGGCCTTCCTCCTACCTACTCGGGCAGTCTTGCCTCCACCTCCACCTCTTTCGCTATGTATATATCTATAGCGAATATATATAGGTATATATCTTTCTATACATTGCGCAAATATATATATATATGTATATAGGTAGGATTTCGCGAGCGCGCGGACGATACAGAGTGCATAGCTGGCGGCTACAATTCGAATTCGCGGACGGGAATTGCGCGTGCTGCTTGGAGCTACCAACTTCTGCGCAACTGGAAAACCAGAAATATCATCATGACATTTGTACGATGAAATTATAACGAGGTTTTATCCGATAATCGTCACGGCGGAATAAAAATCAGCATTTTTCAAAAATCGCGATAATTTTTAGAGAACGCGTTTACTCCGACACTTCTCTGCACCGATCGATTTTCGGATAAATATTGAACTGATCTTTCTGCGAGAAACACGACTTTGGGTAACTCGATACGAACGATATTACACGAGCTATAAAAGAGGATGAGAAATATCTAGAAAAAACGAGAGAGGAGAAATTCGAGAAAAACGTGGCGGATGTCTGGGAGAAAATCGAGAGTCTCGGATGTGGAAGGAGATTGGCGGAAAGCGGGGCAAAGTAAGAGGGGTATGTGTGAAGGTAGTTTCTTCGTGTGCGAGTGAACGAGGAGTAGAGGTTGGCAAAAGAGAGAAAGAGAGGGACTGAGAAAGGGAGAAAGAGAGAAACGAGGTAGAAAGATGGAGAGGTGGCTCTCCTCGTCGTCGTCGTCGTCGTCGTCGTTTGCCCGTATTCTTGCGCCTCACCGCTCCGCGTCTTCGTAGTCTGCTCCATACCTCCCCTCCACCATCCACCCCCGTTATCGTTTATTTCGTTTTTTTCCTCTTTTTCCAATTATCGATAAGACGGAGACGGCGCAATGTAGACGGGTCCACCTCTTTTCGACCTGGCATGCAGGTACGACCCCTACTTCCTCTAAATATACACATATATATATACATACCTACATATACCTACACACACACACACACACCCACAAACACCCACATATATATAAGTACATACAATTGGGATCATATATATTATAACGCTTCTACTACTGCCATTACCACTGGGTACTAGAGGCAACTATATTGCCATCGTGGGGGTTGCACACACAGGCACACACACACTGGCGCCCGCAGAGCTTTTCGTCGTTCTCCTCGTTCCCTGAAATCGTTTCTGCCATCCTCGTTTTCTCTTCCATACGTCATATATATATTTTTTCCTCGCTCTCGTTCGCGTTCCCTTCTTCTCTTCTCGTTACCGTGGGCACATATACGCGTATAGCGAAGTCTGATGGAGGAAGAGAGAGAAAGAGAAAAAGGAGTAAAAGCTACGGGGGTTTTACGGAGTCGTGGAGTGGCCGGGGAGGAAGCGGGAGGGAGGGGGTGCTCGATAAAATTGCCTCCTCGCTCTTGTTCGAGCTTCTCTCTCTCTTTCTCTCGCTCTTCGTCTCTTTCTCTCTCTCATCTATGTTATATATAGACTCGTTGCTTCGCTTCCTCTCAGCGATCTCGTATACAGCGCGTTCGTTGCGCGGCCTCGGACTCGGCCCCCGCGCTGTAGGACGAGAGAATGAGAGAGAGAGAGAGAGGAAAGCTGGTGAAACGATTTAACACGATTGGCCGGTGGGAATAAAGTGGCGAGACGCGCATTGGTTCCATCGATTTCATTGGCTCGGGTCTCTCATCCCGAGCGGACTATGTATATGGCCAGTATATATACATATATACATATGTATATGTATATATATGTGTGTATGTGTTGTATGTCCTATACGTTGTTCTAGCGTATATCACGATTTCTCCCACTACTTACTCTCCGATTCTGGATACGCGATATTCCATATTGGATCGAGTACTTGCCATGTCCACATGCAGCATCCGTATTCTTCCGATCTTTCATTATTCCATTATTAGTTTGACCATTTTTTTGATGATTTGAAATTCTTCATTTATCTGAACGCGATTTTGGATTTTTGTCTTTTAAATGCTTAATCAAATGAGAATGCAAATTTTTCATTAAACACGAAAATTATCTCTGCAAAAAATATTTTAATCGAGAGAAGAGTATCGGAATTAAGAAAATTCATTGTTTTTGAAACAATTATTATAATAATTTATGACCTAATTATAAACGTAAGATTGTAAATTGTAATTTACAATTTATTTCCTTAATGTAAATGTATCAGGAATGAGTCGAGGTATACGGAGCCACGTTTGCGATAAACGCACGAGGGTTTTTTGTCCTCATTGCCTCCTGGTTCTTGATTTTCGTGGTTTTTGTCCTTCGGTCTTCTTTCGTTCTCCCTTCCGGGACCAATGCACCGTTGCTGCTCGATCCGCCATCATCGTGACGCTTTTGCTCTCCCATATAATCCATGGAGGTCTTCTCAACTCTTTCGCGAGAGTCTCGTGTGCAGTACGTACATACGCGCGGCGTATAGTAAACTCGTTAAAAAGTCCGTTTTCCAAGCCTCTTTTCCTCCTCCTCCTGCCGATCGCAAGCTCATCTATACACACATATAAGTACGAGTATATCGTTGACGGTTATTTTTCCATTTCCGCGAATGTCACGTCGTCGTAGACGTTTAACGTCGTCGAGTATGAGCGTTTCAGGAAAAGCTCTCTCTCTTTCGTTCTCTCTCGCTCTCGGTCATAGTGACCTCTGAGCTCGTGTGTGCCAGGCGCGACGAGAGGTCGCGCGAAAGTGTCGCCCTCCAGCGTCATCCCCTTAGGCGCGTCTCCGTCAATTCTCTACGGATCGGCCATTACTTCCGGACGGGATGTCCGACAGAATTCAAAGAATTCTCATTCGACGTGCTCAACGATATCTATACATATATATACATATGTATGTATATATGGGCTGGATGGCGCCTCGACGGAAACCGCGAGAAGAAGCTTTCATAACAGACGCAAGAAAAGATCACGAGATGAAGATCGAGGGCGATGTGCCAAAAGGCTGGAAGAAACTGCGCACAGAAAATTAATCCATAGCGATATTCTCCACGAGAACGCTCGTCGGCCATTTTCCTCGCGAATAGCACGCTTTTTCGAGAATTGTAGCAAAAGTCGAAAACGTTGATGATTTCTTTTTCTCAAAAGCCAAAAATCATTTTCTTTATTTAAATACCTAAATATGTTTCTCCGCCATTTTGGGGCTGATTATAATGATAATAAATTACAAAATTAAATCAATCCGTCGACGATCTACGAGTATCGTAAATATACAAACGCAACGCGAGTGCATTAAATATGAACAAGGGCGTTGTGCAAGGATGCTCCGGAGTGCTCGTCCGTATGACAAGTTCACTTCGAACGACCGCCCGCACGGTGTAGATATGCGATTCAATGCTGTCGGCGTCGTCGTCGTCGTCGTCGTCGTCGTCGCACCGTCGTCGTGGAGTTATTCCACGGCCCTCGGGCAATATTACGCCAACGGGCGTTGGCGGACTTCGAGATGTACCGAGACAGAAAGAGAGAGAGAAAGAGAAAGAGCGAGAAAGAGGGACAGTCGCTCGATTGCCGCTCGGGCGCCATGTTTGATTGCCCGACGTCGTTGATCGTCGTCCGCCAGGAATTATCATAACTCACCTCGCTGGCAATTTCTAGCTTGGGCTCTATGCTCGCCCTTCTCTCTCTCTATCTCTCTCTCTCTCTCTCTCTCTCTATCTCTCTTCGACGAAAGCGACACCGAAGGCGAAAGAGAGAAGAAAGATAGATAAAAAGGGAAGCGCGACAGAGCGAGTAGCATTTATTTTGCGCATCGGGAGGAGTTGCCTTTAAGAGAAAGAGAGAAAGAGATATCGAGAGAGGTGACGTTTTGCTGGTGGTGGATGGACGTTATGCATACTTATTACGCATGCCTCCGCATCTCGACGAGAGACCGACCCCTGACGCGTCAAATATTCGCGATACATAGATACGTATATAGATATATACTAGATATTAATTTTTTCACTGTCTGAGATATTTTCGATCTTTGCGTCCTTCGTGAATTAAAATGATTACTCAACGAAGTTTAATTAATTATAATCATTGAATCTTTAATTAACGCTACTGACTAAGGGCGTGGAAGATTTTACGTCGATAGTCACGTGTGTGCGCCTTTATTAAAGTGGAGATGAGTTAATATTTATTGCGTGATTCACGAATTCCCAAAGGAGACTCGCCGGAGTGATAACTGACCTCATATCGCCACTGAGACATAAAAACAATAGGGCGACACATCAGCCATAGCGTGGCCAAAGGGGGCGAGGTCCGGAAATAATTTTTCTGAATGTATTTTTCTGAAACATTCGAATCGCTTAATTGACGTACGTAAATAAAATTCACCTAATTTATCACGTAATCGAGAATGAAAGAAAAATAACGATAAAATGAATCAAGCTATCGGTTAAATTAAAAGAAAAAATTCAAACAATTGTGATGAATTTGAAAAATTGCGCCGATCAAATTTATCGTCCCGATCGTTTTAGTTCCAACGGACCACACCTGATTCCGTTCAATGAAGAAAATGCATTTATTAATTTCATTTCACAATTAATGAACAGGAATAATAATTAAATATCATCGTTCCGTGACGAATGTAATATTTATACGATTGTATGATCTTTTACCGTAAATCGATTAAAAGACGCAGATTCAAAGACTTATACGAACATCGAGCAGAAATGCGAATACAACCATGTGTATAGCGTATATACACGTGTATACGTGTATAATACCTTTTGGAGTCGCGAGTTGTCTGTGGGAACGGAATCAGCGCGGAATTATATGGCCTGGAACAAATTGCGATCGACGATTAAGAGCCACCGGCCGAAACGAGAGTCGAAGTGTATTAATTATCGATGAGAGTATGGCTCGTGGCTTCGTATATACGACTCTTTCCGTTCCTCAACTAAAAGCAATAAAGAGAAACGATACACCGAAGTAACGAACGAACGCCTTCGTTGGCCGTTACCGGCACGTCGCCCGCGATTCATTTATACACGAGCACGGGGGAGAGTCAGTGAGGAGTAAAAGGTGCGGAAGTTATGGTATGCCCTCTCGCTCGTCGAAGCCTCCAACCCACCTACTCTCTTTCTTTCTCTTCTTTCTCACTCTCTCTTTATATATATATATATATTTAGTGAAGCCTTCAACAGGCAGTACCCCGGTACCAGGGGCACTTGTAAATATATAGTGTCTGCAGAAAATTAAATTACTCTTTCGGCCCTTTGTTCATCACCGCGACGACGGACCTCTATTAGCTTTTAGAAGAGTGCTGGAACTGCCGTAGAGACTGGACAGGTAGTATTAGGCCATCTATTTCAGAGCACGCACCTGTGCTTTTTACAAAACGATATATATATATATATGCATACATACACGCAAGTTGCACAAACACGAACAGATGGATCGATGCCGGTAGAAAAGCGTCCCAACGACCCCTCAAAATTCCAATTCGAAGCGATCAATCAAGGTTGTCAGAGTTAAAATGGAAAAAGTCTTTTACGACAAAAAAGAAAGTTCATTAGAAATAAATGGGTTTTGTCTAGCGGAAAGAAGGTACTTGAATTATTTCAAATCATATTTGATTTTTAGTTGCACCAATGCCACAGACTTTTTCAAATGGAATTGTACAATTCGCGTCGGCTGAGTAATCGATTTTCGGAAAAAAAGAAAATAAGTTGTCGTCAAGGTGGTCAAAATATTGAGTCATTTCGTCTCCACAGACGTCACACTTCCGATATAGCCATCGCAACCCTTTTTTCTTCGACAATCGTTTTACCTACTGTCGTACGAAGTACCGTGCATGCGAGTATATATGTATATACATATATATACTGATCCTGTTATCCAGTGGGATAGCACCGCGTGGTCTTCTTGCGATATGCACGAATGATATGGTTTGCTTTCGATGTTTCTTCGCGTCCGTATGTTGCGTGTTCGTTCACCCCTGACGTGTAGCTGGGCAACTGAACCGTCAATGTGTCGTCGTCGTCGTGGTTGTCGTCGTCGTCGAACCTCGATGCGATCGCACAACGCGCTTACCGCTTAAGCACGTACCTAGCGAAACATGGGATATATATTTATATACACCGATATCCAAGTGCACTATATAAACCATGTTTGGTGTTCGTATGTGCCGTATAAAAGAGAGACAGCGATCGACCCCGAGGCCCCACGAAAGGAAACAGCGGAGACGCAGATGTCGGTGAAATTCCGTTCGAAAAGTCACTGAAGCGAAACAGCACGCATAATCAGACAAGGCAACTCACTTTGGGAGCCTTCCTCTATTCCTCGTACCATTACTTCACCGACAAATTCGTTACTAAGTTCTTTTTTTTTTTTTTTTTTTTTTTTTTTTATTGAGACGTGTCGTTTTTTTTAATGACATACATCATCGTGGGGTTCTGCTGCCATTATTTATCAATTTAGGACATATACTTCCTGCTGAATGCTCATTTAATTTCTCGTTGTGGTATTTATTATTTTCCCATATTCTATTGAATGAAATCGAGATCGACGGATCTGCAAGTGAAATCACGGATTTTCGTGTTCTTGAAATTCCAGAAACCCTGATTTGGTTCGTTTTTTCGATTTTTTATGGATGATTTTGGCATCCAAGAAATATGACCATAATATTGGTATTCTATGGGCATTTTGCGATGTAAATGCACTCCTGTAAAGTCATTTTTTTAGAGTTTTTTTTACCCTTCCCTAAAACATTCGCAATCACATGAAATGAATTAAGGGGCTTTTTTTGCGGTCCCCATCGATTCTGAAAATCGTGATTTTCGAAGTGCCGCCATGGCCAACAAAATTAAGCTATTTGGATGATCCTTAGTTGGTCGTCGAGTCCTCGGTGAACTCATCAAAATGTTGTTCATGTAATTTTCTGTCGGATGAGCGAGAACGGAGATAGAGGGACACAAAAACTCGATTTTTCGCGGTTCACGATACTTACAATTAGTGAAATCGCCATATATTGCATTGCGGTGAATTTTAATGCTTTATCAACCTGTAAGAGCCTATATTGACCGCAAATTTCCTGTAAAACAAGAAAATCATGGTTTCATCTTGAAATTTTCAAGTTTTATCGACTTTAAGTGGGTAAATTGTTATTTCGGGTTTTTTGCGTTTTTCTCCTAGAGTTTTTGAGATATCGGCAAAAATAACGTCATATTCTTCATCAGCGACAAATTTCCGATTCCGTAACCTACAATTAAAGCCTTTTCGGACGAAAAAAAAATTGGGCCCTCGGCCGGGGCCGATAGTCGACATTCGTGATTTACTTTTCTGACTTTGGGGGGTCCGGAGGGGGTCAACATTTTGTGTCGTCCAAAAACACTTTGTAGCATCATTTCTGAATCGGAAATTTCCCGCGTAACACGAATATCATGACATGAGGGCAAAAGAAATTTTGCCCTCATCGTCTAGGCGTTTTTTGCAGGTCCCCTGCTATGGGTCCCAAAAATCGCCATTTTCGAAAGAACACCACGGCCATAAAAATGGAACTATCCGGATGATTCTGGGCGGGTTCTCGAGTGCTCGGGGAACTCTTCAAAAAGTTCTTCGTGAAATTTTCTGAAGGACGAACGAGAATGCAGATACAGCTTTGCGAAAAGTCAATTTTTGGAGGTTTTGCAATACTCATCAAAATGTAGTATTCCAGTGAATTTTAATTCTTTCTGAAGCTCTAAGAGTCTATGTCGATCGCAAATTCCCTGCTGATGATGAATAAATAGGTCGCTTTACGCTCGTTTAAGAATTGGTAGACGAAAAATCGAAAAAACTTTCAATTTCTGCATTTTCTGGGGCTTTCGACTATTAATTTCGAGCTATTGAAGAAACGACTATTACTTTCGCATTGTGCGGGAAATTTCTGATGAAATTAAGTACCTTTCTACCCTTTAACCTGCGATGGTTAACATCTTTATCATATCAGGCTTTTTCCCAGACCGCCGAAAAAATATGAATCTTTGCCATGGAACACTCTCGTTGTCCAATATTTTATCAGAAAAAAGTATAGCTATTCCAATTGGTGTAAAAGGGTTTCTCGGGTTGCTAATTACGAATAGGAAGATTTTTCATTATCGGTGGTCAAATCGTCTTTTCGACAAAATCCTCTTGCGGTTAACAGGTTAAATGAACACTTCATATTGCATTCTTACACGCACAG
Organism: Netelia fuscicornis; assembly: GCA_946811545.1. Classification (NCBI taxonomy): domain Eukaryota; kingdom Metazoa; phylum Arthropoda; class Insecta; order Hymenoptera; family Ichneumonidae; genus Netelia; species Netelia fuscicornis. The sequence continues at coordinate 14,335,338 of OX328011.1, read as the reverse complement.
ATTGCGCACGTACAAATAAACAGATGAACGCACACACACACTCGCGCGCACGCGCGCACACACACACACGCGCGCGCGTACACACTCATGCATATATAGCTCAAGCTTTTAGCCGATATATATATATATCGGCTAAAAGCTTGCGTATATAAAGAAGAGCACACGACGCGATCGCAAGAGTCACTTAAATGCGACTTACTTACGTTCAACTCGCTAACTTACTAACGAGTGATGCACGGGTAACCCGCCATTAATATCCAATTAAGAGGCCGTAAAATTTCAATAATGGTCATTAAGGAGCGGACGTTACGAGACCTGTTTGCCGTGGCAAGCACACTATATATAGTACCAGTTGGTATATTACGTCCTATATATGTACGCGTTATAGAAACTCGGCTACTGGGCTGCTTTTCCTTGTGCTGCACGCGCGAGAGGGTTGCTCGATGAGAGCAAGAGTGGTGAGAAGGCGGCAGAGAGAGAGAGAGAGAGAGAGAGAGAGAGAGCGCAAGAGAGAGACCCTTCGTTGGGTTGTCTTCTTCATCGAGAAAGCGAGCGAGAGGGATAGAAAGCGAAAACGAAGAAGGATTCACGGGAACGCGAAACGAAAGAGGAAGACGAAGAGGGCGAGGAAAGACACTGACCGCTTCGCCACGCAACGCGCCGTCAGGTGCGCCAGATGCATCCGCCCCTTCGCTTTTTTTCTCTTTTTCGTTCCCTTCGTCGATACTAATCGTTCCTCGATCATTCCTGTGAACCCTCCTTCTCTCTCCCTATCTCTCTCTCTCTCTCTCTCTCTCTGTCACACACACTGCCATTATCCTTCTCTCTCTCCCTGGGGTACTAAACTAGTGAACGACTTTGTTTCTTCTTCACATACATACAACGTATCCTATTCTTCGTATATCGAGAAGCAAGAAAGCCCTTTGTTGTTTTTTTTAACGTATTCGTTCATCGTCGCCACTTCTTTCCTTCCGGCAACAGAGTCCGTTAATGGAATTCGAGGTAATGCGGGCTTTCGTCGTTTAAAGAGAATTCGGGCTGCCCCAAAAGTAATCGCGCTTTCAACGCTCGGACATGTATGTCCGTTCGTTGAGTAAAACACAATGACTTTTCGACTAAAATCATATTTAATTAAAGTGTTCATTTAAAAATTTTTTTTCGGAATTATGATAAAAAAATTGAGAATTGACCCTTAACAATGATCAACCTGCTAGCAAACGGAAAGTGCGCTGTTGAGGGTTCAAGGTCAAAGCGTATAGAAATCTTCGTGACTCTCTTCCCGACTGCTTCCTTACTTCCCGTCTTCCGATGTTCACGAGATTGCGACTCTGTTGTCATCTCGTTCTTGAAATCTTATCGCGGCGATCGTTTGATGAAAAAATTGCGGCAAACGACGCCGCTATCACGTTCTTCACTGAGGCTGGATTAAAACATAAGTGCGTATATACATATATATAGCCTCGGAGGTACGAGTTTCGCAGCGGGAGGTTACCCGAAGCAGTTTCAGAAGCCAGAAGGGGTCAGGAGCGAGTTCTCCACCCGGATTCTGGCCTCTAGCGGTCAGAAACGTAACGCGAATACGTTAGCGTAGCAGCCCCTGCACATTTTACTTCTCGTCCTCTCTCCCTCTCTCTCTACGTAATGAACTCTACACGGAGTCCGAGAAATCCACGTCCATCCTCACCACCCTCTCTCTCTCTCTCTCTCTCTCTCTCTCTCTCTCTCTCTCTCTCTCTCTCTCCTCTTCACGCGGATAAAGCTAGGGCCGCGCAAAACCAACCGAAGCTGAGAGAGCGAGAACAGAATGTGAAGGCGGCACACACAAGTCGCCGCGACCTCGCTGACCTCTAACGTCCTCCAGAGCTCTCCGTACCGACATTCAACCACGCGAGGCGCGCGCGCGCTACCGTCCTGTTTATCTTATGAATACCAAATACCCCAACGCCACGGCATTGTATTATAATTTACTTACCGATGTTATAATTATAATTTCGTGCAAGTGCCCAGGCCACTCCGTGGTCCAGTGGTGGACTCTGCCAAAGCTCTCACCTGCACACATATACACATATATGTGTATATAGATATTTCTGGAGGGTTTCCTGTATTACTAACCTGAAACGCTGTTGCAGCAGCAGTACAGAAACGGCAATAGAAGACCTTTATGTACGTCATATATACATATATATATTATATATACGAGATTGGTGTGTTTGAACTCGTTCGCTTAACGCTCTCGCTTCGTCGAGGCTGTTTGTTCAGGCCGGCATAATATTCAATTCCAATTCATCCAGTATTAAACCCGCGGACTCTCGTGAAGCGCGAACGCGCTTGACTCTCTCTCTCTCTCTCTCTTTCTCCCTTTCCCTCTGGAGCGCGTGTTCACCAGCTCGTCTCTCGTTTGGTTACTCCACCGTAGCCTTTTGGTCAAGCTCCTCTGGCATTTGTTCTCTTTCTCACCTGTACCGAGCACCCGCTCGTCTCCTTCTCTCCGTAACAATGCCCGACTTCAATACATTGAAGCGCACAACTCTGGCCTTTCTCTCCGTCTCTCGTACGAGAGCAACGAGAGAAACCCTCGGCCGCGCCCCGTATGCAGGGCCGATTGTCGAAGGGGGTAGCAAAAGGACGGAACGCCGCGGGCCGGGAGTACGAAACGTTTGAGGCTTAACTCTCTGTCGGGCTGTTCGACCGCGAGATTTATAATAATTCGTGGATAAGGAACAAGAAGCATTTAACCGGGTACGATTCGTAGCTGACCCTACAGCGAATATCAACCATTTTTGCTAAACGATCTAAATGTATATCGTTTTAATCAATTTTTTATCACTTGGCACTGTCAAGATTCTCTAAAATATATTGTCCGCAGTTTGCCATAATGGTCGCTCGTTCTACGCTCGCACACGCGCCTTTCATTCCAAATACTCGTCGTCAAGCCGGGGATGCCGGAGGAGGGGATGAGAATTTTGCCTTCTTCTTCTTCTTCTCCTCTCTCCGAGGTAAAGTGTGAAAACGGTTGTAAATTTGGTACGTCGGTGTAATGGGAGTCACGAGTTGGAGGAGTGGGATGGGCTTTAAGTACGTACAAGCGAGTGGTTCTATATAGAAAAGTGGTAGGGGCGCGTGAGAAACCGAGAGAAAGATAGCTAAACCAACCCTTTCTCTGCCATTCCTCAAGAAACATCCCTCGAACGCGGTTTCCCTTGGCTCTTGGGTCTGCGCGACGCACGTAAGAATGTGTAGTAATACACTTCGCCCCCACCCCCCAGCTGGGCCCTTACACCCCTTTGAGAACGCAATACGTACGGTACATATATATATATATATATATATAGTGTTATATCGTTTTCCGCGGTACAGAACCGGCATGCATCGCGCCCGACTCGACAAAACGCGGAGTATACACCAAAGGGGTTAAGTAAGTAAGCCGGAGCGGCCACATAAACATAAATTATCAGCTGGTAATTACGAGATACAGCAGACCTTCGCATCCATCCCCACCCCTCGCATTCTCTTTTGTCTCTCTTCGGCGTATGCGATCCCTTTTCTTCTTCCATTCGCGCGCACTATTTCGCGAACGTACACAAGGAAAACGCGTAAGAGGGTAAGACCCACCCCTCTCCCACGGCAACCCCACCGTGTCGTCGTTCCTGCCGCGACCCTCGAGTATGAGGCCCTCTACTTCCGCCCTAAGACGCAACGGAATGACTTCTAATTATTATATACATTCCATTAAGCTAATTGCTGAATTAAGACTTCTGCTAAAAGTGCCGCACCGTCCAATCTTCGGTACTATTTCGCGGATAATTATTATTACGGTTTATTGTGAATTACGTTCGACCGTATGAAATATTTCCGTTTATTTTTTTTCGTGTTCATTCTTCCATCTCTTTGGAGCCCTCTGTCTCTTCGTAACGTCGCTAATGGCGAGGATCGAGTTGAAAACAAATGTAATTTGAACTTTATGAAAAAGTCGAATAAAAGCGCGACTCCAATATCACGAGGAATGTTTAAGGGATGGGAAATATTCGAAAATTTTGATCACATATTGAAATAATAATAATAATTTGTCCGTTTAATAACGTTCGGAGTAATGGTAAAGGCCGGCCTACCCGTGGGTCCACACGTGATTGCGGATCCCCGTGGGAGGGCGAACGGGCGCAAAACATAATATACTGCCCAAGATAAATTTATATGGCCCCTCTCGTTCATGTATTTCATGCGTGAGCATGTGGCCGAGGTTCTCGCACACGCGGACAAACGCGCGAGAGACTCTTTTGAACGTCGTCTCGCGCTCTCGTGAACACAACAACGCCCGGTTCAACTTGGCCGGTTTCTTATAGGCCGTTATGGGCCGGTGTGTAAAAGTCGCGAGAGTGTTGGCCCCGGCCACACGGCGTGCGTTATATTCGTGTGAGTAATTAAAGAGAGCGACTGTCACATCCGGCGACCCACGCGAGAAGGGTGCGGCCGAGTCTGAGCGTCCCTCCCTGACCCTCAGCTGGGCAGCCCCGACGCCGCGTGTCCTCTACTGATGCCACGTCACTCTTCGCCACGTCCTCGTACCACCGTCTAGCATCCTCCTCGATGCCTTTTACCACCGGTCTCTTGTACTTACTCCCTGTCACGATTTTACCCCCTCCCCAACCCTTCTCTCGCTCGTTTTTATTCTTTTTATATATTTTTTGCCCCAACAAAATCCATTGTCCTCCACTCCGGCTAAGCTCCCTCTCGACAATCGAAATTAGTTCATTTTTCATCAGGAATTTTTAACGTCCTCGATTCTGATCTCTGGATATATGGATATATCTGGATATCGAGACTGCAGACCCTCTCCCCGTCGACCGACTAATTCCCCACTGAATAATTAAATATAATATAAAATATATGTTTACACAAATTTCCATTCTAATAATATCTACACTACGATCGGAGATTCCGACATCTATCGTTGCATGATCAACGCTCATTTCCGTTCCCAACCTTGCCACTTAATGTAATTCTCGACTCGCGGTTCGATGAAATATACCGCCGATGCTTTTCCGGTTGGGTTCTTTTTTTTTCTTTTTCATAGTACGGACATTTTCCTGCAAGCGTCCATAAATTAGCATAATTAGAAAATGAATTAATACAAGAGTGCGATAATTTTTTATCGTGCTTATATTATGCATATTTGATTAATGAAAGTTTTTTCTTCGCGACGGTCCAAGAATTATTTGAGAACGAAACGCGATAGTCAAGAAACTTTCCGATTATTTATGGACTAATTGTCATTCGAGCGATTAAACTTTGTTCGAAATCGAAGAAAGAGATCAATTGCGACGTTTTTTTTTCTCGACGTTGAATTTTTCGTGCCGCGATGAAAAAATAAATGAGATTTCTTTTATTTTCGGGTTGAGAGTAAAAAAAGAAACATTGATATTTCACGAGGGTTAATTTAGTTGGCGTGTCAACGGAAAATTGTTAAGTATATTCAGCAGGCTCGTAAAGCATAGAGCACGAGGAGTGCCGGGGATGAAGTTTTCATTCATCCAGCGTCTTGCATAATAAATAATTGAAACTTTTGTCTCGAAGGTGCACCGGTGCGCGTGTATATTCCTTTCCAGAGGGAAAGCTCCGGAACCGTGCGAAGGGGGCCACCACCGGGGTCCGACTGTCTTCCGCGCGCTCTCTCGCTTAAATAATCGCACTTTATAAATTAAGCTCATGCTTCATGTTAAAAGATTCGCTCTCACTCTCGGCATCTGTTTCAAATTACCCGTTAATGGCTATAGAGCCCGAGTTTTGGCGCGACGAGTAGTAAGTCGTACCAACCACGTTTGTTGCCATTACTTCTCATTGTGTTCCTCCTCGTCGTCGTCCACGTGGCGCGCATTTTCCATAACCGCCCATTTTTTAAACATTTTTCTCTCCTCTCGTACCCTCGCAAAATGAACAAAACTTTATAAAATATGTTCTTAGCCTAATTATCATAGAAAATAAAAAATGTGGAAACAAAAGATAAAGATATTTCCAATGAAACATCTCGAATAAAAAAAAAAAGATTATTTTCCCGTTTCGCAATACTTTTATTGTAGAACATTGTCTACGTTCGTAAATTCAACATTAGAACGAATATTTCATGAATAAATGGTGCGATAAGATTGATCGTTAAAGCGCGCAGGAGATCTGGTCACGGATGCGAAATGTACGTACGTTCGAGGTCGAAGACTGGTCGAACCGTAAGACGGTGAGAGCTTCAGTCAGTTGGCCATCTCTAGAAAGGGGGATAGTTATATGGGGGTGTTATAGTATATCTGCCATTCCTCGTCGAAGCGAGACGGTTAAGTGCAAGCGTGCAATTTCAGGGTTGATACCGGTGCCCGTGCTTGTTAACTTGGGCGAACTGCCCTAAGAAAGGGGTTGATTCGCTAAGGCGACGAAGGCAACTGTAAATATATACGTGTATAGAGTAAGACTGTTATCTTAGGGAGAAACCACCCGAAATAGCCACCCCCCTTTTACCGAACGGTAAATCAAGGATTTCTTTTAACGGGCATTAATTGTTTTTGCGATAGTGCGAATTGCCAGGGGGGCGGTTAAACTTAACGGTGAAGAGAGTGCCGCACGGTTCGCAGTGTGAAAGCTTGCTACCGCCCGAGCTCAATATTCTCTCGGTCGCGAATTAATGGCTTTTCTCGCGTTCCTTATCTGTTGAAACCCCTTTGGTCGCGTCGATGTACGAACCGTGCTCTCGTTCGTGCAAGATCTTCCCCAATTATAGGACGTGATAATCTTTCGAACCGCGAGGACGTAAAAGGTGAGAATTTATAAGAATCAGATTTAATTTTATTTAAAAATACAATTATTTATACAGTTTATTGAAAAAGAAACGTCTAAATATGTAATATTCCATGTAGATAAATGTATATACCTAAATGTTTTTATCGCGAAGAATTATTTTCGAAAATCAATATCGATGTTTCCTCGTTTATCGACGAGGAATTATTTACGATTATTATTTGGAGAAAGCTTAATTTTGTCTGCGTACTTTCTTAAATTCGAATAGAGCTCCATTTCTGGTACGGAGAGTATGGCCAGAGTCATAAACAATCACGGTGATGCTTGTGTACGAGAAGGGGGATGCTTCTCGGCGAGGAAGTATGGCCGTTCCAGAATTACTTTAATGCCAGCTGCAATGTATCCTCCAACGTGGCGTTTTCTCTCGGAACATTAGACTACCGTCGCTGAGGTCGACTATATTCCCCCGTAGCCTCTGTGTAAGAATCGTATAGTTATACTATAGTAGTGTGTGTGTGTGTGTGTGTTCTCTATATATGTACGAGAAAAGGGTGGTAGCTATACCTTTCGTAAATAGTCGTGTACAACCGGCAGTAGGAGAGCAACCGGCACCCATACAACTCTTTAGCCCCATAGATCAATGGCTGGCAATTATTGTAAGTTCATTAGACCCCGACACCCTCACCCTCTCCCGCGTTACGTCTCTCCGCGCTTTCCTCCCTTATTTCGCCAAAGACGAGAAAACGGGCAACCCCTTGCATCTCCGCAGAATTTCTCTTACAGTCGCGCCATACCAAAATCCCCTTTTGTCTCACTCTATGACTTCCATCTTCTCTCTGCTGTCTGGAAGATGTTTCGTTGCACACGGTATCGTGTATGGGCTTTCTCGTGCCGAACGAACTCTACTCGTAACTCTGATCATTTTATTCTTATTTTGTACCTTAATTAGTACGTTGCGTCGATATTGCCAAAACGAATCCCTACGATTTTCATAAAAATTTTTCGATTAATATGGAAAAGATTGATTTTTTTAAACAATATGAAAATGAGAGATGAATCGATTAAACGATTTATTGAATTTTAAATCGCGTTACTTTTTGATAAGTGATTAATCGAATTAATTACTTTAATAATTGAAGAAAAAAAATAAGACAGCATTAGCGTTGAGACAATTTGGCGTCGAACGCCCCATATACGATCTCTTTCCTGCTGTTACGTATGTTATTCCCGTCTCTCCCTTTCGTTCTCTCCATACACCATGGCGAATTCTCTATTCCATTCGCTTCTCCTCCCTCTCTCGCTGATTCCTCTCTCGGTTCGCGCTCACTCCCAGACTTCCTCTCTTCGTGTCCCGTGTGTTTCTACGTGTTGTACGCATAGATATATACCGTACAACACACCACAGACAGAAAACGGCGGGGTGCCGACCGTACCGACCTCCTCTCCCTCATGAGCTGAAATTGCGACATTCCGCGCGAAACGCCGAAACTATTTGACTCCGTAATTTGTGATTGTAGTTTATTGCGCGGATGGACCACCGGCAATAGCAGCAGCAACAGCAGCAAACCCTACCGATCCTCGCTCGCGTTTCCCTATATCGCCCGACGTGTACCACGCATCCTCGTTCAACGAACTTCCTGCGGGGCTCCTCACTTCGTCGCATAATCCTTTCTCTCTTAGCGTAGGTACGCGACAGGGCCTCTGAGTTATTTCGGTACGCTCAACATTTTGAATTCGATCGAAACGATTAATGCGAAATCAATCTCGAACAATTACATTAAGGGTGAAAATTATTGAATAAAAAAAACGGATTCACTTACATATTTCTTCGGTAAAAAGATTCAAATTTAATTAATGATTAATGAATTGGATTAATAAGTTTTCAATGTTCTACGTAGGAAAATTATTGTTGTTTTGTAATCGGATGAATTTGGGTTGATACGAATAAATTTATCCGTGAAGTTGAATCCATTTTCGCTGTTACGAAATTGGGCGAGACTAATTTTTATAATGATAGGAAGTGACAGACGCAGAGTGCGAGAGGAGGTGGGGAAATTTTTGTTGTCGCGGTATAGTGGATTAATCAGCGTTAAAGATAAAGAATGCGCCGCTCTCGTTCGTTTGCCATTCGTGAAAGAAGGGAAGTACGAAGGGAAGAAGGAGGGGGCGCATCTCGAAAGTGCGACGCGAGGAAGAAGACAATGCTTTCTCCGAACGTGTGAAGTGTAGTGTGTTGGCGAGTGCTCGAGGAGAGATGCACGACCAAAGAGAAGCATTAGGGAGCCCCGAGCGAGCAACGGGGATTCTACATCAGCCCCTGGCTCTCCTCTCGCACAGAATCTCCACTGGAATCTCTACGAAAATAATCCTGCAAAAATTTCAATCAGCAAAATGTGTTACATATTTACATCTATTCGCTCCCTCTCGTCTATTCTCTCTCTCTCTCTCTTTCTTTCTTTCTTATATGGCGCCCTGACGAGATCAACGTCTCGCCTTGAACTGCGTCATAAATAATCTAAATTATTGCCAACGAATCGTAGACACCAATTCTTAATTTGGCTCCCCGGCAATCATGTCTTCATATTGTATGGAAACTGAAGGTACCGGTGATAAATGGATTCGGGCAACGTGAAGTAAATATGTTAAAAAATGAACGAGATACATTATGATTTAAAAAAAAAATTAATTAATTACTATTAACCCAGAACAATTAATCTGATTCAAATGAAATGTTTTTGTATGAGTTACAAATTTCCTAATTAAACATTTTGAAACATTCGAATTTTGAGTTGAGTAAAAAAGAACATTTTATTTGTTAATAAATAATGAAAATTTCATTATAATTCAAGACCAAGAACAAGTATCGAACGTTTGTAAATGATTGGAGAAACTGGGAGGCGAAAAATGATGGACGAAGTGAGAAAATTCGAGGAATACAGAAATTGTAAGAGAGCGAGGGTAAACCATGAGTAAAAGGAGCATGGAGTAGCTGCATGGCAGACTATGCAGCGCCCGCGCAAACTGGTAGTTAAAAGTTACAAGACGATTCGTTGAGTAATCCCAGACCGTTTCCAGACGGTTGCAAATTGCAATCGTGAACACCGTGATAATTGTCGTGCAGTTCTCTCTCTGGCTCGTAATGACAATTTTCATCGTGCCTTCCCCGCTCTCCTTCGGCCCATCCGCCATCGGGCAGAGAAGAGCATTCGTTCACTCGCGCGCGCCTCGGGAACTGTAATTGCCCTATTGCATCTGTCGAGATATCGTCATCGAGGATAGACCGGATGACAGCGTTTACCCGCAAACGTTTCATATTTATACGGTGAAAAAGGAATTCGGTAAATTGACACAAATGAACGATTGGGGGAGTTTAAAATAAGAAAGAATACGAAATATAAGAAATAACGTATAAGAACTCGTATATGAAAAAACATTCGTTTTCGTTGTCAAACGCGTTAATTCAGATTTTGCATTCACACCAGTTTATTCAAGTGACTGAATTTGAATTTCGACTACAAAGATTACCTTCAGCATATAAAAAGCGCAAACCAAATCAGAACCGTCCAGCAACGTTTGTGTTTCTTGAATTTTCTGTTACGTTTTGTCAATGATTATATGTGCATGCGAAGCTGCCTACCATTGGGCTACGCTGTGGCATATCCATTTTATGAACCGTCACGCATTGCCCATTTCTGCACACCTAAAATAATTGAAGACAATCGTGAGAATGTCATTCAACTATGTATCGACAAAAAAATTGTCACGTGAAATATTGAGTTACACTTACCCCATCCTTCTTACACTGCGTATCTTCCAAAGCAGGGCCGGTATTTATTCCTATAGTGCATATCCCAAAGGCACGAGCGCAATATAGGTCTGAGCATAAGCGAGCGAGGCGGCACGGTGATCTGTGGACCTATGAAGATATATCAAAGTTAAGAGTCAGTGTTACACGCGACGTACCTACACATCGAAATTTTGATCAGCAAACATAAGAGTACTAACCAAACGATCGGGTTAAAAATTGACAAGTACCTACACAGAGCATTATGGCAAAAAGTGGCTCTTGGTATTTTTTTTTCCAAAATTTTTTCCCATGATTCTCTAGATACCCTCAAAACTTTAACGCTGTGCTGGAAAAAGCACGAATGATGTTTTCGAATCACTCGTCGCCTGTGACAGAATTTCCAAAATTGTGGAGAAAATACTAAGAGACAGTTTTTGCCATAATTCTCTGTGTATCTGTAAATTTTTAACCTGATCGGTTGTTCGGTGCTTGCTGGAGTAGGTACTGATCGAAATGTCGTAGCGTACGCCGTATGTAACACTGACTCGTAAAATTCTTATTTAAGGAGGTTCGGTGATGACCATGCTCGTGGAAACTCCGCTTATGCATGCATGAAGAGTTTGACAACGCTATACAAAAAACTTAGACTTTAACTTGCAGTCGCTCCACCGAATCTCCTCAAAGAATCATAATTATTTAGATTATAAATAATCGTGAATATGACTGGCAGAATTATGAACGAAAACAGGTACTCACACTGCATGCTCCTAAAAATCCTCTCGCTATGCACTGCTCGTCAAACGTAAGCACTGAGAATGGCTTGGGTTTGCATAGAAAAAACACGAATGAACATTTTTAATTATAATAGATTTTTAATATTATATATGCGTAACTAATAACCACTGTGAAAATAATTACCGCGTAAGATTGTACACTTGTAATGGCAAACAAAGCCACGTATGTCAAGGTTAAATGAAATACGCTCAGCGCCATCTTTACCGAAACCGAGATTTCTAACCGAGAACGACGGTTTTTTGGCAAATATTCGTATAAAGTATTTATGCACAAGGATGATTTTTTAAAATGTTTTTCACCAATGTTTGTTATTTTATGAATAATCGACCTAGACCAATCTCGTTTCAACAATAGGTAAACCGACGTTGAATATTTTTAATGCAATGTGTGACAAATCGTGTACATAGAACTGACTGTATTAAATGCTTTGCACTATTGAAAATGCCCACGCAAGGCAAACTTATCGATGATAAGAAAATCGTATAAGTGTAATAAAAATTTATTACACGCGATAATCTTGAAAGGTCAAACACGCACGGAAAAAAATATTTCCGTCTCGTTGCTTCAAACACAAGTTACAAATGGAACGTAAAAAGAGTTATTTGGTAGGTACATATGAAATACAGTGACTCTCTTCAATATTTGGATACCACTGTATTAAAATTAGTATTGCTCTATACACTTATTTTTAATTGAGTTAAGGAAATCATAGCTTTTTTACCAACTAGTAGCATCTTTTTCAGTTTTCAGAAAATTAGCTTTTATTTATTCGGTCGATGTCATTATTCATACACGTAAAATATAAAGAAAATTAAGCGCACTGTTTGCTCAGCTTCCCCAAAAATGTTATAACTCTTTTATTTTCCTGTTTACTTTTTTATTTATTTTGTCGATAGAGTGTGCGTACCTACTCCAAACGAATGCAGGACCCAGAGTAAAACAGCTCAAAGTGCGATATCGAATCTCTCGCACTTAGCAATATAATCAGCATAGAGAACAGAAGATAATATCGGAATTATTGTGCTTCTTGCTGCTGCTGTTGTTATTGCGGTTAGCGATACATAAACCTACGTATATATATATATATACCATCCCAATAAAATCTTCTCTCTCTCTCTCTCCATCACTGCCTTTAACTCTTGGTAGCTCGACGTGGGGTCCCCATCATTCTCACTCCTTTTAAATGTTCTTTTTCAAATTATTACAAGATACGCGCCAAATTCTAATTTCGTTTTATATTCCACGAAGCAATTGAATTTCCTATCAAATATCTATTCGTCTATTTCTTTCAAATATTACACAGCACGAATATTCATTCGGTTCTAGAAAAAAAAAAAC